>CM060920.1:341679757-342879757 GCA_030737875.1 Allium sativum | reverse complement strand
CCCTCAACGAAAACCCAAACAGATGGATCCGACGAACTTCTCTTCGCGATCTCTTCCTCTCCACCGCAGTCTCATCGAACTCGGCCTCACCAAGGAAATGTGTTTTGCACTACAGGTTGTGACACTTTCCGTCACGGAATCATCTCAAATTATGAACCATTAATTTATTTGTCCTTTTGTGATAAGTGGAATTCAGGGGGAGATCTAATAGTTCAGATTGTTTGTGTTTGATTTCGTGTCCAAATTGACTTTCCCATAATATATATATATACACACACACATATAATATGCCTGTAAATTGAAGTGACAAACATATGCTCTAGGGATAGCTATGATTCTTCAAGATGATGGTTGGCCAACCGATAAACTTCATGAACTAGATTTCACATAGCTTGTCTTGATCTAAAGCATACTTTGTTTCAGAAGCATGCCTTTAGAGGGGTGGCCAAGTGTTATCTTACACTTAAATCAGACGACTTCTATGTTAATCTAGATGACAAGTTGGGATCACGGGAATAAAAAGACTTAAAATCTTGATGGCATTCTTGGAGCAATGTAGGAGTGAATTCTTAAAAGTACAAAGTCCAAACAGGAAAATAAGTGTGATGGGTACCAATCTCTTTTTTATACATATAGATGTGATTTGGCCCCCTTGTCTAGTAAACCATAAGAGTTTGCCTTCCAATTAACGAGCAAAGTATCATACTAATGGCACCAAATTTGGTTCCAATATGGGGTCTACTTCTCATAAAATATAATAGATGAACTCCAACGTTGTGCAAAAGAGGAGAAGTCCCGTAAAACATAAATCAAATGAGTGCTGAGGTAATTCCTCACATTTGACCCTGCATTTTATTATCTGGCGATTTCGTTGGGTGGTTCTACTAAGAATAGAAAACTAAGTCTCTTGAGCGTTGCCGCTTATTTCTCTTTGGTTTCAACTCTCGTCCTGTCCGTTCATTTTTTCGATCCTGGTGATTGTCTCTTATAGCTTTAATTTGTTATTCTAAATCAATCTAGCATTAGATTTATTTTACTCAAGTTTTATATGTAGATCCATGGTTAAATAATGATCGGTACCGCGATTTGCATTATTTTATTTGAATGTTTTAAACTTGCTGGTCAACAACTGGGTTGTTCACAGTACATTGGAATTTATTATTTCATATTGAATGCTAATTTTAGGTTACTTCTTTATTACTATGCCCTCTGTTGGTTGGCAATGACTTTTTTGTTTGGTCTTGTCAAAAGATCTATAGTAGTAGTAGAAAAACTATAATTTCAGTGAACTCCAGAATCTCAAATGTGTGTTGTTATCGAAATAATGTCAACAACCTCCATATTTTTTAATAAATCATGAATAAAAGTCAAATTTGTGAAAGATTGACGATCATAAAACATGAAGAAAAAGAATTTAGGCCTCAAAAGGTTAACCAATATATAGTCATAATGGAGTCGCCCATGCGTGTACTATTTTAAAAATAAAAATACTATTTTTTTGACATATATCTGTAAGTGATATGTATATTTGTGTTTTGTTGCATTATATCAATGCATGTACTATTTGTTTATTATTAATAAAGGGACCAATTTTCATATATATATATATATATATATATATATATATATATATATGTATGTATGCATGTATGTATGTACGTATGTACGAGTACTTTGGCACATGCGATGTACCTGTGCAAGAGGAACTGTGTTATAAGACATTATTTATATAAAAAACATAGTAAGAGTTTTGATGTTTTATTAAATGTTCCCTTTTAAGTGTGCATACATGCAAAAATCAAATGTTTACCAAATATGAATAAGACTAAGTAATCTTAGGAAATAATTAATGAGGTAAAAAAAGTAATAAACCATCACATAAATATACAGAAACGTAATATTAAAATTAGCATTTTCAGTTGTTTGAAACTTGAAAATCTTGCATTGTCCCTACTGTCTTCTTCAAAGATGCGGCTAGCCTTTATTTTATTGCAGTCTATCACTTCATACAAATAAAAGCATTAAAGAGTTAATTAAATATTATAACTATTCTGGTGTATTCAAGAAAGTGTGTGTATTGATTTACAAGTACAATTGTTGTTTTCACTTGATTACACAGTGCATTCTGTGTATATCTTAACTTGGTTTGGATACATGTATTTCAATCTCTGTTAATTTTCAGGTGTGCTTAACATTGCATTATTATGTGTATGTCGGTATCTTAGTCTGATTATTTAATTGTTTAGTCATATAAAGTTGGCACGTGCGTGCACGTGTGCAAAATGAATTAATATTATAAAATACCTTCTAAGATTTATTTAATTTGACAATTAACTTGTATGTAATGTTGTATTTTATATGTGTATATGTACGCATATCAACCGTTTTCTTGTTTAATTTGTGGAGAAAAACATTTTCTTTTATTCTTTTCTTGACATAAAACTTACATCTTAACAAAAACATACCTTCAAGAAGAGTTGCACTTGGGATGACACATTTATTATGTTATAGAATCATAAGTGACATGTTGAGAAAGGAGGGGAGATGCCAGTTAATCAATATAACTTGGTTTATAACCAAAACACATAAACTTAAACTATTTATGGAATATATCACTGGTATTAACGTACAAAATATTCTTGCTAGAATTTAGTGTTTCATACAACATACTTTATAACATACAAAACATTCCTCAAAAGAGAAATCTCACATGGAAAAGAAAACGAATAGAACAAAAGTAAAAATTGAACTGTTAATCAAAGTTGTACAGATGAAATATTGTAAAACTGAAAGCAAACTTTTTATTGAACAAAATTGTTTTTTCATGTATTTACAAGATGCGAAGCCCAGAATATATATACAATGTTAAATGGGCCATGGGCTAAGATGTTATTGGATACAAGGTAACGGTTTGGATAAATAAAACGTGCGGCTGATGATGATTGTGATGAGCGGTTGAAAGGATGCCATGTAGGCAATCCGTGTGAGATAAGATTAACTCTTCATATGGCCATCGGGTGTGTTTTCTCTTATTCATAATACACCCCTCTGGAAACTAGGGTTTCCCAAACCCTGGTTTTCACACTAATCATGGCGGCGCTTGCAAATTGCTTTCAAACTGCTTCACTCTGGCTTTATTGTCTTCTGATTTGAGTATGGGCGAGTTTTCATCGTTGTTATGCTTGCTCAGTCTTCTGTTATTGTCGGAGTTTGGTTCGACTTCATCTCTGAGTTCACAAACGTTGAATTCTGAGCGGAATCTGGTAAAGTTCTTCACACTCATTGTTTTTGTTAGTACGTCGGCCTTCTGGTAAGTACCAGGTATGTGATTAACTTTGATTTCTCCTCTTTGAACCATTTCCCTGACAAAGTGTAGATCTATCTCAATATGTTTCGTCCTAGCGTGTTGTATTGGGTTCTCTGTCATGTATACAGCACTTTTGTTGTCACACCATAGTACTGGCTTTGCTGTAGTTGAAGTTCTTTTAGCATAGATTGAACCCACTTTATTTCTGCCGCCGCGTTGGCTATGCTTCTGTATTTTGATTATGTACTCGATCTTGAAATTGTAGTTTGCTTCTTAGAGCTCCATGAGATTAGGTTTTGGCCAACATAAACACAATATCCACTAGTGGATCTTCTATCGTCTGGATCTGAGGCCCAGTCAGCGTCTGCATATCCCACTATGTTCAGATGTTTACTGTTTCCTAGTATAAGACCATAGTTGATAGTTCCCTTGAGGTATCTTAAAATCCTCTTAACTTCCTTCCAGTGTATGTCCAATGGTTTATGCATAAACTGAGATACTTTATTATCACTGTAGGCAATGTCAGGCCTGGTTATAGTAGCATACTGTAATGCCCCTACAACCATTCTATATTATGTGATGTTGAAAATAGCTTCTCCTTTAAACTTAGAATACTGCTGATTAGCATTCAACATCTTTGTTTTATTGAGTAATTCAGTGATGTATTTTCTTTGGCATAAAAATATCTTATTGTTAGATCTGGTTACTTCTATGCCTAAGAAATACTTGATGTTACCCAGATTTTTAATGAAAATTGCTTATCTAAATATAATGTTAATTCATCTATGTCTTTACTGTTGTCCCCGGTTATTATCAAGTCATCTACATATATCAAATACGTTGTAGATGACTGATTAACTTTTGTGAACAAAGAATTGTCTGATTTGGTGGACTGAAATCCTAATTTACTTAAGGTGTTTTTTAGTCTATCAAACCATACACGAGGGGATTGTTTCAGACCATATATGGCCTTGTTTAATTTACAGACATAGTTTGAATTGACACTATATCCTGGTGGCTGACTCATGTAAAATTTCTTCCTTGAGCACACCATTTAAGAAAGCATTATTGACATCTAAGTGTCTAATATGCCAGTTCTTACTTGTAGAAATAGTCAAAACAAGTCTTATAGTTGTTGGTTTTACTACTGGAGAAAAAGTTTGGTTAAAATCAAACCCATACTCTTGTGTAAAACCTTTAGCTACAAGTCTGGCTTTGTACTTGTTTATGGACCCATCTGGATTCCTTTTTAATTTGTATGTCCACGCCTACTATGTTTTTATTAGTAGGTGGGCATACAATGTCCCAAGTATTATTTTTAATTAGAGCATTATACTCTTCATCCATTGCTGCTTTCCAGTGCTGGTTTTTGATTGCCTGATCAAAAGATTTAGGTTCATCAGCACTTGATGTAACAACAAATACTTTGGGTTTAAAGATACCACTTTTTGATCTAGTAATCATTGGATGGCCAGTAAAAGCTGGTTGTCTGGTCAGTGGTGAGTCATTGTTGCTTTCAGATCTTTCAGAACTTGATTGTTGATTGTTGGACTCATCATCTCCTTGATTTTGACTTTGTGCAGGTGAATGAGAGGTCACACAGGGTGGTTCAAATCTTTCATTGTCATCATTGATTGGTGAGCTTTGAGCATCAGATTGTTGATGACTCTCTATTTGCTGCCAAATTTCATTGATATGGGGCACAACAGGTATAGAGATTTTTGAATTTCTAACCTTACATGTAGTGCTTATATCTTTTGTACTATATGGAAACACTTTTTCAACAAACACAACATGCCTACTTACATATATTCTTCCAATATTATCAATGCACTTATACCCCTTTTGGTTAGTGGCATATCCTATAAAAGTGCACTGTTTTGATCTGAAGTTCAATTTATTTGTGTTATAGGGCCTTAAATATGGGAAACACAGACATCCAAACATTTTAAATTGTTTGTAATCAGGTTTGACATTGTATAATTTTTCTTGTGGAGACATGTCCTTTAATACAGAGGTTTGTCGCTTGTTAATTAGATAAACAGCTGTATTAAAGGCTTCTGGCCAGAATTTTAGTGGCATACTTGCTTGTGCAAGAAATGTCAACCCAGATTCAACTAAGTGTATGTGTTTTATTTCCACCAGTCCATTTTGTTGTGAAGTATATGGACAAGTAGTTCTGTGAATAATGCCCTTTTGCTGAAAGAATTTATGTTAGTTTTAAACTTGCTACCACCATTAGTTTGAATGATTTTAACCTTATGATCATGCTGCTTTTTAGCCATGGTAATGTAATTTATGATAGCATTATGAGTTTCTGACTTGGTTTTTAAAAAATATATCCATGTAAATCTAGTATAGGCATCGACAAGTGACACGTAATACTTATAACCATAATCAGAACAAACTGGTGATGGACCCCATAGATCTGTGGCAATTAATTGTAAAGGTTCAGTATATATGGTATTAGAATCAGTGAATGGTAATTTGTGATTTTTTCCCATTTGACAAAATTCACAAATGTAAGGTAAGGATACAGGATCAAACTTGATATGATTGTCATTCAGTATTGTCTGAACAGTTTTAACACTAGGATGCCCAAGCTTGCAATGCCAAAAGTCAAATACATTCATACTATTATCAGTTTTAACGTTCAAATTACATGTGGCATTGCATTTTCCCTGGTTAACAGCATTCTTGCACTTAACAGAATTAAACTTGTATAAACCATTTGCCAGTTCACCCTGTAAAATGATTTTTTTAGTTAGAATATCCCTGACAAGGCAATATTTAGGGAAAAATTCAAAATAAACGTTGTTATCCTTAGCACATTGGGATACACTAATTAAATTCTTGGTGATTCTTGGCACTCTAAGAAGGTTGCATAAGTGTAATTGTTTACTACCATTCATATAAGTGTCTCCAATGTTAGTGATTTGAATGTGTTTACCATTAGCAATAGAAATAGATTTATTACCTCGATATTTCTTGCATCCAACATTCAAATTGTCCAGACTGCTTGTGAAATAATTGGTTGCTCCTGAATCAGGGTACCAGCTATCATCTTGCAAGTGCTCTGCTCTGGCAGTATCATTCCCTTTGTTTTGACTGCTTGATTCTTGATCTATTTGTGCAACATTTGCATAAGGATTGTTGCTGTTTTTTTGAATCTGATTATTGTTGGAATATCTAAAGTAACATTTCAGGGCAGTATGACCTACTTTCTCGCAGATCTGACACTTGGGTCTGTTATTGTTGTTCCATCTGCCTCTGCCTCTTCCTCTGTTTGCACCACCACCTCTCTGGTAAGATGATTCAGTTCTGTTACCTGTGTTTTGATGTTTGTTCGTGCTTCCTGTGGCAAGATTTGCATTAAGATCGATTTCTTGAATCCTTTTGCCGCTTATTCTTGATTCATGAGATAATAAGATGGCATGGACTTCATCAATAGGAGGAACAACTCTTTGTGTAGTGATAACTACAACAACTGCCTTATATTCCTCATTTAACCCGTTTAATAAGTAAAGAACATGATCTCCATTAGACACTCTATTGCCTATAGCACCAAGTAAATCACACAACTTCTTAACCTTAGCTATGTACTCTCTCATGTTCAGGTTTTCCATTTTTGTATTTTGAAGTTGTCTTTTATAATGTAAAACCTTTGACGATGACTGGTTATTGAATTCTTTCTCTATAGTGGTCCATATATCATTAGCAGATGAACACCCAATAATTGTTGGTAATAGTTCTTCACTAATTGAAGATAAGAGCCAAGAACTTATTAATCGATCTTGTCGATGATACTGAACATATGCTTCATTAGCTACAGTTCTGTTGTCTTGATCAGTAATGAATTTGGCAGGAACATGAGTGGTACCAAGTATAAATCCTTCTAGACCGTAGCCTTGAATGGCAGTTTCGACTTGTAGCTTCCATAGCAAGTAGTTTTCTTCTTGTAGTTGAACGGTAATTAGCTGACTTTGAGGACTTATACCTGTTTTAACTAATTGATGTACATGTCCAGATGGTGGATTCGGTGGATTTGGTGGGTTTCCTGGATTTGATCCAGCGTCTGTTCCTGTGCCTGATGTAGAAGTAAGCGTGTCCACCATGATGAAAAGATAACAAGAAGTTCAAGAAATTCTGAATCAAATATTGTTTCTGATCGAAAGTAAAAAATAGCTGATACTCAGAGAGGAGCAGCCGAGGGTTTGATGATGAGGCAGGTAAGAACAATTACAGAATCTGATGAGAACTCTCTGGCGAGGCTTCAACTGAGTTTTGGTGAGTTTCTTTTACTTTCTTGAATTGAATTCCTAGTGATTGTGCAGAATTTCAATAGGTATAGTATGTTTTATCAAGATGTAGCCAAATTCTCAGTAATTTCAGGCATGCACCGATGATTATACTATACTTTATTCTCTCAAATGATGAAAACTTAACTGGTGAGAGAATTTATACCCAAATGATGAAAACTCTCTGATAGGTATATTATCACTGAAAAACTTACAAGAATTTGATGCCGTTAGGCTCTGGAATGGCTCCGATACCAAATCAAAGTTGTACAGATAAAATATTGTAAAACTAAAAGCAAACTTTTTATTGAACAGAATTGTTTTTCAGGTATTTACAAGATGCGAAGCCCAGAATATATATACAATGTTAACTGGGCCATGGGCTAAGATGTTATTGGATACAAGGTATAAATAAAACGTGTGGCTGATAATGATTGTGATGAGCGGTTGAAAGGGTGCCTTGTAGGCAATCCGTGTGAGATACGATTAACTCTTCATATGGCCATCGGGTGTGTTTTCTCTTATTCATAATACTCACTACAACAAAAACACCATATTACAACTTTAATTTTACAACGGTGCGTAAAGCACAGTTGTAATAAATGTTTTTTTACAACTGTGCAAAACGCACTGTTGTAATAAATATTTTTTACAACTGTGTGATAATCACTGTTGTAATAAACATATATATTACAACTTTTCATTTACTAGTCGTAATAGAGATGCCTAGTGCAAACTTCATGTTTATAATATCTATATTTAATAACTATTTATATAGATATTTAATAATAATATTTAATAATAATAAATAATAAACTTGGGAATCAATAATATTTGTCAATTATTATTAAATAATTAATAGTTAATAAGTAGTAATTTTTTTAATAGTTAATGTATGTTAACTAGCTACTTTATTAATTAATAGTAACATAAGGTTTTAATAAGTATTACTCTATATTATAATTAACTAAGTAGAAAATAAGTAAAAGTTAATTAATTAATAACTATTAATAATAAGTAATATTTGATTTGGTAGTAACTATTTCAGCAGTTTTAATAAATATAATTTTGGCTAACTTGTTTGTTCAGCATTTAACAACGTAACCGCGCTATAGTTTGTGGCGCTTTTGATAGATTTTTTTTATTTGCATGTAAACTTAATGTTGTAAGTAGTCCCTGGCATTGCTTTTGATCTGCCGGCTTTTGACAATTTTTATTACAAAGTAATATTTAATATTTGGCAATTAAATTATATAATAATTCATAAAAATATTAACAATACATATAACATTTATAATAATTAATAAATAAAATTTTAATAAACAATAAAAATTAAATACAAATATATAATAATTAATAACTAAGACTAAATAATAATTATTAATTTGAAATGTGGCACAATTCAAAGCATAATGTTGAAAACTTAGTGATTTCACACCCCTACACTTAACAATTTCCATGTTTCAATTATTCTTCCCACTGGTTGAAACGTTGTGCCTTTTGACATCGGTTCACAACATTTCAATCGTATTCCATCGTATGCCTTTTCCATCCGTTAACATTTCCTTTTCCATCGTTTCATAGTATTCCTTTTCCATCGTATTCCACCGAAACCCTAATTCCCCTTTCGATAATCAGGCCGCTGCTTCTCAATCGCCGCTGCTCGATCGCCGCTCTTGCCTGCGGTCTCAATCGCTGCTGCTCAATCGTCGCTGCTCAATCGTCGCTCTTGCCTGCTCAATCGTGATTGTAATTTTCTTCTTTCTTCTCAGAATATTTTGCTTCAAGCCACTTTGTATTCAGGTTTACGTTGCTTTGTTTTGAAGAAAATAAAGGATACATGCTCGTTTTTTTTCTTTTCAATTTCCCCTGAATTGAAACCATGCTAGCTACCCTACCCTGTTGATAAAACTTAAACACATTTGATTCATCTCGTGCCCTGCTGTTACACTATTAAAATCTGAAGTGGAGATGTGTATTTAGGAACACATATACTTTGTATACACCCAGTTTATTTAGTGTTCATTTAATGAATAGCTTTCGGCCATTTATCCTTACCTCGGCTGTGTTACAAAACTGGAAACCCTGTTCTTGCACCTTGAGTATGTGAGTTTTGAACATGTTGTACCTTATCTGAAACCGTATGTTAGTAGATATACAAACCAAAAATGTTTGCACAGATGTGCCCCCACTTATAGTTTTAGAAGTAAACCTGAAAGGAAGTTTCCCTTGCTAGTGATAAATAATTGCTAAGTGATAAATAAATTACATTTCAATTACCAGCTTGAGCGAAATATACTCTGATTAAATCCATAGTTGCCTATGTTATACTTGTAATATTTTTCCTAAACCATGAGTCTTTCTTTAAATTCTTGAAATAATAAATGGGTTCTTTTGTCGTCTAAAATTGCTTACTGTTTTCCTGGCAATATTTTTTCTTGCCGTGAGTTGCCCCCTTTGAAATAAATAATTGGTTGAATTCCTGGGAATAAAATGCAAGATGCCATGCGAGATGAAATTCTTCATGCTCATGTCATTGCCGAGTCTACTTGTGCACATTAAAATTTTCCAGTCTTCTTGCATTCCAGTTACTGATGTGTCATTCCATTCTCTATTATGAACATGCCTGATTCATGCAAATAAATACATGTTGCCATGTGTGATGGTCATTTATTTGTGTTTATTTTGATGATATATATATATTATTATGCAAGTAAGTTGTTTTAGAGGGTGGGTCGAAGTATGATAGGTGGTGCATACACACTTGCCTGCTCAATCGTGATTGTAATTTTCTTCTTTCTTCTCAGAATATTTTGCTTCATTATTTCTGAAACCGGATCTTTGTTCTGACCAGTATCTTGCTTCATTATTTCTGAAACCGGATCTTCGTTCTCAGAATATTTTGCTTCATTATACCTAAATCGATATTTCATCACACTTTTTATTTGTTTGATACTGGCTGCAGTTCCTGCTCATATATAAAAAGCTAAAATTGATAAACAAAATAAATAATAAATATATTAGATAGGCAGTGTGTTGGTTTGTATGCTGATCTGGCGGAGCAGTTTTGGTTTAGTTCCCTTGGAGCTGGTCATCTAGGTGGTGATAGGGTGATCAATGGGTTGGTTGCCATGGAGTTATCTCTAGTATGTGATGTACATTGCGTACACTTTCCAGTAGGTCAATGGGTTGGTTGACATGGAGTTATCTCTAGTATGTGATGAACTGTTGAACCATATATGATCATTTGAGATATAAAATTCTAACAAATATATAAGTTAATATTTGTTACATAAGAGGGGTAATCTACCAAGGTGGGTGCGTATAACCAAGTTGTACAATAATGTTGAGCATAATTCTTTATAGTAGGTCCGAAAACTAGAGGCGTTGTTTTACCAAGATGGACAAAGCATGGGTCAATCTACCAAGGTTTCATCATTTTGGCTATTACTTCCATAGTTATAAGTTGTGTGATGCTAAGGGCACATCATTTTCCTCTTACTAATACCACGAATAAAAATAATAAGTACAATAAATTTTATGTACTTCCTAATACCATTAGAAACAAATATAAGTATTTATGAATGAGTTTGGTGTTAGGAAGCATGTAGTATAAAATTTTGGTATTAGCAAGAAGAAAACGAGGTGCCCTAGCATCATACTATAAGTATTTAAGAATGAGTATTAATACATTTTTTGTTTTGTAGAATGACAAGCGAATATAGGCAAGCTGTGGAAAATTTTGTATATGGGCATGTTGCGAGTGAAGGGAATCCCGAAAAAAATTAGATGCCCATGTCGTGATTGTAGGAATCTAATTTGGCAAACATCAAGGGAAGTTGTGTCACACTTGATTTGTTTTGGAATGGACCCAACCTATGATATATGGATTTTTCATGGAGAAAAACGGCCATCACAAAATAAAAGTGAGACAGATACTTATAGAATGTATGTTGATGCGCAAATCTATGATGAGGAGGTAGAAGCCAATGTTGAAGAAAGACATGGGGAAGGTATTGAGGAAATGATGGAGAATGCCGAAATTCCTTTGTATCCCGGTTGTGCAAGCCACACAAAGTTGTCTGCTACAGTACTTCTTTTCAAGCACAAAGCGCGAAATGGTATATCGGACACGACTTTTACAGAGCTTCTTAAACTTCTAAAGGATATGTTGCCTAAAGAAAACATGCTTCCTGATTCTACATATGCAACAAAGAAGTTGCTGAAGTCATTTGGTTTAGGCTATAAGAAGATACATGCATGTGTAAATGATTGTTGTTTATTTAGAAAAGAGCTTGCAAATAGTGATTTCTGTCCTAAGTGTGGTAAGTCTCACTGGAAAAAAACAAGACTACTAAAGATGAGAAGCAAACCAAAATACCTATGAAGGTTTTGAGATACTTCCCACTGATACCAAGACTGAAAAGAATGTTTGCATCCCCAGAAACATCAGAAAACTAAGATGGCATAGGAGTCATAAGAGTGAAGATGGTAAATTGCGTCATCCAGTGGATTCTACTCAGTGGGCTATGATTGATAGAATGTATCATTCTTTTGCTTCCGATCCATGAAATTTAAGGCTTGGCATTGCATCTGATGGCTTTAATCCTTTTGGTGATTGGAATTGTGGATATAGTTGTTGGCCAGTGTTTCTTGTTGCTTACAACTTTCCTCCGTGGCTTTGTATGCACAAAGATAATATGATGCTATCTTTGTTAATTCCTGGGCCACGACAACCGGGAAATGACATTGATGTATACTTGCAACCACTTATTGAAGATTTGAAAAAATTGTGGGATAAAGGGGTGAAAGCGTACGACGCTTATAGTCGTAGTGAATTTAGATTACATGCTATTCTTATGTGGACAATCAATGATTTTCCAGCTTACAGAAATTTAGCTGGTTGCCCTGTAAAAGGTAAGAGTGCATGTCCAGTTTGTAGTGTCAATACCTGCTCAATATGGCTACCATTTAGTAAAAAGTGTGCATACATGGGTCATAGACGATTCCTTGAACCTAACCATGAGTATCGTCAACGGAAAAACTTATTTGATGGAACTATAGAGAATAGAGAAAGGCCTCAAATACAAACTGGTGTACAAATCTTTGATGATGTTCAAGATATTATTAATGATTGGGGGAAAAAATTAAAAAAGGAAGAGAAAGGTGAAAGGAAAAGGAAAAGGAAAACTATGATGAAAAAAGGATGTACAATGTGGAAGAAGAGGTCCATTTTCTTTGACTTGCCTTATTGGAAGGTGAAATTTAACTAGAAACACATTGCTATTCATTTTCTATTCATGTTTGCTACTTAGTACTTAATTATTTGTGTTTTGTCAATTTTTAGGCACTTCCTTTGCGGCATAATCTAGATGTGATGCATATTGAGAAAAATATTGGTGAAAGTATTATTGGTACATTGCTTGATATCAAAGGAAAATCAAAAGATGGCCTCAATTCACGCCAAGATCTAGAAGCAATGGGCATTAGAAAAAATTGCATCCTATAGACATTGGAAATAAAGTATTGCTCCCAGCCGCACCGTGCACCTTATCCGATCAAGAAAAAGAGATCTTTTATAGTAGAATGAAGAACTTGAAAGTGCCTGATGGATATAGCTCAAATATTGGAAAATGTTTTGCAAAAGAAGACAAGATATCAAACCTTAAGTCTCATGATTATCATGTTTTGATGCAACAACTATTGTCCATTGCATTAAGAGGACTTCTACCTACAGGGATAAGGAATGCACTACTATGACTATGTTCATTTTATAATGACATATGCCAAAGAGTGCTTGATAGGGATAAACTAGAATTAATGGAGTATCAAGTTGCATTAACACTATGTGATCTAGAGAGGTTCTTTCCCCTTCCTTTTTCGATATCATGATTCACTTAACAATACATTTAGGGAGAGAAGCAAGAATTTGTGGGCCGGTCCAATATCGATGGATGTATCCATTTGAGAGGTAATATTTATTATAAATAATTGACGGTTAAAAGTATCTATAGTTATGAAAGTAACTTGTTTATTCATTTTGGTTATAGATATATGAAAATATTAAAAGGGTATGTTAAAAATCAAGCACGGCCTGAAGGGTGCATTGTTGAGCGCTATGTTGCCGAAGAATGTATGAAATATTGCTCTGGATATATTAAAGATGCATTACAAATTGGAGAGAGGAAAAACTGAAATGAAGTGGAACAAAATGATTTTATACTTGAGGGGCGTCCTATTTCCATAGGAAAACCTACTACAGTCGATGAGGAGGTGATTAATGCTGCACATCGATACGTTTTGTTTAATACGGAAGAAGTAGAGCCGTATATAGAGTAAGTATAAGTCCAACTTAACTATGACATACAAAATAAATTAGATCCTTAATTACATTTATGTATGCAGAATGCACAAAGAGGAGCTAAAATGTTTGCATCCTCATCTTGCACAAGACGATTTGGAACTGTCAAAATTGCAATCGAAGACTTTTAGTTTTTGGTTCGTAAAAAAGGTTGATAGCTATATCTTAAAAAACTATTAATGATGAAAGTAATAGACCAACATAAATCTTTATTTAATATATTGTATTTGTCCAGGTTAGAGATGATAGACGTATATCCAACGTCAGCAACATAATAAAATGGCTTTCATACGGACCTCGTTCGCAAATAATTTCTTATTCTGGCTATATTGTTAATGGTCGACGTTTTCATACGAAAGACTTTGAGAAGGCGACACAAAATAGTGGTGTTTCCATTGAATCAAGTACTGTTTGTGTAGATGGGTCTATTGAAAAAATAATATATTATGGGGTCTTGCGTGAGATTTTCTTGTTGGATTATCATCAATTTCAAGTTGCCTTGTTTAAATGTGATTGGGCAAATATGTATCGTGGAGTCAAAGTTGAAGATGGATTTACATTGGTCAATTTGCATCAATTTCAAAATAAGTTTGAAAGCGACTCGTTTATCTTAGCAACACAAGCGGTTCAAGTTTTCTTCTCTAGAGAAGGTAGTTCTTCAAATTGGTATGTTGTGTTGAGAGCGCCCTCTAGAGGGTTTCATGAATTGGATGAGTCAC
Organism: Allium sativum; assembly: GCA_030737875.1. Classification (NCBI taxonomy): domain Eukaryota; kingdom Viridiplantae; phylum Streptophyta; class Magnoliopsida; order Asparagales; family Amaryllidaceae; genus Allium; species Allium sativum. Next base: position 342,865,072 of record CM060920.1, on the reverse strand, counting down.
AACTTGATGATAGAGACGTAGATAATGGGGATGAAAGTTACGTAAGGGAGGGTTGTAGTATGTTATAAGCATATTTTATTGATTTTTTATTTTATGCATGTTCATATATACCATAAAATGTGTTGTTCATATATACCATAAAATGTGTTGTTAGAATGTAAAAAAAAGAAAAAAAAAAATCTGATATAAGTTTGACATCTTAGCGTGTATCAAAATAATTTTATTTTCTATTGTATGTTCTTTGCATGTGTATTTTATTTTGTACGTGGTTGTTACAAAGTAGTGCTATATTTAGTGTGATGTTCTAATCCTTTGTAAATCGTTTTGTTTTTTTATAGATCGACGAGGAAGATTGATCTTGTATTATCGACGAGGAAGATGGTGCTACACAAAGGAGAGGTATTCAAGTTACATATTGCATTTTTTACCACATGTTTTTTTTTACTTTAGCCTTATTTTGTTTCTTTTAGTACGTTGTGTTGAGGACATTTGCTTCATCGTGATTTAACTCCACATATCTGCAACATTGTAAAATGATTTTTACTTATATATGGGAGACTTATTTATTAAGATTGATTAGGAGAATAAAAATGAGAATTCATCTTTATTTCATTCTCTCTAGTTTCCCCCCTCCAATAGAAGTCGAAAAAGCTCCAAAGAGAACTATCTTCTTCATTCTCTATTCGTTTTTTATGAAATTAAAACCCACTCCCAAAATATTTAAAACCCTGGACGGTGTCTTCTGTAAGTCTCTAATCCTTCAATCTACGGTTCTCAAGTATGAAAGATTGTTGTTTTATAGTTGGATCGCAGACGACAATAACCGACTGCGCCATGATCACGTTGAATTACGCTTTCAAGGCAATGACCTCATCCACGGCATAACCCATATACCATGAATTTTTCTTTGTTCATATCATGGACTTTCCAACAATAAACATACTTAAGATTTTTATTTTTTAGCCACGGTTACAACGACTTAGAACTCTTTTATCGCTACTTGTCAGTTTTTATCGCTATTGAAAACTGACTTAAAATTTTTATTTTTTAGAGCTCAAAAATTGCAAACAAAAGAGCAAAAAAGCAAAGTTTAGCTGCACTTGCAGCTGTTCGTGCTGATAATGAAAGACCGATTGGGATTAGAATCAACGAACACCCAGATGGACCACTTCCGTTGCTTCGTGATTTAAATATTGCTATAAGAAGATCTCCTCGAAAACATGTTGAATACCCAATACGCACTACTCGCAAACCTAGAAGCAACCTTGGCCACACTACAAAAGGGATGCAGCCCCCTCCTCCTTCCAGTAGCATCCCCGTCGACACTACAAACCAGATTCAGCCCCCTCCTTCCAGTAACAGCCCCTTCGACAATACAAACCCAGTACAGCCCCCTGCCCGTCAACTACACTTCTAGGAAACTTCAGCCAACGATGATTCCAGTCCAAACGAAATTCAACCCGATTCTAGTGAAGGTCAAAGATTGACGCAAGTCAGAAGAAAGAGAGGCAGAACGATGATGAAATCATTAGCTATGATACCGGATGAGAAGCCGGAAGTTGAATTTAATGAACGCGGACAAGCAATAGGTGCTAATTCCAAACATTTGTCGTCATATATTGGTACTCTAGCAAGGGAGATGGTGCCTTTTACCATTAGCACATGGAGGAACGTCGGTGACGATTTGAGGGATGATCTGTGTACTTGTATAGAGGTACGTACTGATATTTGACTTGTATACCATATGTTGGCGATAACATGAGCAAGTGAATAATAAATTCTGGCTTTCAGTTGTATTTAATTTTACTGATTCTATGTTATTTATGTTAGAGTACTTATATGTCTCAATATTAAAAGCAACATATTATATACCTGCTGTAGTTCTCTTTATAATGACATATGCATTATGCACATTGCATTTTGCAATACTGTTACATATTAAATGTCTCAATATTCAAAGCAACATATTATATACCTGCTGTGGTACAACATTGCATTTTGCAATACTGTTAGAGACTAATCTGCGGGTTTTTTTTGTGTGTGTGCAGTCAAGATTCAAGGTAGATATGGTGTATAAGGAATACTTGTTAATGATAATAGGACAGCGATGGAAGGAGTCGAAATCAAGGTTAGTTGCAGCTATCAAAAAAGCATCTCAAAATCCCGACTCTACCGATACTTTAGCAGGCCTAAAACCGTTAAATATAAAGAGCGATGACGAGTGGAATGCTTTTGTAACTGAAAAATTGTCAGAAAAGTTTGAGGTGGTTATTTTTGTCTTACTGATTTTAACTGTTAAATATATTACATTTTCCTATATCATATTTATTAAATTGATCTTATAGGCAACAAGCCAAAGATTCAAAAGTATTAGAGAAAAGAATAAAGTTCCACACACCATGAGCAGAAAAGGTTATGCAAGATTGGAAGAAGAAATGGTAAAAAAAAAAAATTGTTAAAGCAATTATTATTTGTTATCACTTGAACATTCTGAAGCTGTTAAGCTATTTTTGCAGAAAAAGGAAAAGGCAACATCTAATATCACTAGAGACGAATTGTGGTGCAAAGGCCACACTAGAATAGATGGAAAACCTCTGAATTCAATTGATGCCGAATGCATAGTAAGAATAAGTTCAAATATACAATATCAGAAACTGTTGCTATTGTTAAAGTAGTTTTAATTTTAATTTCTGAATATTGGTTGTTTTTGAATTTGTAGTCTAAGATAACAGAGCATCATAATGTCGCAAGTCAGGATTCTCATGGAGCAACATCAGTTACTCAAGATGGCGTGTCGAAGTTTTTTGGTCAGGAGCATGGAGGACGTGTAAGAGGGCTTGGTTTTGGGGTTGTACCATCTCAGCTTCGTATTCGGGGTAGCTCATCAGGTGAAGTACATGCATTGCGAAACCAAGTTAGTGTATTGGAGACCAAAGTACAGGAGCTTACTTCGATGTTGATGGTAAGTGTTAATTAGAAATTTATTTTAACGGCGATTTTTCCTGTTTTCCTGTTAATTAGAAACCAAGTTATTGTCGGTTTCCGGTTCCGTTCCGGATATTTCGGAATTTCCGGTAAATTTCCTGTTTGATAATTCCGGTGCGGTTTTTTTTAAATATGCAAATAAACATTACTAATCAAGATTTAAAATTTTGTTTTCTGATTTATTTTCGGTTATACACAGAATATGTGTTTTGATATAAAGATGTACATAACAAAGATGCTTTATAAATACACAAATAAACATGCATTAAAAATTCTGCCTCTCCACCGTCTTCCTCTGCCTTGCGATGAACTTTTTTTTCTTGGTTTGAACGGATTAGCAGGTCAAATGTCGGCTAGGTTTTATTCTGAACGATGCAGAAGCTAAGTGGAAATAATGGGTAATATTACAGGTTATGTGTGTATAGCAGGTCATGTAATATTACGAGTTATTGATATAAACCGCAGGCAACCAAAATGAGACTGAAGTTTGATTATAAACCATTGTTACATGAGTGAATATTAATTAAATATGCCAAAGTTATAAAAACAGGGATTTTAGTCCCGTGTTAATCTGCTATTATTCAAAATCTGATATTGTCATGAGTAGGAAAATATGAATTGAAATTAAATGTTAAATTATTAAAATCTTAAATAATTAAATGTTTGCATATTTATTTGTATATTTATTAAAAAAGGTACCGGAATTGACAAACTGGAAATAAACCGGAATTTCCGGACCGGGATCGAAATTTTAAAATTTTCTACGTGACCGGAACGGAATCGAAAACGGGATTTCGAACCTTGGCCCAAATTTCATTATTTTATCCAAAATTGATCTCCCTCTCAACAGATTTTTTTTTCCTGGTTTCTCCTTTATCCAAAATTCATCCTATTTTATAAATACTCTAATTTATGTGGTTGTATAGCTGTTTTTAGCTGGCAGTCCGACTTTCCCATTAGTTTCATGTGAGCAATATACAATGAACCATACCTGTAGTAAACCATCATCTGAATGGGAAATGAACTATTCTCAAATTTACGGCTTCCCAATTGTGCTAGTTTTATATGACCATAATCATATTTTGTGCTAATTTTATATGACCTATGTATATGCAATCTTTACAGGATCTAAAATAAAAGCAAGCTAATGCGGGAAATCCAGCAACTCCTGATCCTAATACGCCTCAGGTACCCTTTTTTATTGGTATAATTGATAAAAAGATGTAACATTTCATGATCTACGGGATTGGAATATTGCTGTTAAAATGCATTGACAATGCAAGTTTAATTCTTTGGTACAATGTTTGGTGAACATTGAAATGCTTTTACCGGAACTGTGAAATTTTAGGGTGATTTTAAGGACAGTAAATGGAGGGGGGTTCGGTACTGTTAAACTAAATTCCCGCGCATTAGAAGCTGAAGAAAAGTTTAACGTAAACTAAATTCAATTTGGAATAACCTTTGTGTTTATACTGTTATCTAAAACATGCTAAAATTGGGGTACTTTATTTTTGAAAGTGAGGTGTTCATCTTTTATTATTATTGTATTCATACAACAGTAAAGGAAATTTCTCATTTCTAGATATTACTTCACATAGTTAATCACTTCCAGTCATATATAAGTGTAGTCAACTAATAATCTATCAAAGTACCCATGTCTATACCAACACTAGATTAAATTCAGAGAGTTTGCACAGAGTTTATTCACAAAAGATCCACTGTTTTCATATTTCGTTTCCAGTTTTTGACATAAGGAACAATTACTTACACATACATATTCACAAACATATATGCATATATATATATATATGTGTGTGTGTGTGTGTGTGTGTGTGTGTGTGTGTGTGTGTGCGCGCGCGCGCGCCTGCATCATACTATATTCAATCACTAAGGGTTTAAAAAGAAAGAGTTTGCAGATGTATTACTGTGTTTTTCTATTGTGTTCACTATCTTTACCATTCTCAGGTTTTATAATTACATTCGTAGATTAAACAAAAACAAGGAAATTATTTGTAAAATAAATAAAGATAACAATCCATTGCACATAAATTTCAAAGATTCAACTCATCCACTCTTTGTTCCCAGCTTAGAAAGATGCTTCTAGTGGTGTTGTTCTGTCGTTAAATCTATTGCATTGTTCTCACAAGTACAACTGACAGTAACTGAAATTGCTCCACTCAACAGCCATCAAATTAACTTAAACTTAGTCGTGTGTCTTGTCTAATGGAACCACTCTTTACCCAATGAATATTAAATTATGCTTACCAATTGATTGCTGGTCAATTAGCAGTGTTTCTATAAGGAAAATTTTGGTTAATGTCACTTATTGGTAACTTCACCTAGTATTTTATTAATAACATTTGTTTAATACTTAGTTAAGCAATCTAGTTTGTTCAACCTCTAACTTAATTAAATTTATTTAGAGGATGGTTGATGATTATACAAAGAGCATGGATTGATAATTTAAGCCTTTGATGCCTTAATCATATATTCAGCAGCATACAAGGCCTGCTTATTGCCAGTTCTAACCTGGTCACCATGTACTTTTCAATATATTAAGACTTGAGAAAATTTTATACGCTTACATATTCATATACCAAATTTTCTAGTAAGGTTCTGAGTTCATTAATGGATCAATCTTGTGGAAACTACTGATATTATCATTTCCCTTGGCTACATATAAGGTTAAGTGGTCACAGTCACCCCTATACCCTGCATTACTGATTCAAAGACAACTTCTGAATCACAAAATATTATTTGTTTACCAACCTCTATTGGATTTACTTACTACTTAATGAATTTTTTTCCTTCACGTTTCAGCTGTTATTTTACTGGTTTGAAAATACCTTGTGCTCTGATTTAATCAGTTTATTCATCCATGGTCTCTAGATTGCTAATAAAGAATTCTATATTTGAAAAAAAATGAATGAACCTGTACATAGAAGTATAACCAAGCATCAAACACACAATACTGTCGTGAAAAATTTACACAACATTTATAAAAGAAAGCGGGCATTCATTCAACATTTACTCAGGTATGGAATGCTAATTCAAGGCTTATAAATAGAAGAAATATTTACTATATCCAAACAACAAGTGATTTAACTTATATTAGAATATTACTTCACAGCTAAGATATGGGTGATTTACTCACATAAGTGCTTACTGTCTTTTGTATTTAGTTCCATGTTTTTATTTGCTTCACTTTCTGTTTTTAGTTTCCAGTTCAGATTTTCTAGATTTTTTTTGTTTGCAGTCACACCGTGGAAGCAATACCTTGGCAGTTCAACTGTCTAAACAAAATGGAAAGCATGCTCCTGAAAATGAAAAGCAATCAGCTGAAAACGAAAAGCATCCATCTGAAATTGACGACAGCAAAACAGAAAAACAGTCTAAACAGAAAAATCCGGGCAGAAAAACAGCAGTGCAAGCTGATGAAAATGAGGGCAGAAAGTGTAAGATATTGAATTGGGAAAAACAAGTAGTTGCGGAAGGAAGATTGGCATCCACTGATCCAGAAGCTTTGGTGCACTTTAAAAAACTTGGATCGCAAGGTTGGAAAGTTTGGATTGATGCGGCGGTGGATCCAAAAGCATTCTTGTGGAAGCCGAATTCCGCGATGACTACTATTGGAGAAGCTGTTGGATCAACTGTGGCCTGAAATAAAAATTGCGTTGCCTTCAGCTAGAGTGCTTTCGTAGGGTATGCTTTTGTAGACATTCCATCTTTCTTATGTATATATTGGGTTAAATCATGCATGTATTATGAAACGGTTATGTTTTTGGTGACGGGTTAAGTTGGTGATGTACTACGTACTTGTGTTTTATGTTGATCGAATATTATGTTAAGTAATATATATGAATGATTCCGTGTACTAATATTTGTTGCATTGAAATGTGAATCATATTATCATTAATATATATGAATTTGTTTTACTAGTCAGGTCCACGTAAATTACAACAGAAAAAAAAGTTGTAATAAGTCATGTTACAGCGGTGAGAAAATACTGTAATATAAAGCAATTCACAACGGTGTAAAAATGTTGTAATATCAATGAAATCACAACGGTGTAGGCATGTTGTTATATAAATGAACACAACATATTACAATATCTACAACAACCGGAATAAAAGTTGTAATATAGTTTGTTACAACGGTGACAAAAGTTGTTATACGTATACTCTAACTTTACTATAGTATATACGACAACGGAGAATTATAGTTGTAATAAATTTTATTACAACGGTAGATAACTGTTGTTAAATAATCCTATTACAACGGTGTTGCAACGGTACAGAAAAGTTGTAAAAGAAAATAATATATTACCACGTCTGCATACACGACGGTGGAGGCACCGTTGTAAAATGATATTACAACGGTGTTGCACCGTTGTAATAGGGTGAATTTGTTGTAGTGACTGTTGCTAGATTATTCGCTTAGAGGAAGGATGTGGACATCGAAATTTTTGATAACGGTTGGAAATAAAACCAAAATTGAATTGCTGTTAGCCTTAAAACATCTGAAGAATCCCGGATGTGCTTAAGTTCCAAATGATCCACCCATACTTTATTGATTGTTGTTGTCTGAATTCAGTTTGTTATACTTCACATTGCAACTGATTTGTACCACGTACCAGGTATTATATTCATATCATGTTCAAATGCAAAGGAATAATATACATCCTCATTTCTAAATTAATCTAACATCATACGAAAGTAGTCAGAAATCATAGTAATTAAAGATAAAATGCATCTGCCACATGATCTGAATTTCCAAACTCCTCTCCTTACCACAATAGTTGTTCTAGCAACGAAAGAAATAGGGAAAATGTAAATAATGATGACCAATTATATACAATCTGGAAACTCATTGTAAAAATGAAATAAAAGATAATGGACATTTGATATTCACCATAAAAACTTGCTTAAAAATATATAGGAGTAGTTGGGGTAGAAAACAGGAAAATGAACTAAAGGTTACCTAGTCTTAATTTTTTTGTGACAAGTTGATATGTACACATTTTTGATATGTACCCAAACAATGTACAAACGAAATACTGCGATCTGTCACCACACAGTTACCGATTTAATCATCATCCATTTATATGTCAATAAAAAAAGTTTAAAAAATAATATGTTATTACAAAACAATTAACGGTGTTGTGGTTAAACAATCTGTTGAATTCAGAGCACAATGTATACTCAATATATATCATATCATGTCATGCTTTTCCATGTATCAGTATATACTTCATAGCTCTAATAGCTATAAACGCACGGGAATCACCATCTACCAAGTGAATCTGACGTTGCATTGTATGTAGACTTGAAAAGAGAAGAAAAAAAATCATTACTGCATTTGGCATTGTCAAGCATGGAACATGCACCACTTCTATGATTTTGTTGCCCAACAGAGTGGGCTATATATAGTTATGTGTAAGCTGCATATATCACTCCTAAAATGTTTAAACCCAGTCATTTATACTCCCTCCTCTCCTATTTTTATCTTCTTTTCCTCTCTCACCAAATTAGTCATGCTGCAAAAATATACATCCACCTTTGTGTAAATGCAAGGCAACTTAACAAATAAAGTAATAAGGAAACATGTCTGTAAATGCAAAAATATATATCCACTTATCTAAACATAGAAATCGATATTATAACATACAACTATCAGCCTCACAAAAATGTCAAAGAATGGCTAATACGTAAGAAGCAAGATGTCTGCTTTGACCAATGCAATGACATTACTTTATATCCATGTTAAGATCCCATACCACAAACTATTGCTATCGTTAATAAATTTAGTCTTACCTTATAAGCCAAAGAAATGATTTAGTTATTAATGAATGGAAATGTACCATAAGCTTGTTATTAATCCATGGGTTTTCAAATAAAATAGCTGAGTACACAAATCTGATAATGAAATAAATGATGATGTGGAAGATGAAAAAAAATAGTATTTTGCTTTTTAAAACAACTCTAGCAAGATATTTATAAATGAACTTGTGAGAGAATTACATGCGCTAAGTAATTAAGTCATGTCTTTGAATTATAATATAAATTAGTAATATAAGTTGATTTTTTTTTATTATATACAATGTGAAATTTTAAGTTAATGTATGTAGTTTACTTTCTTTATAAAAATAAATCAAAACTTATTAAGACCATCCTATTAAATACTCCGATATCTAAACTAATAAAGACCATCCTCCTGTTAACTACATGTTCTACAATTTAACGTGTAGACAAAATCCATTAAAGAAATTACAAATGCAATGAATTAAGTAATTATGCTTAGAAAAGAGTGAGAATCAAACTCAAATATCAAACCTCCCCAATAAACAACAAACCAAACATTAAGACTTAAATAGAAAAGTTCATCAATAAATTTCAAACCAAAGTAGGAGTGGAAGAGCTATGTTAGTTTAGCATGCAAGGTTTGGACGGTTTGGATAGCTGGTGTTAAAGAAACAACAGTGTTCAATGAAAACGTCTTAGATTTAAAAGCAAAACAATATGTGAACTAAACAAAAAACAATGGTCAACTCTCGTGCAAAACATCAAGCAAAAGCTCGCTAAAAAATAATTTGAGAAAGAGATTACAACATTGATGTATGCCTAGTCCAAATCCTTAGTCCAAGTAGGAAATTCGTGAATCAAGTAACTCGTATGCTACCATCCATCTGCAATATTTTCAAGCTATCAAGTGAGAATAAAAAATAAAGTTTCCAAATGATAAAAATAACTTACACGAACAAAGTTGAGAGGGGAAGATGATGCGTCCACAAGCATGGGTACACCAACCGTTACATATGGAAGACCCAAACGAATGACTCACAGGCCAAAGAGGTACATGGAATAAACAATTAGAAGATTCTGGAATCATCCAAGGTTGTTGCAGGAACGTGCACATTTTTTTTTTCTTTTCTTTTCTTTAATTGAATTCGGTTATAACTTGTATGCAAATGGATATAGAGTGACAGCTGTAAAGGTAGTAACGCCTTGACTATAAGAGAATGGATGTAAGGATCAATTGGTTATGAAAAAGTAATATTGAATTTCTCACTTTTTTTTTCCTCCTCCTCCTTCTTCTTCTTCTTCTTCTAGTTCTATTCCTCTAAATCTGCTCATGGCTGTAGCGAAGTGTATCATTTGGTGCTTTCATTCTTAAATTCACCTCCTTCTTCCTCTCCCGATTAATCCAACACCACTGCCATCATGACCAAAATAGACGACGCCATTAACCAATTAGCCCACCATCAATCCGCCATTACTGAAATCCAAAATAACCAAACCTCAATTCAAAACACTCAAAACAACCACACCGTCCTCCTTGAATCACAAAACGCTGATATCCTTGATATCAAATCGACCATCCGAACCCTAACTCAATCCATGTCGGATTTAACCCACAAGATTGACAACCTATCTCCATCTTCTCCCACACCGATCGTTTCTTCATCAACCAATCAAACCACTGTCACACGACAGCCTCCACTCCTACCCACTCCAAACCAACAACGTAACCCAAAAGTTACCTTAATAACCTTCGACGGATCCAACCCTCATGACTGGATTTTTCAAGCTGATAGATATTTTACGTATTACGCCACACCAAAAGATCAAAAGGTGGAACTAGCTAGTTTCCACATGCAAGGTCAAACTCAGACTTGGTTTCAGTGGATGCATCGGAATAAGCAAATCTCTTCACGGCTAGCGTTGTCAAAGGCAGTGGAAAAGCAATTTGAGCCGCCAACGTTCTTGAATCCGCAAGCAACTCTGTTTAAGCTGAAGCAAGTCACCACGGTGGAGAATTATCAAGGTACTTTTGAGACGTTATGTAACCGTATCACTACTTTAAACCCAGATTCGGTCCTTCAATGTTTCATTTCTGGCCTTAAGCCTCAAATCCAGAATGAACTCATGTTGTTTAAACCCCCTACACTGTTTGATGCCATCGATACAGCTAAATTGATTAAAAGAAAACTTTCAGATCTACCCAAATACCCATTTACTCGAACAAACCCACTGTTTACCAAACAAAATCCACAAAACTCTTCTCAGGCAATTACTCAAACACCTACCACGAACACAACCAAAACAACAATACCCATCAAACAACTATCTCAGGCGGAAATGAATTCTCGAAAACAACAAGGACTGTGTTTTAATTGCGATGAGAAGTACCAACTTGGTCATCGCTGTAAACCAACACATATATTGATGATTCTTCCCGACTCCCAATCCGAAGAACCACCAGAACTTGATGAACCATTGACTTCCACCGTACCTACAACCGATCCCGATACAAACCCTGACACTCCTCAAGAAATTTCATTCCAAGCACTTACCGGATCATCTCACCCGCGAGCACTGTGATTACCAGCAGTTATAAATGGAAACTCTATCTCGATTTTAGTTGACACTGGATCCACTCACAGCTACATCCATCCAAAATCCGCTAAATATTTGGGACTGGAGATTACGCGGAGTAATTCCTTCATCGTCACCGTTGGGAATGGCAAAAAATTACAGAGCGACGGTTTTTGTTCACAAGTTAAGGTGGAAATTCAAGGGCATGAGTTTTCTATTGATTTTCATCTGCTTGAAATAGTTGGCTCGGATGCGGTTTATGGAATCCAATGGCTGGAAGAGCTTGGGCCCGTAACTATGGATCACAAAGCATTAACGATGGCTTTCCACTTTAATAATAAGCATATTTCCTTACACGGGCTTGGGCCGTCAGTTAGGCCCACACTTATATCATTGCAACAATTAAAACGCATGGACTAAAATGCGTCCATCTCCAATTTCCTCTATCTTCACATCCAACCAACTCCAGATCAGCAAGACCATCCAGCTCAACCCAACACCGATCCGCAATTACAACAATTATTAGCCACATTCAACCATCTCTTCCAAAAGCCCAACACCTTACCTCCTACCCGGCAACTTAACCACCACATCAACCTCCTTCCCAACTCTAATCCAATAAACACAAAACCGTATCGTTACCCGTATTTTCAAAAAAACGAAATAGAGCGCCAAATTCAAGACATGCTTACCACAAAGCTCATCCAACCATCTACTAGCCCTTTTTCATCACCGGTTCTCTTAGTCAAAAAAAAGACGGTTCATGGAGATTTTGTGTTGACTATAGAGCTCTTAATACTATCACCATCAAAGACCGTTTTCCAATACCAACGGTGGACGAATTATTGGACGAACTATATGGTGCAATTTTTTTTCCAAACTTGATCTTCGAAGTGGTTATTTTCAAATTAGAGTTCATCCTCCCGACATACCAAAAACGGCTTTTCGTACACACGAGGGCCACTATGAATTCCTCGTCATGCCATTTGGCTTAACAAATGCCCCGTCAACCTTTCAAGCCACTATGAACACTATTTTCCGCCCTCATTTAAGGAAGTTCATACTTGTTTTCTTCGACGATATACTTGTCTATAGCCAAACATGGAGCGCTCACTTATCACATCTACAAACAACCTTACAAATTTTGGATACGAATAAATTTTTCGCAAATATTGCTAAGTGTAACTTTAGCTTGACGACATTATCATACTTAGGCCATATCATCTCCAATAAGGGCGTCAGTGTCGATCCTTTGAAAATTGTTGCAATGGTCAATTGGCCCACTCCTCAAAATGTTACAGTTGTTAGAGGCTTTTTGGGCCTTACGGGCTACTACAGACGCTTCATTCAACATTATGCACAGGTAGAAAGCCCTTTAACGGACCTATTAAAGAAAGATCAATTTGCTTGGACCCAGAAAGCCCAATCCGCCTTCGATACCCTCAAAGCCGCCGTCACACAAACACCAATTCTAACCCTACCGAACTTCAGTCAAGCCTTCACCGTCACTGTTGATGCATCAGCTACAGCCGTCGGAGCAGTGTTATCTCAAAACAATCACCCTATTTCTTTCTTTAGTTTAAAATTACCTTCTCCTCTTCAAAAATCTTCTACTTACTCTCGTGAAGTGTTTGCAATAACTTCAGCCATTAAAAATGGCGTCATTATTTGTTAGGTAGAACTTTTAAATTTTTTACAGATCATCAAAGCCTGCGGCAGCTCGTCTCACAGACCATTCAAACTCCGGAGCAGCAACGATGGTTGACCAAATTGCTAGGATTCGACTTCACTATTCATTACAAACAGGGGAAGCTCAACGTGGTAGCAGACGGTCTTTCCAGATTTACAGCAGAGGCAACGATGAATGCAATCTCCAATCCAACGTTTCCACTATTGGAAGATATCAGCAAGGCAGTACGCAATGACCCGGAAGCACAGTCAATTATCTCACAGCTGAAATCAGGTACTTGCCAGCATTCTAAGTTTCAATTGAAGAATGACTTGTTGTTTTGGGAAAACAGGCTGTATATTCCGGTAATAGATGATATGCGCACAAAATTAATAGAGGAATTTCATTCATCCAAAATAGGGGGCATTCGGGTATCAAAGCAACGACTGCAAGAGCTGCGAGCAATTTTTATTGGCCAAAATTGGCCGATTCGGTTCAGAATTTTGTGAGACAGTGCACCACTTGCTTGCAACAAAAACCAGACAATACGCCATACAAAGGCCTTCTTCATCCACTACCTATACCTGATCAAGTGTGGAGTGATATAGCAATGGACTTCATCACCCATTTACCACCATCGGGAGACAAGACTACAATCTGGGTAATCGTCGACAGATTATCCAAATATGCACATTTTTGTGCCTTACCAGCCTCATTCACAGCTTCAAAGTTAGCTTCCCATTTTCTTCAAGAATATGTGCGACTTCATGGATTTCCAAGCTCAATTGTCTCTGATCGTGACCCCCTATTTACCAGTCAGTTCTGGAAGGAACTATTTCGATTACACAGTACTCAATTGAAAATGAGCAGTGCATACCATCCGCAAACGGATGGACAATCTGAGGTACTTAACCGATGCTTGGTGACATATTTACGATCTGTTGTAGGAGATGTACCAAAAAAGTGGGTACAATGCTTGCCTTGGGCTGAATTGTGGTATAACACAACTAGACATTCTTCTCTGGGGATGTCTCATTTTCAAGCTGTTTATGGACGAGCTCCTCCAGTCATTTCCAGTTACCTACCTAACAGCAATAACCTACATGATCTTGCAACTTGGGCTGCTAACAGAGATGAATTACTACAGCTGATAAAGAACAATTTACGGAAAGCTCAATCACGTATGAAGAACCATGCTGATCAAAAGCGCACTGACAAAGAGTTTTCGGTGGGATCATGGGTATTTGTTAAGCTTCAGCCGTATCGTCAGTTATCTATCAGGAACAGTCACAGCAAATTCTCAAAAAAATACTATAGTCCATTCAAAATCAGTGAACGAGTTGGTCCAATAGCTTATAAACTTCTTCTGCCTTCAGAATCGTGTATACATCCAGTATTTCATGTGTCCCTACTTAAATTCTGCCCAACACCACCCACTGAAGTTCAAGCACACATCCTACCTGAGATTAAAGCTAACAACCTTGAGGACAAGGTTGATCTTGAAGGGGTAGGCAGTGATGCGTCCACAAGCATGGATACACCAACCGTTACATATGGAAGACCCAAACGAATGACTCACAGGCCAAAGAGGTACGTGGAATAAACAATTAGAAGATTCCGGAATCATCCAAGGTTGTTTCAGGAACGTGCACATTCTTTTTTTTTCTTTAATTGACTTCGGTTATAACTTGTATGCAAATGGATATAGAGTGACAGCTGTAAAGGTAGTAACGCCTTGGCTATAAGAGAATGGATGTAAGGATCAATTGGTTATAAAAAAGTAATATTGAATTTCTCACTTTTTTTTCCTCCTCCTCCTTCTTCTTCTAGTTTTATTCCTCTAAATCTGCTCATGGCTGTAGCGAAGTGTATCAGAAGATCTCCAGCGCTTCAAATCCACAGCCTCGCCAGTTTAAAATGGGTTGCCTAACCAATTTAGGATCTATAATAGAAATACAAAAAAATTGAATTCTGTAGCGATTTTTTCCCAGATTAAGGTTGAAGGTAATCCTAATGGAAAAGATAAAAAAAATTGAAAAATGATCCTAAAACATAACTTATAGAAAAAAGATCAAAGATAACAAAACCGTACCAATGTTAATAATAGCATGTTAAAGGGATTATAGTAACTTTTTAAGCAGTATCTAAAGGGGAAAAGATAAAGTTAAAGTGAATATGCCTAAATTTGTAATTGTTTTGCGTTGATCCTGAACTGATTAAATAGTTCAGACTGAAACAAAGGGTAATATGGATCCAAGTGAAATAAAAAGATGATTCGGAAGCTTAGGATAAAGTAACGGGACATGTTTATGGTTTACCACTCGCAGTGAGGAAAAGTTAAGCCGAAAACTCGTCAGAATACATAGAATGTTATGTATTAATATGAATTAATACATAAATTATGCTAGAAAAGTGTTAAATAAGGGACTATATAAAATTGAATTTTTTTAATACCTCTGGTAACTCGTGTTTTCGTTGCCTTTGTTGTCGTCACATATTCAATAAATCAGGAATTCATTATCAAAGTAAGGAAAAAAACAATTTTACATTCCTAATTTAATCAGATATCAAATTATCCTACAGTTGCAACCTTATAAACATACTATGAAGACATTTGCCACCTCAAGTAATCAGTCAACTCAGATTATCTTAGGTAAGGATTATGTTATCTGACAATCCAAGCTAGAATAAATATCATGAAAGATAACAGTCCAAAATCCACCAGGTTTAAAAAGGTGGTGAAAATTATTCTTCGCATTCTAGCAATGCAGCTATCTTTGATCGGATATGCGGAGATTGCATTATCAATTAAAATACAAATTCAGGAACACAGTTCACTTGTTCGGCATCTAAAGCCTTTGATGACCTAAGCCATGAATTTTAATTGCAAGTACAAATGAATGTTTGAATAGAACTAATTTATTATTAGGTGAATAAATTTATTCCTATCAATGTTTAACAACAAAACGAATTGAATTTCATGTTTAAATGAAGAAGAGTAGAGGTGAAACTCACAAAGAATAGCCAAACACGTTATCTACATATGACTGCTTGCCATATTCCTAGGTAAATGATTTTATTCTCATCAAAATTTATTGGTAAGCAGCCGACAATATGAAATTGAAGAATACAAATACACAGTGAACTAAAATTATGTCATTCAGTGAAGCTAAGGTTAGAACACAACAACATTACAAATCAAGTATATTTAGCACGATGATATGTGGAGATGATTGCAATAGAGGTCAAACATCAAGTACAGAAGAAAAACCATAGTAATAATAAGGATACGTAAATTCCTTCACATTTATCTTTCTTAGTTGAATAAAATTAATGGCTTAAAATCATCATTTTACAAATTTATTTATATAAAACAATTATATAATGTCATCCAGAAGAGAAATAACAAATATTTTGAAAACAATTAGTATCAGAAAATGCTCCAAGTCTCAAATTAGATCAATGAGAAGAATTATGATGCAAAAGATTTATCCCTTAACATTAGAAAGCAAACAATTAGACCTAAGACGAAGTGCAACAGAAGTTTGAATCATGAAAGCAAAGGAAAAAGGCAAATCACATTTGATTCATGTAATTGAAAATAATAGGGAGATAAAAGATCTTACCCTTATGTGGTACATCAATTAGATCTGAAAGCAAATTCATTAAAAATTGAGAACGAAGGGAAGGAAAAATGGAAATCACGTAAATTTGGGAAAGAAAATGTTCAGAGCATGATCTCTGAACTAATTACGTGGTGGCTATCTAATTTAGACAGGAAAACGGAGAACAATCTTAACACAGCTGGTCAAATCTTAACGAAGAGAAGGGTATTTTAGGTATTTTAAAAAGACACCAAGTAATTCAATTCATGGAGTTTTCTTTATTAGTAGTAAAAATATAGTAACTATTTTTGTCCTCCTTTTGCGCATTCCGCAACAACATAGATAGAATCTTGATCGGTTTCTTGTCAATATGCGATCATAATAATAGTAAAATTTTTGGTAAGTTATCTATTTTAAGAAGAAAAAATAATAACATTTTGATAATATTGATAATGATGATGGTAATCATATTAGTATTGCCGTACAACGGTGAGAAAACTGACCGTTAAGATGTTCAATATAAAATGCAAAATTATTTGGTAAAAGTTATTTAAGTTAGATTTATTTAAAAAAATCATATAGTACTTTAAGAGAAAATGAAAGCAATTAATAAAGTATAAATTCAATTAAACTAAATTTTACATGTAAAGTAACTTGAAACAAGAATATACTACCAATGTATTGATTCGAATCAGATACAAACACATACATAAATTTTATTATATATCAAGTAGGATCAATGTAATCTTAAGAGCAATGAAAACCTACATTGCTAAATTAATTTGGACTTCCTGCATATAGTTGATCCATTCGTCGGTTTGTTAGTCATTGTTTAGCAAGGGCAATGCATTTAGATCAATATTATGCATATCACCTACACATACAAAAATTAATTTATAAATATCACAGTTGATAGACAATTAAAAATCAATGTTAGTCATTTGAATGTGCAACACAAAATCTAACTCATTATGAATTTCACCTCACACATAAAAACAAACAAATCTTGTAGTTCATATTTTATGTATATAAATGTGTGTCCCTGTGTGTATATGTGTGTATATATATATATACATGAAAAAAACAAAAGTTAAATTATACATATAACAGTCACTTTATATTGTCAGTAGCAATGAAGGAAATTTGGTGTTCATGTAACATTAAACAAAAATCCAACATTGTACTAAATATTACATTCAATTAAAAATTACACGTATAATATATTCAAAATAAATGCACCCTTGGCACAAGTGAGTACGTACGATTCTGTTGTGTCTAATTAATTCATCTAGTTTGTCCTTGGCAAAACCACAAGCACTTGAAGTCTATAAAAAGAAGAGGTTCCAACATATTCAACTTTGATTTCAACATGGCCAGTCTTATGTTGCCTGCTAATCACCGTGCCTGCTTTGTGCCATCCATACCATTGCGAATATTTGACATGTGAGCACCTTTAAATTAGAAAAAAATATATCAATAACATTCAAAACAAAGCTCATCAAACAAATTAACGTTTACATAAAAAGAATGTAATATGTGCTTTGAATTTACTTAATAGTATCCATGTTGGTAAATAATTTAATGCCCTAAAGCTAGCACTCATACAGCTAAGCCATATCAGATTTACGTGTTATTCTTTTTCTTTAGTACACGCACACGAAAGATATAAAGCTAGCAAACTTCAAGTACTAAACTAAAGGGATATGTCACTTAATGATCAAAAATGCAAATCCGTGACAAAGAACATACAAGTATTTAAATTTTAAATTACAGATGATGGATACCTAGTAGTTTAGGTTTGTGGCTGTCCTTCCAGTGCTCTGTTTCATAAACAATCCTCCCGAATTCATGCATATGAAGTTCAACTCATTCATCCATGAAACATTTGAACACTTCATAAAATTAAGAAGTTTCTGAATAGTTAATTGGGTTCCACAACCATGATTTGCAGCGCATAAAACACAAAATCTGTAGCTAGAGATAATAGAAGTCACTGGATCATCTGTTCTCTAAATGGAGCCATTGTTTATGAGGAAACCTCAAGTGCAGTGAAGCACAGGTTACATTCTAACAATCATGAGAAAAACAACTCCCAATTTTATGTGCTCAGAAGTGGCACGACAATTAAGAATTTGTAATTTATAAATTCATTAAACCAATTTAACCAAAATTCAAACTGAAATGTAGTTGCATTCCACATTTTCCATTGCATTTATAGCCTCATTTCTGGTAATAAATCATATGTGTCGTTTTAAATAAACTGCATTCACACAATTTTCTACTACATTAGACTATTGCATATAGGCTTGGTTCTGTTCAGATAGTTTCTAAACCAAACAGCAATTAATTAAGATTTTTGAACATACTTTTAACAGTTATAACAGCTACTTATTAAATAATCAAAAGACCATCTATAACCAGAAGTTTTGATTGACGTACATAGGCATTGGCTAAGCATTTTAATAGTCAATGTACTATCATCCTCAAAGCAGAGATAATTATAAATTTACCCCTCGTCTATATTCTGATATGAATATTTATATTAATAACCACTGTAGAAGCTTGAAAGTAGAAGTAAAAGAAATATATACCCAACAACTTTTTGTAATTTTTTGTGTAGAAATAGAATACATCTTAATATAGTTTCCTGTGGCTTTCAGTATTTTTACATATTCCAGCACAAAATTGAACTATTAATAAGATTATCTAAGCTGTTGATTTTATGATTAATCAAATATTCACACAGAATTAAGCATTTACTGCTTTTGTCCTTCACCTAATTCTTCGTAGACTTATGATCCTAAAAACATGGTTTGATACTTTCAATTAAGTTATGATTCTTAGCACATACAATTAAACCAACTTACCAAGAAAGATAAACGTGACCAGAGTTAGCAAATTAGGGTTTTAGCACCCAATTTCCAGCGGTTGCAGCAGTGATAAACGTGGCCAGAGTTAGCAAATTAGGGTTTTAGCTCCCAATTTCTAGTGGTTGCAGCAGTGACTGCAATTGGCGAAAATCGGTCCTTTTTTCGGAAATGAGATCTGCTATTCAAGTAATTTGCGGTGAGATTTGAGAAAATACTTCGCGAAGAGGAAGATGCAGCGAAGTTCATTATCAGAATATCTTAATTAAAAGCAAATAAAAAGAGAATTTTGCGGCGAGATTTGAGAAAAAAATTCGCCAAGAGGTAGATTCAGCGAATTTTAGTTTTAGGAGAAATTTCGCAAGGAACACGGACCACGTTTTTTTGGCTTCAAACGAAATTTCATTTCCTCCCACAGTAGGCAAACAACGGTCGGTTTGATTAGTAAACTAAGTTTGATATTTTGAGCTTTGTTGTCTAGAGAATCATGAGCACAAAGTAAGCTTCTAGTAATTGTGTCTCTCTTGTTTGTCTTCATCCACTGTTGAAGTTGAGACTTCGTAATTGTGTACATGGTTTTCAGATCTGAAGTCAGAGAGTCCTGCTTGTCTTCAATTGATGGATTTGTTGCGGATTTCAGTGCGGAGCAATGTTTGACCTTCAATTCTTCACGAAGTCTGGTAATTTTTTTGGTTGAGAGAGCTTTGGTAAGTATGTCAGCTTTTTGATAGAAAGAAGGTATGTAGTTAATTTGCAATTTTCCTCCTTTTACTTGCTCTTGAACAAAGTATATGTCAATTTCTATATTCTTTGTTCGAGCATGTTGAATAGGGTTGGCTGACATGTAAATTGAACTCTGATTGTCACACCAAACTGTTGCTTTTGATGTATTGCTTAGCTCTAGTTCTCTTAGCATAGATTGATTCCATGTAGTTTCAGTTGTAGCACACACAATACTCCTATATTCTGCCTCAGCACTTGACTTTGATATAGTAGATTGCCTTTCGGAACTCTATGATATTAATTTGTCACCCATAAAAATGCAGTACTCAGTGATGGATCTTCTGTTATCTGGATCTGCTGCCCGATCTGAGTCTGTAAATCCAGTAATATTTAAGTCTTTGCTGCCCTTTAAGGTTAATCCATAGTCCAGAATGCCTTTTAGATATCTTAGAATCCTCTTTACAGCTCTCCAGTATTCATCTTTTGGTTCCTGCAAAAATTGAGATACCTTGCTAACACTGAATGATATGTCTGGCCTTGTTATGGTGGCATACTGTAATGCCTCCACAACACTGCTGTATTGTTTGACATTGTTTATAGCTTCTCCCCTGTTTTTAGAATAATGTTGGCTAGAAATCATAGGGGTTGGTTGTGGTTTGGCTTCAATCATACCAGTTTTCATCAGCAATTCTGTTATATACTTTCTTTGGTTCAGTAACGTTTCTGAGTTTGATATTCTTGTTGCCTCTATACCCAGAAAGTAATTGATTTCTCCTAGATTTTTGATGGAGAATTCCTTGTTTAAGTATTTGATAAGCTTTTCTATCTCAACACCACTGTTACCTGTAATGATTAAGTCATCAACATAAATTAGTATGTATACGATGAATGATTGGGTAATTTTAATAAACAAGGAATTGTCAGATTTAGTGGGCCTGTATCCCAATGTATTCAGAGCTGATTTGAGTTTATCAAACCAAACTCTGGGTGCCTGTTTCAACCCATAGATTGTCTTGCTAAGTTTGCACAATAGTTTTGGATCTTAAACATATCCCTCAGGTTGTTGCATGTATATTTCCTCTTCCAGATTACCATTAAGGAAGGCATTATTAACATATAAATGTTGAATATTCCAGTGGTTTTTGAGTGCTATTGTGAGGAATAGTCTAATAGTGGTGGGTTTGACTACTGGTAAAAATGTTTCACTGCAGTCAAATCCATACTCTTGCTTAAAGCCTTTTGCAACTAATCTGGCTTTGTATCTGCTAATAGTGCCATATGGAT
The DNA here is from genome assembly GCA_030737875.1 of Allium sativum. Lineage (NCBI taxonomy): Eukaryota > Viridiplantae > Streptophyta > Magnoliopsida > Asparagales > Amaryllidaceae > Allium > Allium sativum. The sequence goes on along the minus strand of CM060920.1, from coordinate 342,843,564 downwards.
TTCTTTTGATTCTGTATATCCGTTTACAACCTATGATATTCTTGTTGTTATGTTGAGGAACAAGTGTCCAAGTTTGTTTTTTGATAAGTGCATTGAATTCTCCATCCATTGCAGTTTTCCATTCACTATTTTTATTGGATTGATTGGAGGTGGTTGGTTCATCTTTGCTCTCAATAGTCAAATATACCTTTTGCTTGAATATGCCACTTTGTATCTGGACATCATAGGATGACCAGTGGTAGTAGGAGGTGGATCAGTGTGCTATTCAGAGTGCCTTGAACTGCCTTCAGTGGTAGGTGAGTGTTCATCAGGTCTTTCAACCAATGTTGATTTACTTCTAGTTTCAAAGTTTTGATTGTTGTCTTTCTCAGGTGTTGGATTGGCGTGGCTGATGTATTCATCATTGCTGAGTTGATCATCCTCAGTAATGTACATAATTTGATCATCAGCAGCCATCTGATCACTTTCTGTTGAAGAGTGCTCAGTATACAGTGGGATATCAGTAAGGCTGTCAATGGCTCGTGTCGGGTCGGGTTCGGGTCGGGTTCGGGTCGGGTCAAGTCGGGTTCAGGTTGATTTATAAATGGGTCGGATCAACCCGTTTATTAAACGGGTCATATTTTCCCAACCGTAACCCGACCCGTTTATAAACAGGTTGACCCGACCCGACCCACGTAACCCGTTTAATTAAATGGGTCGTGTCGGGTCATGTTGGGTCGGGTTTACCTGTTTGACCCATTGATAGATATTGCCTACTAATATAAGCAACAAAAGAGCCAAATCACCAACATGCACACTGTTATATAATCACCAACATGCAACAAGTTGCAAAGTCACCAACAAACAACACATATATAAAGCATGAAATCATCATATCCAAAAATCATTTTCTATACATAAGTATATATTCCCATACTACATAAATTAAAGACTACCAGTATGGAAGAGATACAGTTGTTATAAATAAAATATAACTAACAACATAAGAATAAATTAGTAAAATATAACAGCTTACATATACGAGCATACTAATTACTGCACACATAAAAATTAACACTAACAGTTTACATAAAAGACTAACAGTATGGAAGAGATACAACATATAATCGGGTTTGGCGGGTCAAAATCGGGTTAGCGGGTCAACCCTAAACCCACCCGTTTATAAATATATCAAATTCGGGTTGACCCGAAAATGGCCCGCTAACTAAATGGGTCGAGTTAACCGACTAATTTCCGTGCGGGTTTCGGGTCGGATCACAGGTCGTGTAGGAAATTGACAGCCCTAGATATCAGGTATGGTTAACCTTTCATTGATGACTTTGTTGGTGATTTTAATATGAGATTGAGCATAGGTAAAAACACTTTCATTGAATATATCATGTCTGCTTATGAAGATTTTACCATTTTCATCAATACATCTGTATCCTTTCTGTTTAACTGCATAGCCTAGAAAAGTGCATGATCTTAATCTAAAGTTAAGCATGTTAGCATTGTATGGTCTAAGATAAGGAAAGCATAGACAACCAAATGCTTTTAGATCATGATAATTTGGCTTAATTTTATATAACATTTCAATTGGACTAATGTTATTTAATACTTTGGTTGGCATTCTATTAATCAAATATACAACAGTATTAAATGATTCAGACCAAAATTTCAAAGGTAATGAAGCTTGAGATAACAGTGTTAAGCTACATTCAACTATATGTTTATGCTTTCTTTCAGCAAGGCCATTTTGTTCAGATGTATATGGACATGTTAATCTATGAATTATTCCTTTATTATCAAAATATTTAATAAGAGTCTTATACTCGGTGCCACCATTAACTGAAATATTTTCAATCTAGCATTAAATTGATTTTCTATCATATTTAGAAATCTTATAACAACATCATGAGTATCAAATTTGGATTTTAAGAAACAGATCCAAGTATATCTAGAGTGAGCATCAATGAAAGAGATATAATATTTATACCCAAAATCTGCTATTATTGAGGCTAGACCCCATAGATCAGTGGCTATTAGATCGAAAGGCTTAGAGTAAACAGTTGATGAATTGTCAAAAGGTAGTTTATGAATTTTACCTAATTGACAATGAGTGCAGATATATGGTAAATTCACATTACTATAAGAAATGTTATTATTATCCAAAATGCTTTTAACAACATTGACACTAGGGTGACCCAACTTATGATGCCAAAGATCAAAAATATTGTTGTTACTATTTTGATCTTGAACAGTAGAGACAAGATGTTGTTTTTCTTTAACAGGATGCGGTTGATCTCCAAGTTTAAACTTGTATAATCCATGTGTTTCATCACCCTGCAATAAAATTTCATGTGTTAGCATGTCGTTGACAACACAATAATTAGGATAAAATTCAAAGTAGACATTGTTGTCTTTTGTGCAGAAACAATTGTTTCTTACCCTTTAATAAAGCATTACCAGCACGAGAAATATTAACAGACTTACCATCACCCATGGTTATTAACTGTTTACCTCTGTATTCTCTATTTCCAAAATTGAGATTATCTAGATTGTTGGTCATATGATCAGTAGCACTTGAATCAGGAAACCAGTTATCATCCAATGTTGAATCTGACATGATTGCTTCAGTTTGATTGCACTGTTTTCCATTGACTTGATTTGATGATTCTGGTTAAACTTGTGCCACATTAGCATTAGGATTATTCTTATTGTTACTACTATTTCCTTGATTCCCAGTGTAATTATAATTAAATTTGAAATAGCATTTAAGTGCAGTGTGACCAATTCTTTCACATATTTGACATTTAGGTTTGTTATTGTTAGACCATCTTCCTCTTCCTCTGGGGGGAAAACCTCCTCTTTGATTGTTGTTATTGTTATAATTTCCTTGCCCCCTACATCTATTATTAGCAGCATAATTGAGTGAGTAATTTGAATCAATAGAATTCTTGTGAGAGATTCTTGCCTCATGTGAAAGTAACATAGAGTATACATCATCGAGTGGTGGTGTAACCTTTTGTGATGTAATAATGGCTACTGCAGCCTCATACTCATCACCTAGTCCATTTACAAGAGAAAGAACTTGATCTGAATCTTCAATATTGCTTCCTAAAGCTTTCAACATATCACAAATGTTTTTAATTTTTGCTAGGTGCTCACTCATGCTCATATTATCTTTCTTGCAATTTTGAAGTTGTCTTTTATAGAACAAAGATTTAGCTGCAGACAATGTATTAAAGATTTTCTCACAGGTAGTCCATATTTCATTAGCGGTTTTACATTCTATAACTTCTGGCATTAGGGCAGCACTAATAGATGATAAAAACCATGCACTGGTTAATCTTTCTTGCCTATAGTAAGAAATATAATCATCATTACTTACTATGGTGTTTGATGCATCAGTTATAAACTTTGGTGGAATTGGTATTGTTCCAAGGATGTATCCTTCCAGACCATATCCCCGAAGAGAAGTTTCCACCTGTAATTTCCAGAGAAGATAGTTGTTTTGATCAAGAGGGATTGTGATTAGTTGACTTTTGAGGTAGATCACATTCTTGGGAGGATGATTTGGATTTACAGGTTGAGATGCCCCTGAAGTATTGTTGGATCCGGTATTGCTATTGGCTATTCTAAATATTACAATGAGGATAAATGCAGGAAAAAGAGGTAATACGAACTGAACTTCTTTACTTTGAATTGAATTGCTCAAGAAGTTGATTTGTAGTCAAGAACTTGAGCACAGAGAACTTTAAATGATGAATATTTGTTTTTCACACTAGTTTTCAGTTGAAATTCCTTCTGATGGCTTTCTTAATGCTCTCTTCCTTGATTGTGAACGCTTTTAGGGTAATATGATCGGTAAAGAATGATTCAGATTTGATTTTCTCTCTCTTGATGATTGAATCACTGATGCAGCCAGATTAATCTAGGCGTGGCACAGTGGCTTGATTAATTCAGGAGTAAAAATCTCAAATGATAAGATCAAAAGTGTTCTTTGATGAGTCAAATTCAAATGATGTATCTTAACTGATGAATCTGCCAACAAAATTTCTTTTTATGTTTCTAAAAGCAGATTGGTAATGGCTTTAATACCATATTTGGTTTTTAGAATTGTTGTAATATGATTTCAGATATGTTTGAGATAATTGCAGGAGGAAGAATGATTGTATTCGAATGAATTGAATGTTTACAGAGCACTGGTATTTATATATACCAGGTTTACAAGATGCGTCAAATAAAAGAAAGTGAAAAATGAATATTGGGCCAAGCCCATATACAAGCCTAGAGACCAGAAATATAAAGTATCCTTCATCTGTTGAAATAACATGACATCAATTCATTTTATATCTTACTTTGTAGATATGGCCTGGTCATGTTGTGATGCAGTCAATCAAACATGCTGGGGCGAAACAAAGTGTGAATGAATTGAGTCTAGACTGAAATGCACAAATGAACTATGAGCATGTTGGGTACATGAATTGATTCAGACTGACAAATGAACCGCAAGTATGTTGGGTTGTCCAATGAGTTAAAAAGATGCTCTTGGCATTTGAATGGTTGCTAAAGAGAGGATGCTGAACTTGATGTTGAGTGAACCAAATATAGGAACATGAATTGAGTGAATTAGATGTGCCTAGGAGAAGACTACTGGCAAGTGAATTGATTCGTTAAGAAAGTAAACATGATGTTGAGTGAGACAATCCTGAAATGGGAAAAAGCTACAAGTGTGTAAACATACAGTAGAAAGAATACTGACCCACAATTGAATTGCAATTAATAGTTCGTAACAGGAAAATTAAGCACAAAGTTATGGGCTTTTTCAGCCGTAAGGATGGTCTGCTGAAATTTTATTTTCAAAGGACAAAACATCAAATTTTAGGTATTAATTTGCAGTGTGCATGGTATCAGTATTTGACTATCAATTTTTAAGTATTAGTTTTATAGTATGTATGGTATCTTAACTTAGATATCTGTTTTTAAGTATCAGTTTTACGATGTGTATGGTATCAATTTTGCTGTGTGTATTGTCCTTGAAAATAAATTTTTGATGGATTGTCCTTGGGCTTGAAAAGATTATGAACTTTGTCATTCACAATAAAAGCCACTAGTGGTAATGTGGAGCTTTATTTAGAGAAGTGAATGGTTGGTTCACGATTGTACGGAAAAAAACCTACTTTATGTTTTATTATATTTGATTCCCACATCCTTGTTGCTTACACTTTATTGTTTGTCTTACTTGTTTAAATGCTAAGGGATATCTAATTTTTTGGTGATGTTTTATTATATTTGGTTGCTAATTAAATTAAGTACAGGTGATTAAAGATATTTGAAGCAAAGGCTAGCTAGTTGTCAACAATGTTTGGGTTTTTTTTTTGGCATAGTACACTACAACAAAACTCACTTTTAACAACCTAACAAGGATGAAAAAGATCGATTGTCACTAGTTGTTGTTCATTGTGACTCATGTTTACTCTTTATTTCATTCAAATTTGGCGCGTATTTCGTATTTTACAAGAATGCCAGGTAAATTCTATCTTCCTTTTTTTTTGTATTGGCCAATATGCTTTGTTTTCTCTTTTTTGTACATCTTTTAGGGGATATTTACAAATTGACATCGAAGCCAATCAGTGTTTCAGATCTCGTAAATATCGCCCGAGATCTCCTCAAAAATCTCATTTTAGGCTCCATCTGAAATGAAATGGAAAATCTCACTGTGAATCTCGTTTCGAATATATTGTCTGAGGTATTGTAATATCGAACGATATATCGACCAAGACGAGATACTGAGATATCACCCAAGTTCATGGTTTTCCTGGTTAAAATTTAAGAACTTGTGCCTAAACCAAAACAATAATTAAGAAAACTCAAATCTAGCCACGATATTCTTCTAGTATTTTATGTTTTTCATGTTAAATGAGCATATCATATATTCCTATATGTTCTACAATGATTATGATTTTCATATTCGTCATTTTTTTACTAGCATGCTACATATGATATTTTGTATTTTATGTTATGCTTATGTTAAATTGTTATATGTTTTGGATTCTTTTTATGTTCTTTGTCTAATAACAATTCATGTTCGCGGATCATAAGTTGTAAGTATTAATCTATTTTGTATTATGTTATTTCTTTTATTTTAAGCATATTATGATTTATGAATATGAATGTTCTTTCATAAATTAAGAATTATGAGGTAATTTTGTAATTCAAGTTTAAGTTACTATTTTATAATGACATTCGCGAAAATTATTGTGTAAGAAAATTAGTTTTTAACATATCATATACCCCAAGGTTGTTCCCATATGAGCATTCAAACTCGGGATGAAAATCCAAGACAAACACCTGAGACTCATCTCATTCGAGATCTCCCAGATATGAGACAAGTTTCTAAAATCGCCGAGATGAAGCGCGACCGATGTCCAAGATTTAAAACCTTGAAGCCAATTCATAGGACATAGCATACCATGCTACTAACTTTGTTTTCTTATTGAATATGATTCATCATGTATTTTGCAAAAATGATGGCGTAGTGATATAAACTTGAATGCAATCACATGTATAAACATCAACCAATCTTTTGTAAACCTAAAAAGAAACAGCACACCTTCATTTATTCAGTTTGATTGGATCAATTTACTCTTTTTTTCAGCTTACTTTCCTCATATCTTTTTTGCCTATCTGCATTACTATTTTGACTAACTACATTAGTGTTCCAAGTTAGCTTTGAAAACTTATTAGAATGTGGACTGTTCTTTATATTTGATATACACTGGTTTTGTACTTTTTGATATTGGATACGCCCTGTAATAGTTTGATACTTTGATTTGTGTTTTCATTACTTGAAAAGGTTTTTAAGACTTAAGAGAAGTAGCTCTTCGTCTTTCACATTGTCATGACCTTCTTTATTGAATGAAGTTATGGGATACGTACTGCATTTGCGAATTGATTTTGTTTTTCAAATACCTGTGTCGATTCCTTGTTTCCACTGTCCTACTTATCATTAGAATTCTCTTTGGCTTGTTTATTCATTATTATGTCACCTTTTTCAGCATTTTTAGAGCAGTCCCAGCAGTGTGGGGGTTAAGTTGAAATGGTGGAAGCAACAGAGTCGGGAAGGGAGTGGAGAGGATTTGGAAATGACGATGATCGCCATTTGAAAAGTAAGCGGCGACAGGTAAACGGTTTTCAAAAAATCGTATATACGTTATTCGATTTTCAGAAAATCGTTTAATGTATAAACGGTATTCTAAAAACCGTTTATCATATTATTCCAATATTTTTTTGTTGTTACTTAGTTTCTATAATTCGTTAATCTTGTGAAATTTTTTCTCATCGTTTCTCATTGTTTTGAAAAAAAATTCTCATTGTTTTTGAAAAAATTTGGTTTTTAATTGTTTATGTGCATATGCTTCTACTTGTTTATGTAAATTAGTTTCTAATTTGTTGGCTAATTATTTTTTTATAATTTTAAAATTACGTTTACCACGAAAGTCTTATTTTTTTTTAAAATAGTTTTGGTATATAATTTTTTAAAATAGTTTTACATTTGATTTTTTAAACAGTTGTAAATTTTTTAAAATAATTTTACATTTGTTCTTTTAAATAGTTTATCATGATTCTATTTATAAAATTACATCACGTAAATGATCTTTTCATATAGAATAATTAATGTTTAAACACTTTGAAATAAAAAATTAATATACCGTCATCTCTTTTCCGCTTTTGAAAATATGTTGAACTCCGTCTCGTAGACTAGTGATCGACTGTAATGGAAATGTTGGGTCAATCATTGTCTCCTTCCTTACTCCACAGCCATCTTCTTTGCCTTCAATCGTTCTTCAATTCTTTCTCGAATATTTTCTACTTCGAATGCCACTCGCGGCGCTAGAGCCTTCAATATTTTCCTCTTCCATCTCCAACAAATCCCACTAATATAATAACCCTAAAAATTTGCAAATTGGGTATTTAAATGTGGAGAATGAAGAAATTGATTGTGGTAAAGTGGTGAGATAGATAAGAAATTGATTGGTTTGTAATTTAACAATAATTTCTTGGATTTTCAATGAATTGATGGATTAGGGTTATGAATAGATTTGGGGTTTCTGAAGGAGGACATGGTCGAAACTTTTGTGTACAGAGACGAATGTCTTTGTATACATTATCTCGTGACATTTTTTTTCTTTTCAGGTAAAGGGTTTTCTAAAAATCGTTGCCTCTAAATAGTTTTCAGAAAACTGTTTAGTCCCTAAACGGTTTTCATAAAACCATTTAGCTTTTATATTAAAAAAAATCCAGTGCCCTCCCACCGACTGCTGGAACGGTGGGAGGAATTAATGCTTTTGTTGTCGTTTTATCACTCATCTTCACATTGATTGCTAGGAGTGCTCTAACTAATTTCATTCTCGGCTAGTGTGAATCAATTGGAAAGTCCATGCTTGCCATCAACTATGGTGCTTTTATCCGAATTGTTTTTTGGAATCCACATTTTTCAAATGCAAAAAATTTGACTATATGTTTAAAAAAGATCAGTTGGGCCAAACGATGGGTCTCCATTAATACTAATGTCAAAGTTAACTTAAGTCTATGCTTGTGTATAATGGTGTTTGATGATGCATGATTCAACTTGGATTAAAAACAACAGCGCATCTGTATGGATGCAAATGAGAGGTGTTGCAGCATCACGTATCGAATTATAGACGTTTGATCTTTCTATTATAAAACAAATGAAGGTAATATTTTAAATCTAGATCTTTAAAAGACGTCAGTTCCATAGCACATTACTAAAATATTTTAGATTGCGGTATTTTATTTTTCCATTATGACACTTTAGATGGTTCCCATACAACTATTTTCTACAACATTATTTTATAACTTGATAATGATCAAATTTTCGAAACTGGTAGACGCACAGTTGGTGGAGCCCAAAATTTGCTTCAGCCCAACTATTAATTTTGTCACAAGTATAATAACATCAAACCCAAAGATATCATACTTTTCGGTTTAATTGTCATTATAACAACCCGGAAAATGCGAGCCAATTTAATTTTTTTATTTTGGCAATTTTAGCGAATTTTGAATATTTAAAATAGATTATTGTAAATAATATCGACGAGAAATTTATTTTGAATGGAATTCGAACGTATATTTATACACGTCATCGTTAGAATATAAATATTTATTTATATATATATAAGGAATTGAAAATGGCGCGGTAGTTCGATAATTCGATTTCAAACTTCAAATGAATGTACCGGGTTCAAAGTAAACCGGATTTTAGTGAAACCAAAAATATTTGAATCTAATTGAGAATATCTTACCAACGAATCCGAAAAATCAAAATTGCATAGCGGGGATAAAATGTTATGTCCAGTTGAAAATTCAGAATAGTCGCTATGGAATTCTATGCCCTTAAAAATGGAAATTTTGCAAACGACCTCGGATTTCGATGAAACCACTTTTGTTGGGTTCGTGACGTCAAGTTATTGATAGGTTTCAAATTTCATAATTTTTCGAATCAATATGTGAGCATGGCAAAGGAAAACGCATTTGACTAGTTTCAGTTGATTTTAATCAACTGGAAAATGGCCATTTTTCTAACGGTCTCAGAATTCGACGAAACTAGTTTTGTTAGGACCGTATCGTCAATACGAAGCTAGAAAATATTTTTCTAGAATTTTTCAAGTTAGTATGTGACCCAGTAAAATGCAATGTGCGTTCAAATTCAATATATAGAGTTATATGTTGATTTTGACGAAAACTGATCGTAACGATCGAATTGGCCTTCGTGACATATCCCATTGTGTTCGGAATGGGGGTAATTAGCTAGAGGCGATAGTCATTGGGCCTCGTTTGGGGTTCGAGACAAAAGTCAACTTTAAGGAGAAAATAAATTAAATAATTAAAATATAAATATTCACATAACCCCTCCCCCCTTCCTTATTCTCTTCACCGTTTAGAATTTTAAAAAGAAAATAAAAAAATAAAAACCTACGACCTAAATCAATGGAGGCTGGCCCATCACTGCCGCAACCAGGCCTGGCGCCCACCTCCGCCGAGCTCCGGCGATCGCCCCGTCTACCTTTCCTCCTTCTTCCCTCCTCGCGCCCTCTCTCTTCTACACTCCCTCCCTCCGTTGAAGACCAGGCGCCCAAAAAAACCGAACCCCCCTCAGCCAAAGAGAACCGCAACCTCCCCTTTCACCGCCACGCAGCCACTCCCAAGACCACTGCCGACCACCTTGCTGCCAGCACCAGCTATGAACGCCTCCCTCATTCCCCAAAAATCCAACTGTAAGTGTTTTCTTTGTTTAATTGTTTTATTTCTTTAGGGTAATCAGTTTTAAACAACTAAAAAAATCATTTTTTTATTGTATTTTATATAACATTGCTGAAATAGGTCGGATTTTTATTTATGATTTTAGCGAAGAAAGGTCGGATTTTTATTTGTGATTTTAGCAAAGAAAGGTCGGACTTTTTTAGCAAAGAAAGGTCAGATTTTTAAAAGATAAAGTAGTGATTTTTATCTTAGAAAGGTAGCGATTTTTATCATGCAAAGAAACGATTTTTATACAAGTAAAGTTTAGATTTTTAATCGTGAAAAGGTGGGGTTTTTAATCTATAAAAACGATATTTTTATATAATGAAAGGCGTAATTTTTATATAACGTAGAGATTAAAAGTGTGATTTTTATTCGATAGAGAAGTTAAAAATATAATTTTTTATACTAGTATTATATGAAAAATATGATTTTTATATAGGTATGATAGTAAAGATATGATTTTTATTCTTTTAGAGTAATAAAAATATAATCTTTATTAGGATAAGAGCAATATAAAAATATAATTTTTATAACGAAGTGAAGATAAAAATTCAATTTTTATATATGTAGTGAATGCGGGCAAAGAAAGTGACAAAAGGCGAGAACGGCGAAGATCTCCTACATAAGAAGAGTTGTGGCGTGTGGATTTAGTTTTTGGTGAGAACTTCTTACTTTAAATTTTCTTTTCTAGTTTAAATTATATACTAGGATGCAGACGGTGCTTAGCAGCACCCAACACCCGTCATCCACAGACCATGGATGGCTTGTATGTTTGATTGTTTGTTGTGGTAAAAAAATTGATTGTGTGATGTGAAAGGAAATAAAATATTTATATAGTTAAAAATATTTTATCGTTAAAAATACAATTTTTAATGGGTATGTGAATGAATAAAAATCTGTGTTTGTTAATTTGAAACCCCACACGGGTATTGGGATGATATTTGGTATACACTAATCCCAATTATTTAATTGTATATCGATCGATTGGTCGACAGGCTGTGTGAGCGTTAATTATCTATATTTAATGCTTATGCAGTTGTGTGGTGCACTTTGGATGATGGTTGATTATTTATCGTTGCTATTATATACATGTGTTGTATGGAATCCATATAATTAACATTATATGGTAATTGATTGGGCCTCATTCCAATTGGAAAAATAAAGATTATTATAAAATATATTCATGTGTTGAATAGGATAAATAGTCATGTGTTGACGATGCTCATGTGTTGAGAATAATCATGTGTTGAAAATTATCATGTGTTGAAAGAAATATTTTAACAATAAAATTTACATCTTTATCATATTTAAAGTTAGAAACTAATCGGAAAATAGATAAGATGAGTGGTTTCCTGGGTATTGATCTGATATTGGTTTCGGCCTTCGGGGTTAATATTTAGGGACTCATTCTCTTACTACTTTACAGTTGAAGTTTGATTAAAAATCAAACGGTAGATACCATAGTTTTATAAATTATATTAAATAATATAAATAGTCATGTGTTGACAGTGCTCATGTGTTGAGAATATTAATGTGTTGAAAGAAATATATATTCATGTGTTGAATAGAATAAATATTCATTTGTTGAATAGAATAACGAATTTATTGAAATATATAAAGCTGTGTTCATTAGAGATGCGCTATTTTGACGTGAACGATATTTATATCAATTATATTCGTTTATATAATGAATATAGAAAAGGAAGTGATTTCAAAATATAACGTTTTAAAAATATTATCATTTGTATATCGATGATGTGGAATATTCAATTTGGATTCGAAATTGAATATGAAGTTGAAATCGTTTCAAAAACGAATTTAAAACGATTTATAAAATACGTTTTAAAAGGAAATCGACGAAATATAATATATATATATATATATTATATAATGGCCGGAATAGAACGCGTCGCACCGCGGCAGTTCGTTAATTTCGACAATTGACTTCGAATTGACGTTGCGGGAGATCCGACCGACGGATTCTCCTGAAACCGGAACCGTTGGGTTTGTATCGAAAAGAACTTTCTAATGAATATTATAAATTTGAAATCTAACGGTTGGATTAGGAATTATGTCCAAATCAAATTTGGGAAAGGTCGCTGTAAGTGCAGTTCGATGGCCGTTGATCGAAATCGACTGTACGGGCCTTGATAAAATTATTAAAAATATCAATAATTTGTGTAGAATCATAAGAAATGATTTGGGAAGAATTGGGATGAAAAACTCCATATTTGAAAAGATAAAAATAGATTTTTATCGAAATGAACTAGTTTTGAACTAGGATTAAAATCAATTTATTTTTGAAATAAATAAATTGAATTTGAAAGTGGTTTTAAAAATAATCAAAATTCCCAATACGTGAATTGGACTGGAGTTGAATCGAAATTATATTCGGAATATTTCGATGTTGGATTTCGTGACTATATAGATATTGTTATGGGAATTTGAAAGATATATTTTATATCGTTATTTCCAATACGATATTTGTTGGTTTCAGAATTTGATATTGAATATAAGCCGGTATATTTTCTATTCAGAGCCTTGTATTTAATATCAAATGTGATTTGGGTTTGTCGTGAATGGTGTCTTCATTAACACTATTCTTAAGCCCAATAGAGAAAAAGATTAAATCTTTCTATTTAGATTTAATGAAGTGTATCAATTAAATAATATTTAATTGGAATTGAATTTGAATGTGATTTTGGGTTTATCGTGAACCGTGTTTTAAATGACATTGGTTCTTTAACCCAGTTAAAGACAGGATATTGATTTTTGAAAAGATTAAAACTAAGTGGAGTTTTAATGAATCTTTAATTAGATTGAAATGTGAATTGATAATTTAAGTTATCAAATCTGAAGGGTGATCGAGATTGGAGTACCACCAGTTTTGCGCCTAAGCGATAGTTAAATCTTTAATTAGATTTGAACGTGAAATGGTAATTAATATTTACTGATAACACTGTGGTGTTAGATATGGAGTATTACCAGTTTTGCTCCATGGGATGAATAGGTTGGGATTGGGAAATAAAACAAATAATTACTTCGGTGTGGTTCGCTAATCCCGACTAGTTTGGAAAACCATAATAGGGTTTGAAATGATATCCAAAGAAGGATTAAAGAATAAATTTAGAAGAATTTATCTTTGATAAAATTAATTGGAACCTTTCCCCTAAGAACGTGATTTTGTGAATAAAAGAATATTCTGAATTGGAATGAGACGTTTGTTGTGTTTGTGTAACATTTGTTTATTATATACGTGGGTTATTCAGAAAGGTCGGGTTTATACCCATTCTGAATAACCGATTCGGCGGTAAGTCGAAGATGAAGACGGTGGTTGAAGACCGGAAGTCTTCACATCGTTTGGGTGATTACTGATGATCTTGATTGGGATGTACACCCAAAATGACGGAATCAGTTGGTGATCGTCCAGACGTACTTGGAGATCGATGGATATGCGAGGAAAGTGCCTCCGGTTTCGTTCAGACCCAGAACGAACTTGTAAATGGACCGTGTGTCTGACATTGGATTTTATTATGTGTTGATTGATCTCTATTAAATATACATCTGTTTGGCGGCGGATAATTTATTCTCTTGCTTAACGCCCTTCTCTGAGACGTACGAGCTCAGATGTTGTATATCGATGTACATCAGTCGCATGGAGTTAATTGCCTGTGTGACACGCCTAAGTGGCAGATGATCAAGGCTTCTGTTGAAAAGCAAAGTCTTTTGATTGATGATCAAAGCACGGCCTGTGTGGCACAGCTTTGTGTATGACGTGAATTCACGAGCCTCACACCTCGGTATGAGTCAAAAACGGGATACAGACCGTTGGGAGAACACGACGTTTCTTTCTAGCTAGTGGTGGTGTCAGTGCTTAAACTGGCTGACATTTATATACTTTTCACCTTTGTGGTTGTTTGAATGCGAGGCGCCTCAGATATAGGTCTGTTAAGACCGGGAAACGTGTGTTCAGGAATTGCCAATCCTCCAAAGTTAGGTGAGGACCGGCCCAACCGATTCCAAGGATCATAGTGGGGTCCTGAGACATTTGTTAGAGTGTCTCGAACGGAGAGGAGCTTGCCCCTTGCCTCGACTCATGACGGAAATCCAATTTCCAATACGTGATATTGCAGTTTTAATTGTAGAACTAGTATGGCGACATGATATATGGTACCCATGCCGTCTATGATTGATATTTATGATTGAAATTGTTTTGACACTATACACTTATAATAGTATCAAATGATTTGTTTTAACGTACCAAGCATGTTTGGCTATTATAAGGGAAAACCCTATCCTCCGGCTTGCGTTGCATTGTGTGATGGGACCTGGGTCTTATAATAGCTTCATTTTTCCAAAAAGCATTGCGCTGTTTGTTTTATGCACTAGTGTTCTTGGGAGGAAACCCGTTCCGTGTTATACGGCGTGGTCCCTTGAATTACTCTCTTTTAAAATAAAGATTAATAACTGTTTTTGTTCTCACACCAGTTACATGACTGACCTGGAGTTTATTATTTCAACCTAAACTCTGGGTGCCCCTATTTTCTACACGGGCAGCTAGTAGTTTTGGTTTTGCAGATTTATATTCATAAGATCCTGATTTACAGCTGGAACGATGCTCGGAAAGCTCTGTATCCGTGTATTACTTTCAGTTGTATTTTGTATTGTTTTTCCGCTGCTATGTAATTTATTGTAATCTCTGGTATTTTTCTATTGTATAATATTTAGTCATACTCTGTATGTTCTTGTAATCTGATGGAATTGTTGTAATAAACAATGAAATGTTCTTCTGTTTGCGTTCTATTTTGTCGTGTTCTCAAAGCAATTCGTGCTTTCCTTCATGGGGAAGTTACGGGTTAATACAGTTTGTATCAGAGCTTTGGTTTACAGAGCTCGAGAATAAGACACATTAGAGCCAAACGAAAGAATTCATCATATATTGGATTAGTAATATCCAATTAGAATGACTCGTTAGAGATAGGATCAGTAGTATCCTAGAACGAGTGTGAAGAGTATATTTTTTCAAATGAAAACAATTTTGTTTTGAAATTTAAACCATTTTATACGTATTTGAATAATTTATTTATTTTGAATTTGGACAATCGAGTATATAAAGATTTTGCATATACGCGTCATGAACGTATATTCGAAGTTTTAATATACTGGATAGATATAGAATCACATTCCAGACACCCGGGGATGATTCTGATGATGTGGCCACATCATCAGTATTTATGTTCGAGTTTCGAAAGTGTGATATCTATATATTTCCATTAGATTGGTGTGAGAACCAAAGCAAGATAGGGCTTATTGTTGTGATTTGGCATCAAAAATATGATTATTGACTATATATCAAAGTCATGAATTTGAAAAGCTAATCAACTAATTGATTGTTGGTTGTGTTGTTTGTTTATTTGTTTGAAATTTTGAACCAGTAGGTCAAACTGAACCAAATATTAAATTGTATTGAAAATTTGTCGCATTTGCATGCATATACATGTATATCTATTGAACAGGTCATAGCAAGGAGGCTAGAGCAGAGAATAAAATTGTTTGCCCGACAAATAGGTACATGTTTACCATAATTTACTGTCTTGTCTGGGTGATGATGATTTTATGAGCCGATTGGCTTTTTCTTTTGGATTGAAGAAGGCCATGGGAGGCTATATGAAATATCCCGAAGTCCCCGATGCAGGGGAGGTTATGGCGAAATTTTTCAAAAATTTAGGGTGTTAGCCAAATTTTTGAAAATTTTGAAAAGTTCTTAGAAACTGAAAAGTTGAAGAACTTAAGCCGTAACGAAAATAGTGGAAGTTGAGTTGAATTGTTAAACAACTTTCGGCATCGTTCTTTTTCGGGGACGAAAAGTTTTAAGTGTGGGAGATTGTAACAACCCGGAAAATGCGAGCCAGTTTAAAAAATTTATTTTGGCAATTTTAGCGAATTTTGAATATTTAAAATAGATTATTGTAAATAATATCGACGAGAAATTTATTTTGAATAGAATTCAAACGTATATTTATATACGTCGTCGTTAGAATATAAATATTTATTTATATATATATAAGGAATTGAAAATGGCGCGGTAGTTCGATAATTCGATTTCAAACTTCAAATGAATGTACCGGGTTCAAAGTAAACCGGATTTTAGTGAAACCAAAAATATTTGAATCTAATTGAGAATATCTTTCCAACGAATCCGAAAAATCAAAATTTCATAGCGGGGATAAAAAGTTATGTCCTGTTGAAAATTCAGAATAGTCGCTATGGAATTCTGGGCCCTTAAAAATGGAAATTTTGCAAACGACCTCGGATTTCGACGAAACCACTTTTTTTTGGGTCCGTAATGTCAATTTATTGCTAGGTTTCAAATTTCATAATTTTTCGAATCAATATGTGAGCGTGGCAAAGGAAAACGTGTTTGACCAGTTTCAGTTGATTTTAATCGACTGGAAAATGGCCATTTTTCTAACTGTCTCAGAATTCGACGAACCTAGTTTTTTTAGGACCGTATCGTCAATACGAAGCTAGAAAATATTTTTCTGGAATTTTTCGAGTTAGTATGTGACCCCAGTAAAATGCAATGTGCGTTCAAATTCAATATATAGAGTTATATGTTGATTTTGACGAAAACTAATCGTAACGTTCGAATTGGCCTTCGTGACATATCCCATTGTGTTCGGAATGGGGGTAACTAGCTAGGGGCAACAGTAGTTGAGCCTCGTTTGGGGTTCGAGACAAAAGTCAACTTTAAGGAGAAAATAAATTAAATAATTAAAATATAAATATTCACATAACCCCCCTTCCTTATTCTCTTCACCGTTCAGAATTTTAAAAAGAAAATAAAATAATAAAAACCTGCGGCCTAAATCGATGGAGGCTGGCCCATCGCCGCTGCAACCAGGCCTGGCGCCCACCTCCGCCAAGCTCCGGCGATCGCCCCCTCCACCTTTCCTCCTTCTTCCCTCCTCGCGCCCTCTCTCTTCTACACTCCCTCCCTCCGTTGAAAAACTGGCGCCCAAAAAACCCGAACCCCCCTCAGCCAAAGAGAACCGCAACCTCCCCCTCCCCTTTCACCGCCACGCAGCCACTCCCAAGACCACCGCCGACCACCATGCTGCCAGCGCTGGCTATGAACGCCTCCCTCATCCCTAAAAATCCAACTGTAAGTGTTTTCTTTGTTTAATTGTTTTATTTCTTTAGGGTAATCAGTTTTAAACAACTAAAAAAATCAGTTTTTTTATTGTATTTTATATAACATTGCTGAAATAGGTCGGATTTTTAATTGTGATTTCAGCAAAGAAAGGTCGGATTTTTATTTGTGATTTTAGCAAAGAAAGGTCGGATTTTTTTAGCAAAGAAAGGTCGGATTTTTAAACGATAAAGTATTGATTTTTATCTTAGAAAGGTAGCGATTTTTATCATGCAAAGAAACGATTTTTATACAAGTAAAGTTTAGATTTTTAATCGTGAAAAGCTGGGGTTTTTAATCTATAAAAGACGATATTTTTATATAATGAAAGGCGTGATTTTTATATAACGTAGAGATTAAAAGTGTGATTTTTATACGATAGAGAAGTTAAAAATATATTTTTTTATACTAGTGGCATATGAAAAATATGATTTTTATACAGGTATGATAGTAAAGATATGATTTTTATTCTTCTAGAGTAATAAAAATATAATCTTTATTAGGAGAAGAGCAATATAAAAATATAATTTTTATACCCGTCATCCACAGACCATGGATGGCTTGTGTAACAACCCGTATTTTAAATAACATGTTATAATATAAACCAAGGCAGAATTAAATGATAAATTCTGAATCAAGGGAAACGGGTTGTGCCATTGCGTTCGTCTCGGAAAAATACGCGAAATAGATTCCGAGTTTTCGAAAATAGGAGTCCGTATGACCCCGTTATGGCCCATAGAAGTTTTCAGAAAATTCAAATTTAAAAACAGATTTCAAATTCAGCTGGGCAGGGCAGGCGGGAAAAATTCCCGCCACCCCAAGTCGACTAGGGAGTCGACTTGGGAGTCGACACACCCCTGGCTGTGTCGACTGCCCAGTCGACACCCCTGTCGACTTGGGTGGTCGGCCAGTCTGGCCTGGGTGCACCTGACTTGTTTCTCAAGACATGTTTGGAGGCTAGTGACGTGAATTGATGGCCCAGATCTGAATTAGGGTTAATCCTATGGTCTAAACTAACCTAATCATCTATAAAAAGACCCTAATACCTAGCCTAAGTCATCATAAATCAATCCTACAACTAAACTATGCCAAAATGTTTAATCATGGCCTCCACCCTCTTGTCATAGCCTTAATCTTCATTCATATGAGAGTTCCTAAGCTTGTTTGAGAGTTGCAAAGCTTGATTCAAGGCCAAAGTTCAATCTTTCTTCATTAAAACAAGGATCTTTCTTCATAGAATCAAAGGAGCTTCTTGGAGCTTGTATTCATTTGGGGTTTTTAGAGTTGCTAGTGGCTTCGTCTCAATCTTATTTATATTTTATAAGTCTTTATAGCATTGTAAGCCCTATACTACTTTTAGATTCTAACTATGAAGTTAAATATGACATGTTTCAAGTTTGAGTTTGGGCCTAAGTATGATATGTGCTTTGATCCTATCATGTTATGCATGAATTTATTCTATGCATGTTTGTAAAGCTATCACCTTTGCCTTATGCATAGAAAGCTATGAGCTTTGATTGGAAATGTTGCATAAAGCAACATAGAAACTCTCATGAACCTTGTGTTATCTTGCATATGATGTTATATGCGAATCACTAGCCACCATCCTATGTCATTTATGATCATGTTTCACCTATTTGCCTAAGTTTGATACCATGCATGTTTTGAGGCCTATGATGTAATATGCAAGTTTATGAACACCTTTGCCTCATATGCCACCATGTTTAATTTGTGGCCCAAAACCTTATTGATTATGTCATGCTTCTAAGTTTCCCCCTTTGAGATCTATTTGCGTTTATGTGAACTTGCATGCGATGGGGTTACGTTATGGGTAAACTAAAATGACATAAAAACATGACTTGAAAAGATGACATGAAATATGACATGTGATTATGCTTGAAACATGAACATGGACTTGGACATGACTTCTAGAAAACATGAGAATGGCCAACTCGAGGTTGGGTTGAGTTTGTAGCATAAATCTACCCGGAACCGACCGGCTTAACTAGTGGCTACAAGCAATAGGACCCAATGTGAGTAGTTGGTCATGTTGCACTTGAAACCCGAGGTTAGACCAAGTTGTGGTGTAAAGCTACCCGGACCCGCCCGGCTTAACTAGTAACCACAACAAGGTCTAATGTGAGAGGTTGGGTGCATTAAATTAATTAATGCCACATGATAGGGTTAAGTCATGGACCACTTGAATACTTAACCAATTAAACACGATGGGTTGATAGGGTTAAGTCATGAACCTTGGGTACACTTAACCAACTTGACTGGGTAGGGTTAACCACATTTAACCCGTTAGAAACCCTAGTTACGTGGTCCTTTTCACTAGTAACCCTCTTGATTGTATCATGATACCCTAGGGACTAGGCTAGGGTGGGGCACGATTACTGGGCTGACATGTAAGCGACCAAAACGACGGCTGAGTAGGTGCGCCGGTGTAGGTTCAGGCGGGCTATGGTCGTGCACATGGTCCGGAGTTGAAAAAGCAGACACGGGCACCTGTAGGTTTAGACTGTGCGTGCTTGATTTGTGTCCGTGGTTGGCACCCTAGGGCTTGATACACCCTAGGGTGGACCTAGCACAGTTTGACTACACTTCGCGATTGGGCCGTATGACACCGATACTTCACGAGTTAGGCTTTTAGGGAGTCGATCGACTAGACCGTGTTGTTGGACCTTGATCTAGGTCGTCTCGGGATGTTGGGCCAAGATTTGGCCAAGGTATCTTTTCTTGTTGATACTTGACATAGATTACTAGTACACACTTGGTGCAACTTAACCTTGTATGTGCGATGCCACACTTGATCTGTCTCTTCACCATGCCAGTTATAACCTCATGTTTCATCTCTGCTTTACATGTCCAGTTAACTTTATCAGTTTTTATACTAATAGTAGATAGGACTTACCAGTCTTTTTGACTGACCCGTTTTCTTTTGCCTCTTTTCTTCCATTTCCCCCCCCCCCCCCCCAGGTTTGCAGGGTGGGAACACTGTTACCTAGCTGGATCTTTAGCTGCTTTTCTGGATAGCTCACGTACGGTTTGGACTTGAGCATGCTATGGCTTTATCCTACTTTGGGGATAGTTACTTTATGTTTTCTTTCAGTTCCCAGTTTATGTTCTAGACTTTGTTTTGTGGGAAAATAATGACCAAGTACTTTGATGTAACTTGACTATGGTTTTGAAATGTTAGTTTTATCCACTGCTTTATACTCTGTTTTACTTATATGTTCTGTCTTGTGATATCTGCATGCATGTTTACCTTGTTTAACGCCCCTCCAAAGCTAGTGCACTTGCAAGAGTGGCATTGGCGGAGGTGGGGTGTTACATTTGGTATCAGAGCATAAGGTTTACAAGATTTGAGCAAAAGTGTTTTTAAAACTTACCTTTTTGGAAAACTATTTTCAAAACCAATTAAGTATTTTCCAAGAAAATTCTAGTTATTTTAAAAGGCTATTCCCCAAAAGCCATTAGCACTATCCTTCGTTTCCTTGTTCTAAATCTATCTTTTCCTTTTTCAGTATGGCTGATCTTAACCTTCCCGAGGGAGTGACCATTCCCGGATGGTTCCGGAGGTACTTGGAAGCTAGGGCCAACGATGCGGGCCCAGCAAATACCCCCACCGTAACTGAGGTTCCTCCTCCTCCTCCTCCTCAGCATCCACAAGCAGATTTCGCAAAGGTTTGCAAAGACTTTAAGGCGATGAGTGGCAAGAATTTTATTGGGACAAAGACTCTTGTGGAGGCACGAAATTGGTTGAAAGAAACTGAAGATCTTTTCGCTATCTTTGATGTGGAAGACCATAAAAAGGTTTTATTGGCAGCATGGTTATTAAAAGAAGAAGCTGCTTATTGGTGGGAGGTCACCAGTGCTACTAGGCCTATAGAGACTTGGGCCGACTTTAGGACAAGATTTGGGCTTAAGTTTCAATCATCAGCTGAGGCGAATCTGCAATTGGAGAAGTTTATATCTTTGAAGCAAGGGGACATGACAGTGAGGGAGTATGTGAATAAGCTTAACCAGCTCGCCCGATTCGGTTTGGACATGGTTAATACTCCCCAGAAGAAGGCTTTACGCTTTGCACGAGGGTTGAATGAGCCATTACAAGGTTTAGCCCTATCTCATATACCTATGGGGGCCACTTTTGAAGGCCTAGTAGACATGGCATTACTTCAAGGAGACGATAAGAATGGCAAGAAGGAAGTCAAGACTAATGAGACTCAAACCAAGAAGACGGATTCCAAGTGGGGTGGAAATCAGGGCAATCAGAACAACAAGAACAACAAGGGCAACAAGGCCAAGGCAAAGGACCCAAGAAAATGCAACTTCTGTGGGATTGTTGGGCACATAGCCAAGGATTGCAGAAAGAAGAAGAGGAATTGGGCGAATGCTTTCACTGTGGAGAGCCTGGACACCTTAGCAAGGATTGCCCCAAGAAGCAAGGACAAGGGTAAGGGCAGAATCAGCGTGCAGGACCTTCTGGAGGGCAAGTGCATGCTCTTAACACTGCTCCAGTTCAGGACCGAGGTAGTATTTCTGTAGAAAGTCTTGTTTATATCATGACTTTCCTGTTCGCACTTTATTTGATTCTGGCGCATCGCATACCTTTATTTCTTCTGACATTGTTGAAAGTTTGCACCTAAGTACTAGCTTAGTTGAGGATCCCGTCAGTGTTTCAAATCCAATTGGGGGTTCCGCCCATTTATCTATGATTTGTGTGGATTTGAAGATTTCTATCTTGACCGTAGAATTCACGTGTAATGCTTATGTTCTCGGGTTCACGGGATACGGGTTGATCTTGGGCATGGATTGGTTGTCCAGTTATGGAGCCATTCTCGATTATGAGCATAGGGTGGTGAGGCTCATGACTCGCCTCGGTAATACCCTAGAGATTTCTTGCAACCTACTGGATCCCGTCATGTTATGTTATCTTGAATCTCTTGACTCGTCCATCAATGATCTGCAATCTGTAAGGGTGGTTCGAGAATATCCTGATGTCTTTGAAGAGATTAAGGGGTTACCCCCTAAACGAGAGATAGATTTTCGCATTTATCTTGTCGATAATGCCAAGCCAGTATCATTGCCCGTTAGGCACATGGCCCCACGAGAAAGAAGAGAGCTCAGTAAGCAAATCAAGGAGCTGCTTGAGAAGAATTTTATTAGGCGAAGCATTTCGGAATGGGGTGCTCCAGTGGTATTCGCTACTAAGGCGGATGGTTCGCTTCGTCTATGTGTTGATTATCGAGAATTGAACAAGCTGACAAAGAAGAATATGCACCCGTTACCGAGGATTGATGACCTCTTTGACCAGCTTGTTGGTGCTTCTGTTTTCTCTCAACTCGATCTAGCCACCGGATTCCATCAGCTTAGAGTGGCTGAGGATAGTATTGATAAGACTGCGTTTAGGACTCCAGATGGATTCTTTGAATGGCATGTCATGCCATTCGGTTTGACTAATGCACCCGCCTACTTCGTAGATTTGATGAGTAGGGTGTTCAGGGAGTTCCTTAATAAGTTCGTGGTTGTCTTCGTGGATGATATTCTGATCTTCTAAAGGATGAGGAAGAACATGCCAGACATCTCAAGGAAGTGATGGATACGCTTAGAACTCATCAGTTGAAAGCCAAGTTCTCCAAATGCCATTTCTGGAGAAGGGAAGTTCGGTTTCTTGGACATATAGTCTATAAGCAAGGCATAGCTGTGGATCCCGCAAAAGTGGTTACAGTTCAAGACTGGAAGACTCCTAGAAATGCCACCGAAGTAAGAAGCTTTCTCGGTCTGGCGGGCTACTATAGGAAGTTCATCAGGGACTTCGCTAAGATCTCAGCCCCTCTTACTAAGTTGACGAAGAAGAACTTAGTTTTTGCATGGGACTTAGAGTGTGAGCTTGCTTTTCAAAGGCTCAAGAGGGCCCTTACTACCGCTCCGGTTTTGGCATTACCCGATGGCGGTAAGATGTTTACCGTGTACACCGATGCATGTGGTACGGGGTTAGGTGCTGTCCTGATGCAAGAAGGAAGAGTGATATGTTATGGGGGTAGGCAACTTAAAGTTCATGAGAAGAACTATCCCACTCATGATTTGGAGTTGGCGGCGATCGTCTTTGCACTCAAATCCTGGCGCCACTATCTTCTAGGCGAAAGGTTTGAGTTGTATACTGATCACAAGTCACTCAAGTACCTCTTCTCGCAGAAAGATCTGAATCTAAGGTAGCAAAGGTGGATGGAATTCTTAGCATCTTATGACTTCGAGATAGCTTATACCCCTGGCAAGGGTAATGTTGTGGCAGATGCATTAAGCAGAAGTAGGTTGACTTTGAGTCCCTTGTTTGTTGAGATGAGGAGTCTAGAGTTCTTGGCAACCTTTGATTTCACACCGGCTGTTGAGTCGATGACGGGTTCTTTAGCATCCCTTGAGCTTAGACCTATGCTTCTTGATCAAGTTGGGGCTTCGCAGAAGGAAAATCCAAAGATGGTCGAAGTCATGGACAAGTTGATTCGTGGTGAGACGTCTAGTCACCTTGCTAGATATACTATTGATGATAAGGGTTGGCTAAGGCGTGATGGAAGGCTATGCATTCCACAAGTAGGAGACTTGGTGCATAAAGTTCTCGAAGAAGCACATCACTCAAAGATGACTATACATCCTGGAGGAGACAAGATGTATAGAGATATGAAGCGCATTTTCTTTTGGGCTGGAATGAAGAAAGATGTGGCAGAGTATGTTTCAAAGTGCATGGTGTGCCAACAAGTGAAAGCCGAGTCGAAGAAACCCGGAGGGCTATTACATCCATTGGAGGTCCCACAATGGAAGTGGGAGAGTATTTCTATGGAGTTTGTGGATGGATTGCCTAAGTCAAGGAAAGGGAACACGAGCATATGGGTCATAGTTGACAGACTTACGAAGAGTGCTCACTTCATTCCAGTAAAGAGCAAGAGGACCGCATCATGGCTAGCATCTATTTATCTCCGAGAGATAGTGCGGTTGCATGGAGTTCCTTCTAGCATAGTCAGCGATCGTGACCCAATCTTCACTAGCCAGTTCTGGAATAGTTTGCAAGAAGCGATGGGTACGCAATTGAATCTGAGTACAGCCTATCACCCCCAGACGGATGGCCAAACCGAAAGGGTGAATAGAGTGCTAGAAGATCTTTTGAGGCTTTGTGTTCTTGACTTTGGTGGTACTTGGGAAGACCACCTTCCTTTTGTAGAGTTTGCTTATAATAATAGCTATCAAGCTAGCATAGGGATGGCACCATTTGAAGCTTTGTATGGGAGGCCATGCAGGTCACCATCTTGTTGGTGGGAGACTACGGATAGGCTTATACTTGGGCCCGCTATGATACAGGACACATCCGAGAAAGTTGAATTGGTGAGAAGACGGATGAAAGCGGCCCAAGACATACAGATTTCCTATGCTGACAAGCGAAGGACAGATTTGGAATTCGAAGTGGGAGACATGGTTTTCGTGAAGGTTTCTCCTTTGCGTAATGTGGTTCGTTTTGGAGCAATTGGGAAGCTGGCACCAAGGTTCGTAGGACCCTTCCCTATCATAGAGAGAATTGGAAAGATGGCCTATAAGGTGGAATTGCCCGAGAAGCTAGCCGGAGTGCATAATGTCTTTCATGTCTCGCATCTCCGAAAGTGCCTACATGAGTCCGCTGAGGTGGTTGAACCTAGTATTCTTGAAGACATTGAGGTAGAGAAAGAGGCAACCTTAAGGAGAGCTCCGATTCATATCTTGGGAACGGAGATCAAGAAGCTAAGAAATCGAGAAGTCAAATTGGTGAAAGTTCAGTGGAGTGAAGCCGAAGAGGATGCAACTTGGGAAACCGAGGAGAAGATGCGTGGGCTTTATCCATTTCTTTTTGAGGGTACATTCTCGACCTCTTTTTCTTTTACCTGTCTTCCTTTTTGCTATCTATGTTTATCCTGTTTACCTTGTTATCTCGTTAACCTTGTCATGAGAACCTTAAGTAGAAACCCTTTGGATGAAACATGTATTTGAAACATGTTATGCTTGATGTTTGCAAGTGGTTGCAAGTGTTTGCAAGTGGATACTCGTGGATGCATGATACACGTTAGGCACTAAGATCGGCTCACACACTTTCATATTGCATATGCATGAGTGCTGATACTTATTCATGGATGAAACTTGTTATGCTATCACGTGGATGTTGCATATGGATGAATGTTATGTGCACTCATGTAGAGATTATAAAATATGTTAGGAATTTGCATACATATGGACACATTTCACCAACATACTTTGCATTAAGGAGGTTTACTGAATCAGTAACCGCCTGATTTTCGCATTAGATAAGTACATATACACACACCTTTGCATATAATCATATAGCATTTAGAAGTTGTTAAGGACATTGACTGCACGTGGATGATGTTTTGAGTAGATGGATGATGGATGGTAGGATACGTTCTTCCTAACTTAGAGATTTCGGGGACGAAATCCTTTATGGTGGGGAGGATGTAACAACCCGTATTTTAAATAACCCGTTATAACATAAACCAAGGCAGAATTAAATGATAAATTCTGAATCAAGGGAAATGGGTTGTGCCATTGCGTTCGTCTCGGAAAAATACGCGAAATATAGTCCGAGTTTTCGAAAATCAGAGTCCGTATGACCCCGTTATGGCCCATAGAAGTTTTCAGAAAATTCAAATTTAAAAACAGATTTCAAATTCAGTTGGGGAGGGCAGGCGGGAAAAATTCCCGCCACCCCAAGTCGACTGGGAAGTCGACTTGGGAGTCGACACACCCCAGGCTGTGTCGACTGCCCAGTCGACACCCCTGTCGACTTGGGTGGTCGGCCAGTCTGGCCTGGGTGCACCTGACTTGTTTCTCAAGACATGTTTGGAGGCTAGTGATGTGAATTGATGGCCCGGATCTGAATTAGGGTTAATCCTATGGTCTAAACTAACCTAATCATCTATAAAAAGACCCTAATACCTAGCCTAAGTCATCATAAATCAATCCTACAACTAAACTATGCCAAAATGTTTAATCATGGCCTCCACCCTCTTGTCATAGCCTCAATCTTCATTCATATGAGAGTTCCTAAGCTTGTTTGAGAGTTGCAAAGCTTGATTCAAGGCCAAAGTTCAATCTTTCTTCATTAAAACAAGGATCTTTCTTCATAGAATCAA
Source organism: Allium sativum (assembly GCA_030737875.1). Lineage (NCBI taxonomy): Eukaryota > Viridiplantae > Streptophyta > Magnoliopsida > Asparagales > Amaryllidaceae > Allium > Allium sativum. Next base: position 342,816,894 of record CM060920.1, on the reverse strand, counting down.
AGGAGCTTCTTGGAGCTTGTATTCATTTGGGGTTTTTAGAGATGCTAGTGGCTTCGTCTCAATCTTATTTATATTTTATAAGTCTTCATAGCATTGTAAGCCCTATACTACTTTTAGATTCTAACTATGAAGTTAAATAAGACATGTTGCAAGTTTGAGTTTGGGCCTAAGTATGATATGTGCTTTGATCCTATCATGTTATGCATGAATTTATTCTATGCATGTTTGTAAAGCTATCACCTTTGCCTTATGCATAGAAAGCTATGAGCTTTGATTGGAAATGTTGCATAAAGCAACATAGAAACTCTCATGAACCTTGTGTTATCTTGCATATGATGTTATATGCGAATCACTAGCCACCATCCTATGTCATTTATGATCATGTTTCACCTATTTGCCTAAGTTTGATATCATGCATGTTTTGAGGCCTATGATGTAATATGCAAGTTTATGAACACCTTTGCCTCATATGCCACCATGTTTAATTTGTGGCCCAAAACCTTATTGATTATGTCATGCTTCTAAGTTCCCCCCTTTGAGATCTATTTGCGTTTATGCGAACTTACATGCGATGGGGTTATGTTATGGGTAAACTAAAATGACATAAAAACATGACTTGAAAAGATGACATGAAATATGACATGTGATTATGCTTGAAACATGAACATGGATTTGGACATGACTTCTAGAAAACATGAGAATGGCCAACTCGAGGTTGAGTTGAGTTTGTAGCATAAATCTACCCGGAACCGACCGGCTTAACTAGTGGCTATAAGTAATAGGACCCAATGTGAGTAGTTGGTCATGTTGCACTTGAAACCCGAGGTTAGACCAAGTTGTGGTGTAAAGCTACCCGGACCCGCCCGGCTTAACTAGTAACCACAACAAGGTCTAATGTGAGAGGTTGGGTGCATTAAATTAATTAATGCCACATGATAGGGTTAAGTCATGGACCACTTGAATACTTAACCAATTAAACACGATGGGTTGATAGGGTTAAGTCATGAACCTTGGGTACACTTAACCAACTTGACTGGGTAGGGTTAACCACATTATCCCGTTAGAAACCCTAGTTACGTGGTCCTTTTCACCAGTAACCCTCTTGATTATATCATGATACCCTAGGGACTAGGCAAGGGTGGGGCACGATTGCTGGGCTGACATGTAAGCGACCAAAACGACGGCTGAGTAGGTGCGCCGGTGTAGGTTCAGGCGGGCTATGGTCGTGCACATGGTCCGGAGTTGAAAAAGCAGACACGGGCACCCGTAGGTTTAGACTGTGCGTGTTTGATTTGTGTCTGTGGTTGGCACCCTAGGGCTTGATACACCCTAGGGTGGACCTAGCACAGTTTGACTACACTTCGTGATTGGGCCGTATGACACCGATACTTCACGAGTTAGGCTTTTTGGGAGCCGATCGACTAGACCGTGTTGTTGGACCTTGATCTAGGTCTTCTCGGGATGTTGGGCCAAGATTGGTCCAAGGGATCTTTTCTTGTTGATACTTGACATAGATTACTAGTACACACTTGGTGCAACTTAACCTTGTATGTGCGATGCCACACTTGATCTGTCTCTTCACCATGCCAGTTATAACCTCATGTTTCATCTCTACTTTACATGTCCAGTTAACTTTATCATTTTTTATACTAATAGTAGATAGGACTTACCAGTCTTTTTGACTGACCCGTTTTCTTTCGCCTCTTTTCTTCCGTTTCCCTCCCCCAGGTTTGCAGGGTGGGAACACTGTTACCTAGCTGGATCTTTAGCTGCTTTTCTGGATAGCTCACGTACGGTTTGGACTTGAGCATGCTATGGCTTTATCCTACTTTGGGGATAGTTACTTTATGTTTTCTTTCAGTTGCCAGTTTATGTTCTAGACTTTGTTTTGTGGGAAAATAATGACCAAGTACTTTGATGTAACTTGACTATGGTTTTGAAATGTTAGTTTTATCCGCTGCTATACTACTCTGTTTTACTTATATGTTCTGTCTTGTGATATCTGCATGCATGTTTACCTTGTTTAACACCCCACCAAAGCCAGTGCACTTGCAAGAGTGGCATTGGCGGAGGTGGGGTGTTACAGCTTGTATGTTTGATTGTTTGTTGTGGTAAAAAAATTGATTGTGTGATGTGAAAGGAAATAAAATATTTATATAGTTAAAAAATATTTTATCGTTAAAAATATAATTTTTAACGGGTATGTGAATGAATAAAAATCTGTGTTTGTTGATTTGAAACCCCACACAGGTATTATGATGATATTTGGTATACATTAATCCCAATTATTTAATTGTATGTAGATCGATTGGTCGACAGGCCGTGTGAGCGTTAGTTATCTATATTTAGTGCTTATGCATTTGTGTGGTGCACTTTGGATAATGGTTGATTATTTATCGTTGCTATTATATACATGTGTTATATGGAATCCATATAATTAACATTATATGGTAATTGATTGGGCCTCATTCCAATTGGGAAAATAAAGAATATAGGATAAATATTCATGTGTTGACGATGCTCATGTGTTGAGAATAATCATGTGTTGAAAATTATCATGTGTTGAAAGAAATATTTTAACAATAAAATTTACATCTTTATCATATTTAAAGTTAGAAACTAATTGGAAAATAGATAAGATGAGTGATTTCTTGGGTATTGATCTGATATTGGTTTCGGCCTTCGGGGTTAATATTTAGGGACTCATTCTCTTACTACTTTACAGTTGAAGTCTGATTAAAAATCAAACGATAGATACCATAGTTTTATAAAATATATTAAATAATATAAATAGTCATGTGTTGACAGTGCTCATGTGTTGAGAATATTAATGTGTTGAAAGAAATATATATTCATGTGTTGAATAGAATAAATATTCATTTGTTGAATAGAATAACAAATTTATTGAAATATATAAAGCCGTGTTCATTAGAGATGCGCTATTTTGACATGAAATATATTTATATCAATTATATTCGTTTATATAATGAATATAGAAAAGGAAGTGATTTCAAAATATAACGTTTTAAAAATATTATCATTTGTATATCGATGATGTGGAATATTCAATTTGGATTCGAAATTGAATATGCAGTTGAAATCGTTTCAAAAACGAATTTAAAACGATTTATAAAATACGTTTTAAAAGTAAATCGACGAAATATTTATAATATATATATTATATATAATGGCCTGAATAGAACGTGCCGCGCCGCGGCAGTTCGTGAATTTCGACCATTGACTTCGAATTGACGTTGCTGGAGATCCGACCGTCGGATTCTCCTGAAACCGGTACCGTTGGGTTCGTATCGAAAAGAGCTTTCTAATGAATATTATAAATTTGAAATCTAACGGTTGGATTTGGAATTATGTCCAAATCAAATTTGGGAAAGGTCGCTGTAAGTGCAGTTCGATGGCCGTTGATGGAAATCGACTGTACGGGCCTTGATAAAATTATTAAAAATATCAATAATTTGTGTAAAATCATAAGAAATGATTTGGGAAGAATTGGGATGAAAAACTCCATATTTGAAAAGATAAAAATAGATTTTTATCGAAATGAACTAGTTTTGAACTAGGATTAAAATCAATTTATTTTTGAAATAAATAAATTGAATTTTAAAGTGGTTTTAAAAATAATCAAAATTCCCAATACGTCAATTAGACTGGAGTTGAATCGAAATTATCTTCGGAATATTTCGATGTTGGATTTCGTGACTATACAGATATTTTTATGGGAATTTGAAAGATATATTTTATATCATTATTTCCAATACGATATTTGTTGGTTTCAGAATTTGATATTGAATATAACCCGGTTTATTTTCTATTCAGAGCCTAGTATTTAATATCAAATGTAATTTGGGTTTGTCGTGAATGGTGTCTTCATTAACACTATTCTTAAGCCCAATAGAGAAAAAGATTAAATCTTTCTATTTAGATTTAATGAAGTGTATCAATTAAATAATATTTAATTGGAATTGAATTTGAATGTGATTTTGGGTTTATCGTGAACTGTGATTTAGATGACATTGGTTCTTTAACCCAGTTAAAGACAGGATATTGATTTTTGAAAATATTAAAACTAAGTGGAGTTTTAATGAATCTTTAATTAGATTGAAATGTGAATTGATAATTTAAGTTATCAAATCTGAAGGGTGATCGAGATTGGAGTACCACCAGTTTTGCTCCAAAGCGATAGTTAAATCTTTAATTAGATTTGAACGTGAAATGGTAATTAATATTTATCGATAACACCGTGGTGTTAGATATGAAGTATTACTAGTTTTGCTCCATGGGATGAATAGGTTGGGATTGGGAAATAAAACAAATAATTACTTCGGTGTGGTTCGCTAATCCCGATTAGTTTGGAAAACCATAATAGGGTTTGAAATGATATCCAAAGGAGGATTAAAGAATAAATTTAGAAGGATTTATCTTTGATAAAATTAATGGGAACCTTTCCCCTAAGAACGTGATTTTGTGAATAAAAGAATATTCCGAATTGGAATGAGACGTTTGTTGTGTTTGTGTAACATTTGTTTATTATATACGTGGGTTATTCAGAAAGGCCGGGTTTATACCCATTCTGAATAACCGATTCGGCGGTAAGTCGAAGATGAAGACGGTGGTTGAAGACCGGAAGTCTTCACATCGTTTGGGTGATTACTGATGATCTTGATTAGGCTGTACACCCAAAATGAGGGAATCAGTTGGTGATCGTCCAGACGTGCTTGGAGATCGATGGATATGCGAGGAAAGTGCCTCCGGTTTCGTTCAGACCCGGAACGAACTTGTAAATGGACTGTGTGTCTGACATTGGATTTTATTCTGTGTTGATTGATCTCTATTAAATATACATATGTTTGGCGGCGGAGAATTTATTCTCTTTCTTAACGCCCTTCTCTGAGACGTACGAGCTCAGAGGTTGTATATCGATGGACATCAGTCGCATGGAGTGAATTGCCTGTGTGGCATGCCTTAGTGGCAGATGATCAAGGCTTCTGTTGAAAAGCAAAGTCTTGTGATTGATGATCAAAGCACGGCCTGTGTGGTTGTTGGAATGCGAGGCACCTCGGATATAGGTCTGTTAGGACCGGGAAACGTGTGTTCAGGAATTGCCAATCCTCCAAAGTTAGGTGAGGACCGGCCCAACCGATCCTAAGGATCATAGTGGGGTCCTGAGACATTTGCTAGAGTGTCTCGAACGGAGAGGAGCTTGCCCCCTGCCTCGACTCATGACGGAAATCCAATTTCCAATACGTGATATTGCGGTTTTAATTGTAGAACTAGTATGGCGACATGACATATGGTACCCATGCCGTCTATGATTGATATTTATGATTGAAATTTCTTTGACACTATACAATTATAATAGTATCAAATGATTTGTTTTAACGTACCAAGCATGTTTGGCTATTATAAGGGAAAACCCTATCCTTCGGCTTGCATTGCATTATGTGATGGGACATGGGTCTTATAATAGCTTCATTTTTCCAAAAAGCATTGCACTGTTTGTTTTATGCACTAGTGTTCTTGGGAGGAAACCCGTTCCGTGTTATACGGCGTGGTCCCTTGAATTACTCTCTTTTAAAATAAAGATTAATAACTGTTTTTGTTCTCACACTAGTCACATGACTGACCTGGAGTTTATTATTTCAACCTAAACTCTGGGTGCCCCTATTTTCCACGCGGGTAGCTAGTAGTTTTGGTTTTGCAGATTTATATTCACAGGATCCTGATTTACAGCTGGAACGATGCTCGGAAAGCTCTGTATCCGTGTTTTATTTTCAGTTGTATTTTGTATTGTTTTTCCGCTGCTATGTAATTTATTGTAATCTCTGGTATTTTTCTGTTGTATAATATTTAGTCATACTCTGTATATTCTTGTAATCTAATGGAATTGTTGTAATAAACAATGAAACGTTCTTCTGTTTGCGTTCTATTTTGTCGTGTTCTCAAAGCAATTCGTGCTTTCCTTCACGGGGAAGTTACGGGTTAGTCATAGTATCCTCGGATCCCATCTTCATAAAAATTTAACAAAGTTATCTAAGTTATATAAAAATTAACCTAACTCGTATAAATTAACTAATTATAGAAGTTAACCAAGAAATAAAGTAAATTTGTCAAAAAATCTAATTATTTAAAATTTAATTATTTTTTTAAAATAAATCAAGTTCATAAAAATAAAGAAATTAGTAAAATTTAACTAATTTTACTAACAGTTAATCAAGTTGTATGAACATTTAGTAAAATTAATTAAGTCTGTAATATTTAACCAAGTTTTGTGAAAAACGAACTATATTTTAAATAAATTTACAAAAATTATCCAAGCTATTTAAGATTTTAAATAAGTTAAACAAGTTTATATAAATTGAATAATGATCTAAATATTGACAATATTCTAAGAAAAGTGATTAAATTTTTAAAAAAATATTTAAGTTTATAAAACATCAATAAATTAAATAAATTTATAAAAAGTAACCTAGTTTATAATAATTAACAATTTTTTTATAGAAATTAAGTTTATAAAAAATAATTAAGGTTTTAAAATAGAGTAAATTCATACAGATAACGAAGGTAATAAAGTTTAGTCAATTTTTTAAGAGTTAATCATGTTTTATAAATATATGACAAAATTAATTAAAATTTGTAAAATTTAACATAGTTCCAAAAAACTTAAATGAATTTATAAAAATTAAATAAATTTTATAAATTTTAAATAAAATAAATAAGTTTTATATAAATTAAATAATTATCTAATATTGACAAAATGTTAGGAATAGTAAATAGATTTATAAAAAATAATAAAACTTATAAAAAGTTAACATATTTATCTAAGTTTTATAAGAAATAAATAGTTTTACAAAAATTAACATAATTAAAAAAAGTTAACCAAGTTTTGTAAATTTAGATATGGTTCATCCTCTAATGTCCTTTACTCTAAGCTTCCTTTCTAGCCTCACTTTTACCTTGAGATATGTTCCTTCCTTCTTCAACCAGCCTTCGCTTCTTTCTCTTCCACCACCTCCGATCTTTCCACCGCCTAATCCACCTAACCCTCCCTTCACCATGAATCTGTCTCTAAAGCCAGATCTTCCCTCGCCCATCCTTAATCCTCATCCGCCTTATCATGATTTATGCAACGGTGCCAGTACAGCGAAATGGTCTTCATTATTTTATGCTAAACTGAAGAACGCAAGAGATTTTGCACCACCACCGATATCTCTTAACTTTTCAGGCAAGGCGATAGTTCCTACAGAAGAGATTCTTCTAGCGATGAAAGATCAATGACATGAGTGCCTAGTGGGCTTTTGCCTGCAGAGGATTTGGAAAGCCACAAGAGGTATTAAATTTAAATCGAATGGTGTAGTTTTCTTCTTTCAAGCATTGAAGACAGAATTAGATTTACCTGTGCAGACCATGTTATTATCCAAAATAAGCTCTTTATAATTAAGCCATGAGATGTAAAACTAGGCAGTGATGCTAGATTAATCAAAAGTGCACCGGTTTGGATTAAAATGAGGAACATTCCTTGGTTTACTTGGTCAAAAATTGGCATAAGATGGTTAGCTACTAAAGCAAGAAATTTTTTATGTACGTACACATCAATTGAAAGATTGAAACTGTTGGAGTACGCTAACTGTATGGTCGAGGTGACCCCTGAATCCTCGTTAATCTCTGAATTTGCGGTTGAGTTACCTGATGGGAGCGACCAAATGGTATTTGTGCATTACTTGTGGCAACCAAAAGTATGTGTAGTTTGTAAGGCTTTTGGCCATTTGAAAGAAAACTACAAATCGGTAAGCACAATGAATAATATGAATGAAAGTGAACTACTTTGTACAGTTAAGCTCAGACCTAACTCAGGAGAAACTGTTGATGCTTGTAATGCATTGAATAAGGCAAACAATGAAGGAAGAAAATGAAGTAAGGGTAATAAAAGAAGAATGAGCGTGAAATTGAACTAGTAACTAAGAAAAATGACATTGGAGAAAAGTTTCTTTCAGGAAAAAAGATGTTCATAAAGCATCGCACAGAGTTAGAAAATTTAGCAGTAGTTATGTGCAAAAAAAAGGATTAGTATGTTATTAGCACAGGGGTTGTGAAGGCCCGCTATTTTTAAAATCAAAAGTCAATTATAGATGACATCCGACATGCTTACAACTGATTTTAGATGTTAAAAACAGTGGGCCGTGGGTAAAAAAAATTAAAATACTTTACAGAAGCAACCAATAACAAGGAGGACTACAACGATATAAAATAAATGATTCACATAAATACAGCATCACAATCTTTTTTATATATTTAGCATTTATAAAACAATAAACACTTGGATGTTGCACAATACCTAAGCTCTCGTTTGTTCTTTTTTTTTTCTTCCTCTCCTTTTTCTTTCCCTTACCTGCCATAAATGATAATCTATACAAAGGAAAAAAGCGTATCAATTGTTTTTGGACTGTGCCTAACCATATACACCCCAGCCCAGCCTAAGGGGTCCAGTGGCTATTGCATAGAAAAAGACTGCCTCTGTACCCCTTTTTGGGGATCAAGACCACGTAATTCTATTTTCTGTTCTTGTCCTGCATCCAAATACTTGTTAGTTTATTAAAACCATTACATCCATTTAACCATTACAATCAATGTAACTTAATACCAATGTAAACGTTGTAGTTAACATAATTGATGCAATTACTACACCAACATAATCAAATAAAAGTAGAAAATGGTATCTTACTCGTCTTTATTGTAATATTCACATGTTGTCATCAAACACCATAAATATCCAATGATAACTCCAAATTATAAGATAAGAAGATAACAACACAAATATACTTAAGCAATTATTATTTATCAACCAATAGTAATACGCCATCAATGTAAGTATAAACAATTCAGTGTATGCTAATCACTCCAAAATAGTAACATGGTCATTAACATCACCGAACGTATACTATTCCAATCAATATTATTAAAAGAACATCCATCATCAAATAACCATTATTGACTACACATCAATTTGCAGTAATAACGGTATAACATTGCATATTCATCTTTAATGCAATCTATCGTCATGAAACAAAACATGCAGTAAATAGAACTTAACTATTAAACATGCATTGCAACTGTTCAGTCATATTTATGATAAATGTCTTTCTTACAAGTACAAAATTGTCTCATTATTATTCATTATAAAAGAACCTTTCTTGTTTAATTCATTTTTAGAATTCTCATTGCTTCTTATCTTTCAAAACATTATATTTTATCAAAATATAGCCTCATCAAATCACCTTGGAAATCAATTATATTTTTATTTTATGCTAAATTCTTTTAATATACTAAAAAGTCATTTTATAGCCATTTATTCCAAAACAGTGCAATTTTCAGTGAAATTACATCATTATTTATAAAATCTTATTCTTTTAAACAAGAACAGTTATGATTTTGTTTGAAAAATTGCAAATGATAACCTAGTTTAACATCTCTAAGCAATTATTATTTTCAAACACCGTTAATGCATACAAACCATGAATAATCATACTTTTTATTTATTTAGCATACTTCAATGTCATTACTCAACTTCATGAATTTATTTTTAATGAATATAAAAATTCTAATACTGCAATAATCGGTAATAAGCAGTAATTTTAGACACAACGCACCCAAAATGAAAAAAATGCTAACATATTATATCATAAACTAATAACATGACTATGCATCAAGAGAACACAAAAATTAATCATTTAAATTCAATTAGTTGAGTTAAAAAAACTCGTACCAATACTTTTGCAAATAATCTCCAAACTCATACAATCCGTCTATCTTGTCCATTTTATCTAACGCACATTCACTTTTGTTGTAGCAAATTTTGTCATATAAGTTTTCTTCCTTTTTCTCTTTATTCTATCATCTCTCTCTATTCTCTAGTTTAGCATGTAACACTTTCATTTATTTCTAATAAGGAAATTTTAGAGAAGAAAATAGTATATGTTTAAAGAATTATCAAGGAGGAGGAAGAAGAAAAAGAACATGGAAGTTAGGGTTAGATTTGGCCCACTTATATAGCAGTTATAGATTGATTTAGTACATTAGATTTATCCCAGGAATTCTCAAAGTAAATCACAACCTCTCTCTTAATTACTTCATCACGAAGTAATATCTTAAGGCACATCTCATATGTCTACTATTATTATTTTTATCCAACCCATGATAAAAAGGGATTTGAATACACCAAAATAGTGACAAACGAATGTATCTTTAAAACTTATTTAAAAGTTACCGTTTACATAAGAGAATTAATTTCTAGTCTTGAAATAAATCCCTAATAAAAACTAATCGATTGACATACATGTCAATTGGTACTTAATTAATCCTCACATGCACAAATAATTTGCATTAACATACACACACACACACACACACACACGCACGCACACACACGCACACGCACACGTATATGACAATTCAAAGTTACACCAATTAATGTCTAATAGCTGTAAAAATATGCATAAACCTCACAAGCATCCATAATTAAAATATATTGTCGATTAATGCACAATTAATTGCTAACCTATTTTCAATAGTGTAAATCAAGTATATAATTTTGAATCCCTCATTTTTCACTACTTCCCTCATAACATACAAAGTCAATGTATAATAAAGTTACATACATGCATATATACATAGGGATGGAGAAAAGCTAGGAGCCGTCGAAATGAACCAGGATTCCCATTGGAGAATATATTGATATTATCCGCAAAGGATATGAAAGAAATCACCGGGCATCGCTGAAGATGCCAAACTGCTGAATCTGAACAGCAATCATAAGAGAGTTTACCCCTTTGAAGAGAGCCTCTATGTTATGACAAAAAGCGTCGGTGAAAGGGGATCTCCTTGACGAAGACCCATTCTGGACTGAAAAAGACCCTTGGTCGAACCATTCACAAGAACAAAGAATCAGCAATTAGAAATAAGCCTCCAGACTTAGTCTACTAGAGTTTCCGAGAAACCAAAAGCTCTCAAAACTCTGATAATAAAAAACCAATACAAGCAATCGTAAGTCTTCGCCATATCTAGTTTTACTACCACATTGGACCCCCCAAACCTTCTGATCGGTATGGGAGATAAGCTCCTGAGCTAGAAGGTCATTGTCCTTGATTAACCGACCTTTTATAAAGCCATCTTAGGACGAAGAAATAATGCGTTCAAGGATGGGAGCAAGCCTAGAAGATAGAATCTTAAAAATAACTTTGTTAGAAAAGTTACACAAGATAATAGGATGAAGATCAGAGTAACATCGAGGGTTCTCACACTTAGGGATGATAACCAGATAGTTAGATGTTCACCCTCTAAATAACAAACCACCAAAAAAGAAGAATGAAATCTCTAATCAGAATTCATGCTGAATGATCAGCCAGACACTCCGGTAAAAATACCTCGTTGAATCCATCCGGACTACTCACACTATCCTTACAAAGAGAAAAAAACACAAGAGTGGATCCCCTCAATAACAGGAGGAACGCTAAGTGGTGGTGCGTCAACAAGAAGTACCAAATAAGAAATAAAATAATAAAGGACTGGGTCCAACCGATCAACAGAAGGACACTGCAAAAATGATCGAAAATAGGAAGCAATCACATCTTCGATCTCCGTAGGGGAAGAGGCTACCTACAGACCAGGACAAACTATCTGATGAATGGATAAGATACGATTCTTTTTCCTAATAACAGAATGAAATAAATTAGAGTAAGAGTCTCCATCGAAGACCCATTTGATTCTAATCTTCTGACGAAGGAAGTCATTCCCAATACGATACTCAAAGAAAAAGGCGATTTGGGCTTGAACCTAATACGCCTTGTGCATAGCCGAAGGATCTTCATCAAAAGATGCTTTCGCTACAATAATGGATTCTTCCATCACTCGAACCCGATCAAGGATATTCTTAAAGACCAGGAAGTTCCAAATTCTCAAACAAGATTTAAGGCGCTTTAGTTTGGAAGAGAAAACAGCTGTAGGCAGCCTAAACCTAGAAGAGACCAAGAATCAGCAATAGAGAAGAAAGAGTGCTGAGATTGCTATATTGATTGAAAGCAGGCAGTGGCCCCAAAGGAGCATAATCCGAAAGAGTGTGGCATAGGTGAGAAACAGAGAAAGAAAAAGGAAAGCTAAACCAACTATACGACCCGAAAACACAATCGAGACGGGAGAGGATCTTGCTATGTCTCTCTTGGTTATTACACCACGTAAGCAGAACCAAAAAAAGACACCTTAGATAAGTCGGACTGTAGGATGAAAGAGTTGAAATCTTCATTCGTCGCTCAGTTAATGGAAGACACCCTTTCTTCGCCTGCCTTGACACAATATTGAAATCACCGCTAATAACTGATGCATCAATACTTAGGTCTGACAGAGACAAAATGTCTTACCAAAGGGTCCAACGCTCGATGTGATCGCATCTGGCGTAAATCACCGAGAAAAGGAAAGGGGAAGTAAGAGCAGAGAACACTCAATTGATAAAATTTGTGCCAAATCAAACAGAAGGCACACAGAAACCTCACCAGTTCACAAGATCAAATCTTATTGGAAACATAGTGGAAGCCACCGCTGAAACCTAATGCAAGGACAGCAGCGAAAATCAATTCAAGTCCCATAAGAGGTTCCTAAAGTGCTACCACCAGTATGGAATGTTTTCTGATGATACGCTTAAGGCGCGCAATCAAAGCATCATTCCTCATGCCTCAAATGTTCCAGAAAAAGGAAGTTCTCCATCAAAAGAGAGAAGTAGAAGAAACAAATCTAGAAAAAAAATCAAATCAAATAGAGCGTACTACGAGTTGACCAAACAATCTGCTCAGACGCCGTTACCGAGTGAGTGCTAATAGTACAAGGAATACGCGCGAAAGAACTCTTGCCCCTCCTAGAGGAGCGAGCGGAATGACGGGACAGAGGGGCAATAGCGGGCACATAAGTCCGGGGAACATGCGAAGGCATAGGGCTTTCACTCAACCTACAAAAGTAAGAGTTCCAAGCTATGAAATTTAGACAATCTTAATCTTGCCTGCATTAAGAAGGGGAATGTAGTTGGTGAAAGGAGGTGAGATATCAAAATAAAAATCGGAAGATGTAGAAGCGTCAAACACCGATTCCATTACTCGATGTGTGGAATCCTCCGCAGCAAAATCACCATCGGATTGATGATTCTGCTCTAGGTAAGAAATCCGGGAATTGAAACATGATAAAAAGGGGATGCGATCGAACCCCCAGACCGAATCATGGACATGCTGCAAAAACCACAGTCTAGTTATGGGTAGTGACATATAGGTTACCAAAACCCGTACACTATATGTGACAGCCTGCCCCACACCAACCGACATTTCCTCCATAGTGCGTTGTACACATGTCCAGTTAGCACGAGACGGTCGTCAGAAGAAAAGGAAGAAGAAGAAGAATCAACAAAGAACCTGTAGAATGTCTCACAGCGCATGGAACAAAATATAAAAGCAACATACTTGACATAAAACAGGTGAGACAGTGCATAAGCTGAAAACAAACTATCATAGCAGCGGAAAATCCAAATACAGCTTATGGTCCAAAGCCAACATTATTACAAATTTTAAAACTGTCTCAAAAAGCAAAGCAAGAGAGGTACACTACTAATGCCCAAAGTAGTGACCACCAACGACACAGGGAGAATATCTATATATATATCATACGTGGGAGCCTCCTGCTCGTCTTCAGATCAGCTACTCGTGCATCACCAGCTAACCTGTCTCTAGTCAGCTCGTGAGAGCACCCAGAGTAATAAGTAGAGACATAAAACTCTGGGTCAGACAAAAAGTCTGGTATGAGCGATAAGTAGTTAAACAGAACAATGACAGGTATATTAAACCATACCTGAACCTGGACCTGCAACCAAAGAGTTAGCACTACATACTGTACAACACTCTGAGGTGCCACTAACATAAAGTGTATTAGCATACGGGGGTGGGAGTGTGCATGTCATAGTGATGGCAAACAAATCAAACATAGCAACCATCCTCACATCTCTCACTCAGTGCATAAAGCATACGATATTCACAACTTTGATCACCAAATACTTTGCTATGATCACATTGCCCCATGAAGTCACAATGGCTTCACTGCACTGATCCATAGCCACTAATCCTTCGCTATGTCCACTTTGCCCCATGGAGTCGTACACACCCCACTGCACTGGCTCATAGCCTTACTAATCCTTTACTATGTCCACTCTGCCCCATGGAGTCACAATGGCTCCACTGCACTGTCTCATAGTCTTACTACGATCAATTTGCCCCTCGAGTCGTGATGACTCTACTGCATTGATACGTAGTCCTGCTGCGATCACTTTGCCCCTCGAGTCATGATGACTCTACTGCACTGATACATAGCCCATCATTCCCTTTCAGTGGTGAATCGAAGTTATGAACGTCGATAACTCCTTAGCACACGTCTCGCAGCAAAGCCAGACCATGAAGTGAACTCATTGGTTCCCAACTGGATCCTGAGCTCTAACTTCCATTTGGACTACCTTTGCATCTCGGGTTATTGGTCATCACCGGATCGGTTCGGATCTCCCCCTGACCATCGGTTCGGTTCAGCCTCCAGCTGCCAGTCATCAACACGGTTCGTGAATTAACACCCTTCACTAGATCGGATCGGGTACCTCGAGCTCCCTCACAGTGCATCGGTTCGGATCGGTAGTCATCACCCCCTGGCGGAATCGGGTCGGGTTCTTCAAGTCCAATCGTCATGCATCGGTTCGGTTAAGAGGTGGCTATGCGCGTCGGATCGGAGTGATACATGCCACGAGAGGCAGATTGCGTCGGAGTTTCCAGGTCGCATTGCCATACAATGTTGAAGGAGCGGATCAGAGCTTCTGAATTCGCGTGGGGGGTGGTTCGGATCGGGCTCCCTTCTCCGATCCGATCCGGATCGGCCAGATTCCTGCGCCTTTTCCAGCAAGCAGTTTACGCCACTCGATGGCGTTTTCGACCACTCTAACTGTTCTAATCAATCACAAAGCATACCACACAGTCATAGCAACAAGTAGAAGTGACCTCAAACACCAAAACATCAGTATGATAGATTAAAATGGATCAAATATAGCCAAAACTCCATATTTTCCCTTAAGCATGTTCAAGCATAATTAACGATAGGATTAGCAAAACTTAACCAAATTAATCCAAATTCATATCAGAGGTCTAAAACATCATTTAAGAATTTATAATATTTTTCCAGATTTTTATCATGTTTAAATTCGCTAATTAACACTAATTACCCTTAATTAACCATAATTAGTGAGGAACTATGCAAATCATTCACCTTAGCCACAAATAAACCTTAGATCTGAGATAAATCTCTGATATGGCATGGATACCAATGCTAAACAGCAGCTCTAATCTTGATTTGGTGAAGATCTCCCTTGATTTGATGTTGCTAAGCTTAATCCTTGGTTAGAAAGTAATTTGGAGGTGATTTAGAGGTTGGAGGCCATTTTTAGCGTTTCTAGGAGGTAAGTGGAGGCTAGAAAACTAAAATGGAATGAAACCCTAACTTTTTTCAGCCTCCCCATAACCCTAATCCCGAAATGGGTTATGGGCTCATTCTAATCACCCTATTTGGCCCGGTTAAGTAGTTTTTCACCTTCCAAACCTTATTTCAGCCATTTCTCCCAAACGGCAAGTCCGTTTTCCACATGTGACCACTCTACGAAAAGGTAAATCATCATCCGAAGCCAATGGAAGTGGTTTCAGGTTAAAACTCCCTTTCAATCAAAAATATGGCCGAAACAAGATCAGCTAGGGGCAAAACGGTCATTTAAAAATTGGCAAAAATCATGAACATGAGAAATGACCCCAATGGTCGCTTCCCAAAGCCACATGACCATACGACCTCATATAAGGAAGAAATAAATATTCTACGATCCTCCGATGCGTAGAATGCGGGTTGTTACATTCCCCCCCCCCCTCTTAAGAAATTTCACCCCCGAAATTCCCTAACCAAAACACACAAAAGGTCCCGCATGCCTATCAACCATAAAACAGCAATCAAACATGCAAAACAAGTCTATCCTAGCATGCGGAAATAACTAAATTGCAAAGTAAATCTTACCAGGCAAAGAGTTCTGGATACGTCTTCCTAATGCTCTCCTTTGTCTCCCAAGTACAGTCATTCTCGTTCTCGCCCCATTGAACCTTGACTAGCTTCACCGCCTTCCTTCGAAGTTGCTTCGTATCGTGCTCGACAATACGAATCGGCTTGCGGTTCCCAATCGCATCAGGTTCCACTTCGAAGTCCTCTAACTGATCAAGTGAAATAGTCATATCTGGGTCGTGCACGAACTTCCTTAGCTGGGAAACATGAAATACGTTGTGAACTCCTGCCATCTTCTCGGGTAACTCAACTCTATACGCCAAATTCCCAACTTGTTCGAGAACTGGGAATGGGCCAACAAATCGTGGTGCCAACTTGCCTCTCCTGCCAAATCGTATCACGCTCTTCAACGGAGAAATCTTGACAAACACCAAGTCACCAACGGAGAATTTTAAGTCTTTTCTCCTCTTATCAGCATAACTCTTCTGCCTATCCTGGGCAACCTTCATCCGTTGTTGGATGATCTTAATCTTATCTGAAGTTTCCCTTACCACATCTGGTCCAAGCACAAACTTCTCACCGGTCTCTATCCAACATGATGGTGAGTTGCACGGTCTTCCGTACAAAGCTTCATATGGAGCCATACCGATACTGGATTCGTAGCTATTATTATATGAAAACTCTACTAGATGCAAATGGTCATCCCATGATCCACCAAAATCCAATATACAAGCTCTCAAGAGATCTTCCAATATACGATTCACCCTCTCTGTCTGACTGTCGGTTTGAGGATGATACGCGGTACTGAGATATAATTCCGACCCTAGAGCCTCTTGTAAGCTCTTCCAAAACCCACTAGTAAACAACGGGTCTCGGTCACTCACAATGCTTTTAGGTATTCCATGAAATCTCACTACCTACTTCATATACAGTTCTGCTAATATAGCTGCCGTTCTGGTCGATTTAACTGGTATAAATCTTGCACTCTTGGTCAATCGATCCACAATTACCCAAATGCTATCATATCCCGATTTAGTCCTTGGTAAACCATCAATGAAATCCATCGAGAGTTGCTCCCATTTCCATTCGGGAATTTCTAATGGTTGCAACAAACCACTAGGCTTCTTTTGCTCGGCTTTAACTAGCTGGCAATTCATGCACTTGGATATAAACTTCCCAACGTCTCTTTTCATCCCTTCCCAGTAGTAAGTCTGCTTCATGTCTCGATACATCTTATCACCACCGGGGTGTATAGTCAGTTTTGAGTGATGACATTCCCTAAGCACTTCATCTCTCAAACCATTAACGTTGGGTACAACTAGTCTTCCATTCTTTCGAAGCCATCCTTCTCGATCAAGCCCATACAAATTCATCTCCTCACCGTCGATATTCATCTCTAACTTGAAGATGATTTCCAATAGATTAGGATCATCCCTCTGACAGGAACCAATCCGCTCAATCAAAGTGGGTCTGATCGTCAAACTAGCTAACATTTCTGGATCCAATTCGCACTTTGGTCTGAAATCATACCCTGCGATATACTCCAGTTGCTTCCATTCAAGAAACATAGCCCCTAAACTGGCATGTCTCCTACTCAAGGCATCGGCTATCGCATTGCCTTTCCCAGGCGTATATGCGATATCAAAATCATACGAAGCCAAGAACTCTAACCATCTCTGCTGACGGATTCAGATCCTTCTGAGAGAAGAGATACTTTAACGATTTATGAACGGTAAACAACTCGAATATTTCTCCCAAGAGATAATGTCTCCACATCTTCAGCGCAAACACGATCGCTGCCAGTTCCAAATCATGGGTAGGATACTTTTTCTCATGCGGCTTTAGTTGTCAACTAGCATAAGCTACAACCCTACCTCCTTGCAATAATACAGCACCTAATCCAGTACCACAAGCATCCGTGTATACCGTCATTTCTTCATTCCCTTTAGGAATGACTAACACTGGTGCACGCATCAACTTTTCTTTCAGACTCTTGAATGCATTCTCACACACTCCGTCCCAGACGAAGGCTTGACTCTTCTT
Organism: Allium sativum; assembly: GCA_030737875.1. Taxonomy (NCBI): domain Eukaryota; kingdom Viridiplantae; phylum Streptophyta; class Magnoliopsida; order Asparagales; family Amaryllidaceae; genus Allium; species Allium sativum. Next base: position 342,798,738 of record CM060920.1, on the reverse strand, counting down.
AGTCAACTGAGTCAACGGTGCTGCTATCTTGGAGAAGTCCTGGATAAACTTACGATAATATCCAGCTAACCCCAAGAAGCTTCTTACGTCTGTTGCATTCTTGGGCGTAAACCAATCTTGTACCGTAGCCACCTTCGCAGGGTCCACGGCAATACCATTCTCTGAAACAACATGGCCCAAGAATCTCACTTCCCTCCTCTAGAAGTGACACTTAGAAAATTTCGCTTTCAATCAGTGTTTTCTCAACACCTCCAACACTATCCTCAAATGTTCCTTGTGTTCCTCCTCTGTCCTCGAGTAAACAAGGATATCGTCCATGAACACAAGAACAAACTTATTCAATTGATCTCTGAATACCCTATTCATAAGATCCACGAAGTATGCTGGTGCATTGGTCAACCCAAATGGCATGACCAACCACTCATAAAATCCAGACGGCGTCCTAAATGTCGTTTTTGGAACACTCTCAGCCGCTACTCGAAGCTGGTGAAATCCTGTCATGAGGTCCAACTGGGAGAACACTCTTGCTCCTTCCAGTTGATCAAACAAATCATCTATCCGCGGTAGAGGATACTTATTCTTCCTCGTCACCTTATTCAATTCGTGATAGTCCACACACAAACGAAGGGAACCATCTGCCTTAGTGGCAAACACAACTGGTGCTCCCCACTTGGAGACACTTCTTCTAATAAACCCCTTCTTCAAAAGATCGCTTACTTGCACCCCGAGCTCTCGCTGCTCCCTTGGTGCCATACGACAAAGTGGCATCACTATAGGTCTGGCATCTTTCACTAAATCAATACGGAACTCAATTTCTCGGTGTGGTGGAAGCCCGGTCACTTCCTCGAAGACTTCCGGATACTGGCCAACCACGGGCACATCTGACAACTCATCATGCGGGATGTCAAGGGAATTTATAAAACTAGCCATTACCCCATCATTAGGTAGACTACCAAACACTACCCTCGGCCCATCATCCGCCCTAACTGTCACCAAAAAGCCCTCATAGTCTACCACCACCCCGTATCTTTGGAGCCAATCGACCCCTAATATAATGCCATACCCAGTAAAGCCCAAAACAAAGCAATCACAAACAAACAAACATCCATGACTCGATAAGACCAAATTTCGGCAAATCATACTAAGGTTAGTCGAACCACCAATCGGGTTTGTCACAACCAACGGTCTATCGACTATCTCGGGTTCCAGTCCCAACCTATCTACTAGGTCACTAGATATGAAGGAACGGGAAGCCCCAGTATCAAACAAAACTCGAACAGGTACATCAAGAATAGAAAGCATACCTTGAATGATGACATTCTTTCCTTTCTCCGCCGCAGTTGGGGCATTCGACGAAGAAGGAACAACATTAATAGCATATGCTTTCACAATCTGCTTTTCTCTAAGAGTTTGTGGACATTTATCCTTATGATGTCCCACTTGGCCACAGTTGTAGTACTTCCTATCCGCTGGCTTGGCCCGACATTCTTTGGCATAATGGCCCTTCTTACCACAACTGAAGCACTCAACATCTTTCTTGCTCTTTTTCTGGCCATCCTTAGTTTGGTTCTGCTTCCTCTTATTCTGAGAGTTGTTCTTTCCTCCACCGCTCGCCTGCGGTTTTAGCCCTTTTGCAGATGCAACCTCAGTCTTTGACTTAGGGTAAAGACTCTATGATCTCAAAGCTTTCCCAACAATCGACTCAAACGTCTCATCGATGTGGTTAATAAGCCTTTCCCCCAAGTATCCATCCAAACCAGTAATGAACTTCTCATTCTTCTTCTTAGGAGTATCGATAAGGTATAATCCATACTTCGACAAAGTGTCGAACTCAGCAATATAGTCCGAGACTGCCCTACCATTCTGCTTAAGCTCCAAGAATTTCCTAAACAATTCTGACTTCTGAGCAGCCGGAATAAACTTGTCGCTAAAGCGAGCCTTGAACTGATCCCAAGTAACCTGATCCTCGGGAGTGGCTGTCCTAATGGCATTCCACCAATTCATCGCTCGCCCTTGCAGCTGACAAGACGCTAGCCTTCTCTACATCGCATCCTCGATACCCAAGTCGTCGAAGATACGATCACAGCTATCCAACCAATCCTGAACATCCGTGGCCGACTCCGTTCCGTGGAACGGCTTCCCACCAAGGTTAGTGTAATCCTTGGACAACTTGGTGAAATCCGCCCTAGGCGCCTGCACTACTGGACCACCACCATTACCGGGATTGGGAACTGCCCCCTGAACATCCCTAAGCATCTCTCTTAGGAAGTCAGTGAACATTGTCCTCATGTCAGGAGCATTTCCATTATTGGCCCCACTACCAGCACCCCTCGTGTCTCGACTCATCGTTCAATCTGTAAAGAGAAAACGATTAACTATCTCCATAGTGGTGCTAGTGCAGTACGACTTCATCCTTATACTACTAATAGTATATATATATATATATATATAGCTTTTGAAAACCAAAGTAATCAAAAATACGCACTCTCATATACATACTATCTCTCCCTAGTGACTTTCCGTACGTTAACTACGCAACCTAGAGCTCTGATACCAAATGTGACGGCCCGCCCCGCACCAACCGACATTTCCTCCATAGTGCGTTGTACACATGTCCAGTTAGCACGGGACGGTCATCAGAAGAAAAGGAAGAAGACGAAGAATCAACAAAGAACCTGTAGAATGTCTCACAGCGTATGGAACAAAATATAATAACAACATACTTGACATAAAACAGGTGAGACAGTGCATAAGCTGAAAACAAACTATCATAACAGCGGAAAATCCAAATACAGCTTATGGTCCAAAGCCAACATTATTACAACTTTTAAAACTGTCTCAAAAAGCAAAGCAAGAAAGGTACACTACTAATGCCCAAAGTAGTGACCACCAACGACATAGGGAGAATATCTATATATATCATATGTGGGAGCCTCCTGCTCGCCTTCAGATCAGCTACTCGTGCATCACCAGCTAACCTGTCTCTAGTCTGCTCGTGAGAGCACCCAGAGTAATAAGAAGAGACATAAAACTCTGGGTCAAACAAAAAGTTGGTATGATCGATAAGCAGTTAAACAGAACAATGACAGGTATACTAAACCATACCTGAACCTGGACCTGCAACCAAAGAGTTAGCACTACATACTGTACAATACTCTGAGGTGCCACTAACATATAGTGTATTAGCATATGGGGGTGGGGGTGTGCATGTCATAGTGATGGCAAACAAATCAAACATAGCAATCATCCTCACATCTCTCACTCAGTTCATAAAGCATACGATATTCACCACTTCGATCACCCAATACTTTGCTATGATCACTTTGCCCCATGAAGTCACAATGGCTTCACTGCACTGATCCATAGCCACTAATCCTTCGCTATGTCCACTTTGCCCCATGGAGTCGTACACACCCCACTGCGCTGGCTCATAGCCTTAGTAATCCTTTACTATGTCCACTCTGCCCCCATGGAGTCACAATGGCTCCACTGCACTGGCTCATAGTCTTATTACGATCACTTTGCCCCTCGAGTCGTGATGTCTCTACTGCATTGATACGTAGTCCTGCTGCGATCACTTTGCCCCTCGAGTCGTGATGATTCTACTGCATTGATACGTAGCCCATCATTCCCTTTCAGTGGTGAATCGAAGTTATGAACGTCGACAACTCCTTAGCACACGTCCTGCAGCAAAGCCCAACCATGAAGTGAACTCATTGGTTCCCAATTGGATCCTGAGCTCTAACTTCCATTTGGACTACCTTTGCATCTCGGGTTATTGGTCATCACCGGATCGGTTCGGATCTCCCCCTGACTATTAGTTCGGTTCAGCCTTCAGCTCCTAGTAATCAACACGGTTCGTGAATTAATACCCTTCACTGGATCGGATCGGGTACCTCGAGCTCCCTCACAGTGCATCGGTTCGGATCGGTAGTCATCACCCCCTGGCGGAATCGGGTTGGGTTCTTCAAGTCCAATCGCCATGCATCGGTTCGGTTCGGAGGTGGCCATGTGGGTCGGATCAGAGTGATACATGCCACGAGAGGTGGATCGCGTCGGTGTTTCCAGGTCGCATTGCCATACAATGTTGACGGAGCGGATCGGAGCTTATGAATTCGCGTGGGGGGTGGTTCGGATCGGGCTCCCTTCTCCGATCCGATCCGGATCGGCCAGATTCCTGCGCCTTTTCCAGCAAGCAGTTTACGCCACTCAACGGCGTTTTCGACCACTCTAACTGTTATAATCAATCACAAAGCATACCACAAAGTCATAGCAACAAGTAGAAGTGACCTCAAACACCAAAACATCAGTATGATAGATTAAAATGGATCAAACAAAGCCAAAACCTCATATTTTCCCTTAAGCATGTTCAAGCATAATTAACGATACGATTAGCAAAACTTAACCAAATTAACCCAAATTCATATCAGACGTCTAAAACATCATTTAAGAATTTATAAGTATTTTTCCAGATTTTATCATGTTTAAATTCACTAATTAACACTAATTACCCTTAATAAACCATATTTAGTGAAGAACTATGCAAATCACTCACCTTAGCCACAAATAAACCTTAGATCTGAGATAAATCTCTGATATGGCATGGATACCAATGCAAAACATCAGCTCTAATCTTGATTTGGTGAAGATCTCCCTTGATCTGATGTTGCTAAGCTTAATCCTTAGTTAGAAAGTGATTTGGAGGTGATTTAGAGGTTGGAGGCCATTTTTATGGTTTCTAGGAGGTAAGTGGAGGCTAGAAAACTGAAATGGAATGAAACCCTAACTCTTTTCAGCCTCCCCATAACCCTAATCCCGAAATGGGTTATGGGCTCATTCACTTATCACCCTATTTGGCCCGGTTAAGCAGTTTTTCACCTTCCAAACCTTATTTCAACCATTTCTCCCAAACGGTAAGTCCGTTTTCCACATTTGACCGCTCTACGGAAAGATAAACCATCATCCGAAGCCAATGAAAGTTGTTTTAGGTCAAAACTCCTTTCCAATCAAAAGCTATGGTCGAAACAAGATTAGCTAGGGGCAAAACGGTCATTTAAAAATTGGCAAAAATCATGAACATGGGAAATAAATATTCTACGATCCTCCGATGCGAAGAATGCGGGTTGTTACACTATATAACGTCGACCCCAATAGTTAGACTAGCAAAACCACGAACTAAACAACACCAACAACCCAAAAGCCACAAAAAAACAAGGGACCAAAAAAACACGCATAGACTGGCATGTCATGTACCACTGCAAATGAAGGGCAAAAGGTAGGCCAAATTATAAACAACCCACTCATAAGAAGTAGCCAAACACCACAAAACCAACGAAAATTCCAATTAGTGAGAACAGGAAGTAGGGCAAAGACCCAATGAAGTACCACCCAGGAAAATCACAACAGGGAGTGAACAACATCACAAACAACTCACCACTGGAGACCAACAAAGAAAAAGGAACAAAGTCCTTCACCGGCAATGGCACCTAGAAATGCAGGCTTAATAGCCTAGCAACACACATCAGAAATCACATAACCCCAAGGAACAACAACCACAACGCAATAGGAACCCAACAAATAACCATATTCAAAAATTGACAACAACAAAAAATCAGAAGAATAAAAACGAACCTGACCATGAGAATGCCCCAAAAAGGAAAGTGGAGAGCAGGTGCACCAGCAATTTCAAGAACCACCGAAGAAAAATTACTCTCAGTTACCTCGCCAGGAGCCGAACTACCAGGTTGCAACCAAGAAACCAAATCCATCGAACAACCACTAACCGACGAACGATAAGAGGTCACAACTTGCCAATACTGCACCAACCGAGACTCCACGACTGCTACACTCATCAAAGCCTGATGGCCGAAGTTGAGAGCCTAAACCCGCCCCCATAAACAACCACAGACGAACGTGAAGCAGTTGCCTCGCGCCGGAACTCTAGACCTCTCAACTAGACCCGCCAAATGGGCCGGGTCTGGTGATAAATGGGTCGGGTAGAATTTGACCCGACTCATTCAAGGCATAATCAAACCTAACCCGCTTAACCCGTCTAATAAACGGGTTGACCCGACCCAACCCGATTATTTAAAGGGTCAACCCGACCCGACGCAATTATCAAACACATATAGCAGAAAAAGAACGAAAAAATTACTGCAAAATCTGGATAAAGGAATACTGCACTAAAAAAATACAGTTAACAAATACTGCAACATTAAACAGAGTTGAACTACTAGAAAACATAAAGTAGAAAATGTTTGAAGGTCATATAAAGTAAGATTATAAACTAAAACATATAGAAACTAAATGATTTTACATAATATAGTTTACGTCCACAAAAGCAGCACAAATTTACTGAATAAAATACAACAAGAACATGACGTATTAACATAAATACATATCTTTTAAGTTATCCAGACTAAATTTCAAAAATTACATGCCACACATTTAGTCTAGCAACATTAATAGTCTAAAAGATACAAGTTAAAAGCTGTTTTTGCAAACAAGAAGTAGTTAACAATTCAATTATAAATATAAATTTGATTTCACGATTACTCTTTATGACGTAGTACTCTACAGCTCTTATTTCCAAGTCTGTTGTTTGTACGCAATAATGATTAAGTACTATTAATCGATCGCTTTTTAATGAATTATATATTTGTGCAATAACCATATCATGTTGTAACACAACCAAACACTATAAAATCAATTTGTATGCATGCAGCTAGCTACCGACTGACAAATCATTTACTGGTGACTTTCAGTGTTTATGTACGTGTCTTTTTATGTTATATGAAATCCAATTTATATATTCATCATCTCCAGGTCATTTTATATGTTTTCCTTATTAAGTTGCCATTTTTTGTTTCTTCTTTGGAAGTCCTAGGCCAAGTACATTCATCATTTCAAATCATGTGTATTAGCAAGCGTGTGTAGTCTGGTAGAACAATGCCCTATTTTCTTTGGAAGTATAAATGCAAAGTTGATCGTTTTCAGTAAAAGTGCTCTAATTAAACTGTCATTTTAAGCTGAGATCGTAAAGAAAATTTTTTTTGCATATTATTAATATTTGTTGGAACCTGCATGTAGGAAGCCAAAGCCACCCATGTTTATTACATAGGTATGCCACCAACCACCACCTACCAAGCCCAACAACCAAGTCACCAACCCCCCCCCCCCCACCTACCATCTATCTCCTCTCTATATATACACCCTTCTCCTTCATAATCTCATCCCAATCTCATTCCAAATCCACTAAGAAGAAGAGGAGAGCAAGAAGAGAGTGAGATCGAGTGTTGTGTATAAAGTGTTCTGTGTAATCACTTTGTAATAGTCTGAAATAAAAGATCTGCAGCAGCCCGGAGACATAGGCATAATTGGCCGAACTCCGTTATCAAATTTGTCTGTCTCTTACCATTCTACATTTCATTTCTTTTCTCTACAAATATAATCATAAGGAAATTTGCGTAATTTCCCAACAACTGGTATCAGAGCCATAATTTGTTAGAAAAGAAATCAAATTCGAGTGGGAGCGATGGCGGCAGATGAAGGAAAGGTGGAAATCGAGAAGTTTGACAGAGCCGACTTTGGCTTTTGGAAAATGCAGATTGAAGATTATCTGTATCAGAAAAGACTTTATCAACCTCTCTCAGAAAAGAAACCAGAGAATATGAAGGATGAAGATTGGGCTCTTCTTGATAGACAAGCTCTTGGAGTTATTCGATTGACGTTATCTCGGAATGTTGCTTTCAACATAGCAAAGGAAAAGACCACGGCAGGTCTTATGGCGGCTCTCTCCAGTATGTACGAGAAGCCATCGGCCTCTAACAAAGTTCATTTGATGAGGCGATTGTTCAATTTGCGGATGACAGAAGATGCATCGGTAGCTCAACATCTCAATGAACTGAATACAGTTACTACTCAGTTAAGTTCAGTTGAAATTGAGTTTGACGAAGAAGTACGTGCGTTGATACTTTTGTCTTCCCTGCCAGAAAGTTGGAACGCTACTGTCATAGCAGTGAGTAGCTCGTCGGGAAGCAATAAGTTAAAATTTGATGATATTCGTGATATGGTTCTCAGTGAAGAGATCCGGCGAGGAGATTCTGGTGAGTCATCAAATTTTTCAATTTTGCATACACAATCAAGAGGAAGAAATTCAACACGAGGAAATGGACGTAGCAAATCAAAGTACCGTGGTAGGTCGAAGGACTGGAGATCTAAATCCAGAAATCCCAACGGCTCAAAGACCATTGAGTGTTGGAACAGCGGCAAGACCGAGCACTACAAAAATCAATGCAGAAGTGCACCAAAGGATCATGAGGCGAAGGCAGAGGCAAATGTTACTTCTACCTCAGGAGGAGATGAAGCGTTGATATGCTCTTTGGAGAGCAAGGAAGAGTCTTGGGTGCTAGACTCTGGAGCATCGTTTCATGCCACTTCGCAGAAAGAATTCTTCGAAAGGTACGCCTCTGGAAATCTTGAAAAGGTATATCTTGGTGACGATCAACCTTGTGATATTGTTGGTAAAGGTTCTGTGAAGATTAAGCTAAATGAGTCAGTTTGGGAGCTAAAGGATGTCAAATACATACCAGACTTGAGAAAGAATTTGATCTCCGTAGGACAATTAGCTAGTGAAGGCTATACTACGACCTTCCATGGTGATGACTGGAAAACTTCGAAGGGTGCAATGACGATTGCTCAAGGCAAGAAGAGTGGTACTCTTTACATGACATCAGGAGCGCGATGTTCGATCACTGTTGCAGCCAGCAACGAAAATTACAACATATGGTACCAGAGGCTAGGCCATATGAGTGAAAAGGGAATGAAGATTATGCACTCGAAGGGGAAACTTCTAGGTCTACAGTCAGTGAAAATAGGCATGTGCGAAAATTGCATATTTGGAAAGTAGAAGAGAGTCAGCTTTCAAATAAGTGGTAAAACCCCAAAGAAGGAAAAGCTGGAGCTTGTTCATTCCGATGTTTGGGGGCCAACGACCATCTCATCCATCGGTGGAAAGCATTACTTCGTTACTTTCATCGATGATTACTCGCGAAAGGTATGGGTTTATTTTTTAAGGCATAAATCTGAAGTGTTCGAGGCTTTCAGGATATGGAAAGCTATGGTTGAAAATGAGACAAATCTAAAGATCAAAAAGCTTAGAACTGATAATGGAGGTGAATACGAAGACACCAGATTCAAGTAGTTCTGTTATGAGCACGGAATCAAAATGCAGAGAACCGTGCCGGGTACGCCTCAACACAATGGTGTAGCTGAGCGTATGAACCGAACGTTGACAGAAAGAGCCAGAAGCATTCGTATACAATCAGGTCTACCGAAGCAATTCTGGGCAGAAGCAGTCAACACAGCAGCTTATTTGATCAACAGAGGTCCTTCGGTTCCATTAGAACATAAAATACCAGAGGAGATATGTAGTGGAAAAGAGGTAAAATTATCACACTTAAAAGTTTTCGGTTGCATAGCATATGTGCATATTAGTGATCAAGGCAGGAATAAACTTGATCCCAAATCCAAGAAATGCACTCTCATCGGCTATGGCGAAAACGAGTTTGGCTACCGCATTTGGGATGATGAAAACAAGAAGGTGATCCGTAGCCGAGATGTGATTTTTAACGAAAGAGTAATGTACAAAGACAGACACAAAATAGAAGTCAATGACTCAAAGCAGAGTGAGTCGGTATTTGCAGATGCAAACGATATTCCAGATAGTCTCATCACAGAACCGACTATAGAAAGTGCTCAGCCTGATCAAATCGTTGATCTGAGTAGTGTGGACCAGTCTGACACACTATAACATCCTACTCTTGTTCCTGAATTGAGAAGATCTTCTCGACCTCATGTACCTAACAAAAGATACATGAATTATTTGTTGCTGACTGATGCAGGGGAACCTGAATGCTATGATGAAGCATCTCAGACTGAAGAAGCTAGTAAGTGGGAGCTTGCCATGGAAGATGAGATGAAGTCTCTTATCTCCAACCAGACATGGGAACTAGTTGAGTTGCCCATAGGAAAGAAGGCACTTCACAATAAATGGGTGTATCGCGTGAAAGAGGAGCACGATGGTGCCAAGGGATACAAAGCTTGACTAGTTGTCAAAGGATTCCAACAGAAGGAAGGAGTGGACTACACTGACATTTTTTCTCCCGTTGTGAAGCTCAATACTATCAGGTCAGTATTAAGTATTATTGCTATTGAAGACCTTCATCTTGAACAGTTAGACGTGAAGACCACATTTCTTCATGGAGACTTGGATGAGGAGATATACATGCACCAACCAGAAGGATTCTTCGAGAAAGGGAGGAAGAACATGGTGTGCAGACTAAAGAAAAGCTTGTATGTCCTGAAACAAGCCCCAAGACAATGGTACAAAAAGTTTGATGGATTCATGTACAAGGAAGAGTTCCAGAAGTGCAATGCTGATCATTGTTGCTACTTCAAGCGATATAAGTCTAGTTATATCATTTTACTACTTTATGTTGATGACATGTTAGTAGCAGGATCAAATATGGATGATTTCAGAAGGTTGAAGCAGCAACTGTCAAAGGAGTTTGACATGAAAGACTTAGGCCCAGCAAAGAAGATTCTCGGAATGCAAATCACTAGAGATAAGCAGAAAGGACTATTGCAGCTATCTCAGGCAGATTACATCAATCGTGTTTTGCAGAGATTCAATATGGACGATGCTAAGTCAGTCAGTACACCATTGGCCAGTCACTTTCGCCTATCCAAGGATCAGTCCCCGCAAACCGAGGAAGAAAGAAATTTCATGAATGGTGTTCCTTATTCCTCGGCAACTGGAAGCTTAATGTATGCCATGGTCTGTACAAGACCAGACATTGGCCATGCAGCGGGAGTTGTTAGCAGGTTCATGTCAAATCCAGGGAAAGCTCATTGGGAAGTAGTCAAGTGGATTTTGAGATATCTACGAGGTACCGTACATAATTCTTTGTACTTTGGTAAAGGGCAGGTTAAAGCTCAAGGCTATGTAGATGCAGACTTTGGAGGCGAAGTCGATCATCGAAGAAGTACTACAGGTTATGTATTCACGGTTGGAACTACAGCTGTTAGTTGGATGTCACAGGTATAGAAGATTGTCACTTTATCCACTACAGAAGCTGAGTATGTAGCAATCACCGAAGCTAGTAAAGAGATGATATGGCTTCAAGGTTTGTTAACTGAGCTGGGATTCAAACAGGAAATGAATGTTTTATACAGTGATAGTCAAAGTGCAATACATTTGGCGAAGAATTCAGCATTTCATTCCAGAACCAAACATATCGGACTTCGTTATCACTTCATCAGATCTCTGCTAGAAGATGATGTGTTAATACTGGAGAAGATCGAAGGAAGCAAGAATCCATCAGATATGTTGACAAAGACGGTAACTATCGATAAACTGAAGTTGTGTTCAACTTCAGTTGGTCTGCTAGAGTAAAAAGAGCACAATGGTTGTTGCATCAATCAAGGTGTGAAGACGGATTGAAATCAGTCTTCAAGTGGGAGATTGTTGGAACCTGCATGTAGGAAGCCAAGGAAGCCAAAGCCACCCATGTTTATTACATGGGTATGCCACCAACCACCACCTACCAAGCCCAACAACCAAGTCACCAACCCCCCCCCCCCCCACCACCACCACCAACCATCTATCTCCTCTCTATATATACACCCTTCTCCTTCATAATCTTATCCCAATCTCATTCCAAATCCACTAAGAAGAAGAGGAGAGCAAGAAGAGAGTGAGATCGAGTGTTGTGTATAAAGTGTTCTGTGTAATCACTTTGTAATATTCTGAAATAAAAGATCTGCAGCAGCCCGGAGACGTAGGCATAATTGGCCGAACTCCGTTATCAAATTTGTGTGTCTCTTACCATTCTACATTTCATTTCTTTTCTCTACAAATATAATCATAAGGAAATTTGCGTAATTTCCCAACAATATTGATAACTAATTACATTTTATTTTTCAGTTAGCCCATATATAACACAAAAATGTTTATGTTCTCCATTATAGTTCAATTATCTTATAAACAGTAGTGATACATAGTAATGAACCACCATTTACATACTATATGATAATGTGTGAAATGAATGCAACATTAGATGAAGTTTCCATAACCAAAAAATTCTGAAATTGGAAAAGAAGCATTAGAGAGATCCCCATTAAGACTTGCATGTCAAAAACAGTTTACTTCTAGTGTCACTGACTAGTTGTTCATCACCTGTAACATAAACTCTTATATGAAAATATAAGACATAGATTAAGCAGTTAGCAAGACTAAGAAAACAAAACAATAGATGTAAATTGTAATGTTTTCGTGGTAAACAAGCTTCTGTAACTTGGAAGCACAACCAAGAAAGTCACTAAATTGCAAAGGAGATACATAATCTGAGAACAATCAAATTAAACTGAAAATTGTATACCAACTGGAAAGGGATCGGAATACCAATCGACAGCTGGAATAATAACCGAGTGGCATCTCAATACAATAAATTTCAAACGAGATGAAGTAATCCAAATGCAATTAGATTAAAAACGCACCATAAATCATACCTTGAATTAAGTTCCCCTCTCACTTTTGTATATCATCGTCTCTTTCTCGGATTCAATAGTAGAAAATGGCTTTGCAAACTCCTCTACATCATTGTGGAGCTTTTCAATCTCTAATTAGATATTAGCAAAACAAATAACAACAAAAATTAAAACTTGAAAACATAGGCAAACAAAAACAAACTGCAAGAGGACTTACATATATCAACCAGGCGAAGATATGAGGAAAATAAAACTCATAATATACATTAGTATGGGTAGCACCAGACTGGACGAGTGGATCGAGCTCAAATAATATATATTATGAGAAAAATTATGTAGACAAACATTGGAAAGTTATTGCAAAGAGTTATATATATATAATATTGTAGTGCAGTGCACAAAGCAATATGTATAACAGCCAACAGGTAATAGGTAATGGTAGATTACATGTACTTTTAAGTTATAATGGCACTTCCAGTGTTAGAGTTGTGGCTTTTGCTTTATGTGCCCCAGCAATTTGATGTAATATTGAAGTAGTAGGAAATAGTAAAACTCATAACCAATGCATTAACATCGAACTTCGTTCCTCACTTACAGACCTATACGATATTGTAGTTGTCCACAAAATTAAGAACCAATTCAGGACTTTATGGTAGTTTTCCACATTATTCATGATCAGTTGTAGTTTTACCTCTACCTTGGATTTCACAGTAACTGCCATGCAAGCTTATAAATCGATTAAAACCAACCTTATAAATCGATTTATATGTTCAGAATTTTGATAAAACGGTTGATTAACATAGAAGTGTGTTTATTTTATGCTCTTATATCTTATCTTTTGTATATAAATAAATATTACCTGGGTATTATTTTGTCACTTTTACAGATATGCCAACTTAACCACATGCAGTCAGAAAATATAAAAATAGAGATCGAATTGCTGTATATTTACATATGAAGACTTGTTAATGAAGATCTCACATTCAGTTGCTTTTTGGACAAGAAAATAATTGGCAGAAAGGCTATACATATCATAACTCAATGCAAAATTATCAGGAAAGAAAGAACAAAAGAAGAAAGGCCCAATTTTAATAGAATTAACTAAGGCCCATTTGTGATTGTATTAGGGTTTAGGTTGGCTATCTATCCTATAAATACCCTTGTAATCTCATTGTAAAGATCAACCATGAATTGAAAGCCTTCTTTTCTCTTTGCTGCATTTATATTTTCTTAGTAATTAGCGATGTCTACACAATTCGATTTGGTAGAGCACTATTTGTCTTTTTCATTTATTTTTCATTAGTGATTAACCATCTGATTAGATTCAGCGGTAATCCTAATTTTATTTTCTGTTTGTTATTTAATTTCTGTAATTTTAATTTCTGCTTTTTAATTGCCTTCCTAGGTTAAATTGGATTTGATTAGATTCAGATCTGATTCATAGTTTTATTTACTTTTTAACTGAAAATTGTGATTTGATCGTCTGTTCTATTAGATTTGTTCTGAATCAAATTACAATTTCATTTTTTATTGTTTTTCAACCCAACTCCAAGTTTTGTCTAACTCGGCCAAAAAATATATAAATAATAAAATTTAAAATTCTCCATGTGTTCGACCTGCATATTACACGATCTGTGCGCTTGCAGTTATTATTACAAAATTCGCGCTTTCCTAGTTCTCAAAAAGCGTCGATCAAGTTTTTGGTGCCGTTGTCGGGGAGGTAATGATTAAATTTTATTATTTATTTAATTTCTGATTTGTGTAAGTTTTTTTTTTATTTTTCTTTTTTTTTATTTTCTTGTATATATCGAAAAGAAAATTTCTTGATTGGTTAGATTTGATATTGTTCAATGATACCATATTCTAAATAAGAGAAAAAAAATTCTTGCCAAATTTTGTTCAATTTCTTTTCCTTTTCTCATCCATTTCTTTCCTCTTTTCAAATCTTTTCCTTTTACATTTTTCTTTCTCCCCTCTTCTATTTTCACAACAATAATAATAGAAAAGGAAAACTTTCTTCTTTTGTTTCAGATTTCTTTCTGATTCCCTTTCCAATCCTTACATTTCTTTTGTTACAAGTTCTTACAAAAAAAAAATATACAAGTTTCTTTGGTTTTTCCTATTTTCTTCTCGACTCTCCTCTATCACAAATTTCTTCTTTCAACATCTACCACACCATTGTTCGGACAAAGTTCAACATCTTCCTACCATACACCATTTACCACAGTTCCAAACACCATCTCTTTCAGCAGCTAACATCACGACCATCTTCATCACCTTCAAACATCATCTGCTCGTATCCCTCAAACCATCCTTGTACCACTGTAGCCCTACCCGGTACAATTAGAAAACCATACTACCCATTGAAACCAAACAATCCGTTGGGTCCTCTCTGAAAAACCAAACAACTCATCCTTGCCAATAAATCAACCCCACGCAATTTCATCTTCATCACGTCCTGCCACCATTGCTGACCAACCCCTCTGCCAAAACAATCACCACATCTTCACATTCACCATCACCTACCCATACCGCAAATACCACTTCGCACCCTCATCATCTTAACAATTCAAATTTCCTAATATCAAATAAAAAAAACGCAACTCATCACCATAGTTTACAGTTCACCTGCAACCCCACTTTCAGACCATCTCATAGTTCGCAGAACTGTAACGCAAGCAAACCACATTGAAGTCATCCCAGCCGTGCTTCCCCAAAACCAGCGCAACTTCGAATCGCAATAAACAACTCCTCCATCTTTTTCACAAATATCGAACTCCACACACAATCAATCAATCATCCTTCCAAAAACGAAACGCAAGCAACCCACAAAAATGCCCAAACCGCATACCCAAATAGCATCTGGTTCGAATATCATGACTCCAAGTTGATTTCGAAAAGAAAAGAAAAGAAAAAATAGAGTGGAAACCCAAATCTTGTTGATTTATGTTCGGCCGATTTATTTTTGGTTTTCTGGGAGAAATATTTGTTGCGTTTGTGATGTTATTATATAAAAGAATAGTAAGGCGCAAGTCCTCTGGGTTTTAGTTTGAGGGGCGTGATTTTTGAGGGGGCGATTTGTTTCCAATTTTTGTGGCTCGAATTGTTTTAAAAAAGAAAAGAGAGAAAAAAAAGGGTTTGACTGCTTCTCTATTTTTGAGAGTACTCCGAGGTAGGGCTGCACACAACCCACATCTAATCCGACCCAACCCACCAACTCGACCCACCCCAAATAAACCCAACCCAACCTATACTAGTTCGGGTCGGATATGGGTTACAATTTGTAACCCATACTATATACGGGTCGGATTCAATATTTTGTTCAACCCAACCTTATTTTAACTCAACCCAACCCTATATTAAAACTAATTTAATATAACCCACTTAAAAAATTAGAATAGTATAATCCTAGAATAATATTTATGCATTATATAGTAAATATACAAAAAGACATATTTCATGTCAATCCAAACTAAATAGAATTTGGAAAATATATTCTAAAGAGCACTTTAATGTATTTTAAAATGAAACACTTGTTTTACAATGTAGTAAATTAGTGTTATATGATGTGTTTTACAATGAAATTTTAATAAAATATGACTTATAACGAATCAGTTATTTTAAATGCATTATGCTAGCTACAATCTTATAAATTATGCTGAATATTTTAATATTATTTTTAAAAAATTCCCTTATATCTTTATTTTTTTATTATATCCAAGCAACCCAGCACAACCCTACTAAACCTGACCCAACCCATATCCAACCTCATATAGGGTTGGATACGGGTTGAACTACCTTAAACCCATACCTATGCGGGTCGGATGAAGTATTAGGTCTAACCCGACCCAACCCATACTTTGTGCAGCCCTACTCTGAGGCATCCTGATTTTTGAGTATGGGTGTTTATATCGTGTTGATTGTTGAGGCTTTTTGCGTTGGTGTTGGCTTAATTATTGTGTTTTCAATTGCGTATTTGTTTTATACACTTGAGTGGATCGTAGATTTTTGAGAAATCGGTTTTCTGTGTGTGGCAATTTGTTTTTAATTTTTTCCCATCTTAGCTTTGTTGTTGTTTTTGTTTTATTTAATTTTGTTGCAGTTGATTTTACTAAGTGTAGTCTGTTTGTTAATTTAGTTTTATTTAATTCAAACTTAGTTTTTTTTTTCTCTTTTATTTCTTTTGTTTGGTTTTGCTCTCTTTCTCCCTCTTTATTTTCTTTTCCAAAAATAAAAAAAAGTCAAAGGCAAAGGATCTCGAGTCAAACGAAGCAAATAGTTGTCAATGCTACTTAAATTCTCTGGATGGACTGCCATAAGCCACTGTAAAAATTTCTAAACTCTGCAGGTGCTGCAAAAATATAGAAATTGCTTGTAAAAATCTTCTGTATGGGCAGTGGCTAGCTTGTACAATTTTTAAATTTTCGAAGTTATTCTTGTCTGATTGACTGAAATTTCTGAATTAGTATGGTGAGGAATGAATTTCCATAACTAATCACTCTCGTCGATTTTCAGTAAAATTTTATTAGACGTTGCAAAATAATTAACTGCAAGAGTGTATTTAATAAAATTGATTCTCTCAAGGGTTTGATCGCAGATATATATTAGTTCAATTTATTGGACTTCTAGCAAAAGAGGTTGCATACTACCCTTAAAACGTTGGTCGTATCCCTTAGTATTTATACTATACATGAACGACCATAAGACCCTCTTCTCCCTTCAAATCAAGATTATCAACAAATAAAATATATTTGAGTACGTTATTTATTTTGTAATAAGAGCTACATGTGTCAACCATAAGCTCTGGGTGAAAAGAGCCTTAGCCACCATAATTCTCCTATTGATTTTGAGATTGATGAAATTGACATGATTCACACAACAATTGAAGAAACCTCTAATGATATTTCTGCAACCTTGAAAATGTGTCTTGACCATTATAATTTTGATTTCGATGAACTCAAATATATTTCTGAATTAAATGAACTACTTGACTCGAAATCCTCGTCATTTGAATCTGACCATGGAATGTTGACAAATATTAGCATACAAGAACATCCTAAGTTGGACCTCAAACCCCTACTACAAGACCTTGAGTATGCTTACTTGAACTCTATAGAAAATTTTCTCGTAATCTTGGCCTTTGATCTTACCAAGGACCAAGAAGAAAAATCTTTGAAAATTTTACGGGATAATCTGCATCTGAATTGTATAAATCATTTGCATGACACAATTTTCGTAAGAAAGATTTTCATTTCAGAATTCATTAACATGCCTGTTACACCTCATAAATCAAATAAGAAATCATTATGCATCATTTTCGATAGAGGCAAGTGTCGGGAGGGGGAGGGGGGAAGGAAGCATCATTCGTCACAGAACATTTATCGTCATTATAGATTTCATTTTGTATATGATTGACATTGGCATATAGTGGCAAAACTTCATTTCATTTTACAAATAATCTTGCAAATCATTCACCTTTGGGTACGATCTTTCAAATTTAGGAAACGTTTATAGTGTGGACACTGTTTAGTTCTAGTGTGGGGGGAGTCTGCATTGCGTTCTTTTCATTCTTATTTTTTTTAAATTCTTTCCATTTAGGACCATCATGCATTCTAATCGTAGGAACATACCATTTTTTTTTTTGAAATACAACTCATTTTAGATTAATACAACAAAATAAGTTAACAATTGTTAATCAGTTGATAGTATTTTTTTCTCTCAACTAAGATCGAATAAGAAATATAATGAAAAGTTGAATTTTGAGGGATAATAGTGTAACTGGTACATAGGGAGATTCATAGGTGACGGCCATGAAGTTTATTCTAAATTGTAGTCTTTGTTTAATGAGTGGAGGACTTAAAATACTTAAATTGGATTTTTGAATCTTTGAAACTAAGTTGTGTTAAGCTGAATACGTGTAACTCTCTCTTATTCTTATATTTTCAATAATAATAATAATAATAGTAATCCAAGGGTATCCAACATTGCTCGTAAATCTCGTGTTGGTGTGCAAACCCGCCAAGCTCTATCCCACATGTTGTTGACAAAGTCAGCGTTGGTATATCTTGGTCTCATTTTATGAGTTGGACACCTAAGGATTACCGACATGTTATTGACGAAGTCAGCGTCGCTCTACACAATCCGCCAAGCTCTGTCTCAACTCTCCGTCCATCCGTAATGTAGTGCATGGGTGGTATACCTTGGTCTTTAAGTTAGGTGTAAGTAATTAATCGTAAGTTTCAATTTTTACAGAGATAGAGAATAAGCGATGATGCCCAAACACTTCTTGACCTTATTGATTTGACAAGCCATACACAAAGAAATTAGAATACCACTTTGCGAACTGTGACAAGCAAACTAAGAATTTATTTCATGGTTGCACTATGTTATCAACCGAATCAACTGACCAAACTAGAACATAACATTTGAAAACTTGAATTATGTTGAAAATTTGTGATAAGTTGAGGTATCTAAAATAAAATCAACTAACTCGAAATTGTTAATTTAATTTGTTGTACCACTTTTTTGAAATAAGTCATGTTTTCATATTTTATTTTGTTTTTAGTTGCATATGTCCATGTGTTTATATAGCTGCATTAAAATCATTGCACACTGCATTTGGATTTTGTGGGTAGTATCCACTGAAAACCCTCACGAGACACTACTCGTCCTACTAGGGACACCTAGAGGTTTAACGGCTTGTTGCGTACGCTCAATGCAATCGTGTTTCCTATGAAAGTGTGACCTATCTAGTTAGTTTTTAATTTTTGTCTTACTCGAGAACGAGTAAAAGATAAGTGTGGGGTATTTGATTAACATAGAAATGTGTTTATTTTATGCTCTTATATCGTATCTTTTATATATAAATAAATAATACTCGGGTATTATTTTTTCACTTTTACAGATATGCCAAGTTAACCACATGCTGTCAGAAAATATAAAAATAGAGATCAAGTTGCTATATATTTACATATGAAGACTTGATAATGAAGATCTCACATTCAGTTGCTTTTTGGACAAGAAAATAATTGGTAGAAAGGCTATGCATATCACAAATCAATGCAAAATTACCAGGAAAGCAACAATAAAAGAAGAAAGGTGTAACAACCCGGAAAATGAAAACCAATTTAAAAAATTTATTTTGAGTAATTTTTGCAGAAAATACGTCAGAATTTAAAATTTGGATTTTTAAATAACAATAAAGCCCTTGAAAATAGCCATTTTGCAAACGACCTCCGTTTTCGACGAAACCACTTTGCTTGGATCCGGAATATAAATTTATTGCAAGGTTTAAAATTCCATAATTTTTGGAATTAATATGTGAGCATGGCAAAAGAAAACGTGTTTTGCAAATACATTGCGAATTGGATCGACCAGAAAATGGTCATTTTTCAAACGGTCTCAAAATTCAACGAAATTAATTTTGTTGGGACCGTATCGTCCAAACATAGCTCGGGAATTTTTGGAATCAGTATGTGGCCCAGGTAAATTAAAATATACATTCAAATCTAATATTGAATGTTTTATATTTTAATTTGAAGAAAAACTGACTGAAACAGTCGAATGCGCTTACGAAACATATTCCATTACGTCCGGAATGGGGGTATTTAGCTTGAGGCGACAGTCGTTGGGTTTGATTTGGAGTTCATATGGATTAAGGGGTATTTTCAAAATTAAAAGAATTAAAATATAAATATAAATATATTGGCCAATAGGATTCAACGTTGACCTAATTCATTTCAATCAAAACTCGTAAATAACAAACGACGGAAGGTGTTGATTTCTTCTCTCCTCAATCTCTCTCAATAAAATCGAACGATCCTTTAGAGGATTTTGTAGAGATTTCTCCCATCTTCAAATCCTTACTAGATTCGCCCCCTATCGTGGTGTATTTCTCGAGAAACGCGCCTCCAAACTCACGTCGTTCACCGACGAAATCCACCACCATGCTGCGTGCGAGTTCGTCGCCGTTCAGGGGGGTGGCGCGCCTTTCGAAGCTCTTTGACGTGGTATAATCTGATCGGCTCCAAGCTTCACCGATTGGAAGATAAATCAAAACCCTAGTTTGAATCAAAACTGAAAAGTACGACCTTTATATTTTTAAAGGGTTATAACACTTTAAAGCATTGCAAAGTTCAATTTATTTATAAAAATCGCATCTTTTTCGTATGTTGTCGAAATCCAGTGAAACAAGAGACATTGGGACTGTGACGTCGTACACTACATTTTAGAAGAGACTAGAACGTATTTGGAGCTCTCTACAAAATTAGAAGAAGTGGAACCCAATGTGAGATTTCTAAATTCAAATTAGAATGGAAAAGCGATGTATAAATTATACATACGCGGTATAAATCATACATGCATTAAATGAAATTGAAATAGAAATAAATACGTTTATATATATATATATATACATACTCCCTTCGTCTTCAGACCATGGACGATATAAATTGTTTGAATTGTGATTATGAATGATTGATTGTGGTTGCAATAAAATTGGTTGTGTTTGTGGTATATTCATTATGTTGTGAAAATGAATGGTATTGTGGAAATTATGGAAATGAAATAATTGTAATGCTGTAAGGCCTAGGATAGCAGAGGAGCCGTGCTGGACACGGTGCCGGTGCTAAATACCCTGCCGTTGTAATGCCGAAATTTTCTGAAATGAATCATATAATATTGTTGTTGTGTTGAAATAAATTGTTTGAACGATAAAAATAACATTTTTATTGTATGTATGAAGTATATAAAATATTCATGTTTGAAATAAATTGTTTGAATGATAAAAATAACATTTTTATTGTATGTATGAAGTATATAAAATATTCATGTTTGAAATAAATTGTTGGAACAATAAAAAATAACATTTTTATTGTATGTATGAAGTATATAAAATATTTATGTTTGAAATAAATTGTTTGAACGATAAAAATATTATTTTTATCATGTATATGAAGTGTTAAAAATAGTCATGTGTTGAAATATATTTTTGTTCGCCAAAAATATTATTTTTAACATGTTAATGAAATAAAATAACCGTGTGTTGAAATATATTTTTACTAGTTAAAACTATTATTTTTAGCATGTATATGAAGTGTTAAAAATAGTCGTGTGTTGAAATAAATATTGTTCATTGAAAATATTATTTTTAACATTTATATGAAGTGTTAAAAATAACTGTGTGTTGAAATAAATACTTATTCACTGAAATTATTATTTTTAACATGTATATGAAGTGTTAAAAATAACCGTGTGTTGAAATAAATATTTGTTTATTCAAAATATTATTTTTAACACGTATATGAAGTGTTAAAAATAACCGTGAGTTGAAATAAATATTTGATCATTGAAAATAGTATTTTTAACATGTATATGAAGTGTTAAAAATAACCGTGTGTTGAAACAAAAATTTGTTCATTGAAATTATTATCTTTAATATGTATATGAATTGTTAAAAATAACCGCGTGTTGAAATAAATATTTGTTCATTGAAAATATTATTTTTAACATGTATATGAAGTGTTAAAAATAATCGTGTGTTGAAATAAATATTTATTCATTGAAAATATTATTTTTAACATGTATCTGAAGTGTTAAAAATAATTGTGTGTTGAAATAAATGTTTTTCATTGAAAACAATATTTTTGACATGTATATGAAGTGTTAAAAATAACCATGTATGAAAATAAACATTTGTTTGCTAAAAATATTGTTTTTAGTGTAGATATGCATATACACACACACACACACACACACACACACACATATGCTAAACAGGAAAATGGATTAGGTGTTGAGTAAAGAATTCATTTGCGTGCCCGACAAATAGGTTAGCCTTAATGAGTTGGCTGGGAAATTTTATTATTATATAAACTCCTGTGAGTGCCATTGGATGCGGTGTGCTGGTTGTTCTGTGTGAGATTATAAGCAACACCATAGAATAGCAACAATTAATTTTGAACTACACTGCATGGCATACTTCGTGAAGATAGATACTCTATCATGTACCATATGAGCATTTGAAGCTTATGTGATGAGGTTGGGATTACCAATACGGGCAAGACGCTCGTACAGCGATGACTGAATTACAGGTTGAACTGAGGACTGATATGGACTAAATAAAATATAACGGTAAATTGCCAGATTAAATAAAAACCCCATACGGGTCTGGAGTTGACAATAATCACGTCTCTCTAGTTATTAGATACGACACATGGATTATTCTATTTCCAACACTGGACAAGGTGACGAGAATTTATTTTCTGGAGTTATGATTTTTACACACTCCCTTGGGCATAAAATAAGTCACTAAAAATTGTGTGTGCTTATTCTGGATTTATTGGATGCCTTATACGACCCAATAAATTTCCAAACCCCTCTCCGTACAAACGAGACTATGGCGAAATTTTTCGAAATTTGAAGGCAGTGGCCAAATTTTTGAAGAGAAAATGGTTTGGAAATCGTCGAATGAATTACATATAAATATAAATTAAAATAAAACGAATCGCGCAGCTGCAATTCGTGTTTGGAAACGTAACTTTAAACGATTATACCGAGAGATCCAACGATATAAACTTTGTTAAGATCCAACGGTTAGAAATTGAGAAATGTGTAAATCAAATCTGAAGAAAAACAGCGTCAGTGCCGCGTTATGACCAAAAGCATCGTTTAATTAAAATGGGCTATTTTTAAATAAATAAAAATAGTGATAAATTGTTATAAAATATTATAAACGGTATGGAATGGAAATAAACCGATTTAACTTAGTTTATTGGATATTCTGATGGTTAGGTGTATTTGACATGAAATTATTATATTGAATTGAAACGTGAATGTCAAATTATTTAATCATGGAAAGAATTGATTTGAATTCTATGCATACGTGAATTATTTGAAATGGCCGAGTTAATTCTAGGGGTGTAAACCGGTCGGACCGGACCGGACGGAGGTGTGTTCAGTTTCTGTCCTAAAAAAAATCGGACCAAACACGGACCGGACCAAATTTTTTCTTGAACAAATTTCGTTGTCCTAATTCGTGTCCTAAATAAAATCGGTCGGACACGGACATGGGTGGACTAGGTCGGACTCGGTCGGACATGACTATTTATATTATATTTTGTACATTTTACTAGTTTTTTTCTCAATTATACGCTGAATTTCAAGTAACTCGGACGAGCTCGGACCGGATATGATTTTTTCTCGTACAAATCTTGTTGTCCTAATTCATGTCCTAAATGAAAATTGGACGGACTCGGATGGACGTATTTCGGTCACTGACACGAACGGACGTTGGACATTTGGACAAAATTTACAGCCCTAGTTAATTCTCGTTTCAAATAATTGATCGATGATTAAAAGTCGAAGATATGAAGACGGTGTAACACCGATGATCTTCACATCGAATGGATTACTATTGATGCCCTGAATCGGTTAGCTCCCAGGAGGGGTTACGGTGGTAGTGGTCCGGATGTATTTGTTGATTGTTCGGATGTGCGAGGGCCTCTCTCCTGTATTGGACATATGGGACGAGGAATAAGATGCCTCCGGTTTCGTTCAGACCCAGAACGAACTAGTAAATGGATGTGTGTCTGGCATTGGATTTTATTCTATGTTGATTGATTTCTGTTAAATATATATCTGTTTGGTGGCGGAGAATTTATTCTCTTTCTTAACACTCTTCTCCAAGACATATGAGCTTAGATGTTATGTATCAATAGACATCAGTTGCATTGCGTGGAATTTCAATGTGGCATGCGGAGATGCAAGTGATCAAGGCTTTGGTTGAAAAGCAGATCCTTGTGATTAATGATTAAAGCACGACTTTAAATAGCATAGCTTTGTGTATAGTGTTAATTCACGAGCTTCACACCCCGGTATGAACCAGAAACTGGATGAAGGACGATAGGGAGGACATGCATTTCTTTCTAGCTAGGAGTGGTGTCATGGTATAAAGCCCAGACATTTTTACTAATGTGATTGTTGGAAAGCGAGGTACCTCGGATATATCGGCCACTACGGGGCCCATGGATTTATGCCCCATAGGGCGGGGAAACGTATTGTTTAGGAATAACTAATCCACTTACGTAAGTGTGGACCGACCCTGCATGCTTCAGGTGCAGTTGCGGCTGTATCCTGAGACATGGGCTAGATTGTCTCGAATTCGGTAAGGATGATCTCTTGCCTTGGTTCATGATGGAAATCCAAATTCCAATACGACATTGTGCGGTTTTGATTGTACAACTAGTATGGCAACATTGTACGATGGGGTACTATGCCGTCTATGATTGATATTATGATGGAAATTATTTTTGAAACATATATACAATAATAATAATAATATCAGATGATTTTGTTTGATACATATCAAGCATATTTTGGCCATTATAAGGTAAAACTCTATCCTCCGGTTTGCGTTGCATTGTGTGATGGGACTAGAGTCTTATAATGGCTTCATTTTCTATAAAAAAGCATTGCGTTGTTTGAATGATTTACTTTATTTATGCATTGGTAATCCAATGGAGTAAATCTGTTCCGCATTAGCGGCGTGGTCCTGTGATTAGCCTTATTATAAATAAGTTAAGTAGATTTCTCATACCAGTCCCATGACTGACTCATAGTTTGTTTCACTTTGCAAACTCGAGTGCCCCTATTTTCTACACGGGCAGCCTTGTATTCAGGTTTTAGCTTGGTTCATTTTGGCTACGGATGGAAGTTCTAGAAGCTGACGATGATCCTTTATCATTTCTGTTGTACTGTTTCAGACACTATTCTGTATATTATGTTTGATTCCGCTGCAGACATTGTATATGAAGCTGAAACTGTAATCTGTACTAAGTATGATCCTGTTATGCTGTGTAACTCTGATGATTATACTATTTCCAGTGTATTTTGATGTACATTATCTGGTGTAATGATATATTTCTATTCTGCTATTATTGTTTATGTGTTATATTCCAATGATTATCCTTACTTCCATGACACGGGGGTTTGGAGTTATCACAAAAGGTCCAATTTCAATAGAATTAACTAAGGCCCATTTGTGATTGTATTAGGGTTTAGGCTGGCTATCTATCCTATAAATACCCTTGTAATCTCATTATAAAGATCATCCATGAATTGAAAGCCTTCTTTTCTCTTTGCTGCATTTATATTTTCTTAGCAATTAGTGTTGTCTACACAATTAGATTTGGTAGAGCAATATTTGTCTTTTTCATTTATTTTCCATTAGTGATTAACCGTCTGTTTAGATTCAGCAGTAATCCTAATTTTATTTTCAGTTTGTTATCTAATTTTTATTTTCTGTTTGTTATTTAATTTTTGCAATTTTAATTTCTGCTTTTTAATTGCCTTCCTAGGTTATATTGGATTTGATTAGATTCAGATCTGATTCATAGTTTTGTTTACTTTTTGATTGAAAATTATGATTTGATCGCCTGTTCAATTAGATTTGTTTTGAATCAAATTACAGTTTCATTTTTTTATTGTTTTTCAACCCAATTCCAAGTTTTGTCTAACTCGCCCAAAAAACATATAAATAATAAAATTTAAAATTCCTCCCTGTGTTTGACCTGCATATTACACGATCTGCGCGCTTGTAGTTATTATTACAAAATTCGCGCTTTTCTTGTTCTTAGAAAGCGTCCATCAACGGTAAAGTACAATAATGAGCTTGATGGTTTCGAAAAGGCTAAAGCACCAATAAAGTGAGTCATGGACCACTATGACTTAAGATTGATACAAGTTCAGTAAATTCATAAGATTGAGACATACGTTCATGGGCTCATCGATAATGATGGCTTAATTCATTACTTAACAGGAAACATAAAAGAACCATTTAGAGAATTATACCCAATGTGAAACATGTCATAATTATAAAATTATACATAACACCAAAGCAATTCAATTGTAGAAAGGACTAATATTAAAATATCTTCTAGAGAACCAATTTTGAAATCCTCAAAACCCAAATTTTATATATGTTTAATGGAAGGAGGAGAGTTGTATAAACAATATATACAGCTTGCAATACGGAACAAACATAATAATATACACAGTATCATACGAATTCACCTATAGCAAGGATAAACATTAGCGTATCACTTAAAGAGCCAATTTTCGAAATTGTATAACCCAAACTGTAGAATAATATATTGGAAAGAGGATAGTAGACTAACATACCAATTATTTTATTCAGCCAAAGGTAAATACCAGTTCGAATCTATAGAAGCTAATCAAAGTCGAATCCTAGCTGAAACAACAAGCGGATAACAGTATAACGAGTACATGGACTAAATTTAGATGTTCTACCTCATATCAAGTGCTTAGAGGCCGCCCCATAACATGATTGGGAGGAAGAAATTAGGAGGCAGCAGCGAAGATTTGAGTAAATGCCTGTCATCATGATTTTGGGGTGGAATTAAAATTAGGGTTACCGGTTACGTATTTTGCAGAGACCGACGTAAGTTAGAGTTGAATGGGTTACGTGGGTTGGATTGAACTTGAACCGTTTATTTGATCGTTTAAACGGGTTGGTTCAGAAAAATTAAAAAAATTAAATAGGTCGGACCCAACCCGTTTAATGTTAGGGTTAACTGGTGAGGTAAAAGGGATAAAGTCAAGTTCGATGGACCTACTCTCAACCAAACCCTACCACAATGAGGCATGCACGATAAGTAACTAGCGGGAGAGGAGCTCGCCTCAAGTGCTTCTATGGCATAAATAGGATCAAAAGAGTTCAGCATAGGCAGCGGTGGCATTGCACAATCCTATGCACCACCAACCAGCACCGCCGAAACCGCTGCTTCTCGTTGACATACGGGTAAAACGGGGGCTTAAACCACAAACTGCCTACGAGTGCCTTGCGAACTCCTCCTACCACGAAAACCCTTAGAACCAGCCATAGTATCACCCAAAGCTGTCCAACCAAATCGTAGTGGGGAAAAGCAAGAAATCGTTTTAGGAAGACAGAGAATGGGTAGCAAGGGGAATCAACCACACAAACCTCTTGATGAGAACCAAAGCAAGAAGGAAAGACCCTGCTGTACAGCAGAAAAAGGCACATCGCACTGCCTAAAGGAGGCAAAACCACACAAAGGAAACAATGAAGAAAAATAAACTAGTACCGGTTACATAAAAACTCCACAAATAACCAAAAAGCGATTCTGAAGAACAAGCAAGAAATCGCTTAAACATGCTAACTTGATTAACACCTTAGAAGCGTAAACCACACAACCAAGAACCATCACACCAGAATCCAAATATATTTGCTGAAATAATGGAATCGTCCCTAGGACATATCCTAAGAGCGAACCATGAGCCAAAAAACAAGGCCACCAACATTCGACATTGGTGAAACCCTAAAATCGCCAACACAGGCAGAGAAGAAGACCACGAGAAATCAATCTCAACCAGAGAGAACCATAGAGACACGCTTGAGAAGCAAGCTAATCGAAAGAGCCAAGAACGACGAAATGGAGAGAATCTCTCACAAAGAAGGAGAATCGATCACCATTAAACAGAGAAAAAAATTTGGTTGATAAAAAATGTGTTATATCCCTAGGTTTTGTTAAAAACAGGAATCAATTATTGTTAAAGTTAATTTAATGATAGATTTGTTCATTTTATCTGTTACTACAAAAATTAGGCCTAATGCATTCGCTTAATATAATATCTAATGTCAAAAAAAAAGCAAAAAGGCACTAAATTAT
Source organism: Allium sativum (assembly GCA_030737875.1). Taxonomy (NCBI): domain Eukaryota; kingdom Viridiplantae; phylum Streptophyta; class Magnoliopsida; order Asparagales; family Amaryllidaceae; genus Allium; species Allium sativum. The sequence continues at coordinate 342,770,482 of CM060920.1, read as the reverse complement.
TTTCATCTCAAACCGTAAATTGAGGGACCTATGGAAAAGTTACCCTGAATCTTAAGAAGGTAGTAACTGCTCACTAAATGTTAATTGGTCAACAATTACAATAAAGAAGGTATTTTGATTGATATTTTGTTTGTAACAAACCTTATTTGCAAGTTGCAAAATTCACTTGAGCTCTATTAGTAGTTGTTGTAACACCCCACCTCCGCCAATGCCACTCTTGCAAGGACACTAGCTTTGGAGGGGCGTAAAGCGAGGTAACATGCATGCAGATATCACAAGACAGAACATAAATAAATAATTAAGTAAACAACGGAAGAATTTATGAGTAAAACAGAACTTCATTTTATTCCAAAATAAACCATGTCTCTACAAACATTTCAAATAACAACTTCATTACAACTGTCTTGTAATAATAGCCAAAGAAGCAATAACTAAAAAAACATAAGGAAAAAAACAGCTTATTCCCCAAGTGCAGTAAAAAGAAGCAGCCATAGCAAACCGTACATGCTGAGCCAAAGCAAGTGATATCCAGGCTAAGAGCTAGTGTTTCCTCCCTGAGAACCTGGGGGGGAACGAAAGAAAAAGATGTGAAAGGAAAAAGGGTCAGTCATAAAGACTGAGTAAGTCCTAGTGACCTTCAGTGTAAAAACGGTTGAAACAACATGTCATGCATGAACTGGAACTAAACTTAAGAATGGTGTCAAGGTGAACAAGATAGACTAAGGTGATCAGGATAAGTCAAGACAAGTCAAGTGAAGCATCACATGTTCGAGATTCGTTGCATCGACTGTACTAGTATACTAAGTCCATGTCACAAGTTAATCACGAAATAAACCCCACGGCCCAATATCGTGAAATGACCCTGAAACGGGGTCTGTCCCAAGTACGGAGTCCTACGGAGCGATTATCTAGTCGATCGGCTCCCTACAAGTTCTAGCTCGTCAAGTGTCCGTGTCATACGGCTAATCACGAATGTAGTCACCTGTGCTGGGTCCACCTTCGGGTGTATCAGCCCTAGGGTGTCAACCCCTGACACGATTCAAGATGCACAGATAAATCTACGGATACCCAGTGTCTGTCCCGGAATACGTACACGACCGTAGCCCACCGAACCTGCACCGGCGTACCCCACTGCCGTCGTTCACCTCTTACAATCAGCCCAGTAATCGTGCCCCACCCGGCCTAGCCCCAGGGTACCTTGATACATCTAGAGGGTTACTGCTGAAAAGGGTCGTGTCTAGGGTTTCGCCTAACAGATTAGGTCATGTAATTCGTGACCTAACCCGCCTAACCGATTAAGTCATGTAATTCGTGACTTAATCCTTTTCCAGTCTAGTCATGTCAAGATGGTTAAGTATGTCATTTAAATTCGTGACTTAACCCGCTTACGTGTCATGTCAAGTTGGCTAAGTGTTGTCGTTTTCAAGTCCATGACTTAGCCCTACAAATCGTGTTCAAGTTGGTTAAGTTGTCTTTTCATGTTCATGACTTAACCCTAATTGGCATTAATTGATTCGTTAATGCACCGAACCACTCACATTGGATCTTATTGTTCGTAACCACTGGATTTGCCGGGCGGTTCCGGGCAGGTTTACGCTACGAACTCAACCCAACCTCGGGTTTCAAGCGCGATGTGACCAACTACCCACACTGGATCCTATTGTTTGTAGCAACTGGATTTGCCGGGCGGTTCTGGGCAGATTTACACTACAAACTCAACCCAACCTCGAGTTGGCCACTTTCTTGTTTTCTAAAGTCATGCCCATGTTCTTATCAGATTCATGCTATTTTCATAGCATGTTCATATGTCAATTTCGTGCCCAAGTAAGGCATGTTTCAAGTCAAGTTATGGCATGTTCAAGTCGAGTTTTCATGCCATATTTCATGTTCTACTTATGCCAAATTTCACGGTTTATGATTATAATCAATTCAAAGTTTTGCCTATTCTACCCAATCGTATCCCCAACGTATATAAACGTACTTCGTTCACAAGCATAAACAATTCAAGAGATAAAGGGGAATAACACCAGACATGTGTGACAATTCCAATATCACTAGCATAATAAACAGGCTATAACATATCACATGGTTTCAATACTAGCATGATGATAACTTGGCATAGTATTGGTTCCAACTTAGTTCAACATGATGAATTCAACTTTACATCCTAGGCATAATAATCATTGCGGGCATAATAATAATTTTATTACAAACATGAAACATTAAAGGCATGGTAATTCTAATAGGCATAGTGGATTCCAATTAGTATTTTTAACATAATGATTCTCATCTAGCATTATAAACATAATGATTCCAACTTTTCATCATGACCTAGCAATTCCCAATTTGTCATTAGCATGATAGGTATATTAACATTACAGGCATAGTTTCATTAATATCATAGACATGGTTTAATTAGCATCATAGGCATGGTTTAATCAACATGAGGATTTCAATGAACATAATGATTCCATGGACATGTATTTGTTCAACTTGCAATAAAATTAAGCCCAAGTGATTCATAACAACATCAACATCATGATAAGTTTAACTTGCAACATTAACATAGCAATATTCCCAAATTTTGATTCAAAGTTAAACAATATAAACATGGATTAATAATAGTTCTTAAATCCGATTCAATTCATAGCATGTTCATGTTATTTTAGCGTTTTTGCCTAAAAAGTGACATAGAACTTACAATATGAAGCAAGCAATCCAAATCAAAACTTTAAATCAAATAGCCCCAAATCCGTTGTCTAAAGCGTCGTAGTTGTTGTAGCTTCTAGTTGTAGCCTTCAAGAATCATCCTTCGTCTTCTTTAATTTTTGTTCTTTGTATTTTTAATTTAGAGTTCTAGGTTTAATGGCGGCTGCATGAGTGCTAAAATGAAATAGTATGATTTAGGCTAGGTCTTAGGGTCTTTTTATAGTTGTAGGAAATTGATTTCAGCCTTTAGATTAACCCTAGAATAGGTCCGAGCCATCCAAAATCGTCACAAGCCCCTAAAACAAGACCCAGGAGCCAAAACAGGTGCACCAGAAAAATTGGTCCGACAGGGGGGTCGACCCCTGGGTCGACATGGGTGTCGACCCATTGGGGGGGGGGTCGACACTGGTGTCGACCCCTGTGTCGACCCTGCCTGGGGCGGGAAAATTCCCGCCCATTCAGCCTTGGTTGTAATTTAAATCCGAATTTGAATTTGAACTGTTTTCGGGCTTGGAATTTTCTGAAAACTTCATTGGGCCATAACTTGGTCATACGGACTCCGTTTTTCGAAAACTCGGACTCTATTTCGCGTATTTTTTCGAGACGAACGCAATGGCGCAACCCGTTTTCCCTGATTTAGATTTTAATATTTAATTCTGCCTTGATTCTTGTCTTAACACGTTGTTAAAATACGGGTTGTTACAATTGTGTTCTTGTATAGAGGTACACGTTCTTGTATAGAGGTACATTCAATGCATTATCGTATTTATATTGTTGAAAAAAGAAAGATAATTATAGAAACCTAATCAATATATACTGAAAATTAGCATTCAAATATGAAATTAAATAATGAATATTAATATTATCATTATCACTATTTTTTATTATTGTTGTTGTTATCGTTATCATTATTATTATTATGTACCTTTGTTGGCTTGATATTTGCACATTTGCTTAATTTTGGTATTCTATCGTGGTGGTAACAAAGAAACTGATTTATTAATGACAATTAAACCTCTATTCGTTTTAATCTATTTTTTTCAATGATAGTTAAGGCCCCAAACGAGAACTTTGTTGTCCTGCGCCTAAGGAAACTAGCCCTGTAAAGTCCCAAAATAGAATTTTGCCTCGGCATAAGATCAGCCCCGGATTCGTATCGATCTCATGAATTCCATCACCGGTGTTAATTTAGTATTGATGTTAACAAAAATGCTTTACAAGGCAGAGAAATAGATTTTCTCTCACACATACATATATATGTATATATAGGAGCGTTTCGGGAATCTCCTATTTTGCAGCACCCCTTTAGCACTCATACCGTACTGTAAGCTACACTAATTAAAATCCAACAAGATTTTGTAGATGTTCAATCCATATATATATACAATCATCAACCAAAAATTTGAGCTCATTCTGACATGCGTACAATAATATATTTGATGTTCAAATTTAACAGTTCGAATAAATGTTTGAACGGTGAATATTTGAGCTAAGATTTTGAAAATGTTATTAATGTTAGAACGATCTCAAATTTTGGATAGATGATAATATATATGTGCAATGCATGTCTACAAAATATTATTAGATTTGGATTAGTGTAGCTCATAATAGAATAGAGGTGCTAAAGGAGTGATGCAAAACAGGCGTGCTCCAGAATGTTCTTCATGTATGTATATGTATATGTGTGTATATGTATATATATCGTATAATCTCTCTTTATATATAGATATATGCGTATACACACGCATACATACACATCTGTATAAAAAGAGAGATTATATATATATATATATATATATAGGAGAGTTCCGCTACACCTCTTATATTGCACGTGAACTTTTCCCCTGAATCTCAGTCATTCAATTCCCACACTCATTCTCTCTCTCCCCTGAAAGAGAGAGAGTGGATAGGGGAATGAATGACTCAGATTCGAGGAGAGAGTTCATGTGCAATATAAAAGGTGTAGCGGAACGCTGCCATATACATACATATATGTATGTATACATATACATACATACATACATACAAACATACATACATACATATATATATACATATAAGAGAGAGAGAGATTATATGACATCATTCTTTCATAGTACCCCTCTTACATCCAAACAATAATCACTCATTTATAATTAAATAAGTTAATGGAGAAGAGAAAGTTAGTGGAAAGAGAGAGAAATAAAAATGTATAGCAGAAATTAGGGTTATTGCATTGTATGAGATGCTATGTGTGTGTGTGTATATATGTATACATATATATATATATATATATATACATATATACATACATATATATATATATATATATATTTGAAAATTGGTTCATTTTATTAATAACTAGAAAAGTACATAATAAGGTTAACATACTAACCTAAATACAAACTGAAAAGCAGAAAATAAATACATACTAAGTACTAAATTAAATCCTAAAAGTTAACAAAGCTGAAGATTCAGATGGGAAGGAGGAACTACAGTTGGAAGAATTATAAAGCTTGTCATTTTATTCAATAAGAAATTGTTTTTTTTTTTTTTTGATTAATACAGGATAAAACAGAAAGACTTGTTATATATATTAGTAAATGTAACGGTAAAATACATTATTGTGGGTAAGTGAAATATGGCTGTGTCATTGTGACGTGGCAAAGCAGGATAAACATAGCATTAATTAATTGTTTTGCTGACTCGTCATTGTGACATGGCACAACAGGATAAACACAGGCATATTTAAATGTTTTGCTGACTCGTCGTCTATTCCAGAATTCACCATCTACTTTCCTTTTATTTCCCTCCTTCAAATCTAGGGTTGGCCATGTCGAACCATAATTTGTTTCTGATCTTTTCTCCATTCACTTCGTACTTGATTTAAGTGTGCTGGATCTGAACTGTGAGCCTCAATTGAGTCTTCCTCTCTTGTCATTCGAGCTGTAGCTTTAATATTTGGCTTCGAGCTGTCGATTTGACGTTCTGGTTGCTGGTTAGCTACACTCGACGTTGATTTTGTGTCGATTGGCCTGATGTTCAGGGCGTCGCGTAGTCTAGTAAAGTTTTTAGCTGAGAGAGCCTTGGTAAGTATGTCAGCTTTTTGATGGTAAGACGGTATGTAATTTACTTGTAGTTTTCCCTCCTTTACTTGCTCTCGAACGAAGTGAATGTCGATTTCTATGTGTTTAGTTCGTGCGTGCTGAATAGGATTAGCTGTCATGTATATCGAGCTTTGATTATCACACCATATTGTTGCTTTTTTATTGTTTAATAGATTTAGCTCCTTTAATATTGATTGCAACCATATTATTTTTGATGTAGCGCTGGCAATGCTTCTGTACTCCGCTTCAGCACTTGATTTTGAAATTGTTGGTTGCTTTTTCGATGTCCATGATATTAGATTGTCCCCTATATAGATACAGTACCCTATTACTGATCTTTTGTCATCGGGATCTACTGCCCAGTCTGAGTTAGTGAATCCTGTGATATCTAAGTCTTTTCCTCCTTTTATTGTTAAGCCATACTGTATAGTCCCCTTTAAATATCTCAGTATTCGCTTTACTGCTTTCCAGTGTTCGTCCCTTGGATCCTGCAAAAATTGTGAAACTTTGTTAACACTGAATGAAATGTCTGGTCGTGTTATGGTTGCATATTGCAATGCTCCCACAACACTTCTGTACTGCTTTATATTATTTATAGGTTCTCCCCTGTTTTTAGAGAGATGTTGACTAGATATCATGGGTATTGGTTGAGGTTTTGCTTCATGCATATCAGTTTTTATCAGGAGTTCAGTTATGTACTTCTTTTGGCTGAGAACCATTTCTGTTTTTGATCTTCTTTGGGCTTCTATTCCCAGAAAATATGATAGACTGCCGAGATCTTTTATTGAAAATTGCTCATTTAGATACTGAGTCAGTTGCTTTAGCTCACCTTCATTGTTCCCTGTTACTATTAAGTCGTCAACATATATTAGTACATATGTTGTATAGTAATTATTTGATTTGAGGAATAATGAAGTGTCAGATTTAGTTGGCCGATATCCCTATGTTACTAGAGTTGATTTTAATTTGTCGAACCATACTCTAGGAGCCTGTTTTAGACCATAAATTGCTTTCTTCAGTTTGCATACATAATTTGGATTCTGTATGTAGCCCTCTGGTTGTTGCATGTAGATTTCCTCTTGTAACACTCCATTGAGAAATGCATTGTTGACATCTAAGTGCTTTATATTCCATTGTTTGGTGAGAGCAATAGTGAGAATTAGTCTTATGGTAGCTGGTTTGACTACAAGTGAAAATGTTTCATTGTAGTCAAATCCATATTCTTGTGTATATTCTTTAGCTACCAACCTTACTTTATATCTTTGAACAGATCTATCTGGATTTCTTTTTGTTCTATATGTCCATCTGCATCCAATTAAATTTTTGTTGGTTGGTAGTTGAACAAGTTCCCATGTTTGATTATTCACCAGAGCTTTATACTCTTCGTCCATAGCTTCTCCCCAGTTTTTATATTGTGCAGCTTGCTGGTATGTAACTGGTTCATCTGAGTTGATAGTTGCTACGAGCAATTTTGTTTTAAAAATACCACTTTTAGCCTTGGTTATCATCGGGTTCCCAATATTTGTTGATGATTTTGTCTCTGATTGGCTTTCTTGATTGACTGTGGTTGCTGGTATATTGTTGTTGGTTGTACTTCTGATGTCGCTTTCAATGTTTTGGCTCTCATTTTCTTCTTGTTGTTGTCTTTCAGGTGAGTAGTTGGCGAGGCTGATTGGCTCTTCATTGCTGGTATTGGGTGTAACTGATCCGGTAGTGCAGTTTCGATTGCCCTCAACAGCCACTGCTTTGTTAGTACCTGCTAGAGAGTCTGTATAGTATGGTATGCCAGATACGCTACTCTTACCTGTGATTACTTTATTTGTGGTTTTGATGTCTGAACTCTTATATGGAAATACCTCTTCATTAAATACCATATGTCTACTGATGAAAATTCTGTCATTTTCATCTATACACCTGTATCCTTTTTGCTTTGTAGCATATCCAATAAATGTACATGGTTTGGATCTGAAATTTAATTTATTTGTGTTGTATGGTCTTAAGTATGGGAAGCACAAACACCCGAAAGTTTTAAGACTTTGGTAGTCTGGTTTGATGTGATTTAGTTTTTCAATGGGACTAAAGTCTTTCAACACTGTTGTAGGCATTCTATTTATTAAGTATACGGCAGTGTTGAAAGCTTCTGACCAAAATTTTAGTGGTAGCGATGCATAAGCTAATAAAGTTAGTCCGGTCTCCACGATGTGTCTGTGTTTCCTTTCTACTAAGCCATTTTGTTCAGATGTGTAGGGGCAAGTGGTTCTGTGTATAATTCTCTTAGTTTTGAAAAATTCACTTAGGTTCTTATACTCAGAGCCACCATCAGATTGTAACACTTTAATTTTGATATTGAACTGATTTTCAACCATATTAGAAAAATTAACAGTAGCATAAGTGTCAGATTTTGCTTTTAGGAAGTAAATCCAGGTGTACCTAGTGCAAGCATCCACAAAAGAAATGTAATACTTGTAGTTAAAATCGGAGCAAACAGGGGCAGGTCCCCATAGATCAGTAGCTATTAATTCAAATGGTTGTGTGTAGTTAGTTAAAGAGTTTGTAAACGGTAGTTTGTGGCTTTTGCCCATTTGACAATAAGTGCAAATGTAGGGATATGATATATCATCAAAGGCAATTTTATTATTCCTAAGAACTGTTTTGACTACATTTACACTAGCATGACCCAATTTGTAATGCCATTTATCAAAATACTTTTATTATTTTCTTCAAGTAGCATGACAGAATTGTAGCAGCTTTTCTCTTTAGTATTGTTGTCTTGACCATCAACTTTAAACTGATACAGTCCATTAATAGTATTCCACTGCAATAAAATTTCCTTAGTCAGTATGTCCCTGACTAAGCAATATTTCGGGAAGAATTCAAAGTAAACATTGTTATCCTTTGCAAATTGTGATACGCTTATCAGATTTTTCTTAATATTGGGTACCCTAAGTAGGTTATTTAAATATAGTTGTTTTTTACCATTAATTATAGCATTTCCTATGTGAGAAATTTTTACGCACTTACCATTACCCAAGCTTATAGTTTGATTACCTCGATACTCCTTGTTTCCGAGATTAAGATTTTCCAAGTTGCTAGTGATGTGATTTGTTGCTCCCGAGTCTAGATACCAGTTGTCGTCTTGAATGTCTTCGCCTTTGGCTTTGTCATTTTGACTATAAGCTCTGCTGTTATTGTTTTGATTTATCCCTTCTGTTTGAGACACAACCATGTTGACATTAGGATTGCTTCCTCTTTGACTGTTGTTACCTTGATTTGGTACATGATTTGAGTTAAATCGAAAGTAGCACTTCACCGCAGTGTGTCCAATTTTCTCGCAAATTTGACATTTAGGTTTGTTGTTAGGGCTCCAACTGCCACGTCCTCGTCCATGATTAGAGTAACCACCTCTTTGACTAGTGTCGTTGTACCTATTACTTTGATTTTTCCCTCTGTTACTAGTAGTGAAGTTCAGTGAGTATTCACTTTCTGATGGCTTTTTGTCGTTGATCCTTGCTTCGTGAGAGAGTAGTATAGCACAGACATCGTCCAGTGGCGGTGTTGCCTTTTGTGATGTTATGACGGCTACTACGGCTTCATATTCGTCTCCCAATCCATTTAGTAATGACAATACATGTTCAGATTCATCTATGTTGCTGCCAGCCAGCCTTCAACAAATCGCAGATATTTTTAACTTTGGATATGTGTTCTCTCATACTTAGATTTTCTTTTCTACAGTTTTGTAGTTGTCTTTTATAAAATAGCGACTTTACAGCTGTTTGTGAGTTGAACACTTTCTCCATGGTAAGCCATATATCACTGGCTGTTTTACAGCCTATGACTTGAGATAGTAGGCTTGGACTGATGGATGACAACAGCCATGCATTGATGAGTCTTTCTTGTCTATGATATTTTGTATACTCGTCGTTGCTAATGACTCTGTTTTCTTTGTCAGTTACATATCTTGCTGGAGTTGATAGCGTGTCATATAAGTAGCCTTCCAGTCCGTAACCTTGCACGGCAGTTTCTACTTGAAGTTTCCACAATAAATAATTGGTTTCTTCAAGTTGAATGGTGATTAATTGGCTTTGTGGGCTGATGATTGTTTTGATCAGTTGTTCGGCAGATGGCATGGTAGCATTGATGTTGGAAGTAGCAGAGTTCTCTTCAGACATGATTATAGATCACAGATCTGAATCCACGAAATGCAGGTAAGTGGTGAGAACTTTTGATGCCTTTTGAATTGGGGATTTTCGAGAATTGTATGATGGAATATTCCAGATGGTTCTTTCTTGATTTCAATCAACTTGAATTGTTGTAGCCGTTACGCTGTTGCTGGCTCTGATACCAAGTTAACAAAGCTGAAGATTCAGATAGGAAGGAGGAACTACAGTTGGAAGAATTATAAAGCTTGTCATTTTATTCAAAAAGATTTTTTTTTTTTTGATTAATACAGGATAGAACAGAAAGACCTGTTATATATACTAGTAAATGTAACGGTAAAATACATTATTCTGGGTAAGTGAAATATGGCTGTGTCATTGTGACGTGGAAGAGCAGGATAAACATAGCCATAATTAATTGTTTTGCTGACTCGTCATTGTGACATGGCACAGCAGAATAAACATAGCCATAATTAAATGTTTTGCTAACTCGTCGTCTATTCCAGAATTTACCATATACTTTCCTTTTATTTCTAAAAGAGAGTTTTGAACCCATGATGAGGTTACCAACTCCATAGCAAGTGCGATCCCGCTGCACTTCTAATCCTCTATTACTATCATTTGAGTCCTTTCTTCGAGTGGCAGAGATTAAAACAGTTTGCCGCCGTTCTGTTACTTTAAGCTAACATATGAAACTGTCGAGACAACTTGATAATCTTCATATACTTTTAATCTGCAGAACAATAATTTGTTGCCTAAAAATCCGATGACCTGAATGCTGTGGTACTAGGGATGGCAATGGGGCAGGGCGGGCGCGGGTAGTACCGCCCCATCACCCGCCCCGTTGGGTCATTTTTCGCCCCGTGCCCGCCCCATACCCACACGGGTATCCATTAAACGGGTTTTAAACAGGTTGCGGGTAATGACGGATTTTCGTGGGTATCCATTATATTTATTCAATTTATTTTTAGTCATTTATTGAAATTATTCAAAAGTACATTTGGTAAAAATAACAAATTAGACCAATTCTTAAATGCTAACCTCAAAATATCAATACATGTTTAAACCAACATTCAAAAAAGAAGAGACAACAACAGAAGTATCCATCAAAATATCAACAGCTAGTTATAAATTGTTGAGTAAAAGCATGCACACAAATACCGAACAACCAACAACAACATTTTTTGTATTGACTATTGAGAATAAATCGCATTCAATACGGGCACCGGTACCCGCGGACATGGATATCTTACTATCCGTACCCGCCCCATTAATTAACGGATATTAAAAATACCCGTTTATTTTACCCATGGATACCCATTTGACTATCCATTTCATATCCATGACGGATTTTACCCGCGGTTATCCACGGGTACGGATTTTTTTGCCATCCCTATGTGGTACTGAAATAAGATCTCTTCAATTCTTCATCGATCCTTGAACGGCTGGTAAAGATATCTGCAAATAATCTCAAAAACAAAGTTCCACTTTCTACAATTTGAACCATAAAATGGGTGCATGATCACAAAAAGTAGATTTGAAGTTCGCCTGAGATAATTCTGCAAATAGTAGAAGCCATTTTACCAATTGCCTTCAGTAATCACACAAGCTATAGTACGGCAGTTAATCCAAACCGAATCTGACTTGCAAACATCGAATTGAAACAATCTTGCTGCTAAAGTAGCAATATGCGCCATTCAACAGAGTAACTATCCAAGCATATGCCACACATATTGTTAAAATTATTCTCAAATATTTCCTTTGAGAAGATTAGCAAATGACGTAAAACTCAAAGAAGTTCCACTGTTGAAATAATCAAGCCCCAAAATTCAAAACTGCAAACATCAATAAAAATTAAATTTCACCTATATTGTTTTCTTCTCTCTTCATTTGAGTACTGCATTGCTGTGTTGTTTAGTTCCTGCGAATTGCTCTTTGTTTTGCTTCTTATTTCTCTGATTATTATATGAGTATTCTGTGAATGGCAATGTTGATAAGATCTCAATCGCAAAAAGGAAAGGAGTCCACCATTTTGCTGCTAAAGTAGCAATATGCGCCATTCAACAGAGTAACTATCCAAGCATATGCCACACATATTGTTAAAATTATTCTCAAATATTTCCTTTGAGAAGATTAGCAAATGACGTAAAACTCAAAGAAGTTCCACTGTTGAAATAATCAAGCCCCAAAATTCAAAACTGCAAACATCAATAAAAATTAAATTTCACCTATATTGTTTTCTTCTCTCTTCATTTGAGTACTGCATTGCTGTGTTGTTTAGTTCCTGCGAATTGCTCTTTGTTTTGCTTCTTATTTCTCTGATTATTATATGAGTATTCTGTGAATGGCAATGTTGATAAGATCTCAATCGCAAAAAGGAAAGGAGTCCACCATTTTGGTATCAGAGCCCAGCAATGGTGAGAATATTTCTGACCCTCACCTTCAGGATCATGCGGACAGTCATGATGAACAATCATCACTCATTTCCATTACCGATGAGGATCTACCTGAAATTTGGCACAAGCAAATCTTGGTTAAATACAAAAATTCAGTAACTCTGAAGAAACTGGAGACAACTACACAAGATCTAGCAAAGAATGCCGATAGAAATTACCAAGAATTGTCAAGAACAGGCCAAGATACTAAAGAAAAGGTTAAACAACTCCAACAAATGATAACAATTTTTTTCTTCTGAAATATCAGATTAGAAGAACAGCAAAAACATCAATCAACCATCGCCTGCAAGATCAAACATATACATTTCTCCTAATAGCAGGCTAAGCTTCACTTCCAGACCACCCAACTCCAACATAGATCAACATGTATCAAGAACAAATGATGTCATGTCTGTTTCACCAAGAGACTTGACTAAGTTAAACATCAAAATAGATTTACCCATATTTACTGGTGAAGACAGAGCACTGGACTGGCTGAGACAGATAGAAAGCTTCTTTAGATACAATAAAATGGATATACAAGAATGGGTGCATATCTCTTCATACCATCTAAGGAAAGAAGCACTACAATGGTTCTTTAGATACTCGCATACAGTACCAGATTATGACCAGTGGGTTGTCTTTTACAAGGCTATTCAGGTACGTTTTAACCCTAATGAACTTGATAAACCATATGATACTTTTTCATCCCTAAAACAATCTACTTTTGTTATGCAATATGTAAATCAATTTGAACAATTAGAAGGGATGATTGAGCAAGTAACACCTACCCATTTGTTACAAAAATTTCTTGGTGATCTTAAATAGGAAATTAAGTTTGATGTCATTGCAAATAACCCTCAAAACTTTGATGCAGCAGTGTCATTAGCAAAGACTTTTAAAACAAAACGGTTAGATGTTTTAAACAAAAAGGAAATTATATCACTGCTGCTCCTTCTGTTCAAGAAACAAAGAACTCTGAAATTAAAACCCTTTCTCCTGAAGAAATACTTGAAAAGAAAAAGAAAAATTTATGTTTTGGGTGCAACGAAAAATATTTCAAAGGTCATAAGTGTAAAACAAACCAAGTATATATTTTACAGGGTTTGATAGAGTTAGATGATTCTGATATTAAGGATTCTTCAGTTGATAAGGATGAACAATCACTTACAATTAACTGTCACGGAAAATGCTACACCAAATCAAACTTTGTTGTCAATTTCAATCAATCCTTTATTAGGGATACCCACTGTGCATACAATTATGATTAAGGGAACAATAAATAACAAGTCAATGGTATTCCGAATTGACTCTGGGTCTACACATAGCTTTATTGATGCATCACTTGCTAAGAAATTGAAATTAGAAAAAACTGCAACAAAGACCTATGAAGTACAGGTAGCTAATGGTCAAAAACTCACGGGTAATGAATTGTGTTCACAAGTACTTTTATCCTGCCAAGGCTGCAAAATGCCAATTGATTTATTAGTCTTGCCCATGGAAGGATGTGACATCGTGCTTGGTACACAGTGGATGAGTCATGCGAGAGCTGGATGAGGTATGTTTTAATTTCAAAAAATTACAAATCATATTTTATTACAATGGAAAGGAATATAAGTTGGAAGGCATATTGGATAATGATATAAAAGCTGTTGATAATAAGAATGCCACAAAAGAATTCAATTCTGCCCACTTACACTTTATATTGCTTTCTGCTGAAACACAGTACACAACTGACACATCAATTCACCCTGAAATCCAGTTTTTACTCAATATATTTCCCACTGTAACAGTAGGCAATAATACTTTACCACCAGAAAGACAATGTGGTCACAAAATTCCCTTACTTGAAGGAGCTAAGCCTATAGGTCCTAAACCTTATAGATATTCTTACCATATTAAAAATGAACTGGAAAAGCTAATTAAAGAAATGCTTGAATCTAGCATCATTAGGCCAAGTTCCAGTTCTTTTGTTGCTCCTGTGGTTATGGTTAAAAAGAAAAATGGTTCTTGGAGGCTTTGTATTGATTATAGAGCCATCAAAAATAAATTTCCTATTCCATTAACAGATGACTTACTTGATGAATTATATGGCTTAATTTTTTTTTACTAAACTTGACCTCAAATCGGGTTATCAAGTTAGAATGCACCCATCTGATATTCACAAAACAGCCTTTAGAACACACGAGGGGCATTATGAGTTTTTAGTCATGTCTTTTGGCCTTACAAATGCACCATCTACATTTCAATCTCTCATAAACAACATTTTTAAACAATTTTTAAGATAGTTCATTTTAATCTTTTTTGATGATATCTTGATATACAGCAAAGATTGGACTAACCATTTAAATCATTTGCAACTTACTTTACAAACTCTCCAAGACAATAAATTAGTCATTAATTTATCAAAATGCTCATTTGCAGAAACCAGTATTAAATACTTAGGTCATGTTATTTTTGCAAATGGCTTATCTATTGATAAGGATAAAACCAAAGCAGTACTAGACTGGCCACAACCACATAACATAAAGGCTTTAAGGGGATTTTGGGGGTTAATAGGTTATTATAGAAAATTTATTAAAGATTATGGTCTAATTGCAAATGGCTTAGCTATGTTAAAGAAAATTTCTTTTTTTTTTTTTTTTGTTTGGACAGAAGAAGCTACAAATTCTTTCTTCAAGCTAAAGTCTTGTCTAATCAGTCCTATTTTAGCTCTACCAGACTTTAACTCTGATTTTATAATAGAATGTAATGCAAGTGGTACGGGTATAGGTGTTGTGCCTTTACAAAAAGATAAACCTATTACATAGGAGAGCGATTTTGTTCACACTCCTGACACATGGTGTGAACAAAACACTACCTTTTATTGATGGAAATAAGAGGGGTCCTTATGGGGAAATGTGAAATTCAGGAGTCTCTATAACTGCCACCAATGAAAACTTAGAGTTTTGTACACATTTCCCCAAATAGTGTGAATAAACTCCTACTGATTACATAGCTATGATTATCAAGTAGAATATAAAAAGGGTAAAGAGAATATTATAGCTGATAGTTTGTCTCGAATGCATGAACAGCCAAAAGTACATGTCATTTCTGTTGTACAACCTTACTGGCTTACATTGTTAAAAGAAGAAGTTAGTAACACTCCATATTAGATGGTGAAAAAAGACCAGATTTTAAATCAGGAGTTACCCTCTAATAAATACAAATTAGTAGATGGTCTTATATTTTACAAGAATAAAGTGTTGCTAGATCCTTCATGTGTGCACCTAATTGACTCTATTTTGTATGAGTTTCACTCTTCTACTTTAGGTGGTCATTCAGGAGTCAAAAAAACACTACAAAAAATTAAACATGTATTCCACTGGAAGCATATGAAAAGAACTACTGAAAATTATATTAAGAGCTGTGACGTATGCCAACGTTCAAATTAGAAAATCTAGCCTACCCTGGACTTTTGCAGCCATTACCCATTCCTAACAACATATGGGTAGATCTATCTATGGATTGTATAACTCACCTACCTAAAAGCAATGGGGCCACTGTCATATATGTAGTAGTAGATAGGTTATCAAAATTTTCTCATTTCTTTTCACTAAAACACCCATACACAGCAAAACATGTTGCACAGATATTTTTTGATGGAATCTTTAAATTATTTGGAATGCCAAAACCATTGTCAGTGATAGGGACACTGGATTCCTTAGCACATTTTGGCAGGAGCTTTTCAAGCTACAAGGGTGTACATTGAACTTTAGTTCAGCCTATCGCCCATAACCTGATGGTCAGACAGGGTAACTAATAAATTTTTGCAAACATACCTGCGTTGTTTTGTTTCACACCAACCTAGTGACTGGACAAACTGGTTGACTTTAGCTCAATATTGGTACAACACAACATGGAAAGAATCTACAAAACTTACCCTGTATGAAACTGTTTACGATAAACCAGCTCCTACACTACTTTCCTATGTGTCAAATACAGCTAGAGTAGAACAGATTGAGAGGCAATTATTTTCTAGAGATATCATACTTCAACTTCTTCAAGACAACTTAAAATTGGTACAGGACAGAATGAAAAGATTTGCAGATCAAAATAGAACTGACAGGCAATTTTCTATTGATGACTGGGTGTATCTTAAGCTCCAACCATATAGACAAATCTCAGTTAGCACAGCCAAAACACATAAACTTTCACCTAAGTAATATGGTCCATTTAAAATAACTAAAAAAAACTGGTGGTGTTGCTTATAAACTTGAGTTGCCTCCTAATTCTCTAATCCACCCACTTTTTCATGTTAGTCAATTAAAAAAGAAATTAGATACACATATTTTTGTACAGCAAAGCTTACCTGATTTTAGAGAACAAATAATAAATGAGCCAGAGTTGATTCTTGATCGAAAAATAGTTCCAAGGAACAACAAGGTTGTGGCTCAAGCTTTAATCAAATGGAGAAACAAACCTACTATAGAAGCTACTTGAGAGGATTACTGGAGTCTAGTGAAGAAATTTCCTGCTTTGGACCTTGAGACAAGGTCCCTTTTTCAAGGGGAAGGGAGTTGTTATGTACAGACATTCTGCCAAACACGTGATGTTTAATTCCTGCACATAGTTATAATAAATTGTGATGACGTGGCAATTGTGATGACGTGGCAGTATTGTAACGGCTAGTTTCCAGCATATTCCCCTATAAATAGTAGTATCACTACATGTAAATCTGTGTGTGAAAATCGAAGAAATCAATAAAAATTAAACTTCACCTGTATTGTTTTCTTCTCTCTTCATTTGAGTACCGCATTGCTGTGTTGTTTAGTTCCGGCGAATTGCTCTTTGTTTTGCTTCTTATTTCTTTGATTATTATATGAGTATTTTGTGAATGGCTATGTTGACAATATCTCAATCGCAAAAAGGAAAGCAGCCCACCACATATATACACACACACATTCAAATATGATTAATAGGTTTTTCACTTCTCATCAACACACATTTACCTCCTTGGCCGATCTTGAAGAATTACTAAAATCTTAGGGGATGTTTCCGTAGCAAATAACAATTGTGTTTGGAACTTCCCCTATACAGTCAAATAACGTGAAAAGGTTGAGAATCCTAGTTATGCCAATAGCAGCAGAAGTCGTAAATGGGAAGATGGTTGTTGATATTTTGTAAAATACAAAAAACAAGAAAATTTTACTTTTAATTTTATACGTTCAGATCATTGTCCAAATCGACCTTTCGCCCTCCCCTCAATTTCATGCATTCTAACGTACATGGTTTAAAAAGAAAGCAGGAAAAAAAAAAAAAAAAATCATTTTCAAGCGAAACCATACCTTATCTTCTTTATAGCTAAAACTGCATAACTGCAATTTTATTTGTATCAGTACAAAAATGGGTATCGAGCACACATCCATATCAGTAGTTAGTGAATATATTCATGACGAGAGATTGGTTAAATCCAGAAAACTGAGCTAGAGGAGTTGACCGAAACAAATCAGATTTTGCGGTTTAAAGTGATTTTACTGCAAAAACATCCACCAACACATGCAAAACCAAGCGACTCTCAACTTAGATCATGGTATTATAAACCCGAGCAGTAGGGTGAGGACTCTCAACTTAGATCATGGTATCAAATAAATGCTTCCTCATTGGTGATCTTACCAACCTGCATGAATATAAAATTATACCGTTGTCCATATGCATGCCTAACGGATTTGTTACAAAATAACCCTGCGTGCAATTTCAAAAAACTCGTATGAGAGAAGATAAAACCAAACAGAATGACGTACTGAAAATGAGAATAATTATACCATTTGGGTCAGACATTTCCATGAGGCATATCCAATGTTTTAAAACGCAAAAGGCGTACGTGAGGCGTTTTCGGGTCCGTGAGGCGAGGCGTAAGCCTCGACGCGTTGAGTAGGGCTGTAAATTTTGTTCGAATGTCCGACGTTCGTTCGTGTCCGTGACCGAAATACGTCCGTCCGAGTCCGTCCGATTTTCATTTAGGACACGAGTTAGGACAACAAAATTTGTACGAGAAAAAAATCATGTCCGGTCCGAGCTCGTCCGAATTCGTCCGAATTACTTGTAATTCGACATATAGTTTAGAGAAAATCTAGTAAAATGTACAAAATGTGATATAAAAAGCCATGTCCGACCGAGTCCGATCGGTCCGAACATGTCCGTGTCCGACCGATTTTATTTAGGACACGAATTAGGACAACGAAATTTGTCCGAGAAATTTTTTGGTCCGGTCCGTGTTCGGTCCGATTTTTTTTAGGACAGAAACTGAACACACCTCCGTCCGGTCCGGTCCGACCGATTTACACCCCTAGCGTTGAGGCGTAAGCCTTTCAGGGAAAGATGAGGCGTTTGTTCATTTTTAAACTGCTGCAAGTGTTTGCTCATTTTTAAACTGCTGCAACAAAGTCTTCAAAAATCTGATGTAAGCTCCACTTTATCACACACATAACACTAATGTAAGCTCAAAACGTGAACCATACTTGGAGAGTTATAAAAAATAAAATAAAACTGCTGCAGAGTTATTAAAAAAAAAAAAAAAGACAAGAAAAAAAAAACCTTTTCTCTTTCGATTCCAAAGAGGAATCGAACTCGATTCCTCTGGAATCGAGTTCGATTCCTTCACAGGAATCGAATTCGATTCCTTAACTGGAATCGAACTCGATTCCAGTTATGGAATCGAACTTGATTCCTTAACTGGAATCGAGCTCGATTCTGAATCGAACTCGATTCCAGTTAAGGAATCGAGTTCGATTCCAAACAGGAATCGATTTCGATTCATCTTGCAATTGAAAATTCAAATTTTTTACCTCGAATCGACCTCTGAAGTTAAGCGAGGTATGCTAGGTTTTTTTTTTTTTTTTAATATATAAACGCACGCCTCAGTCTGAGGCGTGCGTTTTTTCACGCTTTCCACGCCTCAAACCACTGAGGCGTACGCCTTTGGGGGAAACCGCCTTTTGAATCACGCCTCCAGGCGTTTCAGCCACCGCCTCGCCTTGAGGCATGCCTCGAGGCGCGCCTGAGGCGCGTTTTTTAATACATTGGGCATATCTACATCAACCAACAGTTCCAGGTGATCTATATACTAAACATTCGCAAAAGAATGCCCTCTTTGATCCATTCAAAACTGAAATCATTAAAGAAAAATTTGATGATTTAATGATCATGATGGAAAGTGAATAGTTCCACCCAACGGAAGTAACATGGATAGAAAATACATAGGAGCGCAAAATAGATTTAGAAAATGTCATTCGATTGGTAATTCACTTGGATTTAAAAAAGAAAACTTGTGAATGAAAGCTACTTCTAAAAAGCAATAACAGTGAAAGAATTATTTCAAAAATAATTACAAAAACAAGACTACGTTTGCTGCCCTAGTGTTAAATCAGCATTTCACGCTTCCACGATATCAAATAGCATCAGTAATTTTTCTTCCCATGTACTAGCGCAATCTAGGACAACACCACCATAAATCCTTAATCAGTATCAGATTAGTTTATCATTTCTAAACCAGTTTTAGTTTGGTTACCTCATTATGTTACCTCATCTTGTTTTCACCACCACATTTCTTTCCAAGCCCCTTTATCTGCCAGATTTTCTATAGAGATGTGGAAGAGTGGTTGCTCATTGAGTTCGTTTTTTGCCCAAACTGATAAGAGATGTGTCTTAGGCGGTTGGGGGCAGATGCTTTTTATGGCCACAGTATCATTTTAATGTAATGTTCTCAGTTTTTACTTACGAAACAGTAAAAGTAGTTTATTTTAGCAGTCCATACATTATATCAGAAATGCAACCTAAAAATGCATCCTTCCGGTTGAAGTTATTATTTTTTCACAGTATTTACAATAGCTATGTTAAGTTGTTGTTCCCTTTTCTGATATGGTAAAAGTAACGACAACAACAGCAACGCGTTATATCAGGAATGCAATCTGAAAATGCATCCTTCCAGTTTATGTTATTCTCATAGCATTATTTCCTTATACTGATAATTTTGAATTGAAATACAAAACAAAGTTGCAAGAATTTCATTTGCTTTGATTGTAATATTAGGTGGTTTCAGTTCATATTGTTTTCATTCAGTTGACCATACAAGTCCACAATTTTTGGTAAATTTTGGATCATCAAACTGTCCTTGACATGAATATAAATGCAATTTTGAAACAATAAATAGATAAACCACTTATTCCAAATGTGGTTCATAGATGTTAAAATTAAGATGTCTTTTTCTTCATTTTGACTGCGTTTAAACATTAAAGAAACATGTTGCCAAACATCCTTATATCACTGTAGTTGATTGCATTTATGCAAAATTTAATTTACACTGACGATCACTAAATCTTAAGTCCGAATATAATGGGAATGTTGATCATCATAGCTTAACTTTTTTTTTTTAACAGTTTTGATGGTTATATATTTTTTAAACATATGAAAAACACCCATATGCAGATTCTATGATCATACGATCCAAATAAACACCGGCTGGCTCTATTCTCACTTCATTTTTCTTCTTTCGCATCTCATTCGGTTTGAAATAGTATCTACACCCGCCATTTTTCCTTCCGCTCCCTTTCATGTTAAAATTAAGGTTCGAGAACTCGATTTCGGTCGTTTGAATTTTTTTTAGTTTCGGTTGGTTTCGTGAATTTCAATAGTTTCGGTTTCGGTAAAGATTTTGGTTTTCAGTATTTTGGTAATGAACTTGTTAACAGTAAATAAATTAAAAATATATATGGTGAGCGGAACTGAAAATATATTACATAGAGAGCCGAACGTAAGGTTGTCTAGGTATGCAACCTTACAGTTATTGTTGAACCTGAATATACCCAAACAAATATGTTCATACTTCGTGTCCAGCCCAAGCCCACACTGCCCGCTATTTACTTTGTGTCCAGCCCAAGCCTAATCCCCACTATTTTTCCCTCTCCCCTTTAGCCCACCGTCTAAACCTCAAAGAAGCAAACACGGGCATAACAAAAAAAAAAAAACGACTGTTCTTTGAAGCTTATTCTTTGAAATCGCGATCGAATAAAATGGAAAAATCAAAATCAATCAATCTCGATCTCTCGAGGTGTTCGATCCCACGAAGAAGGGGAAGAAATTACTTACGAAGATTGTTCTTTGAAACATGAAGATCAATCTGTCGAGGTATTCGTTTGTTTTCTTTTGTCGATGCTTTCGGTTTCTTTTCACTGCTCCTTCACATGTTGATTTGATCGAGATTTTTTATTTTATTTTTTTTGGCCCTAGGTCCAAAACCAGTTTTCTTCGTTGCTTTCGGACCGCCGATGACTGGCACCGGTCCGGTAACCCCAAAATGTTGGGGTACCGGACGAAACCTCGAATCTTGGTCAAAATGCCCTCATTTTTCCAAACCACGTTCAAATATGATTGTCTGAATCACAAACCTCGCCCAGCCCAAACTATATTATTACAGGAACCTCGTTCGACACTACAAAAAAAAAATCTATTTTTTTTTTCTTTTTCTTTTTTGATAAGACAATTTTCCACAGCACTCTTCCAGAGTAACTTTCTTAAGCATTACATGGTTCATGAAGCACACCCTGCCTTCACTAAAGCTAAATGATATACAATTTTCCCCACCCCCACCGCAGTTGCAACAGGATTTTAAGTTTTCTCCAAGAGGATCAAGAGAAAAATAAAAAAACTGAGATACATTAGAGAAAAAACTAAGATTCATCCGGGAAAAGAAACTAAAACTTACCATTATATGCATGAAGTATCTCAGGAGCGAGGTCTTGATAGGGCACCAAATACTTCTCCATGAAATCCTTGTTACTGCTCATCAAATACTGAAGTGCATGTGTCTTCCTGACTAATTGCTTCTTCACGAGTATATCGATAACAAGACACCTCGGTTTGACTCTCTTCTCCAAACTGAAGCTAAAAACCACAGGGTAAATTGCCAAATAAGATGGCTCACACTGCCTTCCGTTAACAAAAAAACTCCATTATATGTTTAATCTTCTTCTCCGATGCAGCCATGCACCATGGAAATCTAAGTAAAGCACATACAACATCTTCCTCAGACCATCCTAGATTCCTATACAAACTCTCCTTTTTCTTCCATGTAGCGGGATTAATTGCTAAAACTATAAAAAGTGCCAAGCAAAATGAAGTTGAGCGTTGGTTAAATCCCTTAGAAACAACTAACTGGACCATCATCTTAAACTTTTTTGCAGAAATTTGTATCGCTCTTGGGTATCTGCTGGCGAACTTTACAATGTTGGTATGAGGAACTCCTTGTTCCGTCATTGTTCTGACACTGGAAAAGAAACCGTTTTCTAATTTGCTTTGTAATAAGCTTGAGCACAACGAATTAGAATTTCCTCCTTCCCATAGAAGTCATTGAGTGGAATGGCGTTTGGCTTTATTCGGTTTTCTACGCTTGATTTCATCAAACTGAGATTTGAAGAGATGAACTTCGTTAGTTGAGTGTGGGAAAACCCAGTGCCAAGGAAGAAATCCAACTTAGATTTTATGACATTTGTCGGACCATATGAGGACTTAATCCACAATTTAGTGCAGAATTTTGCAATTTGGAGATCGGTGAATCCGTACGATTTGAGAAGTTTGGTAAGTGAAGCGACTGCATCTTTTGAACTGGCAGAAGGTGGATCATTCCTGATTCGATTTTCGCAAATTTGTGAAATTGAGGAATATTTCGATTTGAATTTCAGAAGAGCATTTCCTATTATTGGGCATGAATAGTATCTCTAACAACAATTCTATTACGGAGAAGAGCAAACATTTTCCAACTGAATGCAGAAAAATAGATGGTTGATGTGAGACTTACAGTGCCAGAGATTTTGTTCGGGTTTCTGCTTTCTCCATTAATGAATGTATGATGAGAACATAGGAAGAAGAACCCACCATTTTTACTCGCTCGATCCTAAATAATTTTCATTATTGTTTCTGTTGAATATGATCTATTGTGATTTGAAGATATAAGCAATTTTGAAATATTAAAAATTGATAAAGGAAGAAAGTCAGGTGTGAACAGGACCAACCATAACATATGATTCGTTAAATGCAAATATGTATATAATGGCATGCGTGCCCACTAAATGCTGAATTCTCAAGGAATTGATGCACACAGTGGGTTTGACTAAGCTCAGACATGAAATGGAGAATCTCAATTGGATAAATAAAGAAAGCTCTATGAGAATTGACCAAAGAGCACCAGTGGTATGAGAATCAAATGAAGAACATACGACAAACCAAAAGTATATGCATGGGTATACATTTTAAACTTTTTTGTTTTTCTACAATGTTAGATAGTCTATAGTGATAATTAAAAAGGCTTCGATGCTTTTATAATCATTGTTTCTCTCCTTCAATGCTTAGACTAAAAAGGGTAGCCGTGATTTTCATCTAGGAAATTGCCAAATAGTTTATATGGACAAAAAAAGGCGTCCAGTGCAACATTAACAATTTGAGATAGGTGAACTTCTACAGCATCTATAAGCTGAACTCGTATGTGGATATGTGGATTGAGTGATGTCATTTACAGTTGAACTCGTATTATGTACATCATTATATTATCATTCTTGCTGTTGGTTTATGGGTGAAGATTGTGAAATGGTATAGGTAATTGTTGGTTGTAATATAATATGATCTTTGGAAACAGGGGCGGAGCCAGGATTTTATTGTAACCTGGGCTAAGGGTCAAGTAGAAGAGAAAAGGAAAGGAATTAAATAATAACAAAATTTGCAGCAAGTAGCTTTTAATTACATATCAACGGAAGTTTACAAAAATATGAGGTACTGATGTACATGTGTGATTTAAATATAAAAAAAGAATAGACATGATAATCTAGAGAGAAGTTGGACTATGCGCCCTTTACGTGAGTTGAAACCACAAACTAAGGAATTCAAATCAAGAGGAATGTATTTATTAAATCATTTCAACAACAATAATGATAATATAAAAGTTAGGGTTATATTTAAGTTCTTCGACACTAATTTTGACTCGCATTAAGATAAAAGTAATACATTCAACTAATCGGTTCAATTTGAATAGAATTAAAAAAGATCATTTAGCAAACTACTGTATCGTTTGATTACAATATGATAAATAATTTGAAGTTTGCAAATATTTTGTGAACATAAGATGACACTATGATTATAAAGAATTAGACAACTCGTACTAAGAAATGTGCCCATGTTTTTGTCCCTAAATGGAGCAGCTTCTTGCATCTTCTTGTGCTTGCTGAAAAGAGAACTTTTGTGTAATTTTAGATTGTGGCGCTGCTTTGTTGAACTGCATGGGTTCTTATTATATTGAGCTAAGTTGAACAATACATTGGTTTTTTTAGAAAGAAGCACCCGGGCTATAGCCTAGGTATCCTTGTACATACCTCCGCCCCTGTTTGGAAAGTATAAAATGTTTAATGTCTCCTTCATGATTTGTTACTTGGACCTCTCTATTCAGCCTCTTTTGTTTAATAGGCTTTCTATCATGACAGGTGGACCTTTGCACGCTGCTTAAATTTCCCTCTTTTTCATTTGTCTAGACACTAAAGCCGTTAAACAGAATTCCATTTGCTGGACAATACAATCTAATGTAAACAATAGCCACTCTCATTTGTTGTTAATTTGCAACCCTCTACTGCTTAGTTTGAATGACAAACATGCGCAGTTACTTGAGCATTTTACCATCAAAGCATTGTTCCACATAAAGTAAAGACACAATATTGTATTGGATGTATTTTATAGCCTTCACTGTGATCTTATTGCATCAAAGATACCTTAGGTGTCCATTTTGTTTTTTATGCTAAAAAGGGTATCCCTATGGGAACCATGTGTTTTGAGTATGATCACAGCTTCTACAAAGAAAAAAGCAACCCTTTCGGCCATTTATTAAATTATGGATGCTACTATTAGCACCCTGGTTTACACTACCGGCCACCAGAACTAAAAACACCCTAAATATTTTTATTTTCCTCTGTTGGTCACCGTCTAAATTAATAACGTAAAAATGAAAAGGTCATCATCTCCCTCATCTAAACGAACGCTTCCTTCCTCGCTTACTTTCCATTTATTTTCATCATACATGCCCTTCAATCTTAAAGAATGCATTTCCTGCTAGCGCTAAGAATTTTTTTTTTTCTACCTGTTTTGACTTTGGTTGGTGACTACGTGAATTGAATCGATTAGGGTGTTAGTAACCAGATTTCGCGTTAATAACGCGCGAAGTAGGAGGCTCAACCTGTGATTTGTATATTGATTATTGAATTGCAAAGGAATTCGAATATGGCTAATAGAAAGAAGATGGATGCTTATGTTGAAGCTGAAGGAGGCCAAGAGGCTTCCTTTGATGGAGATCCTTCCATTTACTTGACGAGGGAGGAGATGGATGAAGCAGTGCATAAGCTACAGACTTGATTGAAATCAAGAAACGATGATGCAAGAGATACTCTCGTGACTTGAAGGCCAGGAAGTCAGATGCGGAATACTGGAGCAAAGAGATCAGAGAGACAAGTGCAAGAACCGAGAGCAGCCTCAGATCGACTGAATTGGTTCGGTACCAGTCAGGCGATCCGAATCAAACAAGGGGTGCCTCGAGTTCCCGACCGATGGACGTTGGAAATGACGGGAAACTCACTGATCCGAGAGATACTTGCATAATCGCTACTGGTGCGGGACACAATGTGCTGAAGAGGAATGTTGGACGACAACACGAGCAAATATGCATCACAGTATCCCCTAGACCGGGGGAGGGGGGGGGGGGAGGGCAATGGAACTAGTAGATGAGAATGAAAGATTGACCGAGATGATATGGCACGTGACAAGAGGCGGATTGCCAAGTCAGGGATCTGAAGATGATGATAAGAGTCCATTTAAATGCATGGTACCCACCAGATTTCAAACTTTCGGTATTGACTGCTTAATGGGAGATCGAATCCTACTGTGCATCTGACACGATACATTACACATATGAATGTATTAGGAGTAATCAAGGAGCTGATGGTCAAGTGCTTCCCTCTATATTTGACGAATTTAGCAACGTTGTGGTGTAGGCAGCTAAACAATGAATCAATTAGCAAATAAAGTGAACATGTTGATAGGTTTATGGGGTAATTCAGAGTCCACATCGCAAGGTCGAAGAATACAATGACGCTTACGATGATTAAAGACCAAGAGAAATATGAAGAAGTTTTTTAGAAGAATTCAATGCGGCGATGGAATCGATAAATAAGCCGGAACCGTCAATGGTGTTGATGCTTGTCGTATCCGGAGTGGTCGATGATTCAAAATTCAAAGCTAGTTTGGAAAAGAAATCCATCACGGGATCTTGGCAAATTTTACTATGAAGTTGATATGTATCTGCATTAGGAAGATGCACGAGTGGAAAGGAAGGTGGAAGTTGATGCTTTGAAAGATGAGTAAGCGCTTGATATGAGTTTCAAACCGCATAAAAAGCAGAAAAGATTGAAAACGAACGTGAGGACTCGAGGAGAAATAGGAGGGGGTTGAAGTATCTCTCTTATGCAAAACCGAATAAATCGATTGAAAGAATTTATTTGGATATTAGGGGTTAAATACCTTATAAAAAACAGCTTTAAAGGAGCCAACGAATAGATAAAGGACTATGAAATATTGCATATTCAACAAGTTAGATGGGCAAGCAACAACCGAGTGTGAACACCTCACGGATGCGATAAAGAAGCAAGTTAAAAATGGACAACTTTGAAACATGGACAATTGTCTGTAGCCTAGAATCCGAGCGGACCTTGCTCGAGGAGTCAAACTATCATCTCTTAATGGGGATGACGAACCCAGAATAATCGATAATTACCTCTCGATCTAACAACTCAACTACTTACGCATGTACAAGATCAAGATTTGGTTCTTAGGCATGCTTTGAGCCGACATTGAGATATGAAGCCCAGAGAGTTAGCTTTAATATTTTTCTGCTTTTTATTTTGCCATGTACTTGCATTGACCCGTCACAGGCGATGAACAAAAATTAGTCACGGTTTTGCTTCAACCGAAGAGATGAAGTAACAACTGCAAGGTGCGAGTTCCTTTCACTGGAGAATGACTGGATGAATTCATACGAATTCACAGCGAACCTCTTTCACTGGAGAGTGCTGGATGGATTTATACGAGTAAATGAATACTAAATTATTTTCACTAGATAGCAATTGGATGAATTCATTCGGATAAACTAATAACTAAGCCAACATTTATATGGATCATGTGGGTGACGTTTGGCATGAAATAAAACCGATCAATGTCCCTGACCGATAGACAGGACTGGAGTGTAGGGCTGTCAACGGATACCCGAAAAATCCGAAATTTGTCCACATACGCATCCGAAAAGCTGATAAATATTCGATATCCGGGAAAGAAGATGCGGATGTGGATATAGACATACCCGCATCCGAAAATTATCCATCCGCTATTTTTCACGATTACAGCTTAAATTATATGTATTTTAACAAAATTAAATGTATTAATTTATTATTTTGTAAAATTAAAAGTCTACTAAACGCATGTTAATTGCTCAAAATTATATATTATCATCATATTTATTTATTTTTAGCACTTTAGAAATCAATCAGGTTGAAAAAGCTTAATATTAAACTAAAAAAATTCATTTATGTTCATTGATTTATCGATCATTGGCAAAGCGGATAATTAACCGATATTCGTCTGTATTCGCGGATGCGGATATCCGATATCCGAAAATAGTTTCGGATGCGGATACGAATATGGCACTATCCGCATCCGAAAGTATCCGTTGACAGCTCTACCGGAGTGCAAAAAGTAATGTCGTTTCATCGGAAAACGACAGGATCATCTTACTTGTAGTTGAACCTCTTTCACCAAAGAGCGATCAGATTGAGTTCGGCAAAGGCTCGGAGAGGCCAAGTCAATTCAAAAGATCCAAGACATCGCAACATGTTACAAGATATGAAACCGATGTGCAAGATGTAATGTCACTTGACCGAAGAGCAACAAGTTCGGCTTATTTGTCGTTGAGCATCTTCACCAAGAAGTGATTGACGCGGAGCTCAACAAGAGTCTGAAAAAGCTATGGATCGTCAAGTATAATAAATGTTTGGAAAGCATAGTAGTTAAGACGCAAAAAGACGCAAGGGTTGAGCCTTGGGTTTTTTTTGAACCCTGGGCTTTTTTGTGGGACTTAATACAAGCGCGGGCTTTTTTACTAGAAAAAAAACCCATTATAAAATGCAACAAAAAACGATGAATTTAGTGGTAAAAAACCATAGACTAGTAGGTACGAAGTCACAAATGCAACTCTGAAACTAAAACGATAGAAATTTTAACACCAAAAACATAAAAGTTTTAAGTCATAAACAACACGATAACGATAACAAAAGGCTAGAAATGATAAAGGAATTGCAGTTCAAGTTCAACTTGATCTACTAATTCCAATTATCATCGTCGTCGTCGTCCTCTGAACCATCCTCCAACTCTAAGCCGTAGTCTTCCTCCTTTGGATCATATTCAAAATTATCATCATGTGAATCATCATCAATGGTAGCTGCTTCTTCAATTTCAACAAAACTAGGTCGCATAGTAGAAATTGATGCTTTTCCTTTTTCTTTTGACTTGGCAGTGGCATGTTGCCTAGTCATGTGCAACCTTTCTCCCGCTCCTGAAGCGCGTGTCACATCTCCCCATGTCAACGTGTCTCCTTCAAAAACCAACTCATCCTCAACTTCAACATCTGAATTATCTCCTTCAACTTCAACCATGCGGCCGGTCATCCACTCATTTGAAGCATCGATATCTTCCAAAGAAATTGGATCAATCAAATCCTTTCGCTTAAAGCGGTTCTTTAAATTTTGATTGTACTTGATAAATGCTAGCTTTTGAAGCCTTTCATGCTCAAATATATTACGCTTCTTGCAATGGATCTAAATATAAAAAATGCAAACGAAAAAATGAAAATATGTTTGAAATTTAAAGATAATCAATTAGAATTTAGAATTAGTATGGAGCATTATGCAACAAACTTACATGCTAAAAAATGCTCCAATTTCATTCACAACCGGATGAAGTACAGGTCAAGCTTAGAATTTTTATCGCAAACTTTTGAAGTGTAGGGGTTGAATTTCCATATAAGTCCCACCACTTGGCTAAGGAAAAAATTATAAACTAATTAATATTTAATATCGGTATATCACTTATCCAAAAAAAAAAAAGTATAAACTAACGCTTACCAAAGGATTTTGTGTCTCGTGAATTGATTGCTAAACTAATACCAAATTGCCCCTCCGCTTTCTTATATAAAGATAATTCATCCATCACTTTCGCTTGGTTGTCATTGGGAAGAAGTCTCTCTACACATTTATACAACCCACCCGTTACTTCTATATCATTCTCAATAGAGGGATCTTTGTAGAATAATTGTGGATTGAGAAAATGGCCCGCCGCATGCAATGGATGATAGAGTTGACAATCCCATGTTTTATCAAATTATGGCAAAAATATCTTTGTAACTCTCTTCATTTTTAAAAGATTTTTCAATGGCTTCTTTAGCTCTATCCATTGCTTCATATATGTATCTCATTGTCGGTCTTTTCTCACCATCGACTAGTCGAAGAACACGAACTAGAGGGCCCATCACTTTAAGAGTATAAGTGACACCATTCCAAAAGTGTGTATTCAAGACCGTACCAGAAGCCTTCTTCCCTTTTATTTCTTTTGCCCACTTGCTTCTATTCCACTCTTCGGAAGTGAACATTGCACGAAGATAAATTTTTGACTTGTGCAAACTTTGCAAACATAGGAAACTAGTTGCAAAATGTGTAACATCAAATCTCACTAGTTCTTTGTTTCCATTAAACCTCCTCATCATATTCAAAACGCCGCTATGGTTATAAATAAATTCCGAGAGAGCAACTCCTTTTTCAATTGTGTTTCCCACCTTATTTATTTTTCCAATATCTTCAAGAATAAGGTCAATGCAATGAACCGAACAAGGAGTCTAATATAAAATTTTCCTTTTTGCCATTAGCAACTCACCTAGATAATAAAAGATAAAAATATGAATTTCGTTAGTTTCAAGCTTCAACAAAGATGAGTAATTATTATTTCAAATTTTATGAATATGTATTTAGTAATTAAAAGTATACTCACCTCCTAACTTAAAATTACTTCCATTATCTGTTATAACATGAACAACATTCTCCACGCCAATTCTTTCGACAAACTTGTCAAGCAACTCAAATATCTTTTCACCCGATTTGACACAAGAGGATGCATCTACAGATTCCACAAACATTGTTCCTAAAGAACAATTTACTAAAAAGTTTACAATGTTCTTCCCTTTCGATCTGTCCACCCATCTGACATGACGGAGCAACCATATTTCATCCATTCGGCTTTATGCCCCTTCACTAATTCATTTGTGTACTCCAACTCTTTATTTAGCGATGGAACCCTCAATTCATGGTAACTTGGAGGCTTTAGATTAGGTCCATATCTACCAATTGCTTAAATCATGTCCCTAAATGAATCCATACGAGCAACATTAAATGCAATACCGGCTTGATAAAAAAAACGAGCAATATATTGATTGGTTCTAGCTCTCAATTCTTTATCACATGCTTCATTAATACTTGATTGCCTTAACTTGGTCAATCCTAAAATTTTGTCTTGCTCTTTTTGCTTTGAAGTCATGTTACTCATTAGCAAATCAATTGGACCGTTTGCATTCCCCCTTAATTGTGTTGCCTTCTTTCCAACATCCCTTCCACCGATGTTCAATCTCTTATTAGTGGTCGCAACTTCTTCAACTACATCATCTTCCAAATCCAAACTATAGTTCTCTAACTCATTGCTCGCATCAGTTTCAAAAGCATCTGTCTTCCTACGTTGTTTGCTTATCATGCCTTCCATTAAAATAGTTCTCACTTCGGGTGGACATTTAGCACACGCGCTAGCATGTCTAAAGCCACCAATTTGATGTTGTTTTGCTCTATTTATTCCTCCCGAAGTGACTTTCAAGCAATACATGCAACTCACGCTATTAGGGTTGTTTTCATCCGCCAAAAAATTGTAGTTCCATCCAATGTCTGCTCTACGATTTTTAGATACGACGGAAGAACCAGCTGAAGTTTGCGCATTTGCATCCATATCAACCTAAAAAAATAAGTGATATAAAGTTATTATTTATTAAACTATTGCATATTATTCAAATAAAACTGCTGCATGTTTTTTTTAAAAATAAAACTGCTGCATATTTTTTTTATAAATAAAACTGTTGCAAATTATTCAAAAAGAAAAAAACTGCTGCATATTTTTTTTAAAAAAAATTGCTGCTTGTATTTTTTTTTTTTAAATAACTGCTGCATAACGCATATATTTCAATAAAAGGAAAAACTGCAACAACAACAACAAAAAAAAAAAAAAAAAAAAAAAAACCCTGCGGCCTATAGGGGGAAAATAACTGACAGTGGCAGCCGCAGAGGAGTGGTAGAGGAGTGGCAGCGGCGGCGGTAAAGGAGTGGCAGCATCGGCGGCGGAGAGACCCCCCCCCCCCCCCCCCCCCGATATCGACTTCGATACTGGCTCAAATGGGTTGCAACACCCTAAATCGTTCAAAGAAAAGGCATCGCTATTGGGTCGGGCAAACAAAAACTGGGCCTAGAAAAAATAAAATATTGAACGATGTTGAGGCACGCCTTACAGCGCCCCAGAGTCTTGAAAAAAGGCTCCAAAGGCGCGCCTTTTGAGCGCCTCCGTTAGAGGAGGCGCCGGCTTCCTGGAAGGCGCAGGCTGCGCGCCTGCGCCTTAGGCGCGCGCCTTGACTTTTATGTTGAAAAGAACCTAATGAGGTTACAGATCGTCAAGTATGATTGATGTTTGGGAAGAACCAGACGAAGTTATAGATTATCAAACACGGATCACGCTCCGTGCATGGACTTGGATCGTCGATGCTATAACGCTCGGAAGAGCCCTGCGAGGCTAGGATCGTTAGACGTAGTTGGCGCTTGACATGAGAAGCCAATAATCGTCGGATGCGAACTATACTCGACAAGAATCTAAGGAGAGATTACGAAATTCAATAATGATTTGGCGAAAACACTAGCATTAGCCCAATGAAGCTGTCAAGTATTTAAATAATTTGGTGGGATCGTGAACTCCCATGTACAACTTGGAACAACCACAAAACTCATAAATTATCTCAAGAGATTGTGGGCATCGAATTTATACAAAACACGTCTTCCATTAAAAAAAAAAAAAATTGAAGGGCAAGTGTAAACCAGCCTTTTTACAAAGGTTGTTGTAGTTCAAACTTGAATACACGAATCGCTTAATCATCGACGCAAATGACCCGAGGACTGCACTGATATCACGACGCTCGACTAATCGGTGACTAGTCGACTAATCGAGAGCAAACCATCGACATGAAGTCTCGACTTGCTTTTGTATGAATTTCGGGCGCCTGGGTAGAAATTAGTCGACTAATCGACTAGTCGAGTCGACTAGGTTGTTATTGGTGTCGACTGGTTTCGTATTTGCCCATCATCTTAGAAAAGAAAAAAAACGAACCCCTTAAAGTTATCGATACATCAAACAGGAAAAAAACTGAAAGTTATCGATACCTGTATCGAATAATAAAAAAAAAAAACAGAAAAGGATCGATATCTTTCGATACCTAGTACCAATCAGAAAAACAAATCGATCGAAAGTCAATTTAAAATTTTCGAATTGAAAAGGATCGATTATCGAACAGAAAAAACTTCGAACCCAAGCTTCGATCGATACCCTGAACTTGCAGCACAGTCAATTTCCACTAACATCTTGCAACTTGCACTACTAAATTTTATGCGTCCTTAGTTTATTTTCTTTGTTCAGTAGCAATATATTTGGTGGTAGCAATATATTAGAATGGCAGCTTTTTGGTAGCAGCAATATATTTGTTGACTAGTCTACGACCAGTCTATGACTAATCGACTAACTTGACCTCTATCGACTCGACTCGACTTACCGCCATAATAACAATGCCGAGGAGATGGTTGGATAACTTGAATCTCGAGTGCGGGGCATACGAACTTATGAAAACTTAAATGGCTTGGATGAAGCATCAAGATGAAAATAACTTGGAATTTTGGAGTAGTAAACCTCAACCGGTCAAGTCATTTGCCTTGGATCGGCATGCACCATCAGCAAGCTCATCGGATCGGGTTGACTGCGCGAGCGTCAGATCAGGTACCCAAGCTACTTAAGTTTGATGCAAAAATGTTTGGATCTTACTTGAATGCAAATCGACTTGGATTCAGGATGCAAGGACTCGGCTTACTGTTCGAATTGGCCCCACCCTTAAACACTCAGATCGGTACCAATCTGAACCTCATATTGGTACCAATCTAACGAGATGGTCATGGACAAACCAATCCACCTAACGCTGACTTGGTCCACTACGAAATGCTACTTTACCTCCGGATTACCAAGCCAATCCGAGTTTTTTTCAGCTATAAATAGAGAACTTGATGGCTCATTTTGGGATCTTTTTTGTCCTCATACGTCGAAATTCTGCCATTTCCATAACTCAAATCACACTTCTCTACTCTAGTGTACTCAAAACATAATTATATTGTAATCCTATAACATAAATAATCGATTACATCAAAGTGGATGTAGGCCAACCACTATAATTCTGATGTCCTTTACTATTACGCATTATTCTGTGATATATAATTGTTGTCACCTGTGATACATGTGAATTGAATCAACTCGGGTGTCAGTGACCAGAATTTGCATTATATATATATATATATATATATATATATATATAGGAGTGTTACAGCACACACTTCACGAATGATCATAATACATGCTTTGTACGTGAATTATGTTTATAAAAAAACATATATATTTAGCGCGTTTAAGATAAAATGATATGTATGAATATTTAATTATATTTTTGCGTTGAAATCATGCGTAATTAGTTTGAAATTTATCTTTAAGTTACTATATCTACTTTTTTTTAGTTTTAATTTAGATACATGTTTTTAATTTAAAAAAAACAATGTTGAAAATATTGTTTATTTGTTAGATCCTATTTTTAAGTGTTGCTAAGATTTGTTAGTATTTGCATAATTACATTTCGAATTTGTAAAAAAACACTGATTGTTACACCTTATTTTTAAGTGATATATTTAAATAAAGGCATGTAAAGACGCGGTCATGATACATGTTTTACACATGGATTATGTTTTTAGAAAATGTATATGTTTAGCACATTGAAGTGAAAATAATTTATGCGAATATTTAGTTATATTTTTGCATGAAGTCATGCGTAATTAGTTAAATTTTTATTTTAAGTTACAATGTCTAATTTTTATTAGTTTTAATTTTGATTTGTGTTGTTAATTAATAAATAACGATGACGTAAACAATATCTATTGGATATAATCCTATATTTAAATCAAATTAAGATTTGTTTGCATGTGTAGAAATGCAGTTTGAAATTTGAATATATTTAATTATTAGATTCTATTTTTAAGTGATATATAAAGCTAAATATATGTAAGGGCATTTTCAAAACTTCGCGGTTGAACCAAATGTTTACACTTTCAAGACAACTATTAATATATATATAACATTAATTATAAATAAACAACAATTTCAATTTATTATTCATTTATTTCAATGAAGTTATTTTAGATCCCCTAACAAAGTTTCAGAATTGACATCAAAATTATCTACAATATTTTCCTGTATATAAGCGTGCAATGCACGAGTTACACGCTGGTTAGTATTTCAAAGTTAGACTTGTCCTACATTATAATGGACCAGTTTCGTAATATCAAATTGGTTAGATATTTCAGCCTAATAATCAATTAGGTATATTTAAAAGTTTTTTTCTATAGAAACCAATTATAGAGAATAGAAGCAACTGATCTATATAAATTTTTACAAAACCGCACCTATTATACAAAACACCATATTACACACACATGCTCACATGGGTTGTCATCAAGTTATCATTTGAGTATGTCAGAATCCTTATAAAACAGTCTTTTTCTGTAGTAGTATTTCAAAGAACTGATTTTACATTATAAAGACTGATATCGTAATATCGAACTGGCTGGAAATGTAAGGATTTCTATAGCGTCTAACCTCGACATATATATGGAACCATAAAATATGTACAGGGGTTATCTCACTGTAACTAATGAGCAAAATGACTTTTTGAAATAGTATTAAAGGATATCATTAATAGAAGAATTCTAACAAATGATTTGAATAGAAAAAAGTTATTACAAAAAAATAATTTTGTAATGGAAAAATCTTTTCTTACTAATTTTCGCAGCAGGTATAGTAGCTTGATTAATTTTGGTGGTAATGGAAAAATCTTTTCTTACTTTAAAATTTGGTACTAAAAAAAATCACTTGTTTGACTTATCAAGATAAAAGGTAAACGCATGACAAATAAGAAAATTATTAACTCCTATTTTATAGGATAATTCTACTGGAACTAAATAAATATGAAAAAAAAAACATAGAGTTTTGGACAAAATCCTGGATTGAGATGCAATTTAAATTACGGTGAGATTTAATACTTCAAATTACACAAGTATCAAACATGATATGAATGAGGCTAGAGATATTTCAGTGCAAAAAAGAGATCTCAAACAAGCATACAATGTAATTTCCAGGACCGCTTGTTACAAAATATAGTTTCCATTAGCTTATAAGCACTATATATTTTCAAGAGAATTAATATTATATATTCTTGAAAGAATGCATTGGCATTAAAGAAGTATATGAAAAATCTAATATTTTGTTAGCCAAACTTGAATAAAAACATGTATGATGAACTAAAATGTTAAGTTATATATATATATATATATATATATATATATATATATATATATAATAAACTAAAATGAAAAAGCAAAACAAACATAGACGAAGCCATTAAATAGTATACATCTCTAGGATCACTAGATATTATTTAATGTCAGTACATGTGTCTGTATATATATACACAGACATACATACACATCTATGTTGAGTTCAGGGGTGTGTATAATTAGCTAAGGTGCTTAGGGGAAAGGTTTGCGCCTATGGCTTTTTGCACCTTGTACCATTTTGTGCATCTTTTATACGAGTGTGGGCTCTTTGTGGAAAAAAACTGCACTATAAATTACTACTAAAAATAATAAATCTAGCGTTTATAGTTTTTTTTTTGGGCAAATGAAAAACATGGATTAATATTTTATTTAACTGCTTAAGCATTAACCACCTTATTAAGCAATATTTCAACTTAACTATTTCACCAACTAAAAAAAATAGAATTATTTAGTTGACTCAATTTCTAAACCATACTTATAATTTATTTAACATAACTATTTAAGTTTTAAACTAAAATAATCAAATTAAATTTAAACAACAACAACAACAACAAAGCCATATATCCCAAACAAGTTGGGGTTGGCTATCAAATTAAATTTAAAGTTTAAACTAATTCAAATTAACTTCTAAAAAAATAAATTAAAATTAGCTTTAAATTTTAAGCTTTAAATCATTGAAATCAACTCCAAAGTTTAAAGTTAAAACTGATTAAACTATTAATTAACAGGAAAAAAAACAATCAGCTCACAGGCGTTGTCAGATTAAGTTTGGCAACAGGGAGTGGTAGTGATCATGGTTATCACAGCGGCAAGTCGAGTCGAGTCGATGGAGGTTCAATTAGTCGACTAGTGGACTAGTCGTAGACTAGTCGGACTAGTCGATAAATAAATAAATATATTTATGTAGTCAAATTTTGTATTTTTAAGTAGTTGGTAAATGTAAACAAAATTTATATGACCAATAATTTCAAATTTATATGGTCCATAATTACTTAATTAGTTAATTACAGTAACAAAACTTTGAAGTCCATTGTTATTAACTTACAAAACATCAGGCCAAATCGAGTTCGAACCTTATCCTTCGTTTTCTTCTTCGTTTTCTTCTTCTTCTCCTTCGTTTTCTTCTGCTTCATTTTTTTTGTGCCCTAGATCCTGAAACGGAAGTTCGAACCTTGATCGAGACTTCGATTTAGGGTTCCAAATCGAGTTCGAGTTCGAGTTAGGGTTCCAAATCGAGTTCGATTTCGAGTTCGAGTTAGGGTTCCAAATCGAGTTCGAGTTCGAGTTAGGGTTCCAAATCGACATCGAGACTTCGATTTAGGGTTCTGATTTCTAGGGTTTCAATTCCAGTCGACGTTTGGCCAGTCGACGTTTCATGTCGAGGTCCCCATCTCGACTAGCCGACTAGTCGACGACTAGTCGCGACTAGTCGAGCGCCGTAATAACAGTGGTAGTGATAGTGGCTAGGCTGTGGCACTGACGATGGATTGCAGCAGTCCTTTTTGCCCAAACTTTTCAAAAACTCTTAAGAATAAATATCAACTGTAGTCGACTTTCAATATCGATTAGAAAATTGGTTTATGTGGGTTAACAATTTGGGTTGGTCAGCAAAACACGGTCACCTACTTGAGGCACTTTACTTCGCTTTAGCGCCTCAAAGATGTAGTTCGTTAGTGCACCACCAGTAGCCGAGGCGCCCAAGATCGAGAAAGGTGCAGAGGTGCGCCTGTGCTTTTCAGGCGCCTTGGTGCACATGTTGACCACTATGTGTATAAGAAAGACAAATGTTTATCTGGAGTATGGGACAATGACTCCTTTTGAACTCCAAAAAACACAACATAGAAAGCAATACTTATGACATGCATTTCACAACATAAAAATATATTGTTAACTTAGCGAAAGATCTACCACAAATATATACTGGTCTTATATGCGTATGTATACATACATAAATATATATATATGTGTGTGTGTGTGTATGTATGTATGTACACACACACACACACACACTATATATATATATACACACACACACTATATATATATATATATATATATATATATACCTGGACCAACCAAAATATTTTAAACACTTCCACAGTCCATGAAAAAACTGTGGCAAAATAGCTACATGTTGAGCCAATTATTAGGTCATTGACTTAAGATCCACAATTTTATACTACTAAAAAATGCTGGAAGAAACTAAAGCAAAGAGCCCGTAGCAAATGCATAACTATCGCTACAGTTCTACAACAAATTTATAATATAAATATCCAAAATTATTTTTTACGTGACAATCTTTCACTTTTCACTTTATTGCATGTGCCAATTCAAATAAAGTTTAATAGCTACAACTTCATGGACATAGGTTTATCCTTATATTAATTATTGATTAGTAACTATAATTTCATAAGATAAAAATATAATGCACATTAATTATTGATTAAGAAGTTAATTAGTTTATAAAAAAATATTTAGCAAATCAATATACGTTATATTTATCCTTACAATAAAGTATGCGGATATCTCAATCAGTATCAACAAAGAATGTTGAAACTTTGTCGTTAAATGCCTAATGATCCTAAAAGCTATGATCGAAGACCAGGCTAGATGGTCGTAAATTGAACAAAAAAATGAAACAAAGCATTATTTAGGATGACGAAGCAATTTATGCAATTGAATCCCATAAATGAATTAAAACGTAATTGGTGCTTCAAAGTGGATGAACAATTATGAATCATTTAGTAAATGTTATACAACCAGTGAACAAGTTGGGTTCTAGTTCATCCACTTTGAATTACAAATTATGCTTAGTTCACTGTTTTCGGAATCAAACCATGCGATGCTTTGGTATTTGAATGACGCTATATTTCAAATTTTGTGTCATTTACAATCATGGACATTTCAAATCAGTAGGAATTGAATACCAAATTTTCAGAAAACGTAATCAACACTGCAAATTGTTTACAAATCTTGATAGTTTTTATCGTGAAAACTACTGTCCATCATGGGCCGTTTCACACACTTTACACAAATACAATTTTCCTATTCAAAATAGAGTTACTTTTCAGTTTTTGATTTTCGTCTATACAAAGTGCAAATGGCGCATGTATACGGTGAAAAACAACCGTTTTAGAAAATGAAATTAATACACAAAGCAGAAAACAACATTTATTATTTTTTATGTTTGAGAAATAATGGAAGGATGATAAATAAATCATCATTCTGTTGTCCCTCCAACAACTCCATTGTTCCCTCCATCTTTCTTCAATCACCTCCGTCATCCCTCTACTCTTCTCAGATTTCATAATCATAATTAATGTTGAAAACAAAACAAAACAAAACAAAAAACACCACCTTAGTTTTTCATGTGAAATCAACATCAAAACCAGTGATCCTGTTTTTGAAAGATATAAAATGACAAACCAAAGCTCTAGTTTTTACTACCCATTTCATTCAAGTGAATCAAAACTGATCCCGAATGCCGAAAGTAAACTTAATTTTAAAGTGGAACAATTTGTGATACCAATTTTTATTTTTTTTAAAGGTGGGATTTTATACATAGAAAAGAAGAAGAAAAACCAACGA
This sequence comes from Allium sativum, assembly GCA_030737875.1. Taxonomy (NCBI): domain Eukaryota; kingdom Viridiplantae; phylum Streptophyta; class Magnoliopsida; order Asparagales; family Amaryllidaceae; genus Allium; species Allium sativum. The sequence continues at coordinate 342,730,622 of CM060920.1, read as the reverse complement.
TATTTTCAGTATACTAATTATGAAGAAGCATACAGCTTAATGAAGGATCAAAGGGACATGTTTCAAAAACTTTAAGCGTGATGAGTTGATTAATAAAAATCCTTATAGAATACTTGTAAAGCTAAGTAGTTGGAACATATTCATCATAAATACAACAAAATGCTTTGCAAACTCTTAAAATAAATCACACATGATCCACCTGGCCTGACCATAATTAGCTTGGATTAAGGCTCAAAGACAATTCTGGAACGTGTGAAGCACGTGGGTTCATCAATATATTTAACATGTAAACTATAACACCCTTAGTTGAAATGTAAACTTAAATCTCATATCGCGGAAAATGCATGTGAAGTGGGAGCTTAATTTAGAAAACTCCTCAGAATAACATCTAGACCTTTCAAGAAACAAAACCCCACCCACACTTCAGTTTGTCCGTGAGGCAAAGGTAAGTTGACGAAAATATTTGCATGAGTAAGGAGAGGACTTTTGCAATGGTATCAAAGCCAGTATCCAATCCAGCTGAAATTGTGTCATGTATATCGATCAAGGTTCGAGGTTTCGTCCGGTACCCTGAAATTTCAGGGTTACCGGACCGGTGTCGGTCATCGGCGGTCCGAAACCAACGATGACAACCAATTCCAGTCCTAGGACGAAAGAAAATTCTCGATCGAATCATTTGGTCACTGAAAAAAGCAACATGTGAAGGAGCAGTGAAAAGGAACTGAAAGCATTGACAAAAGAAAACAAACAAATACCTCAAGAGATCGATCTTCAAGCTTCAGAGAACAATCTTTCGTGATTAATTTCTTTCCCTTCTTCGTGAGATCGAACACCTCGAGAGATCGAGATCAATTGATTTTGATTTTCCCATTTTATTCGATCGGGATTACAAAATACAGTCGCCTTTTTTTTTAACTCATGTTTGCTTTTGTTGAGGTATGGATGATGGGCTAAAGGGGAGAAGAAAAAAAAGTGGGGAGTGGGTTTGGGCTGGACACAAAGTATACCCATATTTGTTTGGGTATCTTCAGGTTCAGCAACAACTTGAAGGTTGCATACCCAGACAACCTTACATTCCGCTCTCTATGTAATATATTTTCAGTTCTGCTCTATAAATATATTTTATTTTATTTACTGTTAACAAGTTCATTACCAAAATACTGAAAACCGAAACCGAAACAAAATTACCGAAAATTACGAAACCAGCTGAAACTAACAAACTTTCAAACGACCGAAACCGAGTTTCTCGAACCTAGGTGTCGATCATCATGCTTGGGAAACAAGCCGCTGTTACATAAATTTGGTGTTTAAATTTAGGTCAACGTCTTAATATTTAATGAATAAAAGTATGGTTATTGATTGACATAAGTTTCTCTCTCTCTCTCTCTCTCTCTCTCTCTCTCTCTCTATATATATATATATATATATATATATATATATATATATATATACTCTCTCTCTCTCTATATATATATATATATACATATGTATATATATATATATATATGTATATATTGGTCGTAAGTTGAAAGCAGTAATATTTTTTCACATGTACATGTGATTATAACAATAGGTACGTTGTCATGGCATTTTATAACATATCCAGGTCAATGAAAATGCAGTCAAAGCGAAATGAGAATAGTATAAAAGCATTGTAAGTCAAAAGAAGGAAAATGGAAAAAAAATCCACTGAGATGATGCAAAACATATATTGCCATAACTCTTGCATGGATTTGAATTTACCTACTACGTGAATCCTTATATATAGAAGGAACCAAAGAAGCATTTCTTTGTGAACAAAGGCAAAAACAGATAGTGGTACCTCATTAGGACACATGCAGATTTTCAAAACCGATCAGATCACCCTTGTCATATGAAAATGTTATGGCTGCCATCTTCTGGCAAATTAAGCTTTGCAATATCTACAAACAAAGGTTATAAATATAAATAAAATGATTGTTAACCCTGCACGCTTAACTTCCAATAATTTATTTCCCAATAATTTATTCTTCTTGTATAGTTATCAAAAATTAGTGTACGAATATGTTTTTTGAAGCAGAATACAGTGTTAGGCAACATTCCTAAAGCCCAAACCACATCAGACGGAATGTATGTGAAAACTGAGCAGAGTTAGATAACATGTTCTTAGAAATTAGTGTTTAATTATTCAAAATATTTGGGCACGTAAATTTTAGAGTACAACGTGTATATCCAGTAACATTTGAATAGTTGATATACCTCAGGGACGGAGAAAAGACAATAGCACCATGGGCTACAGCCATGCCAACGATTCTGTAGATAAATAAATAATTATCATCATATGACTAATGTCTATCCCAGCCATAATTGAAACCCAAAGTTTTTTAAACAAGTGGATACCTTATCATTGTTAATTCTCATCTATTCCAGAATAGTTTGTGAATAATTTGCAGTTCTTTTAATTCTGTTGTATTTGATTTGATTCAAGATTGTACTTTAGCCCAGGGTCAGTTATAGACATAATGCTAGCGAAATAAAAATATAAACATGCCCAACAACCTATTAAGCAACGCGTAAACATCCAATATCACGTATGATTAAAAGAAAAACGATAACCCTGTGTCAAAAAAGCATAGGAAAGTATCCAGGAGTGCTTAATAGCGCTTGTTAGGAACTAGAAACATGAGCATATTGAAAATTGGACATAATAAAGCAGTTGTGCTGAAAGGGAAAGCACCCAAAAAAAAAACATCATTCCAATAACATTAATGACGATATAGGCATGTAATAGTTCAAAACAGCTCAACCGGTGTTTAGCTCTATTTTAATGTCTGCTAGTAAACGTGTTTAGCTACTCAAATGGTGTTGTGGCCACGCAGCATTCACCGGTTTGGAGTCAGACAGAAAATAGATGATTATTTTTATTATTACACCCCCCCCCCCCCCCGGCGGCCCAAATGATTTTTAATTAGTATGAGGGAAAATAAAGCATTCAACTGCTGTGGTTCAACTTTGCATTAGCGTTTGAATTTCATGCAGGATCTATCAATACGTATGACATGAGAAGAGACAAGCTTTCGGACAATATATCAAATACAAAGTTAATTGTCACTGGGTTCAAAAAAAAAAAATACTGACATATTTCAGCTCTGACGATTGTGCATACATGTAATGCAAAACTGTAGGGTTATTTGAGTTTAGGTCATTTCACTCTTTCCCCCATCCTTCCATCAACTCAAAATAGCCAGATTTAACTCGCAAAGAATTCTACTGTCTTATCCTTCCCTCCTCTCATCTCAAATAACCCTCAATTTCCAACCATGTTTATCAATTTCCAAGCCTAATAACAAAATCAAGACAATATAGATAGTAATTAGTAAATATGATAAAGAGGATATTTTATTAGATATGAATTGAGAAACATATATAGAGCAATCGCACGGAGAATAAGAATGCAAAACTTAAGTGGTGCAACGAAGAAGAAAAATGCAATACTCAAATTACCCATCTATGAATAGTGGTAAAGTAAGATAATTTATAGCTTTCGCTTTATGATATTTCTACCTTCTCTTTAATTCTCTTCAACTATTTTATTTTAAAATCACAGTATAATTTAATTTTTTTACAATTGTTCGCCATATTTTATTATGTCTATATTATTTTACAATCAAATACCTACATTTCCTAATTTTTGCTATCATTTCTAAAGTTCTCCTTTTCATATATAATTACATTTCAGTCCATATATTTAAATTAATTAAGTAAAAGTAATCTTAAGCATAAACTATTTAAATAGATCGAATTAACAAATATCCACTAATTCATCTACTAATTCCTGAAAATAATGTCAATATTCATAACGCATCCATACAAAAAAGTTGGTAAAAAAAATTCTTTTAAATATAAAATTATATAGATCACATCACAAAATTATACACATAAACAATAATATAAACGTATATTTAATAATAGTAGTATAATATCTTTGGTGTTACGTGTAACATTCTTTCATAATTGTCGATCCAAACTCTTATCCTTAATAAGCAAAATAAAAGCATTCTTTTTACTACTATTCTCATCAATCATCATGAATAGGAATGAAAAAAAATCCTATATCGTAAATACAGATCTTTAATGAAATCGGACCATTTGTATTGTGGTAGTTAAAAAATTGAAAATTTTATATGATGCTTTTTTTAATATGATCGTAACACATCTGGTCTCATAGTTGTGTAAATCATCTCGAAGACCACGCCATTATGCTCGTTGATTATAACTTATTTATCTCGCAGAATTGTCTGTTAAATAGTTGTAAGATAGAGAAATTACCAAGGTTTGGAATTCCGTTTTCCGGTTTCGTCTCGGTCATTTATAATTATCAATGTTTTGGCTCTGTTTTGAAAATTGTGGAAATTTCGTTTAAACCCAGGTTTATTAGTTTCGGATTTTTTTCCCCCACCCTAAATGTGTTAAAAATTCAATTGTAACCAAGAAATTTTAGTTATAATTTAATTTCCACTAACCATTTTATAGTCTTAATAAAATATCACATTGTTCATTTTCATTGTCATGCTTTTTAGCCTGTATACAATGTTGAGCTCAAACTCTCATAGTTATTTAAGTACGAAGCTGTATGGCTGTAACGTACTTGCCATACTTCATCAAGTCAACACTCTGGTTTAGGTCATTTCACTCTTTTTCCCCCATCCTTCCATCAACTCAAAATAGCCAGATTTAACTCACAAAGAATTCTACTGTCTTATCCTTCCCTCCTCTCATTTCAAATAACCCTCAATTTCCAACCATGTTTATCCATTTTGAATCCAAATGACACTAAAAAGCACTTTGAATATGAAATAGGTGTAACTGATTAAGGAGCGTGTCAAAGACAATTGAAGGTAACCAAGGATGTGTTTTTTCAGTTCTACATTCCTATATTTAGGGCAAAATCCGAAACGGAAATTTCCTCGAATTTCGACCCAGCGAGTATTGGATCCAGTCGAAACAGGTGGAATTCCTGTGTACCACGTGAAAGCTCAAACCTTGGAAATTACATGCCCTCGTTAGTTACAGAGATCTTCTCCCCTCTCCGTGATTCTCTTTTGATTTTGACATTTTAACAATGTAGTCAAGGTGAAAAGGCGCAAAAAAGCCCAAGGCTTGCGCCTTTTTATGCGCCTTAGCTGCGCTTTTTTTCTACTATCACCGTAAAAACTACACCTAAAATTATAACTTAATATACAGTTTTGACAACAAATAATGGCATGATTTCGCAATGTTGATGATAAATTTTTTTTTTTAAGTTCACGTCACAAACCAAAATAGTCGAAAAAACATTCAACCTAAGTTTTTTTTAAAAAAAAAAAACGCTTAAAACGAAAAAATTGCGCTTTGGGCTTTCTGCGCTTTCTTTGCGCTTCACTAGCAGGTGCCCTTAAACTTCAAAAAAGCCCCCTGGTTGCGCCTTGCGCCTTTTTGAACCTAGGCGCGCACGCCTTGACTACACAGCATTTTAATCCCTAAAGTTGTCGATTTTACAATTATCCAAAATATTACGTTAACTCTTTCCATGATTTACATTCATATATCTATTGTTTATAATTACTACGATTATTTATAAAGTACTGATAATCTATCCCTTATTAGTTCAATTTCAGGTTAATTAATTTAAATTAATCACACTACCTATTTAAACAAATTCAACTAACTAATATTCAGTAGTTTGTCTAATTTTCTGAAAAAATAACCATTTAAATATGTATGCCACGTTCATATTAATAAAATGGTACTCAAATTTTCATTCAAATATAAAAATACATAAATCAGTTAAAACATATACATACAAACAAAAATTAATTTATTTTTATATAGCATACTGCATTACAAAATTTAATTTTTAACAATGTTTAAAGTATTAATATTATGCTTCTACATCACTACATGTGTAAAGCACAGGTTACATACTAGCAATAATGTATTATCAGTTTGAAAATACAATGTAAATGGTGCGCATATGCTTACAAAAAGGTGTTAAATACTAAAAAAACTGTAGATGTTTAACATCATAAGATTATGCCCAGATATGTACCAGAAGTTGGCGGAACTTCATCTTAGCTTCTTTGCTTCATTATCCACTTCTGCCTTTCACTACGGTGAAAGATTCTGTTTTAGCAACTTCGACGTTCCATAGCAAATTAACGAACAAGTTAGTTTTGACGAGTAAAACAAGCATGCACAATAATGGTAATAGTGGAAATACATTTCTGAACATGACTACCTTTTTGCATTTGGAGACCGTCAGCTTTCTCCTTTCAGTTAAGTGCAGACCACAATGGTATGCAAAGGTAGTAGCATGATTTTTGTCCTAAGCGGATCATATATGCTTATGTTGACAACGTAAAAGTTGGGTTATCAATCATATACATATTATAAATAAAACAACACAAACTAGTAATTACAAGTAAATCAAAACGACAGGATTTAGTTACCATAGTAAATAATTGTTGAAACATTATTACCCTGCTGGAGTGCAGGGACAATTTGCTTCTCACTGATTTGCAAGCCAAAATGGCATATAAAGTTTTTTGTCATAGCATGCATTGCATCTTATGTAGATGTATATCTGTGAATGTCAACTAGCATAAAATTAAGGTCACTAGGCATACATCTACATAAACGAAAACTAAGATAGTTGTTGATCATCATAACATAAAACAATAAGGTCGGTCACAATGAGAAAGCAGCAAAGCGAAAATATAATGCAAGTAGATGACAAGCTATGTTGCAAACTTATTGATTTGTATTTTTTAAAACCAAATGCCTCATAATGCTTCGAGTTCAACATTCGGACACCAATTGGTTCAGAAGATTGCAATACACAATCAATGCTTTCTAACATTACAGGGTACATCAAGAAGCCAAGGGTACAAACACTGGCATTTTGTACATTATCTACAAGATATTGCAAGCAAGTGGTGCAGAATAAACTCAAACGTAAAACATAGCCAGCAACCGTAGATTTGATGCAAAGGGTAGCTAGCAATTATTGTTCAAAACGATATGATACATTGTTTAAATCTCTTTATAGAATTATTCAACCCCATTATACAAACATAACATGAATAAATATCAGGAAACCACAAAAGATTGTCCCTTTGATTATAACATATCTAAGAAGTTTAACTTGGGCATGTTAGCTCAAACAATTATCAAGTGACCTAATATAACTAAAAAGATTGTTGTTAAAGCTCCAACAGTCAGACCAACAAAAATAAAGGGAAAATTAACAACAAAAGTAATCAACAAACAAAGTATAAGTGACAGCATAAAAGATACTCATGGAGAAATACTACAGTAATATGGAACAGCTACCTAGAATTTATAGTTAAAACACAATAAATGGTTAGCCACGACCATGCTTTACTTGAGTGCTGCAACCTGCAAATAAAACATTGAACTGGATTACAGCAAATGTTCTCCAATCTATAATCACTCCTCCAATCTGAAGTGAATAGAAGCCTTGTACTGTACATACGCAATATACATAATCAAGCAGTCATGCACTATTTTTCCATGTCAATAACCACCGTTCACTGAATCATTAACATCATCCAGTCTAATAGGTGAATCATACCATTTGGAGTTATCATGATAGAATCCATCAACATGCATTGCTACCGAATTATGATCACCCATGACCATTTCATCAGCATGCCTTGCAGTCTTTATAAGCTTATTATCTTCCACTTCATTTCCACAATCAAGAATGCTTTTATCATCAAAACTATCACAATCCCCCTTAATCATCCACTTGTCATCTGCCTTGCACCTTTCCCAAGTCACGATATTCCCAAGAGCTGAATCAAAATCAGTGTCCTCGTCCATTATCTGGTGATCCTTTGCAAACATCCGATCATGTCCCGCAAGAGCATTTTCCCATTGCACCACATCATCATTGTCGTTCACTAATGCATCACCAATGTTCTGGGTTGCCCCAACACTCCTCAGCCTGCTCAATATATCAGCAAGCTCACGGGATAAAGGACCAACAAGCTCTACAGGAATTTTCGCAATCTTCTCCACTAGTAACCCAGTCTCTATTTTAAGCTCTTGTATTTGTTGAAGCAGAGTACTCTGACAAGAATTGGTATCGATGGTATCGTCTCTCTGATGATTAACTAAAGCTTCTGATTCATTATTATCTTCCCTCACTCCATAAATCTCAGGGTCCACGTCAAAACCTCCTTTAATTCCAACCATTCGATGTATGATTCTTGCATTTCCATCTAATGCTCCAGGCTCATGACCCGTATGCACTGCATACATTTTAAACATAGCACTTCCTTCCTCTTGATACACAAAGCTCCTATCTTTCTCATTATAGTTTGCTATAGGAACAATCGCCCTGATCCTAAATCCACAACCACACCTCTTGGACTGATATGGTTCTCGCTTCAAAACTCTAGCTTTCTTCGAAGATGACCCCGCAGCCGACATAGGTTCGCCAGCTCTGTGACATGCATAATCCTTAACTTCGGCCATGAATGGCTTGTATCTTATATACTTCTGCCTAATACAAAGCACGACTTTATGCTCAACTGCTAACTGTTGCAATTTTCTCTGTACATCACTAGCTGGAACCTCAAATGACTCTGTGTATTCAAACCTTCGCCTCTTTGATTTGCCACAATACCCACCTCTCACCCCACCTGAACTCACAGCACCAGAACAAACGCCACATGACGAAACACAGACCCTAATAAACGATTCTGGAATCCCATAAAACTTTGCACCGACGGTCCAACTCTGCTTGATCCGGTCAATCGTCTCCTTCAACCCCAAATGCCTTAACAAATCCGGATCTGCATGCAGTGAACTCACGATCTCCTGCCATTGCTCAACATATGACACACTCTGCATAGGGTTACTCTTAAAATAAAGTGAAACGCTACCATTTGAGTCCACCTTAGCCTGCAACTTATCTTGAATCCTCTTCCAGGCCGTCAAATATGCTGTATCTTCGTTTCTATCTTTCCAAACCGCACGCCAGGATTTAAGCACTTCCTGTGGAGAAGCTTTCTGTATCTCACTAGTAGTAGCTAAGCGGCCTTCCAGAATGCACTTAACCATCAAGGAATGCGAATCTTTATTAAATGTGTAAAACTGGGACGACATATGAGGAGTCGGGTCGACGTATGGTGAAATTAAGCTAGTATCAGGGTTAGGATTTAGTAAGGGTTTTGAATCCTGCTCGATTTCGTCGTCCTCGTCTTCTTCGTCCATCAGAAGAGATTCTAGGGTTTGGTCTCCAGCTAGAAAAGATTGATGGTACGAGTGCAGGAGATCTGCGCCGATTAGGGCTTGGTCGGAGTTCGAAATCAGGTTTTTGGGATTCATTTGTGTGATTGTTGGAGACGGGGAGGACGATTTAGGCATTTATCTTTCAACTTTATCTCGCCCAAAATACCTTTGGTAGTAGAGAGAGTTTTTGGTAGGAGTGTGACGACTTCGATGAAGAGTGAGTGTGATTGGACTAAAATTGGGACCCGGTACAGGTCTTCAGCTTTGTTTGACCGCCATTGACTTGTTTAGGGCAGGTTATATTTGCAGGTATAGACGAAAATCGAATGGCTAAATGGTTGCACCCTACGGCCCATTGTTAAAGTCATTTCAACATTTAATGGAATCAACTATAAAAAAATAGCTGACATAGCGTGGCAGAGTGAAAAAACGTGCTCCTGTCTGATAAGAGGTCATGAATTCAGTGTTTATTCTGACATCATGTGGGCATATTAACCAATTTTTCAAAAAAAAACAAAAAACTTACAAAAACGACTTTAGAAATTCGTTATTAAGTGAAAAAGAGTGTCCATAAGCAAACACAATCAATTACACGTGTAACTAAACAACACTGCAATAACTCTTTTACAAATTTCAAATTAGGAGTTGGTGAATGAAAACGGTAGTTGTGCTTATTATATCATGTTATGCTTACAAATCAATATTTTTGTGATTTGTTCATTATAATGAAAGAATAAAGACAATTGATTATATTTGATTACATATAATATTTTCTATTATAACTATTTTTTTTTTTTTTTTTTTTTTTTTTTTTTTTTTTGGGACAACAACAAAGGTAATAATGCTTGGATATTTTTTTATTTGTTATGTCCTATCATAATACAAAATTTGAACTCTAAATTATTCATATGTATTGCATAAACAAATTAGTCCGTGTTGACTTAACCGTAGCTAAATTAATTAGATTCTTATATATCAAAGAAGCATTGTAGAAAAGTTGGATGGAAAACACTTTTGTGTATTGGAGTTTGATTCCTCTAAAAAAATGTCTTTCTAAATTTAAATCAGTTTCAAATATATTTGTTCATTTCTTTCCAAAATCGAGTTGTTCGTGAAATCTCAGATTCACGATTGGATGTCTTAGCATGCAAAGTACAATTAATACTTATGTTCACCGAAATTGTTTTCGTGAGAACGCTTGTTTTAAACTAACAATAGCCATATTGATCGCAGTTGTCAACTTATTTGAGTGATGCAACAACAGTTGTAGTTAAATTAAAAATAACCTGTCACGGTTCTAAAGAAAAATAAAAAAGTTGCCTCTCTTCTCTCTTTCTCCTTGGTTTGCCTCTGACTATTTTAATCCTTCAAGTTCAAAAGGATTTATTTCTATCAACCTAAATGGCGGAGGTGATTGGATTCAAACTTAAGATGCGATAACAGTTGTGGTTGAATGTTATGCTTTAACCTGCATCAGTGATATTCAAATATAAGAGTATCTTAATAATTTAGTTTGTTACAACTACGGTTATTTTTGTCGATAAAAAATATCTAGCAAGTAATGAGGGTGTTTTTTTTATTGAAGAAGTTGTAAGGAAAGGATTGATCAATAAAAGTCAACATATTAGTAGCACAATAGATACTTTCTTCAATTTCAAGTTGCATTTGTAATAATGACAAGATTGCATTTCATTACTAGCTTCGTAGTTGTATTTGCATGATGTTATGATTGCATTTGATTGTTAGTTTTGTAATTGTATTTGGATGATTTGGCCCTTTTTATGTTGGTATCATAACAATGTTATGCACGCATTTGTTAACTAACTTTATAGACGCATATGGACCATGTAGTTATATTAAATTACTAATATTGACTTTTTTATAACTAATGTAACGATCCGCACCCACTCAAGGGCGAGAGACGTTTCATGACATAACGCATAATAATAACAGCAACAACATAACATATATTACATCAGAGTTACATATCCCAAGGATCCATATATTACATCACAGGACAGCGGAATCACAAACATAATGTACATGTCTGATAAAGATAAAGGATAAAGGATAGAGGCAGGCCCAACCACCGGAGTCTTCTAAAGTAGATCCAGAGCAATCCAAATCTAGCTCTAACTCCAAACCCAAAAGCACTAGTAGCTAACCCAAAAAGATAACTATATAACCTACTAATCAACCTGCCCGTATGGAAAAAGTAGGCACCCGAGGTTGCAAGGAAAAAACAATATCGAGTCAGTCATGGGACCGGTGTGAGAAAACTTTATCAACTAATCTTATACTTAGCATTATATTGATTAAGGTATTTCAAGACCACGCTGCATGTCACGGAACGAGTTTCCTCCCTAGGATACATGCACAAATATAGTAACTATAACAACCATAAAACATACTTGAAAACATGACTTTAGGAAAATGAACGATTATAAGCCTCAGGTCCCATCATATAATGCTAGCGCACACCAGAGGATATAATCTCAAAACATGCTTGATATAGTTTTAAATCTAAGTCATTAGATATTATAATAATGTCTAAGGTGTGGAAAAATCTTTTCGAAAATAAACTTACGAATCTGGGCTTGCGTGGTGCCTCATCCCACTATGTTGGCTACATAGGTATACAACCAAAAATCGTAAAGGTTCGTATTGAAAGTTGGATTTCCATCAATGAGTCTAGGCTAAGGATCTTCCCAGTCCGATTCGGAAACCCCAGCTAGTTTCCAGGATCCTGTATGGCTCCTTCAGAGCGGTAGGGTTGGTCCGCCCTACTTTGTGGATTAAAGTAACAGCCTGAACATAATGTCCCTCAGTTTGTGTGTAGACTGTCATCTAGGTTTATTGACCTAGTTTGAGGTGCCTCATCTAACAAACCACATAAGTAAATGTCTGGGCTTCATACCATGGCGTTTCTTTTGCTAGATGGAACATTAAGTCCCTACCCCTACGCTCTACAATCCTGTTTCGGCTCATTTCGGGTTGTGAGGACCGCGAAGTCACAACATATACAAAGCTACGCATTGGTCTTCAACCACAAGGCTCTGCTTTTCAACAAAAGCCTTGATCATTTGCACTTATTATGCCACACTGTCATTCCTTAAAACACAAACTTCTACTCACCAACATACAACCTTTGAGCTCGTTCGACTCAAAGAAGGGTGTTAAGAAAGACAATAAATTCTCCGCCACCAAACAGAAGTATGTTTAGTAAATATCAGTGTGCATTTTATAAAGTACGGTGTTAGACACGAAATCCATCAAAAAGTCCGTTCCGGGAATAGGAACGAAACCGAAGGCACTTGATTCCACGTCCCCGCCTGGGAGTGCAAGTCCTTGCAAAACCAAATCGCTTTAAGTATGGTCAGATTAGCCGCTACTTTAATCTCATGTGGGCCGTCGCCCAAGACATCAACAGGTCATCCATCCGATGTGAAGAAATCTGGGTCTTCTACCATTGTCGTCATCGATATCTTGACATCATCTTCACATCGAATAATTATTCGGAATGGGTAAAAACTCGGTCTTTCCCAATAATTAGCGCATCTTTTAAAACCAATAGGTATACAGGATCTCATGAATCTCATTCCAATCCAGAATATTCCTTTATTCAAATATTCATTAAATAGGGAATTATTCCCACAAATCTTATCAAAGATTTAATTCATTTAAACCTCTTGTTTAAGTTTTTCTTTGGAAACCATTGCAAAAGACTTTACAATATCGTTTCATAATCTAAACCAAATTTAGATTTAATAAACTATTAAATGAACATCTGGGCTTTCCTTTTGATCCATTCTGATCCTCGCCCGGATAAATAATCGTTGGCCAGGTAAATTCAGCGCACTGGTTGCAGCATACCTTACCTTGTTAAACACCTCATTTATCCTTCCGGATCTCACAGTCGGGACAGACTTACTCGTGGTTTCCACACATTCAACCAAAATAGGTGTTTATTATTAAAAACATTATTTATTTGTCCAAAATGCTTTCATTTTTCCCATCATTTCATTATTAAAATAATCATTTAAAATCCAATTTCTGGAATGAGAATCATTCAACTCATGTATAACACGAGAATCTGGGTATATACAAACATTCAATAAACATAAACAAGATGTCATGTGTCTAACGAGTTGTAACTAAACTCGTTAGTTATTTAAGATCAGATGTCGGTGTCATAATTGGGTTCCATTTTATTACTTAACAACCAAACAGTATTGATCAACCCAATCAACCTCATGAATTTATTTAGAAACCATTAACAACCATATACGACCAATATAATCACCCCAAATTTTCTAAGAGACATTTAATCAAACACCATATGTGCATCTCTTAAACTATCTAATTAAAACCCTTTATAAAGTGAGTTTTTCTCACATACTTTAAAGACTACCCAAATTTTACCTAAAGATCGAATCTTTAACAGTTTAATTTTCCCACATCAAATCACTTACCAATAACCCAAACATATTACCAAAATTAAATCAAGGCACGTATATTTATGATATTCCATAAAGGTGTAACTTTGTGGACCTAACATAAAGGTTTTCACTCCAAACAAATTGTCATTTTTACTTCATGAACCTATTTAAGGATATTTTTTTAACAATCATATTCCATCAATCATCCATGAATTCACCACTAAAACTCTAAGAAACATTTCAACAAACACCTTATATGCAATAATTAAATCAAGCAACAAAAACCCTTTAAAAAGTTTAGTTTTTCTCACCCAAAAGCTTCCAGATCCTAGATATAGGTTGTAGGGACCTAGCTTTAGCTTACTCTTCTTTCCTTTTGCTTTTTTTTAATGAAAAGGGCGCCATGGCCGTGAGTATTAGGGAGAGGGAGGAGGATTAAGGATGGTGGAAATTAAAGTGGATGGGGGAGGTCCTTTTATAGCTTAGAAAATCACATGGACTGGTGACTTGTCACAAATCTAAGGGAAGAGAAATGGATGGTTTATATTCATCCTTATCCACTTTCATACTTATCCAAAAGTGTGTTTTCTCATGTGTTTTCTCACCGACTTTCCTACCACTTGTTAGCCTATCAAACGTTATTACTTTTCGTATATTTTCCTGTCACATTATCCACTTTTTAACGTACTTCAATCCAGTCTAAACAAATCTGAAATATGAATTCATTTACTATTTTAAATAATTTATTTTAGTTTTCTTTTGTTAATAACATTTCATCTACGAACTCTCATTCTCCCTAAACTGGTACTCAACTAATATCCCCTATTCTGAATTTTTCTGGATAGGTCTTAGGTTTTAGTTTTGTCATTAGGACTGTAAAATTCCAATTATCGACAAAATTTGGTTCAAATTTTGGCATTTTATTTTTTATTTTCCACATACGAATGCCGTTTTATGCGAAACTCCCCTGAGTACTAAAATTCACTATTTCGGATCCAACAGAGGTGGTCTTACGATCTAGCGATATCCCGTTCTCAATATATCCTCAAAATTGACCTTTTTTAGTTCAAATTTTGAATCTTTTACGAATTTAACATATCTAGCGGATGCCATTTTCGACACTTGGTTGGTTACCTAATTTCATCATTTTGGATTTAATGAAACTGGTTTTATCGAAAGCCGAGTTCGTTAGCTACTACTTCCTTAAGAAACTGCTATTTCTTAAGAGAAATTGATATTAAATTGGTTCTGAAATTTTTGGGTTGTTACATTCACCCCCCTCTCCCCTTTAAAAAAATTTGTCCTCGAAATTTAGATGCAAGTAAAAGCGGAATAGAATAGATAAAGAGATAAATTACCTCACTCATGAATCACCCAGGTATTTCCACCCTACACTGGGGATAAGCCTTTTTGGAATTATCCTTTGTTTCCCAGGTGCAATCTCTAGGATCTTTACTCCATCTAATCTTGACAAGGTTGATCTTTTTGTTCCTCAATTCACGGACTTCCTTGCAAATAATAGCATGCGGCTCTTTTCGAATGGATAGATTTGGTGCAACTTCCAAATCTTTTGGTGCTGCCTCTTCAATAATTAAACCTTATCCCTTATAGCTTTCTGAAGTTAAGACACATGGAATACATTGTGAATCCCTGACAACCATTCAGGTAGCTCGAATCTATAAGCCACAAGACCAATTCGTGCCACCCCTGGAAATGGGCTAATATATCTTGGGGCTAGCTTCCTTGTCTTCCCAAATCGAAGAACTCCTCTGAGTGGGGATACCTTCAAATAAGCCATATCACCAATTTCAAACTCCAGAGGTCTTTTCTTTGAGTCTGCGTAACTCTTTTGTCTGCTCTGGGCCGCTTTCATCTTCTTCTTTAGGAAATCTACTTTATTTGACGCTTCCCTAATCATACCTGGACCTAGAACTAGGCGATCCCCAGATTCAGTCTAACATGCAGGAGATCTGCATGGTCTACCATACAATGCCTCAAATGGAGATATACTGATACTAGCTTGATAACTATTATCATAAGAAAACTCCACCAGATGCAGGTTGTATTCTCAAGAGCCTCCAAAGTCCAGAATACATGCTCAGAGAAAATCTTCGAGAATCCTATTCACCATTTCTGTCTGCCCATCCGTATGTGGATGGTATGTTGTTCTAAGATTTAGCTTTGTTCCCAACGCAGTTTGAAATGCCTCCCAGAATTTGCTTGTGAAAATTGGGTCCTTATCGCTTACAATGTTGTTAGGCACACAATGAAATCTGACTATTTCCTTAACATACAATTGAGCCAAGCTGTCAGCTGTCCGGTTTCTCTGATTGGAATAAAATGCGCACACTTGGTCAATCGATCTACTATCACCCATATAGCTTCATTTCCCTTGCGGGTTCGAGGCAAGCCGTCTATGAAGTCCATGGAAACCTGATCCCATTTCCATTCGGGAATCTCTAATGGCTGTAATAATCCTGCAACCTTTTACTGATCACTTTTCACTTGTTGGCAAGTTTGACACCTGCTAGCATATATGGAAATATCCCTTTTCATAGCCTTCCACTAGAACGTCCGTTCAAGAATCTTGTACATCTTGCGGACCCCGGGATGGATGCTTATCTTTAACTTATGGCATTCATCCATAACTTCTCTTTTAAGCTCTGGATTGTTTGGAACACAGATCCGTCCTTTCAGTCTCAGAACTTCTTTTTCATCTACTTCAAAGTCTGTAATTTCACCTTCTTTGATTCTCCTACACATCTTTTGAACGAACTCGTCATCCTTCTGCTGGCCAGAAATCTTCTGACTTAAAGAGGGAGTGATAATCAGATTAGCAACTATTGTATGCTTCCTGCTGAGGGCATCTGCCACCACGTTGGCTTTACCTGGAGTATATAGAATATTCAGGTCATAGGGTACTAAAAACTCAAGCCACCACTACTATCTCAAGTTCAGATCTTTCTCTGTGAATAAATACTTTAATGACTTTTGTTCTGAATAAAGTTCGAATTTTTCGCCCAAAAGGTAATGCCTCCAAATCTTTAGCGCAAACACAACTGCTAATAACTCCAGATCATGAGTTACATAATTCTTCCCGTGTGGTTTCAGTTTCCTGCTTGCCTAAGCTACCACTTTCCCTCTTTGCATCAATACTGCTCCCATCCCATTTCTTGAAGCATCAGTATAAACACTCAGATCTTGGTTACCATCAATAATAATCAAAACTGGCTCAGAGGTCAATTTATTCTTTAACTCTTGGAACGATTCTTTGCATTGGGGAGTCCAAATCAATTTGGTATCCTTCTTGGTCAGCTTTGTCAGAGGGCTAGCTATTTTTGAGAAATCCTTGACAAAATTCTGATAGTAGCCAGCTAATCCGAGAAAGCTTCTAACCTCAATCGGTGTCTTGGGCTGCTTCCATTCTTGAATCGCAGAGATTTTGTTTAGATCCTATGAGATTCCTTCTCTTGTCACTACATGCCCAAGAAACGTCACTTCACTTCTCCAGAAATGGAACTTAGCAAATTTAGCCTTCAGCTCGTTCTTTCTTAGAATCTCCAGAACGGCTTCCAAATGCTTCGCTTTTTTGTTCAGACTTAGAGTAGATAAGGATGTCATCAATAAAATTTAACATAAACTTATTATTTACCTCTCGGAAGACTCTATTCATCAAATCCACAAAATATGATGGAGCTTTGCACAGTCCGAAGGGCATAACTAGCCATTCGTAAAACATATTTGGCCCTCTGAAAGCCATAAGAGGGAAGCATTCTTCTACAACTCTTAATTGATGGAATCCCTTAGCTAGATCCATTTTAGAGAACACTTGAGATTCATACAACGTATCAAGCTGATCATCAATACAGGGGAGAGGATATTTATTCTTCAGAGTTCGTTTATTCAGATCTCAATAATCCATACACAACCTGAGTGTACCGTCAGACTTTGGAACAAACACTACTACTGTGTAATAACCCGGAAATCTGAGCCAATTTAAAAAAATTATTTTAGCGAATTTTGATTATTTAAAATGAATTATTTTGAATAATTCGTTGGGAAATTTATTTTGAATAGAATTGGAACGTATATATTTATATACGTCGTCGTTAGAATATAAATATTTATTTTAAATAATAAAAGGAATTGAAAATGGCGCGGTAGTTCGATAATTCGATTTCAAATTTCAATTGAATGTACCGGGTGCAAAATAAATCGGATTTTAGTGAAACTGAAAATATTAGAATCTAATTGAGAATATCTTTCCAACGAATCTGAAAAATTGAAATTCCATAGCGGGAATCAAAAGTTACGTCCGGTTGAATATTCAGAATAGTCGCTATGGAATTCTGGCCCTTAAAAATGGAAATTTTGCAAACGACCTCGGTTTTCGATGAAACCACCTTTGCTGGATCCGCGATGTCAAATTATTACTAGGTTTCAAATTTCATAATTTTTTGAATCAATATGTGAGCGTGGCAAAGGAAAACGCGTTTGACCATTTTTAGTTGATTTTAATCGACTGGAAATTGACCATTTTTCAAACGATCTCAGAATCTGACGAAATTAGTTTTATTAGGACCGTATCGTCAATACGAAGCTAGAAAATATTTTTGGGAATTTTTAGAGTTAGTATGTGGCCCCAGTAAATAGAAATGCGCGCTCAAATTCAATATATAGAGTTATATGTTGATTTTGACGAAAACTGATCGAAACAATTGAATCAGCTTACGGTACATATCCCATTGTGTTTGAAATGGGGGTAGTTAGCTAGGGATGACAGGCGGTGGGTCTCGTTTCGAGGTCGAAAATAAAAGTTGCTTTTTAGAATTTAATAATATATATATATTTATTTATATAAAGGCCCCCCTTTTGTCTCTTCCACGATCGGATTTTAAAATAAAAAAAGGAAAGAAGAGAGGACAGAGGCGGAAAACCGCCACTGCGACGCCCCCTGGGCCGACGCGCCGACGTCGGAGGCGTCAGAACTCCCCCCCCTCCCCCGCCGTGCCGCCCCATCTTCTTCTCCCTCTCCTGCTCTTCCTCTGTTCTCCTCTTCTGAAGTGATCGCCCCCACCCCTCCAAACCCTAAAAACGCCGAACCCCCCCCTGCACCCCAAACCACCTCGCGCGAGACCCCCGACCCCACTTCGGCTCCCCCTCCTCCCTGAGACGCAGCGCCGAAGACCAGACCCCTGACCATCTCAGACCACCCTCCACCTTAGTCGTTTAACTGTAAGTCTTCCTTTGATTTTATTCTTGAATAAAATTTAGTTTTTATTTTATTTTATTTATATAACGTAGAGTTTTGATCTTTAGGTTAGGAGAAAACTATGATTCTTATTTTGAATTGAATCAAAGAGTTTAGATTTTTGTAAGTAAAAAGGTGAGATCTTTATAAATATAAAGATGAAATTTTTATAATAGGAAAGATCGAATTTTTATATATGCTGAAAGATTAGATTTTTAGAAATAGAGAGTTATATTTTAAATAACAAAAAGATATGATTTTTCATTACATAAAAATATTATTATTTTTATATAGATAGAGAAGTAAAAAATTTGACCTTTATATGTGTAGCGAAATAAAAATCTGATTTTTATTATATATATGTTGAAATAAAAATGTGATTTTTATAGCAATGATATAAAAATTCGATCTTTATATTAGAAATAGATATAAAAATATAATTTTTATATATGAAGGAGCGTTATAAAAATATAATTTTTATTGGATAAAGAGCGATATAAAAATATAATTTTTATATAGTGGATAGCGTGATAAAAATGCGATCTTTATTATATGAGCACCGTTGTAAAAATAGAATTTTTATCTATATAGTAGCGGTGTAAAAATAGAATTTTTATCTATATAGCAACAATATAAAAATGTGATTTTTATATGCATAGCAACAATATAAAAATGTGATTTTTATATATGTAGTGGTTACGGCAACGAATTTGACAAAAGGCGAGCACGACGAAGACTTCTGCGTATGAAGAGTCGTGGTATTGGATTAGCTAGTTGGTGAGAATTTCCCACTTTAAATTTTCTTTTCTAGTTTAATTTATATACTAGGATGTAGACGGTGCTTAGTAGCACCCGACACCCCTCGTCCACAGACCATGGACGACTTGTTTGTTTGATTGATTGTGTTGTGAAAATTGATTGTGTTGTGGAATGATTGAAAAAAATATTCATGTGTTGATATAAGTTAATTATCATTAAAAATAATTTTTAACGTGAATGTGAATAAATAAATATTCATTTACAAACTGGACGGTTTGTTTATGTACACCTATTTGAAGAATATTGATTGGGACGATAAATTTTACACATCGCCCAACTGCACAAATAATATTGAGTGTTTGTTGATTTGAAACCCCACACGGGTGTTGGGATGATATTTGGCGTACACTAATCCCAATTATTTAGTTGTATGTCGATCGATTGGTCGACAGACTGTGTAAGCGTTAATTATTTATATTTGATGCTTATGCAGTTGTGTGGTGCACTTTAGATGATGGTTGATTATTAGTCATTGCTATTATATACATGTGTTGTATAGAATCCAGATAATTAACATTATAGGGTAATTGATTGGGCCTCATTCCAATCGGGGAAATAAAGAATATTATAAAATAATGATTCATGTGTTGAATATAAAAATAGTCATGTGTTGACGATGCTCATGTGTTGAGAATATTCATGTGCTGAAACTACCCATGTGTTGAGTAAAATATTTTAACAATAAAATTTACATCTTTATCATATTTAAGATTAGAAACTACTTTACGGTTGGAGTCTGATTAAAAATCAAGTGATAGATACCATAATTTTATAAAATATATTACACAACAAAAATAGTCATGTGGTGACAGTACTCATGTGTTGAGATTAGTCATGTGTTGAAAGAAATATAGATTCATGTGTTGAATAGAATAAATATTCGTTTGTTGAATAGAATAACGAATTCATTGAAATATATAAAGCCGTATTGATTAGAGTTGCGATATTTTGACGTGAACGATATTTATATCGATTATATTCATTTTTATAATGAATATAGAAAAGGTAGTGATTTCAAAATATAACATTTTGAAAATATTATCATTTATATAGTAATGATATGAAATATTCAATTTTGATTTGAAATTGAATATAGAGTTGAAATGGTTTTGAAAACGAATTTAAAACGATTTATAAAATACGTTTTTAAAGGAAATCGACGAAATATATATAATATATGTATATTATATATATAATGGCCTGAAAAGAACGTGATGCGCCGCGGTAGTTCGTGAGTTTCGACCATTGACTTCGAATTGACGTTGCGGGAGATCCGACAGTCGGATTCTCCTAAAACCGGAACCGTTGGGTTCGTATCGAAAAGAGCTTTCCAATGAATATTAGAAATTTGAAATCTAACGGTTGGATTTCGAATTATGTCCAAATCAAATTTGGAAAAGGGCGCTGTAAGTGCAGTTCGATGGCCGTTGATGGAAATCGACTGTACGGGCCTTGATAAAATTATTAAAAATATCAATAATTTGTGTAAAATCATAATATATGAATTGGAAAGAACTTGGATGAAAAACTCTATATTTGAAAAGATGAAAATGTATTTTTATCGAGATGAACTAGAATTAAAATCAATTTATTTTTGAAATAAATAAATTGAATTGGTTTTGAAAATAACCAGAATTTCCAATATATATAAAGTGGAAGTGGATTTGAATCGAAATTGTCTTTGGAATATTTCGATATTGGTTTTCGTGATTATACAGATATTGTTATGGGAGTTTGAAAGATATATTTATATCGTTATTTCCAATACAATATTTATTGGTTTCAGAATTTGATATTGAATATAAGCCGGTATATTTTCTATTCTGAGCCTTGTATTTAATATCAAATGTGATTTGGGTTTGTGGTGAATCGTGTTTTAGGTGACATTGGTTCTTTAACCCAGTTAAAGACAGGATATTGATTTTTGAGAAGATTAAAACTAAGTGGAGTTTTAATGAATCTGTAATTAGATCGAAATGTAAATTGATAATTTAAATTATCAAATGTGGAAAGTGATCGAGAATGGAGTATCACCAGTTTTGCTCCAAGGCGATAGTTAAATCTTTAAGTAGATTTGAACGTGAAATGGTAATTAATTTTACCGATAACACCGTGGTGTTAGATATGGAGTATTACCAGTTTTGCTCCATGGGATAAATAGGTTGGGATTGGGAAATAAAATAAATAATTACTTCGGTGTGGTTCGCTAATCTCGACTAGTTTGGAAAACCATAATATGGTTTGAAATGATATCCAAAGGAAGATTAAAGAATAAATTTAGAAGAATTTATCTTTGATAAAATTAATGGGAACCTTTCCCTAAGAACGTGAAAATTTGAATAAAAGAACATTCTGAATTGGAATGAGGCGTATGTTGTGTTTGTGTAACACGTGTTTATTATATACGCGGGTTATTCGGAAAAGCCGGGTTTATACCCATTCTGAACAACCGATTCGACGATATGTCGAAGATGAAGACGGTGGTTGAAGACCGGAAGTCTTCACATCGTCTGGGTGATTACTGATGATCTTGATTGGGCTGTACACCCAAGATGAGGGAATCAGTTGGTGATCGTCCAGACGTACTTGGAGATCGATGGATATGCGAGGAAAGTGCCTTCGGTTTCGTTCAGACCCAGAACGAACTTGTAAATGGACTGTGTGTCTGACATTGGATTTTATTCTGTGTTGATTGATCTCTATTAAATATACATCTATTTGGCGGCGGAGAATTTATTCTCTTGCTTAACCCCCTTCTCTGAGACGTACGAGCTCAGAGGTTGCATATCGATGGACATCAGTCGCATGGAGTGAATTGCCTGTGTGGCACGCCTAAGTGGCAAATGATCAAGGCTTTTGTTGAAAAGCAAAGTCTTGTGGTTGATGATCAAAGCACGGCCTGTGTGGCGCAACTTTGTGTATAGCGTGAATTCGCGAGCCTCACACCTCGGTATGAGTCAAAAACGGGATACAAACTGTTGGGAGAACACGGCGTTTCTTTATAGCTAGTGGTGGTGTCAGTGCTTAAATTGGCTGAAATTTATATATACTTTTCACCTGTGTGGTTGTTGGAATGCGAGGCGTCTCGGATATAGGTCTGTTAGGACCGGGAAACGTGTGTTCAGAAATAACTAATCCTCAAAAGTAAGAGAGGATCGGCCCAACCGATTCCAAGGATCATAGTGGGGTCCTGAGACATTTGCTAGAGTGTCTCGAACGAAGAGGAGCTTGCCCCTTGCCTCGACTCATGACGGAAATCCAATTTCCAATACGTGATATTGCAGTTTTATGTGTTGAGCCTAGTATGGCGACATGATAGATGATACTCATGCCGCCTATGATTGATATTTATGATTTGAATTGTTTAGACACTATACACTTATAGTAATATCAGAATAATCTGTCTTTAAACGTATTAAGCATTCTTTGGCTATTATAAGATAAAACCCTATCATCCGGCTTGCGTTGCATTGTGTAATGGGACCTGGGTCTTATAATAGTTTCATATTTCTTTATTTAGCATTGCGCTGTTTGTTTTATGCACTGGTATTCTTGGGAGGAAACCAGTTCCGTGTTATACGGCGTGGTCCCTTGATTTACCTAACTTTAAAGTAAAGATTAATAACTGTTTTAGTTCTCACACCAGTCACATGACTGACCTGGAGTTTATTGTTTTAACCTAAACTCTGGCTGCCCTATTTTCGACACGGGCAGCTAGTAGTTTTGGTTTTGCAGATTTATATTCACAGGATCCTGATTTACAGCTGGAACGATGCTCGGAAAGCTCTGTATCCGTGTATTACTTTCAGTTGTGTTTTGTATTGTTTTTCCGCTGCTTTGTAATTTATTGTAATCTCTGATATTTATCGAATGTATTTTATTTATTCATACTCTGTATATTCTTGTATCTGATGGAATTGTTGTAATAAACGATGAAATGTTCTTCTGTTTGCGTTCCAATTTGTCCTGTTCTCAAAACGATCAGGGGTTTCAAACGGTCTTGGTCGGTTTAACGATCGATTAGGATCGAGCGGAATTCCTTACCGTCTCATTTTGGTATCAGAGCTTTGGTTATAGAGCTCGAGGACAAGACACATTAGAACCGAACGAAAGAATCCATCAGATATTGGATTAGCAATATCCAATTAGGATGACTCGTTAGAGATAGGATCAATAGTATCCTAGAACGAGCGTGAAGAGTATATTTTTCAATTGAAAACAAATTTTGTTTTGAAATTTAAATCGTTTTATACGTATTTGAATATTTATTTATTTTGAATTTGGGCAATCGAGTATATAAAGGTTTTGCATATACGCGTCATGAACGTATATTCGAAGTTTTAATATACTGGATAGATATAGAATCACATTCTATTCGCCCGGAGACAGTACCGATAATTGTCATGACATCATTAGCATTTATGTTCGTGTTTCGAAGGTGTGATATCTATATATTTCCATTAGACTGGTGTAAGAACCAAAATATAGCTAGAATACATTGTTGTGAATTGACATCAAAAATGTGATTTTTGTATATATATTAAAATTATGAATTTGAAATTCTAATTCACTAATTGATTGCTGATTGAGTTGTTTGGTTATTTGTTTGAAATTTTGAACCGTTTGGCCTAATTGAACCAAATATTGAGTTATATTGAAAATTGGTGCATTTGCATATACATGTACTTACATTGAACAGGTCATAGCAAGGAGGCTAGAGCAGACGAATAAAATTGTTTGCCCGACAAATAGGTACATGTTTACCATAATTTACTGTTTTGTTTGGGTGATGATGATTTTATGAGCCGGTTGGCTTTTTCTTTTTCTTTTTGATTGAAGAAGGCCATGGAAGGCTATATGAAATATCCCGAAGTCCCCGGTGCAGGGGAGGTTATGGTGAAATTTTTAGGAAATTTAGGGTGTTAGCCAAATTTTTGAAAAATTTGAAAAGTTCTTAGAAATGGAAAAATTGAAGAACTTAAGCCGTAATGAAAATAATGGAAGTTGAGTTGATTAGTTAAACAACTTTCGGCTTCATTTCTTTTCGGGGACGAAAAGTTTTAAGTGGGGGAGATTGTAATAACCCAGAAATCTGAGTCAATTTAAAATTTTTATTTTGGCAATATTAGCGAATTTTGATTATTTAAAATGCATTATTTTGAATAATTCGACGGGAAATTTATTTTGAATAGAATTGGAACGTATATATTTATATATGTCATCGTTAGAATATAAATATTTATTTTAAATAATAAAAGGAATTGAAAATGGCGCGGTAGTTCGATAATTCGATTTCAAATTTCAATTGAATGTACCGGGTGTAAAACAAATCGGATTTTAGTGAAACTGAAAATATTAGAATCTAATTGAGAATATCTTTCCAACGAATCCGAAAAATCGAAATTCCATAGCGGGAATCAAAAGTTGCGTCCGGTTGAATATTCAGAATAGTCGCTATGGAATTCTGGCCCTTAAAAATGGAAATTTTGCAAACGACCTCGGTTTTCGACGAAACCACTTTTATTGGATCCGCGATGTCAAATTATTGCTAGGTTTAAAATTTCATAATTTTTCGAATCAATATGTGAGCGTGGCAAAGGAAAACGCGTTTGACCAGTTTTAGTTGATTTTAATCGACTGGAAATTGGTCATTTTTCAAACGGTCTCAGAATCTGACGAAAGTAGTTTTGTTAGGACCGTATCATCAATACGAAGCAAGAAAATATTTTTGGGAATCTTTAGAGTTAGTATGTGGCCCCAGTAAATAGAAATGCGCGTTCAAATTCAATATATAGAGTTATATGTTGATTTTGACGAAAACTGATCGAGACGATCGAATCAGCTTACGGTACATATCACATTGTGTTCGGAATGGGGGTAATTAGCTAAGGACGATAGGTGGTGGGTCTCGTTTCGAGGTCGAAAATAAAAGTTGCTTTTTAGAATTTAATAATATATATATATATTTATTTATTTATTTATATAAAGGCCCCCCTTTTGTCTCTTCCACGATCAGATTTTAAAATAAAAAAGGGGAAAGAAGAGAGGACGGAGGCGGAAAACCGCCACTACGACGCCCCTTGGGCCGACGCGCCGCCGTCGGAGGCGCCAGACCTTCCCCCCCCCCCCCCCCCAACCGCGCCACCCCATCTTCTTCTCCTTCTCCCTCTCCTGCTCTTCCTTCGTTCTCCTCTTCTGAAGTGATCGCGCCCACCCCCCCTCCAAACCCTAAAACCGCCGAACCTTCCCCCCTCCCCCCCCCCACCCCCAAACCACCTCGCGCGAGACCCCCGACCCCACTTCGACTCCCCCTCCTCCCTGAGACGCAGCGCCGAAGACCAGGCCCCTGGCCATCTCAGACCACCCTCCACCTTAGTCGTTTAACTGTAAGTCTTCCTCTGATTTCATTCTTGAATAAAATTTAGTTTTTATTTTATTTTATTTATATAACGTGAATTTTTGATCTTTAAATTAAGAGAAAAATATGATTCTTATTTTGAATTGAATCAATGAGTTTAGATTTTTGTAAGTAAAAAGGTGAGATCTTTATAAATATAAAGATGAAATTTTTATAATAGGAAAGATCGAATTTTTATACATGCTGAAAGATTATATTTTTAGAAATAAAGAGTTATATTTTAAATAACAAAAAGATATGATTTTTCATTACATAAAAATATTATTATTTTTATATAGATAGAGAAGTAAAAATTTGACCTTTATATGTGTAGCGAAATAAAAATCTGATTTTTATTATATATATGTTGAAATAAAAATGTGATTTTTATAGCGATGATATAAAAATTCGATCTTTATATCAGAAGTAGATATAAAAATATAATTTTTATATAGGAAGGAGCATTATAAAAATATAATCTTTATTGGATAAAGAGCGATATAAAAATATAATTTTTATACAGAGGACAGCGTGATAAAAATGTGATCTTTATTATATGAGCACCGTTGTAAAAATAGAATTTTTATCTATATAGTATCGGTGTAAAAATAGAATTTTTATCTATATAGCAACAATATAAAAATGTGATTTTTATATGCATAGCAACAATATAAAATTGTGATTTTTATATATGTAGTGGCTACGATGACGAATTTGACAAAAGGCGCGACGAAGACTTCTGCATATGAAGAGTCGTGGTGTTGGATTAGCTAGTTGGTGAGAATTTCTCACTTTAAATTTTCTTTTCTAGTTTGAATTATATACTAGGATGCAGACGGTGCTTAGCAGCACCCGACACCCGTCGTCCACAGACCATGGACGGCTTGTTTGTTTGATTGATTGTGTTGTGGAATGATTGAAAAAAATATTCATGTGTTGAAATAAGTTAATTATCGTTAAAAATAATTTT
Organism: Allium sativum; assembly: GCA_030737875.1. NCBI lineage: Eukaryota > Viridiplantae > Streptophyta > Magnoliopsida > Asparagales > Amaryllidaceae > Allium > Allium sativum. The sequence continues at coordinate 342,703,467 of CM060920.1, read as the reverse complement.
TAACGTGAATGTGAATAAATAAATATTCATTTACAAACCGGACGGTTTGTTTATGTACACCTATTTGAAGGATATTGATTGGGACGATAAATTTTACACATCGTCCAACTGCACAAATAATATTCAGTGTTTGTTGATTTGAAACCCCACACGGGTGTTGGGATGATATTTGGCGTACACTAATCCCAATTATTTAGTTGTATGTCGATCGATTGGTCGATAGACTGTGTAAGCGTTAATTATTTATATTTGATGTTTATGCAGTTGTGTGGTGCACTTTGGATGATGGTTGATTATTAGTCATTGCTATTATATACATGTGTTGTATGAAATCCAAATAATTAACATTATATGGTAATTGATTAGGCCTCATTCAAATCGGGGAAATAAAGAATATTATAAAATAATGGTTTATGTGTTGAATATAAAAATAGTCATGTGTTGACGATGCTCATGTGCTGAGAATATTCATGTGTTGAAACCATCCATGTGTTGAGTAAAATATTTTAACAATAAAATTTACATCTTTATCATATTTAAGATTAGAAACTACTTTACGGTTGGAGTCACTACACCAGAAAAGCAATTTTGCCACGGCTTTGGGCCGTGGCAAATATGTTTTGCCACGATCTAAAGCCATGGCAAAATAGGGTGTGGCAAAAATTTTGCCACGGCTCAGTAACGGCCCAAAGCCGTGGCAATTTGGTATTTTGCCACGGCCCGTAGCCGTGGCAGATTCATATTTTGCCATGGCTTTGATCCGTGACAAATTATCATTCTGCCACGGCTTTGAGCCATGGCAATTTTACATCTTAAATTTTTTTTATTTAGCCACAGCTTTAGGCTATGGCTAAACTCAACTGGAAAAGCTGCATACTGATCAAAAACCTCCACATGAAGCATAAATCTCCGGTTTGAACATAATATGAGCAGGTTATACCCACCAATACAAATTTATGAGCAGGTCATACGTATCAATATAAATTGTAATATTCAAAGCTACAAATTTATAAAGTTCAAATGAACAACTCATACTTAACACAAATACAACACCTTCATATTAAAAACTACAAAATTCAATTTCAATTCACAATATCGATAGGCATCAACAATTCAAATTACAGATCCTTACTTCAAAGTTCAACACATCTGAGTTCATACCTAAAATAGTCATACTTCAAACCATAGTATACATTACATGATACAAATTAACTAAATATATACGGATACTTCAAAGTTCGTATATATTACGTATAACTTCAATATTCAGCAAATAGACCATAACTCATCCATAGCAGACCCTTACTTCATATGACCAACCTGCAAAGCAAAGTATCATCAGCAGTTACATCAACTCTGGCCTGATAATATTTTGTGGACTTTATGACAGGAAAAGCACAAAAGATAAAGAAGAAATGTTCTGTCTTCCTAGGAAACAAACTTATGACTTCTAAATTAGTTAATTATTGTAATCACATTAAAATAGTGATAGAACTGACAACATATTCAAGGTAATAAGAATATCACTACCTTGCGCTTGTGGTAATTTTTACCTAATCTTTCACCTACTGAAAATTTATAGAAAAAAAGTTATAGAACTAACAGAAATGAACACTGCCAATAGCATTTCAAAATGTTACTTCCATAACCAACATCATCGGGGACACACGTTCAATCAAAATCCCCATAGAAGGAATGCTATCAACAAAGTAAAAAAACAAAAACATCAGTGTAATATATAAGACATGCTACAACTGTAAAATAGCTGCTATAAAGTGTACGGTGTGAGAAGAATTTTGCAAAATGATTAATATTAGTGTACCTTTGGGCTGCTTTGCCGCTCTGTGTATGAAGTTTCACGGTTTGTTGAAGCTTCAATCTCTCGATTTTGAATCTAGTATGGGTAAATATCTCAAAGAAAGATAAAGAGGGAATGACAGTTGTTGTCACACATAACAGCAAGTTCTTTTTATCAGTTCATGATATTGATAAACAAAGAAATACTCTCTAAGAAGCTGCACAAAAATAAAATTAATGCTACATGTCCACCTATATTCTATATTCTATATTCTAGAATGGTGTTGCAATTTACACTATTAGTTTGTTTATGAGATAAACTGTCTACGGGTACATAATAATATTTCTCTGTTTCATCCAAGGAACAGTACATTTTTTTCAAAAGCAAATTTATTGTGCTTTTGGAACTAAAATACCCCAATAGTACCAGTTCAATTTTGTACACTACCTCTTCCCTTGACATATCATACTATTCTCTTGTGATTCTCTTGTTAAACTTTCATTATTGCGCCTACTCTACTGAAGTGGAAATGTTGCTTTGATAACATCCCCAAGTAAATTATATTAATATCTCACCGAGCTCTCTGTATTTGTTTTGGTTCAAAAGGAATGAGCTCTTGATTCTAAAATCATAAGATATAAAAATTTCAAAAACCAATCAAAATTGTTAATAATATTTTGATAATAATAAAGTGGTGAGGAAAACCTTTTATAAAAACTGCAAAATCATTATTCATCAACTTATGTTCTATTAAAGCAACATCTGACACTTTGAATCTAGAAATATGATCTAAAACTTCATATTTCCTGGTAAGGGAATTTAGTCCTCTAACATTCCAAAACATAAAAGTCATTAATTAGTTGAAAAAGTATTCCCTCCAAAATTGGAGTTACTAGAGGCAGAACACATTTTATTTCATTCAGAATATTTACTTTGCTCTTTACTTGATTGATCATGTCTGTCCATTTAGGTTTATCAATTGCGCCGTCATGTTCAATTGCTTGGAAGGTAAAATTATCTTCATCTCATTTAGAAGAATTATTACCCTTCCTTTCAGGATTTGAATCACTGGCCACGAAGAAGAATAAGGCTCTATGATCTTCTTAGCTGCAACCCCCATTTCATCTGGACACAAAGAAGTAGTAACATCCCTTTTATCCAAATTCAAGTATTGCTTATGAGAGTCCATAATTGTACATAACGGCCACTTGTTTTCTGAACTTGTAATTTTATTAATAATTCTGGACTGAGAGAAATTGTTCAATGTATAGACTTTATCTTTTGTATTAGCGTTTCTAGATTGATTTGTATTTAACTCTTGTTCAACATTGCCATTCGGTACCTTACCCTGAGTATTCACTTTCATAGAATCTTTTTGAATAATACTCCATTTGTTTCAGCTTCACCAGGATGATGTTTTGGAATCCAAGTTTTGATAAAATTACATATGTGGTCATTAAGACAAAAAAATCCCACAGTTTGAACATTTCACAGTGGTCCATTCATATAAAACTTCCTACCAAACAGTATTGTTATCTGCATCCAACATAGGAATTTTTTTAGGTAAAGAGAAGTCCGCATCTAGTTCAACTAGCACTTTCGAAAATGATAAAAGAATCATTCGTTCTGTATCCTGGTCCATTTTAATGGGTAAGCCAAGCACAAAAGCAATCCTGACAATAACTTCCTCCATCTAGAAAATCAATATATACCAAGATTAGGAAAACAGACCCAAATCGGAATTGTTTTCAAAAACTCCTTAGTTAAATTCATTTCATCCTTCCATTTTTTAAATATGGTTAAGCATTTATCATAGAAATATGGACCATTAGTTGAAACTTCATCGCTAACTTCTTGTTTCTCAAAATGTGTTGAGTAAAACCCGTTTTCTCGAAAAAAAAGTTGAAAATCAGCTAAAGGCTTTCATTCCCAGGTCCTATAGGCATGAAAAAAAATGATGGTATGGCGTCGGTACGAAGACATAAACAACAAAAGTAACCTTTTTTTTCATTTCTCCCAAGCGGACTTAACAAGCTGAGTATCCTTCATAGCACATTTCATACTATTAAACTCTATAGGAGTATAATAATTAATAGGAGATAGATTCGAAGTTTTCAATTTTGACACCACGCCATTCCAGGCTCCAGATATAGGCACGGATTTAATATTATCAACTTGCTTATTAGCAGTGTTATAAAGACCGTACCCGGCCGTAGGTTGAACCGCGGCTAACCGCGAGCCGTTGACAGCTACGGTCCGGAGCGGACTCGAGCCGTATTTCCACTGCAGACCGCAGTTAAACAAATCAAATTTATCAAACAGCGAAAAGAGCTATATTCACTTCTTAACATCCATAAAAGAATAAAGAAAAAGAGTTCCTCAACCTATCATTGCTTAGAAGGAAACAAATTGGCCACCCTAAAAAATAAAGACTACTCATTCGTTTATTCCTGTACAGAAAGAGAACAGTCATCATGCAATTTTGTATGCTTCTTACCTTCTACTACATCGACATTTCATTTGGTTGGATAAACCAAAATGCGACATGCCCTCTATGCCTCCTTCTGCAACGACACATTTGCAATTATTTGCACGGTCGATAAGTAAAGTTGTACACAAACATTATGCACATGCAGTGTTTACAAATAAGAGAAAATTTGACCTACTTATAGATAGTTGCTGGAAGATGATGTCAACTTCAAAGTCTGGCTGTTAAGCCAAAAAAACATATAGAATCCATAGATCATGTGAATTCCATGTACAGTTTGTATTATTGCTTCGCTGTGGATACTTCTTTACGTATTAGATTGCTAATTTCCTGGGAAAAAGTGATGGGTTCATTTTCTATATCTCATGTGTAAGTTAATCTTAACCATTAATTTGTGTATTACACATTACATCATCTGCGTTTAATATTAAAATGGACAAATGAAAACAAAAGATGGGGCTGCCTGCATATCCAATTTTCATAGTCCGCATCAGTAATGACACTGCAGTTCTTCATCATCTCACTGCTCACCACTATCAATCCATTCTCTAAGGCTTGAACTAGGTCTTCAAACTATTTGTCCGTCACCCTACATAATGGTAGGATTATAAAAGAGGCGACCCAGCACATACGGGTACCGCAGTCGGTTAGGACATGTAATGCTTACAGGTATGGTCAAGTGTTTAGTCTTTGCTAGCTAAGTTGCATACTCCTATGGGAACTAACATAGTTAGAGGAAAAACAATAAGGAAAACTGGATATTTCATTCAATGTAAAATGTAAATAACCATCACATTTACTCGAATAAAGCCCACAAACTAGACAGAGGTCAGCAATGTGAATTAAAGCAAGGATGTTTTTGGTTCCAGAGTGGCATATAGCAAAATAAAGAGTTCTAACGTGCAATTATATAATATAAGCAAATTGGCACACACAATAATGGATTCTCGTTTACCAGTCCTCAAAGAAAAATCATAAATGAAAGTCGAAACAGGGTTACCTGGTCAATCCAAGTAGCTGATGACGTAACTCAAGAAAAATTCTACTTCTATCGCAAACATCTTCCAAAGTAATGATCTGTTCGAGATCTTTCTCAACACATTTATGAAGACGTTCTAATCCTGATTCAGCCCCATCTGAAATTCAGTGGGTGATGTCACACATATTATTGGATCAATAAATCTCATTATTGACTATAGGGACACTGCCTTTCACAGTCCAATCTTCCATACCACATTTAAGCGGGCATATTAATTATTTATCCATGTAGCATGTAAGATGCCCGACCGGTGTGTACTCATTTTCCCTTAATGGCTATGAGTTGGGCCTTACCTAGTTTAACCCAAAGACAAGCACTAAAGTAAACAAATACGATATTCAAGACCAATAATTGGGAAGTACCTTAACATCAATAGTTGACTACAGACAGACCCAAAAAACAACAGTAAACTAAACTCTTAATTTATGCTGACCATACACAATTCACTAAAGATTATCAACAAAAAGAAAAGATTGCATCTAAAGAATCTTCTATTTACTTTTTACTTCATCCACTAAATCTGATTAATATATTGGGTTGTTTTGTGCATGTCTCGGCTACACAACCCGAATCTCAGGTGAGTATGAACATTTTTAAATTGTAATGTTGCCGATTGTCTTGGAAACTTTAATTATTAAGATATATTTTATTGTGTTACTGTTCATCAATATTAAATAGAGTAATTTTATTTTCTTAACAGTTTTTGACTTGAGATTATTTACTTATAAGAACAATTAAAAAGAATCTTGGGAATTTGTTGTTGGGATATATATTGGCAGCGTTCTGTATTCAACATAGGAGTTGTGTATAACAATGCTCACTTCTGTTCATGTCGTGACTATAACAAATTTTGCTATTCTAAACCAATCTGCTTGTATGTGGTATTTTATAGTTGTATGATTGTGCTCATTTCTTTGTCAAATGAGCAAAAGTAAAAGGTCGTTGGTCGATTCAAGCCTTGCAACCATATGGGATGTTTTGATTTAGATATTTTGTTGAATTAAATTAATGCTCTCGGAAGGTAACCTACTGGAAAAAGAAAGGATATAAAACATAAATCGAACCATCTCTTTACTGCTTTTTTATCATTTTAAATTTCAACTGATAAGATTTTTCAACTTGTAGTGGCAATGTCCAATCTGTCTTAAAAATTACTCTCTCAGCCGCATCTCTTCAATGGTTGGTATCCATGTTTAAGTACATTTAACCATCATCTTTCTTGCAAAAATTCTTGTATAATAACAACAGGTGAAATTTGTGGGGAAGATGTGATTGAGATTGCAGTAAAATCTGATGGTTCTTACGTGCTAAAAATCAAACTGAAAATAATGATATGGGCAAATGGCATCTCAAAATCATCATACATATTTTAGGCCTTTTTCTAAGAGCAGACCCAATATATATGATGGACCATTATTTCGAGTACTGTAAAATGTACTGGGGATGCCCAACTTCCCCGTAATTTAGGAGATGTGCACACCACATGAAGACTAGTGTGGACCATCAACATTGAATGAAAATTGATAAGAACATCTAGACAATTTTGGTACGTTTACTGCTAGAAATCATGTAAGATAACATATAGCAACCACAATAGTTAAATTAAGCATCTTGTTCAAATCACAGTCTGTAATATATGTTTACTGTTTATGGCATCACATGGCCAGTTCCAAAAGGCACCATGGACCTGAGATCTTAATAAATAAAGTTTCCAAGACAACCAACAAAAGAAAATAGAAGATTGAATAAATCATATCCACAGATCCACATCACATCAGAACGGCTACTGTTCATCAATATTATTCGAACACTGAATAAAATTAAATCGAACCCAACAAAAGAAAAATGGAAAAATATAAAATAACAAATACCTATATCTCTGATTCGCTTGAGATTTGATTTCGACCTGATACTTAGTTTTGCAAGTATCCAATGGATACAAAACTGTGGTGCTTATCAACGCTCCGACGGCGCCGGAACTGGCATCCACCAACGATCTAGATTCATCAAATTAGTCATCGCCGTGGATTGTTCGGATTTGCGGTGTATATTGATGGTGTGTTACTTCAGATAACACAACGAAATAACAACTTCACCGAACAAAATAGCTCCTGAGGAAGAAAAATGGAGATGTTGTAGGTGCGTGCTGTGGCAGTAGGATGAGGTAGGACTCGAGCCAGATCCGAGTAATAGGATTAAGAGAGATTGCAGAAGGAGGGAGTAAGCGAGAGAGCAGGAGGAGAGAAGCAGTGGTAGGGTTCGGGATCTGGGGGGAGGCAAATAAAAGACGAGAACGCGGGAATAAAAAATTGGTGGGAACGGATGTAAATTTGGTGTACGCTTCTTGAGCCATGAGTTCGGCTATAAAAGGACGAAAGTTAGCAACGGGCTGGAGCCATTATGAAATTGCCATGGTCCACAACTGTTCTACTTTCCTTCGGCACGGCCAAAAACCATGGTAAAATTGCCATGGTTCAAAGCCGTGGCAAAATTTCCGTTTTAGGGTGTGGTAAAATGTACAACATGGTGTAGTGAGTCTGATTAAAAATCAAACGATAGATACCATAATTTTATAAAATATATTACATAACAAAAATACTCATGTAGTGACAGTACTCATGTGTTGATATTAGTCATGTGTTGAAAGAAATATAGATTTATGTGTTGAATAGAATAAATATTCATTTGTTGAATAGAATAACGAATTTATTGAAATATATAAAGCCGTGTTGATTAGAGTTGCGTTATTTTGACGTGAACGATATTTATATCGATTATATTCATTTTTATAATGAATATAGAAAAGGTAGTGATTTCAAAATATAACGTTTTGAAAATATTATCATTTATATAGTAATGATATGAAATATTCAATTTTGATTTGAAATTGAATATAGAGTTGAAATGGTTTTGAAAACGAATTTAAAACGATTTATAAAATACGTTTTAAAAGGAAATCGACGAAATATGTACAATATATATATAATGGCCTGAATAGAACGCGCCGCGCCGCGGCAGTTCGTGAATTTTGACCATTGACTTCGAATTGACGTTGCGGGAGATCCAACCGTCGGATTCTCCTAAAACCGGAACCGTTGGGTTCGTATCGAAAAGAGCTTTCCAATGAATATTAGAAATTTGAAATCTAACGGTTGGATTTGGAATTATGTCCAAATCAAATTTGTAAAAGGGCGCTGTAAGTGCAATTCGATGGCCGTTGATGGAAATCGACTGTACGGGCCTTGATAAAGTATTAAAAATATTAATAATTTGTGTAAAATCATAATATATGAATTGGAAAGAACTGGGATGAAAAACTCTATATTTGAAAAGATAAAAATAGATTTTTATCGAGATGAACTAGAATTAAAATCAATTTATTTTTGAAATAAATAAATTGAATTTGAATTGCTTTTGAAAATAACCAGAATTTCCAATATATATAAAGTGGAAGTGGATTTGAATCGAAATTGTCTTTGGAATATTTCGATGTTGGATTCCGTGATTATACAGATATTGTTATGGGAATTTGAAAGATATATTTATATCGTTATTTCCAATATGATATTTGTTGGTTTTAGAATTTGATATTGAATATAAGCCGGTATATTTTCTATTCAGAGCCTTGTATTTAATATCAAATGTGATTTGGGTTTGTCGTGAATCGTGTTTTAGGTGACATTGGTTCTTTAATCCAGTTAAAGACAGGATATTGATTTTTGAGAAGATTAAAACTAAGTGGAGTTTTAATGAATCTGTAATTAGATCGAAATGTAAATTGATAATTTAAATTATCAAATGTGGAAAGTGATCGAGAATGGAGTATCACCAGTTTTGCTCCAAGGCGATAGTTAAATCTTTAAGTAGATTTGAACGTGAAATGGTAATTAATTTTACCGATAACACCGTGGTGTTAGAAATGGAGTATTACCAGTTTTGCTCCATGGGATAAATAGGTTGGGATTGGGAAATAAAATAAATAATTACTTCAGTGTGGTTCGCTAATCCCGACTAGTTTGGAAAACCATAATATGGTTTGAAATGATATCCAAAGGGAGATTAAAGAATAAATTTAGAAGAATTTATCTTTGATAAAATTAATGGGAACCTTTCCCTAAGAACATGAAAATTTGAATAAAAGAATATTCTGAATTGGAATGAGGCGTATGTTGTGTTTGTGTAACACGTGTTTATTATATACGCGGGTTATTCAGAAAGGCCGGGTTTATACCCATTCTGAACAACCGATTCGACGATATGTCGAAGATGAAGACGGTGGTTGAAGACCAGAAGTCTTCACATCGTCTAGGTGATTACTGATGATCTTGATTGGGCTGTACACCCAAGATGAGGGAATCAGTTGGTGATCGTCCAGACGTACTTGAAGATCGATAGATATGCGAGGAAAGTGCCTCCGGTTTCGTTCAGACCCAGAACGAACTTGTAAATGGACTGTGTGTCTGACATTGGATTTTATTCTGTGTTGATTGAACTCTATTAAATGTACATCTGTTTGGCGGCGGATAATTTATTCTCTTGCTTAACGCCCTTCTCTGAGACGTACGTGCTCAGAGGTTGTATATCGATGGACATCAGTCGCATGGAGTGAATTGCCTGTGTGGCACGCCTAAGTGGCAAATGATCAAGACTTCTGTTGAAAAGCAAAGTCTTGTGGTTGATGATCAAAGCACAGCCTGTGTGGCGCAGCTTTGTGTATAGCGTGAATTCGCGAGCCTCACACCTCGGTATGAGTCAAAAACAGGATACGGACCGTTGGGAGAACACGACGTTTCTTTCTAGCTAGTGGTGGTGTCAGTGCTTAAACTGGCTGACATTTATATATACTTTTCATCTGTGTGGTTGTTGGAATGAGAGGCGCCTCGGATATAGGTCTGTTAGGACCGGGAAACGTGTGTTCAGGAATAACTAATCCTCAAAAGTAAGAGAGGACCGGCCCAACCGATTCCAAGGATCATAGTGGGGTCCTGAGACATTTGCTAGAGTGTCTCGAACGGAGAGGAGCTTGCCCCTTGCCTCGACTCATGACGGAAATCCAATTTCCAATACATGATATTGCGGTTTTATTTGTAGAGCCTAGTATGGCGACATGATAGATGGTACCCATGCCGCCTATGATTGATATTTATGATTTGAATTGTGTTGACACTATACACTTATAGTAATATCAGAATAATCTATTTTTAAACGTATCAAGCATTTTTTGGCTATTATAAGGTAAAACCCTATCCTCCGGCTTGCGTTGCATTGTGTGATGGGACCTGGGTCTTATAATAGCTTCATTTTTCTTTATTTAGCATTGCGCTGTTTGTTTTATGCACTGGTATTCTTGGGAGGAAACCCGTTCCGTGTTATACGACGTGGTCCCTTGATTTACCTAACTTTAAAGTAAAGATTAATAACTGTTTTAGTTCTCACACCAGTCACATGTCTGACCTGGAGTTTATTGTTTTAACCTAAACTTTGGGTGCCCCTATTTTCGACACGGGCAACTAGTAGTTTTGGTTTTGCAGATTTATATTCACAGGATCCTGATTTACAGCTGGAACGATGCTCGGAAAGCTCTGTATCTGTGTATTACTTTCAGTTATGTTTTGTATTGTTTTTCCGCTGCTTTGTAATTTATTGTAATCTCTGATATTTATTGAACGTATTTTATTTATTCATACTCTGTATATTCTTGTATCTGATGGAATTGTTGTAATAAACGATGAAATGTTCTTTTGTTTGCGTTCCAATTTGTCCTATTCTCAAACCGATCAGGGGTTTCGAACGGTCTTGGTTGGTTTAACGATCGATTAGAATCGAGCGAAATTCCTTACCGTCTCATACTGCACCCCATCGTGAAAATTAGGCCTAATCAAACCCTTCCATGACAACTGCTTAGTTTGATTTTCCAACTCCTCTCTTTCCTTTAGTGCCATCCTACGAATAGGTGTACTATTGGCTTTGCGTCCAGAACTAATTCAATTCGAAAATCTGTCTCCCTTCGCGGAGGAAGTTTATCTACTTCTCCAAACACATCAGCATACTTATTGACTACTGGAATGTCCTCAATAGGGGTGAAGGAAACATTTAGATAATACCAAAACTCATCTCTATTTTAAGTTTGGCTTTCGCATGGTATTTCTATAAAGTTTCCGAGTTTATTTTTCACTCTAACTATCCTTTTCTTACAATCAAGAGTCACTTCATTTTTTAGTCAACCAATCTAACCCGAGAATGACATCGAACTCCGTAAAATCCAAAACAACCATTATTACGGAAAATTGATAGCGAGAATAGGAGATGCGTACTTTACAAAGCAGAGAAAGATTAACTGAACCCCCAACTAGATTTCTAATGCATATTGGATTTTCATTGGTTTTATGTTTTAACTTTAATCTTTCCATTATTTGGTGTGATAAGAAACTATGAGAAACGCCAGTGCCAAATAAAACTTTTACTGGAACGTTCTTAATATTAAGCATACCTTTAAGAACATCTTCGCCCTGCTTCTCCGGCACAAAGACTAGAGTTGCCTCCAAGTTGTACACATTAGCTGTTGCAGCCTTCCTCTGCAATGGACAATCTTTAACTAGATGGCCTGACTGATGGCACTGATAGAAATTCCCAAGCCCATCCTTCTTCTAATTCTTAGGGGTTGTACAATGTGTTGAATAATGTCCTTTTTGACCACAGTTGTAACATTTGACATTCTTCAATTTGTCATCCTTTGACTTTCTTTCATTCTTCCTACCTTCCTGACCTTGCTCAGCTCTCTTCGGAGCCTTACACTCCTGTTTACGATGCCTAAACTTTCCACAGTTAAAACAAGCTCCCTTCTTCTTCTTAGCTTCACTACCAGTTTCAGACTTTTCTTCTTCCCGATTTCTCTTCTGGACTGAATTCTTCTTTGATTGACCTTTGCCTTCAGCAACACTTAGTTGATCATTATATTCATATCTATAAGCAAAGTCCACCATCTCAACGAATGGGAGCATGATGTGACTCATCATTCGGTTTTGATACCTTGGATGTAAACCCAGAATAAACCTTTCATTCTTTCTTTTTGGATTTTGAACCAACTCAGGGGCGAATCGAGAAAGTTCATTAAATTTGTTCACTTCTCAACTTGTCGTAAATTAGAGAATTCTTGGTAAAGTCGGGTGATTCCTTCAGTAGGTATGAACCTGTTCTCAAACACCCTCTGAAACCGCTCCCAAGAGAAGTTACCTTCATTCTCGTGCATGGTCATGGTATCCCACCATACCGATGCTTCCTCCTTCAATAACTATGAAGCTAAATTTTGCTTCCTTTCATCGCATAGATTCAAGCCTCTGAATATCTTATTGCAATCCCTAAGCCATGCCTGGGCTTCAAGTAAGGTTTCTTTCCCAGTAAATGGCTTCCCACCCAAATTCTTATACCTCTTAGCGATAACATCCAGATCTTGCTCGGGATGGGGTGGATTTATTGTTACTGCTGCTTGATTCCCGATAGGGTTCTGATCCTGGGCAGTACCATTACTCCTTCGCCTACCTCTTGTGGGCCTTTCTACTTTTCTAGTACTCATCTTCCTACTATATCTGCATAGTAAGAAAATGAGTTAGGCTATAGATGTAGTAAGAAGCAGGAATGAGCTAATGAAAGAGCTGAAGCGAGTAGGGAATGCATCCCTCATTCTAGGATATTTCTGATCCTATCTCTGATGAGTTACTCATCCTAGAATACTACTGATCCTATCTCTGATGAGTAATTATACGTTATGTCCCAGAACTAAGGTTATAACCTTGCTTTGATACCAAATGTAACGACCCGCCACTACACCAGAAAATGCCTTTCGTAGCGTTGTAAAAACGCTACGAAAACTTGTAGTAGCGTTCCAATAAACGCTGCTATACAACATGCAACTAAAAGTCTAAAAGTTTTTGTTGCATTTTGGTAAACGCTACCAAAAATGAATATATTGTAGCGTTTCTGAAACCCTACAAAAAGAATTTTTGCAGCGTCTTAAAAATGCAACTAAAGGAATACTTGCATCATTTTTCTAATTTTTTTGTAGCAGTTTTTCAATGCTACTGTAATATTTTCGTAGTATTTATTTTTTCCTGCTATATATTTTTTGTTGTGTTTTATTTCTGCTACAATATTTTTTGTAAATTATATTTGTAGTACTTTTTCAACGCTACTAAAACTTACTGATGTACAATGCATTTTTATCGCATTTATTTACTGCTAATGGCTTGTATCATTTCCGTCGATCATGTATAACAAAAATATTAAAACAAATAATCAATCATACAAGTATCATTTCCAAACTAACATTGATAATCGCCATATTTAAATACTTAAAAAAACACATTACTCGCAATATCAAATATAACAACCATAATCATCTCAATAGCAGTATTTCGACAAAATAAATAAATCCACATACCACAAAAACTTACAAACAAGTCTACACGATTAGTACAAACAAAATATTATAACACATAATAGTTGAAGTCTTGTTCATAGCTTAATCACCATCGGTTTTTTGATGCAGTTTTTCTTCACTTCGAATATATTAATTACCTGTACACAAGTATAACAGTCAACAGTAAGAATTACATACAAGTATAACGTTCAACAGTCAGAAGTACATAAATGTATAAAATGTTTTATATTGAGAAAAACTTGCTTTTTGAATCAATTAACAATTATGTTTTTAGTTTACTATCTCAATCCTTTGGTATGAATAACATGTTAATCTGCAATTCTGTAAGTAAGCATAAGAAAAAATTAAAATGTTTCGCCTGTCATAGCTTTACCACACAAAAATGACGAACTGATCCTTAAATTACTCACCTAATTCTAAATAAACAAAGAGCGTACAAAATTACAACACACAATCAACAGTGCAGAATGCTACACAAAATTTCACCATTTCGTTGCGGACCCATATTGGTAAAAAAGTAAAGGTGCTCGATGATGAACGGGTAAAACAACATTGTAATTATATCAATGGACACAGCCGTGGTGTCTGCATATCCTACATATGATGGTTGTTAATTATGTGCACTGTCTAAACAATTCATCAGTCTTTTCTCTTTTGCCTGATTCCTAAAAGAAATATATTGTCACCTGTTCTCCAAATATTTTATTTTTTAAAACCTTTTCTCGGTTATTACTTTTCAGTATTTTTCTAATTTCACTATGTTCTTCGGTTTTATTACTCAATGTTTGACCGTGATGCGTCTAGTTAAAATGGAGGCATATTCATATGAATGCATACATCAACTGAAAATAAACTCCACACTCCCTTGTAAGCAGTTTTTGTAAATAACAGTGTGCAAGCTGAATAAAAGAAGAATGAAAAGAAAAAAGAGGAAATGCTTACCTTAGGGTATTCACTTAATATTCCTTAGCCATGTGATTTTAAATTCTTATGTTGCGTGTCCATCTTAGCAATAGCTTGCTCATCTAATGTGAGGGAAACTATCACCAGCAAATGAGAAGTTTTTACAATATGAATCAATAAGCTAAAACTAACAATAGAAAAGGGAACTCTGTTTGCACTAAATCTGAGATATAACTAGTTCACCTTGTGAGCGGATTTTGTAAATCAGGTGGTAGCACTGCTTCTGACACATAATGTATTGGTAATAAGACTTTTTGAGCCTTATGTCAAGCCATTTAACAGTCCAATGGGGCTCTGCAAAAGTTCAAATTTATTGCTCAAGACAAATATGGTTACAGGCCTAAGTGAAATATTTCACGCACCAAGACATTCTCTTTTTTGGATGCTGAAAGAAAATCTTGGATACCAAGTCCAACGTTCCTTGCAAAGCCAATAGGATTTCCTATAACATCAGTAGACCCAAACATCTATAGGAAGTTAAAAGAATCAACTACATAAGTATGCAATTGAAATACCCTTCCTCCAATACGATGACAGCATTGCAGTGAAGCCTGAAGTTCATCAAATTAACAAATGAAAGGAGTCTCAAACATTAGGATTCATTTACATACCCATTTTGTAATGCTAACAAATGGTTTATCTTCTCTGGAATAAAGATGATGCTACAAAAAGAGGACACAATTATATAAAGCATTGGCGGATTTGTCTCTGAGTTGAATTCAACTAAATCTTGATATAATTGTATTTGTATCCAAATAATTTAAATGATTTGATTTAAGATAGAAAAAATATGAGCTTATAAGGTCAAGCATAATGTATGTCACTAAGTTCTGTTTATTTACCAAATTTTGAGCCGGAATGCAAACTGCTATATTTTTTTTCACTAAGGCTTTCTATGGCATAAATATAATAACACACGAGTTCTTATACAACTCAGATAAATAATCAGGAAAATATATTCTATTAAAAAAAGCACCACTTCATTATAACAAGGGATATTCAGTGAACAAAAACATGCCCCTAAAACTCAACAATTTATACACATAAATCGAGGAGTCTGCATCATTACTACCTGCGAAGGGGATGACTGTGTAAAGCTTCATTTTTCCTTATTATGAGCTCGCAATCATCCTTCAACAACAGTAACTGGTGCAGGAGGAATTGCATTTTGCACTTGAGGCTCATATTGATAGACAACTTGTTGAGTTGTCCATGATTCAGGGAAAGAAAAGCATAAAACATACGTGGATACAACTTGAAGTCATGTCTACTTGACATTATAATGCAATCCCCTGCATATCCAATGCTTAAAATTTTAATTACTATATATGAGTGAATAAACTAAAATTTTCTTAAATCTGATGCTACATGAATTAATCCAAACAGTAAGAAATAATGTAGTATAACATGTGCAATCAGTGCTTTAAGTAAACCGAAATAGGTATAAAATATAAATTACTTGAAACAGATTAGGCAAAAATGAGATATATCTACTCATGCACTTGCAACCGCAAAGCCAAAAATGATTTATTTCTATCCCCTATTCAGTTATATTATTCCATCATCCAGACTAATTTCAATTGGCAGAGATAATTCATGCAAGATCTGCAATTCAGTGGTCTAATGTTTGCTCAACGACTGCAATACAATAGTCGGTAATTTCCCAATCCATCTTCTACATCATCTCTCATACCCTAATGTTATAGCATCCCCGAGATCTGCTTTTTTTTTTTTTACATAATTTGGTTTCTCAGTCATGTTTTTGTTGCTGACTCCAAATTACATCAGAATTTTGCTTCTGCCCGCTTTTTACTGGCTTCCAATATGCTGATTATATACATACATATATATATATATATATATATATATATATATATATATATATATATAACCCATTGTTCTGTTCGTTTAAGATGTTGGGCCGATTTTATTGTGCTAAGACGCTCTTTGAACGGTATTCCAAGTTCTTTGTTACCGCGGGGAAGAACGTTTGTCGCTTTACATATTACTTGTTTGGAACATTGTGTAGATTTCTATCACTTAATTGGTTAAACTGGTATTGTGTACAAATTACTGCCACATAATTTGCTCACTGTTGGATGTTTTTACTTATACACAAAATTTGTATTATTTATAAACTTAATTAATTTTCCAGATTAAAATATTATATTCTGCTACTGGATACTTTTAAAACCGCTGGATTATATTTCAAAATTTTGTGTGTACAATCAAATTTCAAAACAACAATTTTTGCGTATACTATATATGTTACTGCTTAACCGTTAATTGCTTATGTAGTACTTATCCAAATTCTGACATCTTAATTATTCCTTTTGTTTCTCTTAGGAAATTTGTATTTCAACTCAACCTATCGACATCGAAGAAATAACACAAAAGGAAATTAGTATGAAAGCAATACTCTAACCACTGAGTTAAGTAGGTTATTCATCATCACAAAAAAAGGACCCATCGCCTCGGGGATTATAGGTAGAATATTTTTTCTACGCAATACCAATCCATTAATAGTAAGCGGATTAAAGAACTCTCATGTGGGATCTGATCTTGACAAGAAATTCTCTATATGTTAAGATGTCTATGACAATAATTTACGAGTGTTTTTATAATTTCTAGAACTATAAGTAATCCAGGCATCATGCTTATAACTGCAACTACTTACTTGGGCTCGCTTAAAAAGTTCAGAATTTATTTTTGGATCCAAAAACTATCTTATTGTTTTACCGATTCTTCTATAATCACAATAATAACAACAATATTTAAACCACCATTACGTTATAATACCTCCATGCCATGTTTTCTTTCTTATTATTCTAAGTTTTATTTCTTACACCATTACTTTACTTTTATACTTATACGTATATCCACTCCATATTACTCTTGCAATTGTTGTGTGTAATCAAGCTTTGTACCATTAAAATTTTCATATATAGTTTGAATATTTAATCTTTCTATCATCCTAAATGCAGAATTTTGCTAATTATAACTGACCGTCACATTGATAGACGTATGATACTAGCATTCCTAAGTGGAATAACCCAAAATTACACAATACTTTTTTGCAAATTGTACCATAAATTTTGACATGTTTTACTACATATCAACTCATACTCCTGCTGATCTTAATTGATATTGATAGTAAAATATTTTCTAATATGATGAATGGTAGCTGATGGTGCTTGCTTTGGATAGAACCTCAGCAAACTACTCATCGCACATCGATACTAGAATTGGTAATGAGGCATACAGTAAGGATTCATTGAAGATAACCGCAGTCAGTCTACCCACTTTCTAGTAATACTCTTACATTAAGACTGTCATTTAGGAAGACCAGTATATCATGAGCATGCATATTTGAATGCTAAAAACTTTCTACGTGCAAAATGAAATTTCCAGCCACTTTATTGACATCTAAGAACCCAAATATATCGCATCCTTCACCGTCTTCATCTTTTATTCTTTTTAGAAAACCCTCCCTCTTGCATTGAATTTAATATATAACTTTTTTGTACGTTTTATACCAAATAGGCAACTGTTGACGGTATTATTCTAAATCCGACTATGCAGATGTCCAATAAACAAAATTGTTACTACCATTTTATAAAGGACAGTCTCTCTCTCTCTCTCTCGAATTTATGTCTTGTGTTTTTGGTTTCTGAGTTGTCATTTGCTCTCTCTCTCTGTATTGAATTTATGTCTTGTGTTTTTGGTTTCTGAGTTGTCATTTGATCTTTTAGATATTATTAATTTTGCAATATCATAAGAACCTAATCATGCGACGTCTGTGGCTTACTTAAAGACTTGTAAATCAGTATGGGAATCACGCGACCACAAAAGATAAATAGTCACAATTGAAAGGTAAATACAGATGACCACAAGATGTATGTGGCTTGACAAAGGAAAACTTTTAGATGTCCTTTATAAAGCTGCTCATGCTTCATTATCAAGTTGCCCAGTAATCTGCCCATTTGCTCACATGGAACGTATCGTATCAAGAAAAAATGGTATGGAAATACAGTAGCAAAAGACCTGAAGTTATTACAGTCGTTGAAAATACAGTTGGAGTTCTTGCAAAAGACATGAATGCAAGACTAACCAACAAAACTCCTGACAGTATTCGGCTAGCATTAGATAACCGACCATCGGGTGCTAATATTAAGGGTTTAGGCTTAAAGTTAGGTAATGACAACGATGAAGCTACTAATCCTATTGATTTTATGGAGAGCTTAACAGAGGAAGAATTTGAAGGTAATGATGTTGTTTTAACAGTTAAATTTGCTCATATCTCCTTTTAATTTAGATTTCACGTTTTTGTTTCTCATGCAGATGGTGGTATCTCAAAAGAAGAATGAAATATCCAATATAGCCTAATGTAAATAGACAACTAATAAATTTTTCTAAATTTTGAAAAATTCATATCAGTTGCCTTGGCTATAGTTAAAGGTGCGACTCATTTATATTCGTATCATTCATGTTAAAGGTGTACTTTGAAAAATTCATATCAGGTGTACTTGCAATCAATGTTATTATCTCAGTGAAATTAACACAATACTATGGCTTATATTTTTTTTACTTGCTCCATTTCTCTATTTGCTTGTGTTATGTGGGGTGGGGTTGACTTGGTTGTGGCATAAGAAATTCAGCATGCCAACACCAGACTGAAATCTCTTGTGAAAATGTATTATGCATAATTTTAAGTTTAATGAAATACTTGGCAAATCATATGATATAGGGAAACCACACAAAGGGTCATAATTAAAGAATACACATGGCAGAAGGTATGACACATTTCGATTCCAGGATTATACAAAAGATGTTGGCTATAGTAAAATTACCTTTTATTTTCTTCACTAGCCCATTTCTGACCTCCAATTCAGGCGACATTTTCTTCAATTCTGACAATACAAGCTCCTCTAAAATACCCTGGTAAACGTAAATTGTGGTTTTTGTTTTTTTATAAAAGTATTGAAGCATATTGTAGAAAAACATTAAACCTAATTGTATAAATTAAAATGCAGAAGCAATGCCAGATTCAACTTCAGTACAGTTATAAGCTTCACTACAGGCTCCACTTCCCAAACAACTTCCTTACAAGATCATCAGAATTTCGTTCATATTCCTGCAAAATTTGCATGCAAATGCTTAAGTTTCCAAGCCAAGAGTTTATCAGTGACATTGTGCTTTAGTGCCCTGTAAAGACACTTTAACCTATGAGTTATAAGCATTTAGAAATTAAATTAAAGCGATACTGTAATTAAAATGTAAATATATCTCCAACTTCCTCATCAATTCTTTCGTAGATGGTGTAAAAAATATAATGCTTCTTGCTTTCCTTGAAACAAACTCTTCATCAACCACAAATTTTATGAACGATAAAAAAGAGTCGTAGTAGCCGTCAACATTCAACAGACCCATATGTAACACTACAACAAAAACACCATATTACAACTTTAATTTTACAACGGTGGTAAAAGCACTGTTGTAATAAATGTTTTTTACAACTGTCATTTTCCAAAAGTTGTAAGAAACATGTTTTTAACAACTGTGATTTCCTAAAAGTTGCAATAAACATATTTCTAACAACTTTTCTTTTATGACAGTTGTAATAAATGCTTATTACAACTTTTCACTCTTACCTGTTGTAATAAGTGACAGTTTTAACAATTAACATTTTATAATTAGTAATTAATATAATAATATTAATATTAATAATTTCTATTAAATAATCAATAATTAGTAAATAATTTTTAATAATTAATATAATAATTAGTATAATCAGTATTGTTAAATAATTAGTAATTAATTTTTAGTAATAAATAATTAAGAAATAATCATTAATATTAATAATTAAGAAGTAATAATTAATATTAGTAATTAATTTTGGTAATTAATAATTACAACGGTTTTACTAGAAAATTTTACAAAATTATTTTCAGCATTTCTTTTTTCTACTAATTGTAATAGAGGCCTATTAAATATTAGTAATACCTAATATTTAATAATATTAATATTTTAATAATAATTAATAACTAATAATAACCTTACAAATAAATAATAAATACTTAATATTTTATAAATAGCAATTATTTTTTAATAATGATTGTTAAGTATTTAATAATGAGTAGTAACTAATAAATAGTAATTAGCTTATATAATAATTACTATTAAAAGATGCTTTGGTTCCAAAACCAAATCTCGTTTTTGGCTCCAAAACCAAGTCACGTTTTTGGCTCCAAAACAGAATTTTGGGCGGCAAACCTAAATTTTCCCCAAACCCAAGTACTAACCCAGGTTTACGCTTTTCTCCTTGGTAACCCAAAATTAAGTTTCCCCAAATTTACATACGTTTCTTCATATTCCTTCTTCTTCCTCATCAAAAATTCACAACCGAGCCCTACCACTTGAAATCCGAGCTCCACCTCCGGATTTAGCCTCCGCCTGGATTCTCCCTCCGCCATCGAACACTCTCCTCAGCCCTGCATTGCGTTTTTCGTTGCTCCTCCCGCATCCTTATTCCACCTCATAGCAGATTTGCACCAGAGAGCAAGCCGCCTTTTTGTTTCCAGGTTTGCCTCTACCTTTTTTTTCATTATCTTGTGCGAACTTTAGATCTGGGACGTTGCTTCTAGGATTTTAGACGAAGTCTTTACATTGTGGTGTTTTGTTTTCTGATGGTTGAGTCAGCGCCGTATCAGTTTGTGTTTTGTGGTAGGACGTGGTGTTTGGATGCTCCACTTTACGCTGACAACACATAACAAGGAAGAGGCTACATTAGCAGATTTGCGCTGACTGTCTGTATCTTGGATTTGGCTTCTGTTTGTTGGCATTTGAGGGATGGTCAGTGCAGATTTGTACATGAGCAGATTTGCGCCTCTGGAGTTGCAGAAATTTGCAAGTTCGACAATGGCTTCTGCTTTCAAAATTGTGTCTTTGCTTCAATATGGTAATTTTTTCGATCTAACCGATTTCATGTTAAATGAGCGGATTAGTTTAATGTTTGAAGGTTAATTAATTTTACTATTGGACATCATAATCGATTATTCCGTTTACAGAATTTGATTTTTTTTTTCTTTTTTCTTTTTCGTGTTTATATTTTGATTTAATTATCTAACATTGCAAAAATAATTATGTAGGTCTTTAAGGTCTGCGTGCATGTGCTACGTTTTTCTTTTTGCATATGCTTGATTCTATTGTGCATTTTTTGGTTAGCCATCTTCTTACTGCTTTTGATATATTCTTTATTATACCTTGATGGTTGTCTGTGGTGGGTAGTTTATGAGCGGAGAATTTGTTTGTCACTTAATCATTTAGTTATTACATATTTCTAATACAGAACACAGACAAGACATTCATATTCATCTTAGTAGTTATTCTATGATATTGATACATCAAAGTTTATGTCTATATCTACTTAATTATCCATCAAACTGGAGAACAACTAGTAGGGTTTCTGCCTACATCGTTGTTTCTATCTATCTTTCATTTGTTCGCAAATCCAAGATCATTTCTTCCTTACTGAAAAAGCATCGTTGACTTTACAGTATTGTAAAACAAAATACCTGCTATATCACATATCACTAATGCATCACTCGGACATGCATGATTGTGAGATCTGAAATTAAAGAAATGTTTTTCAATTTGGGTATGTTTGACTGGTGCCACAGGATGCAGTGCTCCTGGATCATGATTTGCTACTGTTTGACTGGTGCCACAGGATGCAGTGCCTCTTCTTGTGTTTTGTGCTTGCCGTGGTTATGCTTTCGTGTCAAGTTGGGAGCTGAAAAAGTGTAGTGGCGTTGAATATGCTGCTATGTGATGGTTTCCTTTTGAGTTAGTTCGAAACAAGGGAGTTAATCTTGTCATTTTTCCAGACTTCGTAGTTAATCTTGTCATTTTTCCAGACTTCGTGCTGGATTCGAAATGCCACTTTGTGGTGATGTTACTGTTCAATAAGTTAATCCTCCATAGTATTGTGATGCAATGTGTTTAATTCTATTGTATTGGCTCCTGTAGTCCCTTCACTGTGGTTTATTTTTCCTGGCGTGTGATAATTTATTAGGCTTCGTCTGTATTTTGGTAGTATATAGTTGCTTGGCACTACAGATTTTGGATTGTCTCCTTGTTTGCAGATTTGCATTTTCAATCTTTTCGAATGTTGCTATTATATTATTTTGTGTTTGTTTAGGGACTACATTGCAGCCGATTTCAGAAGATAACCACCAACGGGTAAAAGGCATTGCGGCTTCCTTGGACGGATAAAAGAGATATCCCCAAATCTATTAAAGCAGGGGAGATGACCACCACCCGGTAAAAGGCATGTTGAGATTAAATCTTACACTGCATAGAAAATGTGAACTGTGACCCATCTTCATTGGAACATTGCAAGAAATTCTCAAATTCATTGGAAGTCAACTCAAGAATGAAGACCACTTCAAGACCAGCAACATTGTGAGCAAATCTCAATTTCATTATGTTTGTATTATTCCTAGTGATGTATATTTATGAAAAATGACTTCAAGTCATTTGGATTTTGGAGTCTTGGATAATGGACTTTGTGGTTGTTTTACGTACTTGAGATACTTGTATGATTTATAAAAAAATGATGAGAGTCTGGAAATTCTAATATATTGCTTTTGTTTATGTTTTAAGTTTATTTGATATCTTCAGTTTTGTAAATAATATGTTTTGAGATGAATTCTTTTAGTAATAATATGTATATAATTTGTTCATATATTACAACTTTAAATAATGCTTTTAACAACAGTTATAAACAGTTGTAATAAAGTTTATTACAACGGTGGAAAAAAGTTGAAAAATATACATTTTACAACGGTGTCGCAACAGTGCAAAAAAGTTGTAAAAGATTTTAGTCTATTACAACTTCTTAATAGACGACGATGGCTCCACCGTTGTAAAAAGTCTTTTACAACTTTTTCCCACAGTTGTAATATGGTCAATTTATTGTAGTGTAAATCATTGATATATTTTAATCAACGGGAAAAAAAATCAAACGTTGCATCTAATTCATATGAGTTTGATAACGATTTAGCTCAATGAAAAAGTAAGCATAACCATGTCATTTGGTGTAATATGAAATGCTAAGGTGTGCCCCTTTTCATTCTTTGTTGACAGTGAAAAAACACCAATGAAAACAGAGGAGCACTGGAGAAGACAAGACAAGCACATCACTCTAGACATTGAACACCGTATATGGCGGGCGTATAGAACAGTTAAGCACTGGAGAAGAGGCTCACAAACTATATTCATTCATACCAAGATATCAATCAGCTAACAACACTTATCTACTTAAACTCCTTTACAAGTTTAAATGCACATCTAAAGAAGAAGTCCCGTGCGAAAAAAACCTCTGCTAATGACAGTTTCACTACACCATGAAACCATGCAAAAGGTCCAAACTTGCAACACACACGTAGGTAAAGTGAAAAGAGATCCCATGGCCTGCACCAGTTGCACGCAAACATGACAGCACACAAAATTACAATGATCGCCTATTATTATCTTTCCCACTACTAAGAAGTGCACTAACTCCAACATCATACTTTAAAACCTTTGAGCTAGCAACTATCAAAATATATTACACTAATTTACAAGGCAACCTCCGCCTACATACTACATTCTCCAAACAACACAAGATACATGCTACTCCTATGAAATGCAGCGGGTAGATCAATCCAAGCCAAGCACAGAAAACAACAAAGTAACAGAAGCACACATAACATTGCTATCCAATTCTCAGCCTACATGAATATATATATATATATATATATATATATATATATATATATATATATATATATATATATATATATATATATATATATATATATATATATATATATGCATGTAGAAGAGAAATAGACTCAGAGAAAATTTAACGCTTCCTTGGACTAAAATAACATGATAGTAAGAAGCCACCAAAACTTAGAACCTATGCAGAAGAATGAATATAGCATACATAACAAATTCTTAGCATAACGAAACAAAGTTGGGATTAATTGAATGACCCAACTTATGTCAGTTTTGATTTATAAATTTCAAAGAACATCTCAACTCAATAGCAATTGAAGCAATGCAAAGACTAGCAACCAATGAACTGGTAAGAAATGCAAAGAAGTATTTACCTATCATAAAAGGATATAAACTGAGACATGCACATGCGCAAAAGTAAGGTATAAATGCTGGTCATATTTTGTTAATCATACAATAACAAAGCTGCAGATATTTATTCCTCTACCTTTTCTATTCTTAATTGGAAAATGATAACAAATGACCCCAAAGACACGTGTTAAGTTTATCATATTTTCATTATAACCCATGAATTCCATCCTTTTTACATTACTTAAGGATAAAGTATTTATTTTTATTTTTAACTAATAATTATCATTCTTTATATTTTCCCTTACGGCCATCTAATACTATTTGTCAATCATATACTACATTGAGGATGATGTGAAGAGAATAATGAAAGAAAATAAGAAGAATAGTGTTCAGCCAAGGGTACCATTCATTGCTGACAAATAACAGGCCTTCTGTATAATTACTACTGTTTCAACTTATATCTTGTTTGTTGAGACCAAGTTCGTTCCGTGGACATTTAGTGTGTGAGACTAACATAATGACAAAGCACACCATCTAGACATTTGGTAATTGTTTATTCGTTCTTATTAAAACTGAAGTTATAAACTATAGATTGTTTACTGAATTTAACTTAATTGGATTTATTGAATAAAATAATATAAACAATTTCATAAAGAATAACTAAAACATGTAAAATCTTGATTAACAACAATGGAGAAAATTACGTACCATGAAGATTAGCAGCGGACAAATCCCTAGGGAGGAATTAGAAAGAGACCGTAAGCACCAAACTGATTGAGATCGCCAGGAAAACTTGATAGAAATAACAAAGTAAGACCAATAATTACTCACATGTGCTCATCGCTTTGTTTTGTGCTAACTGTTGTACAGTAAGATCTCACTGGAGCTATGAAGAGAAGTAAGCCTCCTCACTTTTATAGAAAAACACATAGAACAAGTTACATTCCATATTCTCACAAATCCATCTTGGTAAGCAGTTATGTATATTCTTTCAACTGCGCTATTCTTCGATACAAATAGTTCGCTTGGAAAACCACCAGCAAAGGCCACCTTGTGTCACGAGACAAGGTACGTAACTTCCCGTAACCCATGGTGGTGAACACTTGATGAAAAGTAGGGATTAGTACCAAAAAACAGTGATTACCTCAATTAGCAGAGTTAGAGTTTGTAACAAAGCGGAGAGGATCAAATGACGAAGTGGAGGGGATCCAATTGAAGAAGTGGAGGTGAGTGATCGGATTAACGAGGTAGCGTGATTGGAATAAGTTGATGAAGTAACAAGCGTGAGGAGATTATCGAAATGTAAAGAGGTAAATTTTGTTGAAAGAGAGTGAAAGGCAATAGTGGAGGGAAGAAAGAAAAAAACGTGAATAATTGGCGGGGAAGGCGGAAAAACTTTGGGATACGTAAAAAGTAAACAAAACAAAGCAAATAAAATTGGAAGAGTGATATTGGATGCATTTTCATTGTAAACGCTGCCAATAAATGCATCTAAAAGTATATTTTCTTGTAGCGCACACCCACTCAAGGGCGAGAGACGTTTCATGACATAACGCATAATAATAACAGCAACAACATAACATATATTACATCAGAGTTACATATCCCAAGGATCCATATATTACATCACAGTACAGCGGAATCATAAACATAATGTACATGTCTGATAAAGATAAAGGATAAAGGATAGAGGTAGGCTTAACCACCGGAGTCTTCTAGAGTAGATCCAGAGCAATCCAAATCCATCTCTAACTCCAAACCCAAAAGCACTAGTAGCTAACCCAAAAAGATAACTATATAACCTGCTAATCAACCTGCCCGTGTGGAAAAAGTGGGCACCTGAGGTTGCAAGGGAAAAACATTGTTGAGTCAATCATGGGACCGGTATGAGAAAACTTTATTAACTAATCTTATACTTAGCCTTATATTGGTTAAGGTATTTCGGGACCACGCCACATGTCGCAGAACAGGTTTCCTCCGATACGTGCACAAATATAGTAACTATAACTACTATAAAACAGATTTGAAAACATGACTTTAGGAAAATAAACGATTATAAGCCTCAGGTCCCACCATACAATGCAAGTGCACACCGGAGGATAGGGGTTTTCCTTATAATCTCAAAACACGCTTGATATAGTTTTAAAACCAAATCATTAGATATTATAATAATGTCTGAGGTGTGGAAAAATCTTTTCAAAAATAAACTTATGAATCTAGGCTTGCATAGTGCCCTATCCCACTATGTTGGCTACATAGGTATACAACCAAAAATCGTAAAGGTTCGTATTAAAAGTTGGATTTCCACCAATGAGTCTGGGCTAAGGATCTTCCAGTCCAATTTGTAAACCCCAGCTAGTTTCCAGGACCCCGTCTGGCTCCTTCAGAGCGGCAGCTTCGGTCCACCCTACTTCATGGATTAGAGTAACAGCCTAAACATAACGTCCCTCAATTTGTGTATAGATTGTCATCTAGGTATATCGACCTAGTCCGAGGCGTCTCATCCAACAAACCACATAAGTAAATGTCTGGACTTTATACCATGGCGTTTCTTTTTGCTTGATGGAACGTTAAGTCCCCACCCCTACGGTCTACAATCCTACTTTGGCTCATTCCGGGTTGTGAGGCACGCGAAGTCACATCATATACAAAGCTACGCATTTAAGCCACGCTTTGGTCTTCAACCTCAAGGCCCTGCTTTTCAACAAAAGCCTTGATCATTTGCACTTATCATGCCACACTATCATTCCTTAAAACACAAACTGCTATTCACCAATATACAACCTTTGAGCTCGTACGTCTCAAAGAAGGGTGTTAAGTAAGAGAATAAATTCTCCGCCTCCAACCAGAAGTATGTTTATTAAATGTCAGTTTGCATTTTATAGTACAGTGTCAAACACGAAAACCATCAACAAGTCCGTTCCGGGAATAGGAACGAAACCGAAGGCACTTGATTCCACTTCCTCGCTTGGGAGTGCAAGTCCTTGCAAAACCAAATTGCTTTAAGTACGGTCAGATTAGCCACTATTTTAACCTCATATGGGCCGTCGCCCAAGACATCAACAGGCCATCCATCCGATGTGAAGAAATCTAGGTCTTCTACCATTGTCATCGATATCTTGACATCATCATCACGTCGAATAATTATTCGGAATGGGTAAAAACTCGGTCTTTCCAAATAATTAGCGCATATTTTAAAACCAATAGGTATATAGGATCTCATGAATCTCATTCCAATCCAGAATATTCCTTTATTCAAATATTCATTAAATTGGGATTTATTCCCATAAATCTTATCAAAGATTTAATTCATTTAAACCTCTTGTTTAATTTTTTCTTTGGAAACCATTACAAAAGATTTTACAATATCTTCTCATAATCTAAACCAAATTTAGGTTTAATAAACTGTTAAATAAACACCCGGGCTTTCCTTTCGATCCATTCTGATCCTCGCCCAAATAAATAAACGTTGGTCAGGTAAGTTCAGCGCACTGGTTGCAGCATACCGTACCTTGTTAAACACCCCGTTTATCCTTTCGGATCTAACAATCGGGACAAACTTACTAATGGTTTCCGCACATTTAACCAAAATAGATGTTTATTATTTAAAACATTATTCATTTGTCTAAAATACTTTCATTTTTTCCATTATTTCATTATTAAAATAATCATTTAAAATCAAACTTCTGGAATGAGACTCATTCAACTCCTGTATAACCCGAGAATCTGGGTATATACAAACATTCAATAAACATAAACAAGATGCCATGTGTCTAACGAGTTGTATTAAACTTGTTATCTATTTAAGATCAGATATCGGTGTCATAATTGGGTTCCATTTTATCACTTAACAACCAAACAGTATTGATCAACCCAATCTACCTCATGAATTTATTTAGAAACCATTAACAACCATATAACACCAATATAATCACCCCAAATTATCTATGAGACATTTAATCAAACACCATATGTGCATCTCTTAAACTATGTAATTAAAACCCTTAAAGTGAGTTTTTCTCACCTACTTAAGAGACTACCCAAATTTTACCTAAAGATCGAATCTTTAACGGATTAATTTTCTTAACCACATCAAATCAGTTACCAATAACCCAAACATATTACCAAAATTAATTCAAGGCATGTATATTTATGATATTCCATAAAGGTGTAACTTTGTGAACCTAGCATAAAGGTTTTCACTCTAAACTCCAAACAAATTGCCGTTTTTACTTCATGAACCTATTTAAGGAATTTCTTTTAACAATCATATTCCATCAATCATCCATGAATTCACCACTAAAACTCTAAGAAACATTTTAATAAATACTTTATATGCAATAATTAAATCAAGCAATAAAACCCTTTAAAAAGTTTAGTTTTTCTCACCCAAAAGCTTCCAGATCCTAGGTATAGGTTGTAGGGACCTAGCTTTAGATTTCTCTTCTTTCCATTTGCTTCATTTTTTATTAATGAAAAGGGGGCCATGGCCGTGATTATTAGGGAGAGGGAGGAGGATTAAGGATGGTGGAAATTAAAGTGGATGGGGGAGGTCCTTTTATAGCTTAGAAAGTCACATGGATTGGTGACTTCTCACAAATCTAAGGGGAGAGAAATGGATGGCTTATATTCATCCTTATCCACTTTCATACTTATCCAAAAGTGTGTTTTCTCATGTGTTTTCTCACCGATTTTCCTACCACTTGTTAGCCTACCAAACATTAATACTTTCCGTATATTATTCAGTCACATTGTCCTATTTTAACGTACTTCAATCTTATGTAAACAAATCTGAAATCTGAATTCATTTACTATTTTAAATAATTTATTTTTGTTTTCTTTTGTTAATAAATTTTTATCTACGAACTCTCATACTCCCAAAACTGGAACTCAACTAATATCCCCTATTCTGGTTTTTTCTGGATAGGTCTCAGATTATAGTTTTGTCGTTAGGAGTGTAAAATTCCAATTATCGAAAAATTTAGTTCAAATTTTGGTCTTTTATTTTTTATTTTCCACATACGAAGGTCGTTTTACGCGAAACTTTCCTGAGTGCTAAAATTCACTATTTCGGATCCAACGGAGCTGGTCTTACGATTTAGCGGTATCCAGTTCTCAAGATATCCTCAAAATTGTCTGTTTTTAGTTCAAATTTTGAATCTTTTACGAATTTAACATATCTAACAGATGCCTTTTTTGATGTAACTTGGTTACCTAATTTCATCATTTTAGATTTAATGAAACCGATTTCATCGAAAGTCGAGTTCGTTAGCTACTGCTTCCTTAAGAAACTGCTATTTCATAAGAGAAATCGATATTAAATTGGTTCTGAAATTTCTGGGTTGTTACAACTGATTTGTATTGTCAATATCCATTGGAATAAATCCATTGGTTTCAGTGTAAAATGGTGAACTTCAGAAGAAAACCCATTTACTAAATTAATTTGAACCAATTATAAAATAGCATTTTATGTTTATGTGAACAACAAGTTAAAAATAAAATTTTGATTTGATTAACAAAAATGAGTTTGAAAAGTACATTTACTTAGTTGACTAGGTTCTTGATCACTAAAATACCCTTAGAAGGGGATAGAGCTAAGCAGAGTGAAAAGGATTTTCCTTAAGATGGGAAATGAAAACTATTAGCCCCACACGAGGTTTGTGAATAAGTGATTGTCTAATAATAAGCAAGGAATATCCGTCTTTTTATTAAAATAAGTAATAATAACATTACAGGTTACAGGTTGGTTGACTTTTGTTGAAGAGCTAATTCGAGATCGGTCCTTTCTTTTATTATGTATATTGTTCATATGTATTTTTGGAGTGGCAATTGTATTATTTAGGAGTAGTTATACTTCACTGTCGGGTGGTGGGCTTGCCGAAACTTGATTTTGAAGTATGATGGGCGGTGGTTTATCCGGAGCTCATCCATCTACATCCTGTACTTATGGTCAAAGTCTGAGTTAGATTGTGTACTTTTGGTTAGGCATGTTGGTAGCTATTGTCACTTGTTAGTTATATATATATATATATGTATATGTATATGTGTGTGTGTGTGTGTATGCGCGCACACGCTCTCTTCTTTTTAGCAGATCACACATTTTTGCTTTCAAGTTTTTCTAATAGTAAAAATATTATTATTATTATTATTTGGCAAAGCGGACTGGTTTTTACAGTGCTCCATAATACTTTTTATTATAACAAATAATAAATACATTATTACATGAGTAAACTAATTGTCTAGCTACTGCTATCGGATTTTAAGTTGGACCGTCCACCACAAACGATTTTATAGTGGACCGACCACTACTACTGACTTACTTATTGTACATGAGCTAATCTAATAGATTAGACTACTCTAAGTTGTCTAAACAACTAACTCGAATATAAACCGCACAGGGTACAACATTACATGAAATATACAATTTCTTAACTGCTACCAAGACATGTGACAAACACCAAGACTATTGTGCAGATTACAAATCAAACTAACAACCCAAACATCCAAAGTAACACAACAAATCTGCAAACATCAAGGGATAGCGTAGCATCACAGAGCTTGGTCATTGAGAACATAATAGGATATAGGGGAGAACTGCCAATAAAGAAGCTTTACATAGTGTAAATAACAAAGTTAACATCATTTCATAGCCTTTGGAAACAACGCAGAGCGCAGCCTGAATGAATCCGTGACATTGCAGCATCTCAACAAAGGATGTCATCACATTACAACTCATAAAATGAAGTTGACTAACAAGAAGACCAGGTACATAGAGAAAGGAAGCAAAACAAACTGATTAAACCAACAACACCATTGAAGCATATAGCTTTCGCCGTGGACGATGGTTACAAATAGTGGTGGTGCTCCAACGAATGATTACACAGCCTAAATCTCCTAAGCTCCACACAACCAAGGAAATACACATCCAGTAACCGACTTTCAAGCTTAAAACACCAATTATAGGAGATGCAAACCACGAAAACTGAAATTCACAGACAACAACAAAACTCACCAATAAAAGAAGAACCAAAGCCTCCCAAAAACATTTCTCGTTTAGCTGAAAGAGAGTCTCGATGTGAGGAAATGTAGAAAGGGTAAACGATGTGGCATAAAATTGGAGAGTCGGAGTCTCCACACAAGATCCAAGCTTGAATGGATAACCAGAACATCTCTACGAAACCCCAAGCACAGCGTAAGCTAGATTAGATGGAAAGAGGACAAAGAGCGAAGGGTAGAAAGTGAAGGGCGAACGAGAGAAAAAGGAGAAAGCGAGTGGGGATCTAGACGTCATTCTAGGGTTCGACAGAAGCGTTTCGTGTATTTTTCATTAGTGTCATGTGTATGTTAATTTTTATTCTTGAAAGACTATTAATTTATTTTGAATATTATAATATTTTAAATGATCATATTCAAAATATAAACGTCTTAATAGTATAAAATACATACGGTAGCCTAGGAAAATGGAAATTTTGTCCATTGTAATGTATGGTTTTAAGTGTCGTATGTCCAATAAATGTCATGAAGGGATTATAAATTATTGTATACGTATACTAAATATAAATGAAATAATACATGCATCGACCACTACAAGTTTTTTATTTAAAAAATTACAATACTTATAAATATGGGTATATTTATGTATGTATGCATTACAAAATATTATATATATATATAAATTATATTTAAACAAGTATATGTGTACGTACATATGTACATGATCTATTTAAATATAAAAAACAAAATTTAAAATTCACCTTTTCAAATATGAAATACATTAGAATTGTCCAAATTAAGTATCTAATAAAATTAAATATCATTCGATTAATATTCTCGATTATAACATATATTTTTCTCAAACCACTACACCATAGATGACCCACTACAACGAAAATCCATGGTGTTGCTAGATACAATGTTGCCATAGCTATGTTGTTGTTTTTTTTCAATTGCAACGCACACTTCAATATGTTAGCATAGATATCAACCATGCATTGCAGTAGTCGGGTGAATAAAATTATCAATCCACGTCAACACGATCCAACGGTCCAGGTTAGCGATCCGAGAGAAGTAATGTAATACCCCACCTCCATTAAGGTTACTCACAAAGGGAATGCATTAACTTTGGTGGGGGTCATAAGAGTATAGAACAGATAAAATTACAAAATAGACAAATTTAAGTAGCGGAAAACAATTAGAACTTTTATTCCATAGTAGAATAGGATAAAACTTTCATAAGGGTTGTTTCAAACATCAACACCAAAACATCAAAACCCATTACATCAAATATCTGTCTTGTTTCTCAAAAGAAGCATAATACAAAATAACATAATTCCCCAATTAAGCAGTAGCCAGCCATAGCAGTAAAGCAAAGAGTCCAATGCAATACATCACAATCGTTGAGCTTGAAAAGAATATGAACTAAGCGGTGGTATTCCCTCCCTGTGGACCTGGGGAGGGGGGGGGGAACGAAAGAAAGAAGGCAAAACAAAAATAAAGTCATACATAAATCCTGGTAAGTCCAGTGACTTTCAGCATGTAAAAGGTAAAGGTATCATGACATGAATAAACTGGATACAAGACATAACCATGATAGTAAGCATCGCAAGATAACGAGATAAGCATAAGATAAGACTAGAACATGATAAGGTATCGTACTGATTCCTAATTTCTCTGCACCACCTAACTAGTGTTCAACTAATGCCATTTGTTACAAAACAAGATAAGTGATCCCCATTTCCCACATGATAGTTTTATAGCTACATATCTCATGATGAGGGTCCCACCTCATATTGACAGTTTACCTGTCCCCATCGTACCTATCTTAATTGATCGGCTCCTACTCATAACGTTCTGCATGTGTTTGTATCAACCCAGCCCCTACTTGTAGATACCTGTGCTGGCCCCACCATAGGGTGTATCATTTCCTAGGGTGGCAACCCGATACAGTTCTAGAGTGCATAGCTTTATAACTACTTGGTACTCAGTGTCTAAATTTTCCCATGCCGGAATTACGTGCACGCCCGTAATCCATCGGAAACTGCACTGTCGTACCACCTGTCGCTATTTTGACCACTTATAATCAGCCCAGTAATCGTTCCCCACCCTGCCTAGCTCAGGGTCCCGTTGATACCTAATGTGGGTTACTGCTGAAAAGGGTCTCGCTACTAGGGTTTTCTTAGGGTCTATT
Organism: Allium sativum; assembly: GCA_030737875.1. Taxonomy (NCBI): domain Eukaryota; kingdom Viridiplantae; phylum Streptophyta; class Magnoliopsida; order Asparagales; family Amaryllidaceae; genus Allium; species Allium sativum. The sequence goes on along the minus strand of CM060920.1, from coordinate 342,669,421 downwards.
CGTATACCCCCCATATTGGTTAAGTGTCATCAATCTATCAATTCAAGTTTACTTAACCCATCCATTCATCATGTTATATTGGTTAAGTGTCATTAATCCAGTCGAGTTACTTAACCCACCCACTTGTCATGTCATATTGGTTAAGTGTTGCATGTTGACTTAACCCTACCATACTTAACATGTTTGTTTAGCATTAATTATTTATTAATGCATCAACCTCTCACATTGGACTTATTTGGGGTAGCTGGATTGTGCCGGGCGGTTCCGGGAAGTCTTACACTGCAAACTCATTCCAACCTCGGATTCAAGCATTTAATGCGCAAACCTCTCACATTAGACTTGTTGTTTGTGGTTTCTGGATGTGCCGGGCGGTTCCGGGCAGTCTTACATCACAAACTCATTCTAACCTTGTGTTAGGCATTATTACCCATTTAATCTTCGCCTTTGACCTCTACATTAGACTGTTGTCATTACGGTTGCTGGGTGTGCCGGGCCATTCCAAGCAGACTTACACCATAACTCAAATCTAACCTTGTGTCTTAGGCTGCCATTAGATTTAATTAAATTATATACTTGCCAATTATGTCCAAATTCCATTTTTTACATGCCATTTATCATATGCCCAATTATTGATTTACATGCCAATTACATATGCCCAAATATTGATTTACATTCCAAATTACATATGCCCAAATATTGATTTACATGTCAATTTACATATGCCCAAATATTGATTTACATGCCAATTTACCCAAACTTGCAATTATTATAATAATAGTACCCCATATCCATCACAAATTATGCCCAATAATTCCACCAAACATGTTATGCCCATAAATTCACCCAGATAGTCAATACCCAATATTCCCCGTATTCCAAACGTTCGTATTTCGCGATTCCAGCCTAGGTTCGAAGTTAACCTTGGTTCAATAAAAGAAAATAAATAGGGGGAGATGGAAGTTGCATAAAATAAGAATAGAGAGAAAATAGGCATGAAAATATCATCACAGGCATGAAGGCTAAGACTTGATAAGAACATCATCATGAACATGAAAAGCTGATGTACAACAAGATAAACTGATGATAATAGTATCACGAGAATAAGAATAGAAGCAAAAGAACAACTTAGAATTAGGCATAGTCTCAGTTTCATCTTATTACATGTCAAGGCTAAATTTAGGTGTTCAAATCTAAAAATAACTGAACTTACAGCGTTTGGATTAGAAAAGATAATTGAATCGCTTCTTGTTGTTGAAGAACTCTAACTTGATATTGATTAATCCTCTAGGTTGATGAAGAGCTTTTTGATTTGATTTAGGTTTTAGTGGCGGCTAGGTTTAGATGAGAGTTTGATGGCATGGAGGCGCCATGCGAGTGAATAATAGAATTTGGGTTTAGGTTCGGATATGTATTTATAGGTGTGTTAGGCAAACCATGGCCTTTAGATTAGCATAGGAGTCATCGGAGCCATCTAAACCAAAGGGACATGTCACCCAACCAACCACAATGCAACACATAAGTCCTAAAACACAAAATTTCATCACAGACCATTCTAGGCCGACGGGGTCGATTCAAAACACCCTGAGTTGACCCTGGGGTCGACCCAACGGGCCCCGGGTCGACCCATAAAATAGGTCGGTTTGGCGTTTTGCCTTCCCGCATCCGCTGTTTTGATTATTTTTCTTGAATTTTAGGTTGATTTTTATTTTATTAATTTATATATATACATATATTTCCCTTATATGTATACAAACCTCCAAGGTCCATAACTTTCTCATACATTATCCATTTAATGCAAACTTTTGGTCCGTCTTGACCAGAATTTTGAGACGAACGCAGTGGTATAGTCTGTTTTACTTAATTCTCACTTTCAAAATTAAGTATTCTTTTAATTCATCTATTAATATTCATAGAAAAATATGGGGTGTTACATTCTCCCCTCCTTAAATGATTTCGTCCCCAAAATCTCTAAGTTAAGAAGAATGCATCCTACCATCCAACATCCATCTACTCAACCATCATTCACAAGCATCCATTGTCCTTATAAAAAAATCTAATGCTATATGAACATATGCAAAAGTGTACGTGTATATGTTCCTTATCTAATGCAAAATCAGGCAGTCTACTGATCCAGTGGACCTCCTTAATGTGAATTATGTTAGTGCTATGAGTCCAATTATGTATGCAATTATTCCTAATGTACTTCATAACCTCTACATGAGTGCACAATCATTCATCCATATGCAACATTAATATGATAAACACGTCCAATTTCAATCTCATCCATAACCAAACACACACACACACACACACACACACACACACACACACACACACATATATATATATATATATATATATATATATATATATACATATGCAATATGAAAGTGACTTAAGCCGATCTAGTGCCTGAGGTATGTGTGTAAATGCATCCACGAGCAACCACTAGCAACCACTTGCATCCATTTGCATCCACCAAACATAACATGTCTCAAAAACATGTTTACAATCATAGGATATTCCTAGCTAAAGGTCGATGATATAATCAAGAGGACGTCCTAAACGATAGAACAAGTATAAACAAAGCGGTAGAAAAAAGGGAAATTAAGAACATACCCTCAAAGAGAAAAGGATCCAACATACGCATCTTAGCTTTCGTCTCCCAAGTAGCGTCTCCTTCATCACTTCCCCATTGTACTTTGACTAGCTTGACTTCTTTGTTGCATAACCTCTTGACCTCCGATCCAAGGATGCGTGTAGGGGCTCGTCTAATCATGGCATCTTGCTCCACTTTAACTTCCTCAAGTATGCTCGGCTCTACCACTTTCGTGGTGTCATGTAAGCACTTCCTCAAATGTGATACGTGAAACACATTATGTACACCACTAAGCTTCTCGGGCAACTCTACTCTGTAGGCCATCTGTCCAACTCTCTCTGTGATAGGAAACGGTCTTACGAATCTCGGTGCTAGCTTCCCTACCGACCTAAAGCGAACAACATTCCTTAACGGTGATACTTTGACAAAGACCATGTCTCCTACACTGAACTCAAGGTCGGTCCTTCTCCTATTAGCATACGACTTTTGCCTATCTTGCGCGGTCTTCATATGTCTTCAAATTAGATCCACTTTCTCCAAAGTCTCTCTAATCATATCTAGCCCAAGTACTAACTTATCTGTGGATTCCCACCAACAAGTTGGTGATCTACATGACCGTCCATACAAAGCTTCAAAAGGTGTCATGCCAACGCTATACTGATAACTATTATTATACGTAAACTCTACTAGTGGAAGGTGGTCCTCCCATGTCCTGCCAAAGTCCAAGATACAAAGCCTCAAAAGGTCTTTTAGAATCCGATTCACCCTCTCGGTTTGGCCATCCGTCTTAGGATGATACGCTGTGCTCAAGCATAACCGAGTCCCTATGGCTTCTTGCAAACTTTTCCAAAAGTCACTAGTAAAGATAGGATCGCGATCACTTACTATGCTAGAAGGTACCCCATGCAAACGAACTATCTCTCTAACATAAATAAGTGCTAACAATGATGCTGTCCTCTTTCTCTTGACAGGAATGAAGTGAGCACTCTTCGTAAGTCTGTCCACTATCACCCAAATACTGGTATTGCCTCTTCTAGACCTAGGCAGCCCATCTATAAAGTCCATCGAGATACTCTTCCATTTCCATTGCAGAACCTCTAGAGGATGAAGTAGTCCACGGGGCTTTTTCTGCTCAGCCTTGACTTGCTGACATACCAAGCATTTAGAAATGAACTCAGCTACGTCCTTCTTCATTCCGGCCCAAAAGAAAACTCGCTTCATGTCTTTGTACATCTTATCACCACCAGGATGTATGGTCATCTTAGAATGATGGGCTTTCTCAAGAACCGTCTTACTCAAGTTCTCATCTTGTGGTACACAAAATCTCCCGTCCCTATGTAACCAACCCTTGTCATCTAGGGTATGCCTACCAAGATGGCTCGAAGACTCCCCTCCTATGAGCTTTTCTACTAGCTCAAGCAACTGTGGGTCATCTCGCTAGGTCTCTCCAATCCATCCCAAAAGCGTAGGTCTCACCTCTAAAGATGCTAACAAACCGGTCACATAATTGACAGAGGGTCTAAAGTCAAAGGCCGCTATGTACTCTAAGCTCTGCCTCTCCACGAACATAGGACTCAAAGTCAACTTCTTCCTACTCAAGGCGTCAGCTTCAACGTTACCTTTGCTAGGGGTATATGCGATCTCAAAATAGTAGGATGCTAAGAACCCCATCCACCTTTGTTGCCTCAAGTTTAGATCTTTCTACGAGAAAAGGTACTTCAACGATTTATGGTCAATATACAATTCAAACTTCTCACCTAGGAGATAATGGCGCCAAGACTTAATCGCAAAAACGATGGCATCTAACTCTAGATCGTAGGTTGGCTAGTTTTTCTCATGTACTTTCAACTATCTTCCACCATAAGCTACTACCTTCCCTTCTTGCATCAAGGCAGCGCCTAGTCCCGTACCGCATGCATCCGTGTATACTGTAAACATTTTACTCCCGTCTGGCAATGTCAACACTGGGGTTGTTGTAAGAGCCCTTTTCAATTGTTGGAAAGCAATGTCACCATCAATGTCCCAAGCAAAGGTTAGATTCTTCTTCGTCAGTCTAGTAAGTGGGGCTGATATCTTCGCAAAGTCCTTAATAAACTTCCTATAATAGCCCGCTAATCCAAGAAAGCTTCGCACCTCTGTTGCATTCTTTGGGATCTTCAAATCTTGCACCGCAACTACTTTTGCGGAGTCTACAACTATCCCGTCTTTGGAGGCCACCCTTACTTCTTCTCTCCAAAAGTGACATTTGGAGAACTTCGCTTTAAGCTGATGTGCTCGATGGGTATCCACGACTGCCCTCAAATGCAAAGTATGTTCTTCCTCGTTCTTTGAGAAAATCAAGATGTCGTCCACGAAGACTACCACAAACTTATTAAGGAACTCCCTAAACACCCTACTCATCAAGTCAACAAAATAGGCGGGTGTATTCGTCAAACCAAAAGTTATGACAAGCCATTCAGAGAAACCGTCAGGGGTTTTAAAAGCAGTCTTGTCTATAGTGTCCTCAGCCACTCTTAGCTGATGAAAACCCATAGCCAAATCTAGTTGTGAGAAAACGGATGCACCTGTAAGTTGGTCAAACAAATCATCTATTCGTGGAAGTGGATGCCTATTTTTCTTATTCAGCTTGTTTAATTCTCTATAATCCACACATAAGCGAAGTGAACCATCCGCCTTAGTAGCGAATACTACTGGAGCACCTCATTCAAAAATACTTCGCCTAATAAACCCCTTCTCAAGCAACTCTTTAACTTGTTTACTAAGCTCCTTCCTTTCCCTAAGAGCCATGTGTCGTACAGGTAAAGCAACTGGTTTGGCATTATCAACCAAGTATATGCGGAAATATATTTCATGTTTTGGGGGTAAACCCTTCACCTCATCAAAGACATCAGGATACTCATGGACTATTAGAACAAATTGCAAATTATCAACAGATGCATCAAGAGATTCTAGGTAACTAAGCATGACAGAACCCTTGGGGTTACACGAGATTTCGAGGGTATTACCGAGACGAGTCAAAAGTCTAACTACCCTCCTTTCACAATCGAGAATGGCACCATTTCTGGATAACCAATCTATCCCTAGAATCAACCCATAGCCGATGAAACCAAGAACATATGCATTACATCGAAACTCAAAACTAAGTATAGATATTCCCAAATCCAAGCAAATCATAGATAAATGAGCCAGACCCCCAATCGGATTTGAGAAAACAATGGGATCCTCTACCATACATGTACTAAGGTGCAGAGACTCTACTATAGAAGCAGATATAAAAGAATGCGATGCGCCAGAATCAAAAAGAGTGCATACAGGATGATCAGCAAGAAAAACTAAACTTTCAACGGAAATATCTATACCTCTCTCTTGAGTGGGTGTCATAAGAGCATGAACTTGCCCTCCAGAAGGTCCTGCCCTTTGCCCTTGCTTCTTTGGGCAATCCTTAACCACATGTCCTATCTCGCTACAATGGAAACAACCACCCGTCTTCCTCTTTGTGTTTCTACAGTCTTTAGCGATGTGGCCAATGATACCACAATAGTTACACTTCCTCTTGTCGCGTGGCTTGTTGTTCTTTCCACCCTTCTTATTGCCACCTTCTCGTTTTGAGGTTCATCCTTCGTCTCTTCTTTCTTCCCACCCTTGTATTCTTCATGTAATAGCGCCATGTCGACCAATCTCTCAAAAGTTGCGTCAATTGGATATGGGACATAGCTAGACCATGCAATGGTTCATTCAAGCCTCTAGCAAAACGTAAAGCTTTCTTGTGAGGTGTATCTACCAACTCCAACCCAAATCTTGCAAGCAAATTGAATTTGTTGACGTATTCCTTGACTGACATACTCCCTTGTTTGAGTGCTAGAAACTTCTCCATCTGTAGGCTTTGTTCAGCTGGCGAGAGGAACTTCATCTCAAACCTCCGCCTAAAGTCCACCCAAATCTCAACTGGTTGCTCAGCACTAGTAACTTCCCACCAGTAAGAGGCTTCTTCCTTCATTAGCCAAGCAACCAATTGTATCTTCCTCATATCATCCACTTCAAAGATAGCAAACAACTCTTCTGTTTCCTTGAGCCAGTTCTGTGCTTCAACAAATGTCAGTCCCTTTAAAGATCTTTCCGCCCATAGCACGGAAGTCCTTACAAATCTTAGCAAAAGCATCTACGTGAGGAGCGACAGCAGCTGGGGGAGGAGGAGGAACGTTGGCTGGGCCCGCGGCAGTGGCCCTAGCCTCTAGATGTCGTTTGAACCAAGCGGGTATCGGAACACTCTCAGGTATCTCGGGTTCCCCAGACATGCTGAAAAGAAAAAGGAAAGGATTCAAAACAAAGAAAAGAAGGATAGTGCATACGGCTTTGGGGAATACGCCTTTTTAAAATAAAATACTTTTCCTTGAAAATGCTTCTTCAAATCAGGGTTTTGAAAATATTTTCTTTAAAATATGCATTTGAAAATGGTTTTCAAAATCTTTTATCCGTTCTGGTAACCTTCAGCTCTGATACCACGTGTAACACCCCACCTCCATTAAGGTCACTCACAAAGGGAATGCATTAACTTTAGTGGGGGTCATAAGAGTATAGAACAGATAAAATTACAAAACAGACAAATTTAAGCAGCAGAAAACAATTAGAACTTTTATTCCATAGCAGCATAATAGGATAAAACTTTCATAAGGGTTGTTTCAAACATCAACACCAAAACATCAAAACCCATTACATCAAATATCTGCCTTGTTTCTGAAAAGAAGCATAATACAAAATAACATAATTCCCCCAATTAAGTAGTAGCTAGCCATAGAAGTAAAGCAAAGAGTCCAAAGAAATACATCACAATCTTCGAGCTTGAAAAGAATCTGAACTAAGCGGTGGTATTCCCTCCCTGTGGACCTGGGGGGAACGAATGAAAGAAGGCGAAACAAAAACAGAGTCATACATAAAGCATGGTAAGTCCAGTGACTTTTAGCATGTAAACAGGTAAAGGTATCATGACATGAATAAACTAGATACAAGACATAACCATGATACTAAGAATCGCAAGATAACGAGATAATCATAAGATAAGACTAGAACATGATAAGGTATCGTACTGATTCCTAATTTCTCTGCACCACCTAACTAGTGTTCAACTAATGCCATTTGTTACAAAACAAGATAAGTGATCCCCATTTCCCCCATGATAGTTTTATAGGTACATATCTCATGATGATGGTCCCACCTCATATTGACATTTTACATGTCCCCACCGTACCTATCTTAATTGATCGACTCCTACTCATAACGTTCCGCATGTGTTTGTATCAACCCAGCCCCTACTTGTAGATACCTATGCTGGTCTCACCATAGAGTGTATCATTTCCTAGGGTGGCAACCTGATACGGTTCTAGAGTGCACAACTTTATACCTACTTGGTACTCAATGTCTAAATTTTCCCATGCCGGAATTACGTGCACGCCCGTAATCCATCAGAACCTGCACTGTCGTACCACCTGCTGCTATTTTGACCGCTTATAATCAGCCCAGTAATCGTGCCCCACCCTGCCTAGCTCAGGGTCCTGTTGATACCTAATGTGGGTTACTGCTGAAAAGGGTCCCACTACTAGGGTTTTCCTAGGGACTATTCGTATACCCCCCATTTTGGTTAAGTGTCATCAATCAATCAATTCAAGTTTACTTAACCCACCCATTCATCATGTTATATTGGTTAAGTGTCATTAATCCATCGAGTTACTTAACCCACCCACTTGTCATGTCATATTGGTTAAGTGTTGCATGTTGACTTAACCCTACCATACTTAACAGGTTTGTTTAGCATTAATTATTTATTAATGCATCAACCTCTCACATTGGACTTATTTGCGGTAGCTGGATTCTGCCGGGCGGTTCCGGGCAGTCTTACATCGCAAACCCATTCCAACCTCGGGTTCAAGCATTTAATGCGCTAACCTCTCACATTAGACTTGTTGTTTGCGGTTTCTGGATGTGTCGGGCGATTCCGGGTAGTCTTACACCACAAACTATTTTTAACCTCGTGTTAGGCATTATTACCCATCTAATCTTCACCTATGATCTCTCACATTAGATTGTTGTCGTTGCGGTTGCTGGATATGCCGGGTGGTTCCGGGCAGCCTTACACCACAACTCGAATCTAATCTCGTGTCTTATGCGGCCATTAGATTTAATTAAATTATATACTTGCCAGTTATGTCCAAATTCCAATTTTTACATGCCAATTATCATATGCCCAATTATTGATTTAAATTCCAATTTACATATGCCCAAATATTGATTTACATGCCAATTTACATATTTGCAAATATTGATGTACATGCCAATTTACCCAAACTTGCAATAATAATAATAATACCCCATATCCATCACAAATTATGCTCAATAATTCCACCAGACATGTTATGCCCATAAATTCACCCAAATAGGCAATACCCAATATTCCTCGTATTCTAAACGTTCGTATTTCGCGATTTCAGCCTAGGTTCGAAGTTAACCCAGGTTCAATAAAAGAAAATAAATAGGGGGAGATAGAAGTTGCATAAAATAAGAACAGAGAGAAAATTGACATGAAAATATCATCACAGGCATGAAGGCTAAGACTTGATAAGAACATCATCACGAAAATGAACAACTGATGTACACCAAGATAAACTGATGATAATAGCATCATGAGAATAAGAATAGAAGCAAAAGAACAACTTAGAATCAGGCATAGTCTAAATTTCATCTTATTACATGTCAAGACTATATTTAGGTGTTCAAAACTAAAAATAATTGAACTTACAGCGTTTGGATTAGAAAAGATAATTGAATCGCTTGTTGTTGTTGAAGAACTCTAACTTGATATTGATTAATCCTCTAGGTTGATGAAGAACTTTTTGATTTGATTTAGGTTTTAGTGGAGGTTAGGCTTAGATGAGAGTTTGGTGGCATGGAGGCGCCATGAAAGTGAATAATAGAATTAGGGTTTAGGTTTGGATATGTATTTATAGGTGTTTTAGGCAAACCATAGCCTTTAAATTAGCATAGGAGTCATCAGAGCCATCTTAACCAAAGAGACATGTCACCCAGCCAACCGTAATGCGGCACATAAGCCCTAAAACACAAAATTTCATCACAGACCATTCTAGGCCGACGGGGTCGGTTCCAAACATTCTGAGTTGACCCTGGGGTCGACCCATAAAATAGGTCGGTTTGGCGTTTTGTCTTCCCACTTCTGCTATTTTGAATATTTTTTCTTGAATTTTAGGTTGATTTTTATTTTATTAATTTATATATATACATATATTTCCCTTATATGTATACAAACCTCCAAGGTCCATAACTTTCTCATACATTATCCGTTTAATGCAAACTTTGGGTCCATCTTGACCAGAATTTTGAGACGAACGCAGTGGTATAGTCTGTTTTACTTAATTCTCACTTCTAAAATTAAGTATTCTTTTAATTCTCCTGTTAATATTCATAGAAAAATATGGGGTGTTACAAATAATGTTTAAGGCGGGAAACAAAAACAATTTGGCAAAACACTTAACAAAATATTCACTCAACCTCTCAAACACTCACTCTCAAATAAAATACTCCACCGCTCAACCTCTCAAACACTCACTCTCAGGTTCAATCAGGGATAAAAGTTCAAGTTTACAAGCTTAATTGGGGTTTGATTAGGGCAAGTTCGAGTTCAAGTTCAATTAAGGATTCGGTGTTTCAATTAGGTCTTCAATTGAGGTTCGTTTGGGTTTCAAATTTCAGTTAGGGCTTCAATTTAATCTGCTGCTTACGGTATCACTCAATGTATATTTCAATTTTTTCAGTTAGGGCTCGCTAACTCGTAGATACCCGTGCTGGTCCCATAGTGGGGTGTATCACTCCCCAAAGTGGCAACCCGATACCACTAAAGATGCACGACTTATATCTACACGATGCAACAACGTCTTACCTACCAGCCCGGTCCAACGCACGCACATGACCCCGTTGGACTTGCATTGCCACCGATAACCCGTTTTGACCTCTTACAATCAAATCCAGTAAGCGTGTCCCGTCCTCAACTTGGGTCGAGCTCACAAAGATACTAAATGGGTTACTGGTTTGAAAAGGGTCCCCACACAAGCTTTCCACCTATGCTTGGTCCCCACTAAGATTCTCCACTTAACCCCTTCTTATTCATGTCTTCTTACATGTTTTCAACTTGGTTAAGCGTTTATAATTATATCTCACATGTCCCCCATGTTATCCACTTAACAAATCAACAGTGTTATTGGTTAAGCTTGTCTTAACCTTACCCGCTTATCAGACTGATATATTATTGGTTAAGCTGGTCTTAACCCCATCCACTTATATCTTATTGGTTAAGTTGGTCTTAACCCTATCCGCTTATCCGATCAATACATTATTATTGGTTAAGTTTGTCTTAACCCTATCCACTTATCAGATTAATATATACATATATATATTGGTTAAGCTGGTCTTAACCCTTCCCACTTATCAAATTATTGGTTAAGCTGGTCTTAACCCTATCCACTTATATATTATTGGTTCGGTTGGTCTTAATCCTATCCACTTATCAAATTATTGGTTAAGCTGGTCTTAACCCTACCCACTTATATATTTTTGGTTAAGCTGGTCTTAACCCTATTCACTTACCATCTTTTACTTAGTTTATGATTAAGCACATCTTAGTTCACATATACATTGGTTAAGAGAATAACTCCCTAAGTACCAACCCCGAAGACCGAAATCAATATCAGATTGTTACTCAGAGAATCACTCACTCAACCAAACTTCTATTTGTCATTCATATCAGCATTAATTAATTATTAAGGCACCTAATCGTATTTCACTTGCCACCCAAGGCACCCACTTAATTTCACATGCCACCTAAGGCACCCACTTAACCCCCCCCCATGTCCCACAACATGTTTATCTGGCTAAGTGTTACTTAATTCATTAGAACGGTAACCTTGTAAAGACCTCCCACATTAGACTGGCATTTGCGGTTGCTGGATTTGCCGGGTGGGTCCGGGAAGTATTATACCGCAAACGCACCCAACCTCGTGTCTTTACAACTGTTACACATTTAATTAGTGCCTTTGACCTCTTACATTAGACTGGCATTTGTGGCTGCTGGATTTGACGGGTGGGTCCGGGCAGTCTTACACCACAAAAGAGTCTAACCTCGTGTCTTAGGCGGTTTATTATTACACATCTTTATTTATCCCCAAATTGGATTAATATCCCTATTCAAATTTGTAAATAAATTCCAAATTTATTTATGTCCATAATTGTCTCTTAAAATTATGTCCATAAATACCAATTATGCCAATTAATGTCTTAAATTAATTATATGCCTTTTTAAGGTCATTTATGCCAATTCACAATATTTTATGCATATTCAATATTATCCCATCATCCCTACGCTATTCGTACGTTTTCATATGACATATGTTAGATTCGCAAATAGTCTAACTTATGAAAAAAAAAACATCACATAACACATAAAATAGATCTAAGGATCATGACATAAACTTGCATATGAATTTCATTCAAACTAGCATATGATAGGAAACTATCATAGGTGATGGACATAAACTTGCGTAACTTATGTACTGTTATAGATCCAAACATAAAGGTGTGAACTTGCATATGGATCTAAACATAAAGGTGTGAACTTGCATATGGATCTAAACATAAAGATGCAATTTTGCATATAGATCTAAACATAAGGATATAATCTTGCTTATGGATCTAAACATAAAGGTATGAACTTGCATTTGGATCTAAACATATAGATTAATGTCACATAAACTAGCATATGCATATACATGTTTTACATATATTTTAACAACCTAAACTTGCATAAGATTCATATGAGAATATATGATCCAATCACCACAAACTTACATAAGATATATGATTCAACTTGCATAGGATTCGCATAAAAACTAACATATGATCCAACTTGCATAAAATTCACATAAGAATTAACATATGATTCAACACCACAAACATCCATATAATTTACATCACATGATTCAAAATCATATTCTTATGATCCCACATATATCTTATCATAATTAAATTAACGAATTATCTTGTGAAAGCTATCATACTCACAATAAAAAAGAATAGTCTTGTCTTTCTGGAATCTGTATTCTGAAATTGATTTGCTCGCCTTTGATGTAGACTTAGTTGTTATTTAGATTTGATTTGATTTTTGATTCAGGCCTCTATCTTGCTTTAGGGTTGAAAGTGTATGACAGCTACTTTATGTTCTCCATTGACGGCATGGCGGCTCTTGATATGAATTTGTGTGATTATGGTTATGGGTTTAGGGTGTTTTATAGAAGATTCGTTAATTAATAGCCGTCGGATTAACCTAGAATCAATCAAGACCGTCCAGTCAAGATAGAACGACACCTCAGCCCTAATGACTCAGCACTGAGTCACAAAATCGTCATCTTTGAGATCAGCCCAAGGGGGGGGGGGAGGGCAGGTCGACCCCTAAGTCGACACTAAGGTCAATCTGTATAGGGGGAGGTCGACACTAGGGTCGACCTGGTCCCTGTTTCAAATTCTGAATTCTTGAACTTGAGCTGTTTTTAAATTCCTGAAATTTCGGAAGGCCATAACTTCTTCATACGAAGTCCAATTCACTCAAACTCGGACTCTATCTCAACCAGAATTCCAAGACGAACGCAATGGCGCAACCCGTTTCCCTTAATTCCCACATTTGAAATTAAGTATTCTTTAATTTGTTAACTTTAATATTTAAAATTATGGGGTGTTACAGGACGATACAGTCCTAATAAAACTGATTTCATCGAATTTGGAGACTGTTTGAAAAATGACCATTTTCTGGTCGATCCAAATTGACTAAAATTAACCAAACATGTTCTACTTTGCCATTCTCACATATTGGTCCCAAAAATTATGAATTTTGGAATCTAGCAATAACTTTACATTCCGGATCCAACAAAAGTGGTTTCGTCGAAAACGGAGATCATTTGCAAAATGGCTATTTTCAAGGGCTATATTTCCATAGTGACCTATTCTGAATTTTCAGCTGGGCATAACTTTTTATTCCCGCTAAGAAGTTTCAATTTTTCGGATTCATTGGAAAGATATTTTCAAATAGATTCTAATATTTTTGGTTTCGCTAAAATCCGGTTTATTTTGAATCCTGTACATTCATTTGAAATTTGAAATTGAATTTTCAAACTACCGTGCCATTTTCAATTCCTTTTATAATTTAAAATAAATATTCATTTTTAGCTTCGTCGAAAATAAATTTTCCGTCGTTATTATTTAAAATAATTCATTTTAAATATTCAAAATTCATTAAAATTGCGAAAATAAAAATTTAAATTGGTTCTGATTTTCCGGGTTGTTACATTTCTCATACCAGTCCCATGACTGACCCGTAGTTTGTTTCACTTTGCAAGCTCGGGTGCCCTCTTTTCCACACGGGGAGTCGAGTTGCTTTGTTTGCAGATATACTGAGCAGGATTTTGGATCGAAGTTTAAAGTTATGTCCAGAGCATTGATAGACTTTCGCTGTACCAGATTATTGATTCCGCTGCATTGCATTAAATTTGTTGTAAATTTATCTTCCATTGTTGTATTATTATATCGATGTACTTTGATATATTCTGTACTCTGATGTTGCATTATTATAATGTAATAAAAGTCTCTTGTTATTTGTTCTGATGTGTTGTTTTCCCAGAGTTAGTGTATTCGGGTTTTGAACGGTCTTGCTCGATTCTATGATCGATTAGGGCCGGGTGAAATCTGAGTCGTTACAGTAGGCTTTGCTAAAATGCATGACTTTTGAAATTGCTTTATTTTGTAGGTGAAGGAGGCAGTGATGAAGTCGTTGAAGAACTTGTCACTGAAGGCACTAGAGGTACTAGAGGCAACTGAGGTAATGAACGCGCCGGACTCCCGCGCTATATTTTGAAACTGTTTTAGTTTGATGTAAACATGAATTTAGTATTGGTTGTATTTGTAAGTATTCTGTAAAATTGAATTTATTGGCTACGTTTTGTTATTTACAGTTGACTAAGTAGTGCTTGTGTTACTAGTTAATTAATTGAAATGAAAAGTTTTTTTTATTAATTTCAGTGTGTGATGTTAATTGCTATTATGTTGCAGTATGTTATGTGATTTTGTCATGGCTATGATATAATGTTACAGTATATGATGTTAAATGTTGTCGTGGCTATGATATAGTGTTGTCATTGGATGGTAAAAGTGTTAGCATAGATCAATGCATGCGGGCCCCACAACTGGATTATGTGAACCCGACTACATATTTTAGTGGCACAACAAAATTCTGTGAACCCGGGATGAAGATTTTAGTGGGCCCCACATTTTTGTAAATTTAGTACTTATGGCAATACCTATAACAACCCGAAAAATCAGAACCAATTTAAAATTTTTATTTTGGAAATTTTAGTGAATTTTGAATATTTAAAATGATTTATTTTAAATAATAATGACAAGAAATTTATTTTGAATAGAATTAGAACGTATATATTTATTTGAATCGACGTTAGAATATAAATATTTATTTTAATTATAAAAGGAATTGAAAATGGTGCGGTAGTCTGAAAATTCGATTTCAAATTTCAAAATGAATGTACAGGATTCAAAATAAACCGGATTTTAGCAAAACCAAAAATATTAGAATCTATTTGAAAATATCTTTCCAATGAATTTGAAAAATTGAAATTTCATAGCGGGAATAAAAGGTTATGCCCCGTTGAAAATTCAGAATAGTCGCTATAGAAATATATCCCTTAAAAATAGCCATTTTGAAAACGACCTCCGTTTTCGATGAAACCACTTTTGTTGGATCCGGGAAGTTAAATTATTGCTAGGTTTCAAAATTCATAATTTTAGGGATCAATTTGTGAGCGTGGCACAGGAAAACGTGTTTTGTCAGTTTCAATCAATTTGGATCGAGCAGAAAATGGCCATTTTTCAAATGGTCTCCAAATTTGACGAAATTAGTTTTGTTAGGACCGTATGGTCAATACGAAGCTAGGAATGATCTTTCTAGAATTTTTAGATTCCGTATGTGGCCCCGTTAAAATGAAATGTATGTTTGAATTGAATATATAGATTTATATTTTAATTTAAACGGAAACTGATCGAGACGTTAGAATTGGATTATGAACATATCCCATTGTGTTCGGAATAGGGGTAATAAGCTATGGGCGACAGTCGTTGGGTGTCTTTTGGAGTTCGAAATAAAATTCAACCTTTATGAGAATAAAATAATATTAAATTATATATTTATATATATATATATATTCTATAGCGTTTTAAAACCTAATCCTATTTTCCCCTTCTGAAAATCGATTTCCCCGAAAAAGAAAAATGGCGCCTCCTCCATCGCCGTTGCCCGTCGCTTCCCCCCCCCTCCTCCGCCGGCCTCACCACCCACCGCCGCTCTGATCTCGATCTCCCTCCCTCGCGTCTCTCTCTTCTCTCGCTCCTCCTCCACTATTCAGACCACGCCACCCCCAATACAGCCCCACCGCCTGGACCCGCTGCCTCAGCACATGCTCCTACCAACCGCGACCTTCCCCTGACGACCTCCGACGAACCCATGCCCCCTCCGATGCGCAGACAATCCCCTCCCCCTCTGAAGACAATAACAGTGAGTTTTCTTTGTTTTATTTTCATCTTTTCTGATTTTATTTAAATATAAAAAACCATGATTTGTTTATATACATCAAGTTAGGGTTTTTAGCATATAAGGTTTATATTATTAAATTAGTAAAGTTATATTTTTAAATTAGTAAAGTTTAGGTCTGAATTTCAATTAGATAACGAGTAATAAAAATATGATTTTTATTTATGTAGGGTAATAAAAATATGATTTTTATTTATGAAGTACAATAAATATATAATCTTTATAATGTATGAAGGAATATAAGAATATAATCTTTATATGAAGTAGCGATAAAAATTTGATTTTTATACATATGAAGTAGCGATAAAAATTCGATTTATATATATAAAGTGGCGAAGTAAAAATATGATTTTTATATAGAAAACTGAATTATAAAAATATAATCTTTTCTATACATGTAGCGTTATGAAATGTTATTTTTATACACGAAGCGCTGTGTTAAAAATATAATTTTTATCATATAAATAACAAGTTAAAAATATGACTTTTAATATAGATTTCGTGAAACAGATTGCGTTGGAATCAAAATGGCAAATCTGAACGACAATAGAGAATGGAGGAGTGGATCCCAAAAGTGAGAACTCCTCACTTTTATTTTAGTTTTTAGTTAAAATATATACTAGGATGCAGACGGTGCTTAGCAACACCCGACACCCTTCGTCCACAGACCAGGGACGACTTGTTTGTTTGATTGATTATGTGGTGAAAATTGATTATGTGATGTTGAATGGAGTAAAATATTTTATAAGTTAAAAATATTATTTTTAACATATATATGAATAGAATAGATATTCATAAACAAATCGGACGATTTGTTTATGTACACACATTTGACTGATATTGATTGGGACGATAAATTTTACACATCGCCTAACAACACAAATAAATCTGTGTTTGTTGTTTGAAACCCAACACGGGTACTGGGATAATATATGACAAAGGCCAGTCCCAATAATTAGCTGTATGTCGATCGATGGATTGATAGGCTGTTGTTAGTGTTAAATATTTATATTTGATGCTTATGCAGTGTAGAACGCACTCTAGATGATGGTTGACTGTGTTTGATTGTTGTTATATACATGTGTTGTATGAAATCCATATAATCACATTATATGGTAATTGACTGTGTCTGATTCCAGTTCAGAAAGAATGAATATTTTGAAATAATGGTTATTTTAAAATAATGAATATTTTAAAATAATATTCCATACAAGATCAAAATTTTGGTTTTTATGTCCGATTTGGGATGGACATGAAAATATATAAATATATAAAGTCGTGTTGATTAGATTAACACCATTTTGATGTGAACGATATTTATATCGATTTATTCATTTTTATAATGAATATCAAAAAGGAAATAATTTCGAAATATAATGTTTTGAAAATAGTATCATTTATATATCGATGATATGGAATATTCAATTTTGATTTGAAATTGAATACTAAGTTGAAATCGTTTTGAAAATGAATTTAAAACGATTTATAAAATACGTTTTAAAAGAAAATCGGGGAAATATATAATATATATATATATTATATATAATGGCTTGAATTGAACAAGCCGCGCTGCGGCAGTTCGCGAATTTCGACCATTGACTTCGAACGGACATTACGGGAGATCTGACCGTCGGGTTCTCCTAAAACCGGAACCATTGGGTTCGTATCGAAAAGAGATTTCCAACGAATATTAAAGATTTGAAATCTAATGGTTGGATTTGGAGTTATGTCCAAATCAAATTTGGAAAAGGTCGTTGTAAGTGCGGTTCGATGGTCGTTTATGGAAATCGACTGTACGGGCCTTGATAAAATTATTAAAAATATCAATAATTTGTGTAAAATCATAATAAATGATTTGGTAAGAATTGGGATGAAAAATCCGATATTTGAAAAGATAAATATATATTTTTATTGAAATGAACTAGTTATAAACTAGAATTATAATCCATTTATTTTTAAATAAATTAATTGGATTTGAAATGGTTTAAAAATAACTAGAATTTTAAATATATGAATTGAAATGGATTTGAATCAAAATTATCCTTAGAATATTTTGATATTGTATTCCGTGATTATACAGGCATTATGGAGGAATTTGGAAGATATATATATCGTTATTCCAATACGATGTTTGTTGGGTTCAGAATTTGATATTGAATATAAGCCGATATATTTTCTATTCAGAGCCTTGTATTTAATATCAAGTAGGATTTTGGGTTTGTCATGAACGGTGTCTTCAGTAACACGGTTCTTGAACCCCATGTGAAGAGAATTAATACTTTAATTAAGATTATCAGAGTTTGCAATTATATTTAATAATTGGAATATAATGGAATGTGAATTGGGTTTATCGTGAACTGTATTTTTAGCGACATTCGTTCTTTAACTCGATTTACAGTGAAATGTGATTTGGAATTTATAAATATTTTGTTAAGATTTAAAGGAGATGTGTTTTTAGCGACACTTGTTCTTTAACTCGATTTACAGTGAAATGTGATTTGGAATTTATAAATATTTTGTTAAGATTTAAAGGGAATTTTCCAAAGTAAAGTTTTCCAATTTAACATATTAAATTGGAATTGAATGGAATTCGATTTGGTAATAATCGAAGTAAGCTTCTGTTGAGGAAGGCGGTTAATATATATGGAATTTAAAGGGCCTTGTCTTTATTACATTTATATTATCGGTTGAATATGGAAGTTATATATCAATTATATATATATATCGATTTGTTTTCCATGAAGATTCCATTGTTAATGGAATGTGATTTTGGGTTGTCATGAATGGTATCTTTAATAATACTGTTCTTAGACCCGATGGAGTTAAGAAAATCATAAAATAATTGGAGATTTGTTAAGTTGAATGGTTTCCTGGGTATTGATCTGATGTTGGTTTCGGCCTTCGGGGTTAATACTTAGGGAATTGTTCTCTTGCTAATTTACGGTCAAATGCTGATGGAATGGAAAGTGATTTTGGGTTTATAGTGAACCGTGTTTTAAATGACACTGATTCTTTAACCCAGTTAAAGACAGGATATGATTTCCTAAGTTAAACAATCATTAATATTGATTTTTTAGGAATATTAAAACCAAGTGGAGTTTTAATGAATCTTTAATTAGATTGAAATGATCGAGAATGGAGTATCACAAGTTTTGCTCTAGGCGATAGTTAAATCTTTAAATAGATTTGAACGTGATATGGTAATTGAATTTACCAATAACGCCGTGGTGTTAGATATGAAGTATTACTAGTTTTGCTTCATGGGATGAATAGGTTGGGATTGGAAAATAAAACAAATGATTACTTCGGTAAGGTTCGCTAATCCCGACTAGTTTTGATAAACCATAATTTGGTTTGAATTAACATCCAAATGAAGATTAAAGAATAAATTTAAACAATTTATCTTTGATAAAATTAATAGGAACATTTCCCAGAGTATATGAATATTTGGATAAAGAAATATTCTGGATTGGAATAAGGCGTATGTTGTGTTTTTATAGCACTTGTTTATTATATACGCGAGTTATTCAGAAAGACCGGGTTTATCCCATTCTGAATAACTGATTCGACGTGTCGAGGATGAAGACGGTGGTTGAAGACTGGAGGTCTTCACATCGTTTGGATGATTACTGATGTCTTGATTGGGCTGTACACCCAAGATAAGGTAATAAGTGGTGATCGTCCAGATGTACTTGGAGATCGACCGGATATGCGAGGACCTCTCCCCTGTATTGGACATATGGGAGAGGAATAAGGTGCCTCCGGTTTCATTCAGACTCAGAATGAACTTGTAAATGGATGTGTGTCTGACATCGGATTTCATTATGTGTGATAGATAGACATCGGTTTCATAGCGTGAATTGCATGTGTGGCATGCTGGGATGCAAATGATCAAGGCTTTTTTTGAAAAGCAGGCTCTTGTGGTTGATGATCAAAGCAGGCTTTAATATAGCGTAGTTTTGTGTAGCGTTAATTCACGAGCCTCACAGCCCGGTGTGAACCAAAAATGGGAGAGGACTGTAGGGAGGGCATGCGTTTCCTTCTAGCTACGAGCGGTGTCAGCGTTTTACAAGAGTTGACATTTTACTTATGTGGATGATGGATAGCGAGGCACCTTGGTTATATCAGTCGTTCCGATGATAGTTTGGCCGGGATATGACCAGTTTACGCTCCATAGGGCGGGGAAACGCATTGTTCAGGCATTTTAATCCACATCGAGTGGACCAGCCCTGAAGATCCAAGGTGCAGTTGCGGCTGTTCCTGAGGCTCGGGCTAGACAGTCTCGAAGCGGTAAGGACGATCCCTTGCCTTGGTTCACCGATGGAAATCCAACTTCCGAAACGTGACTTTGCGGTTTTGATTGTAGAGACTAGTATGGAGACATAGTGGTATGGGGCACTTATGCTGTCTATGGTTGATACTTATGATTGAAATTGTTTTGACACTATGCACTTATAGTAATAATAAAAGATGAAATTACACGTACCAAGCATATTTAGCTTTTATAAGGTAAAACTCTATCCTCCGGCTTGCGTTGCATTGTGTGATGGGACCTGAGTCTTATAATAACTTCATTGTTCTTTATTTAGCATTGCGTTGTTGTTTTTATGCACTGGTATTCTTAGGAGGAAACCCGTTCCGTGCTATATGGCGTGGTCCCTTAATTTACCTTACTTTAAAATAAAGATTAATAACTGTTTTAGTTCTAACACCAGTCACATGATTGACCTGGAGTTTATTGTTTTAACCTAAACTTTAGGTGCCCTTATTTTCCACGGACAGCTAGTAGTTTTGGTTTTGCAGATTTATATTCATAGGACCCTGCTTTACAGCTGGAATGATATTCGAAAAGCTCTGTATCTGTATATTCTTTTCAGTTGTGTTTTGTATTATTTTTCCGCTACATTGTAATTTGTAAATCTCTGATATTTAGTAAATGTGTAATAATTATTCGTACTTTGTATATTCTTGTATTCTGATGAATTGTTGTAATAAGCAATGAAATGTTCTTCTGTTTGTGTTCTAATTTGGCGTGTTCTCAAAATCAATCTGGGCTTTCCTTTATGAGGAAATCATTTGGTATCAAAGCTCTGGTTTACAGAGCTCGAGAACAAGACATATTAGAACCGAACGAAAGAATTCATCAAAGATTGGATTAGCAATATCCAATGAGATTGACTCATTAGAGATGGGATCAAAAGTATCCTAGAATGAGTCCGAGGAGTATTGTTTTTAAAATAAAATTGAAAATAAATTTTGTTTTGAAAAATTAAATTCAATTATTCGTATTCAAATGTTTATTTTATATTGAATTTGGACAATCAAGTATATAGAGATTTTAATATACGTCTGATCTATGCGTAGTTGAAGACTCAAATATATTCAATAGATATAGAATCACGCCCTAGTCGCTTAGAGACGATCCTGATGATTATTATAGTATCATCAGTATTTGTGTTCGAATTTCGAAAGTGGGATGTTTATATATTTCCATTAGACTGGTGTGAGAACCAAAACTAGATAGGGTTTATTGTTGTGAATTGGTATCAAAAATATGATTTTATATATATATCTAAAGTTATGAATTTGAAACGATAATCAACTAATTGATTGATGGTTGTGTTGTATGATTATTTGTTATCTAATAAAACCATTATGTGAAAGAACGGTAAATTTAGCCCAAATTGAACCAAATATTGAATTGTATTGAAAATTGTTTGAAAATGCACGCATATATATATATATATATATGTGTGTGTGTGTGTGTGTGTGTGTGTGTGAGAGAGAGAGAGAGCAGGTCATAACAGGGAAGCTAAGAAGAGGAATAAAATTGTTTGCCCGACAAATAGGTACATGTTTATTGTATTTCTTGGGGTTTTTGATGATTTTATGAGCCAATTGGCTAGCCGCTTGGCTGTTTCGTTTACTTTTTGGATTTGAGAGGCCTGTGTGGCGATTTGGGGATTTTTCCGGTGCTCCCGTACAAAGAAGGTTATGGCGAAATTTTTCGAAAATTTAGGGTGTTAGCCAGATTTTTGAAAAGTTTGAAAAGTTCTTAGAAAATGAAAAGTTGAAGAACTTAAGCCATAATTAAAATAATGAAAGTTGAGTTGGTTTGTAAAACAACTTTCAGCTCCGTTCCTTTTCGGGGACGAAAAGATTTTAAGTGGGGGAGATTGTAACAACCTGGAAAATCAGAACCAATTTAAAATTTTTATTTTGTCAATTTTAGTGAATTTTGAATATTTGAAATGATGTATTTTAAATAATAACGACAAGAAATTTATTTTGAATAGAATTAGAACGTATATATTTATTTGAATCGACGTTAGAATAAAAATATTTATTTTAATTATAAAAGGAATTGAAAATGACGCGGTAGTTTGAAAATTCGATTTCAAATTTAAAATGATTGTACAGGATTCAAAATAATCCGGATTTTAGCGAAACCAAAAATATTAGAATCTATTTGAAAATATCTTTCCAACGAATCTGAAAAATTGAAATTTCATAACGAGAACAAAAAGTTATACCCAGTTGAAAATTCAGAGTAGTCGCTATGGAAATATAGCCCTTAAAAATAGCCATTTTGCAAACAACCTCCGTTTTCGACGAAACCACTTTTGTTGGATTCGAGATATCAAATTATTACTAGGTTTCAAAATTCATAATTTTAGGGATCAATATGTGAGCATGGCACAGGAAAACGTGTTTTGTCAGTTTCAATCAATTTGGATCGACCAGAAAATGGCCATTTTTTAAACGGTCTCCAAATTTGATGAAATTAGTTTTGTTAGGACCGTATCGTCAATAAGAAGCTTGGAATGATCTTTCTAGAATTTTTAGAGTCTGTATGTGGCCCTGGTAAATTGAAATGTACGTTTGAATTGAATATATATAGATTTATATTTTAATTTAAACGGAAACTGATCAAAACATTAGTATTGGATTATGAAACATATCCCATTGTGTTCGGAATAGGGGTAATAAGCTAGGAGCGACAGTCGTTGGGTGTCGTTTGGAGTTCGAAAAAAAAGTCAACCTTTATGGGAATAAAATAATATTAAATTATATATATATATATTCTATAGCGTTTTAAAACCTAATCCTATTTTCCCCTTCTGAAAATCGATTCCCCGAAAAAGAAAAATGGCGCCTCCTCCTTCGTCGTTGCCTGTTGCTTCCCCACCCTTCTCCGCCAGCCTCACCAACCGCCGCCGCTCTGATCTGGATCCCCCTCCCTCGCGTCTCTCTCTTCCCTCGCTCCTCCTCCACTGTTCAGACCACGCCATCCCCAATACAGCCCCACCGCTTGGACCCGCTGCCACAGCCCACCCTCCGACCAACCGCGACCTTCCCCTGACGACCTCCGACGAACCCATGCACCCTTCGACGCGCAGAAAATCCCCCCTCTGAAGACAATAACAGTGAGTTTTCTTTGTTTTATTTTCATCTTTTCTGATTTTATTTAAATATAAAAAACCATGATTTGTTTATATACATCAAGTTAGGGTTTTTAGCATATAAGGTTTATATTTTTAAATTAGTAAAGTTATATTTTTAAATTAGTAAAGTTATATTTTTAAATTAGTAAAGTATAGATCTGAATTTTAATTAGATAACTAGTAATAAAAATATGATTTTTATTTATGTAGGGTAATAAAAATATGATTTTTATTTATGTAGAGCAATGAAAATATGATTTTTATTTATGAAGTGCAATAAAAATATAATCTTTATAATGTATGAAGGAATATAAAAACATAATCTTTATATGAAGTAGCGATAAAAATTCGATTTTTATATATATGAAGTAGCGATAAAAATTCGATTTTTATATATATGAAGTAGCGATAAAATTTTGATTTTTATATATAAAGTGGCGAAGTAAAAATATGATTTTTATATATAAAACTGAATTATAAAAATATTATCTTTTCTATACATGTAGCGTTATGAAATGGGAATTTTCTACATGAAGCGCTGTGTTAAAAATATAATTTTTATCATATAAATAGCAAGTTAAAAATATGATTTTTAATATAGATTTCGTGAAACAGATTGCGTTGGAATCAAAACGGCAAATTTGAGCGACAAAAGAGAATGGAGGAGTGGATCCCAAAGGTGAGAACTCCTCACTTTTATTTTATTTTCTAGTTAAAATATATACTAGGATGCAGACGGTGCTTAGCAGCACCCAATACCCATCGTCCACAGACCATGGACAACTTGTTTGTTTGATTGATTGTGTGGTGAAAATTGATCGTGTGATGTGGAATGGAGTAAAATATTTTATAAGTTAAAAATATAATTTTTAACGTGTATATGAATATAATAAATATTCATAAACAAATCGGGCGATTTGTTTATGTACCCACATTTGACTGATATTGATTGGGACGATAAATTTTACACATCGCCCAACTACACAAATAAATATGTGTTTGTTGTTTGAAACCCCACACGGGTATTGGGATGATATATGACATACACTAGTCCCAATAATTAGTTGTATGTCAATCGATGGATTGACAGGCTGCTGTAAGCGTTAAATATTTATATTTGATGCTTATGCAGTGTAGAATGCACTCTGGATGATGGTTGACTGTGTTTGATTATAGTGATATACATATGTTGTATGAAATCCATATAATCACATTATATGGTAATTGACTGTGTCTGATTCCAGTTCAGAAAGAATGAATATTTTGAAATAATTGTTATTTTAAAATAATGAATATTTTAAAATAATATTCCGTAAAAGATCAAAATTTGGGTTTTGATGTCCGATTTGGGATGGACATGAAAATATTTAAATATATAAAGCCGTGTTGATTAGATTAACGCCATTTTGATGTGAACGATATTTATATCGATTTTATTCATTTTTATAATGTATATCGAAAAGTAAATGATTTCGAAATATAATGTTTTGAAAATATTATCATTTATATATCGATGATATGGAATATTCAATTTTGATTTGAAATTGAATATGAAGTTGAAATCATTTTAAAAACGAATTTAAAACGATTTATAAAATACGTTTTAAAATGAAATCGATGAAATATATATAATATTATATATATATATATATATATATATATATATATATAATGGCCTGAATAGAACGCGCCGCGCTGCGGCAGTTCGCCAATTTCGATCATTGACTTCGAACGGACATTACGGGAGATCCGACCGTCGGATTTTCCTAAACCCAGAACCGTTGGGTTCGTATCGAAAAGAGCTTTCCAATGAATATTAGAGATTTGAAATCTAATGGTTGGATTTGGAATTATGTCCAAATCAAATTTGGAAAAGGTCGTTGTAAGTGTAGTTCGATGACCGTTTATGTAAATCGACTGTACGTGCCTTGATAAAATTATTGAAAATGTCAATAATTTATGTAAAATCATAATAAATGATTTGGAAAGAATTAGGATGAAAAATCCCATATTTGAAAAGATAAAAATGTATTTTTATCGAAATGAACTAGTTATAAACTAGAATTATAATCCATTTATTTTTAAATAAATAAATTGGATTTGAAATGGTTTTAAAAATAACCAGAATTTCCAATATATGAATTGGAATGGATTTGAATCGAAATTATCCTCGGAATATTTCAATATTGTATTTCGTGATTAAACAGGCATTGCGGAGGAATTTGGAAGATATATATATATATATATATATATATATATCGTTATTCCAATACGATGTTTGTTGAGTTCAGAATTTGATATTCAATATAAGCTGATATATTTTCTATTCAGAGTCTTGTATTTAATATCAAATGGGATTTTGGGTTTGTCGTGAACGGTGTCTTTAGTAACACTCTTCTTGAACCCTATGTGAAGAGAATTAATCTTTTAATTAAGATTGTTAGAGTTTCCAATTATATTTAATAATTGGAATAAAATGGAATGTGAATTGGGTTTATCGTGAATTGTTTTTTTAGCGATATTCATTCTTTTACCCGATTTACAATGCAGTGTGATTTGGAATTTATAAATCTTTTGTTAAGATTTAAAGGAGATTTTCCAATGTAAAGTTTTCCAATTTAACATATTAAATTGGATTTGAATGGAATCCGATTTGGTAATAATCGAAGTAAGCTTCTATAGAGGAAGGCGGTTAATATATATGGAATTTAAAAGGCCTTGTCGTTATTCCATTTATATTATCAGTTGGATATGGAAGTTTATATCGATTATATATATATATATATATCGATTTGTTTTCCATGAAGATTCCATTGTTAATGGAATGTGATTTTGCGTTGTCGTGAATGGTATCTTTAATAATACTATTCTTAGACCCAACGAAGTTAAGAAAAATCAGAAACTAACTGGAGATTAGTTAAGTTGAATGGTCTCCTAGGTATTGATCTAATGTTGGTTTCGGCCTTCGGGGTTAATACTTAGGGAATTGTTCACTTGCTAATTTACGGTTGAAGGCTGATGGATTGGAATGTGAATTTGGGTTTATAGTGAACTGTGTTTTAAATGACATTGGTTCTTTAACCCAGTTAAATACTGGATATGGTTTCCCAAGTTAAACAATCATTAATATTGATTTTTTGGGAAGATTAAAACCAAGTTGAGTTTTAATGAATCTTTAATTAGATTGAAATGATCGAGAATGGAGTACCACAAGTTTTTCTCCAGGCGATAGTTAAATCTTTAATTAGATTTTAACGTGAAATGGTAATTGAATTTACCGATAACATCGTGGTGTTAGATATGAAGTATTACTTGTTTTGCTTCGTGGGATGAATAGGTTGGGATTGGGAAATTAAAGAAATGATTACTTTGGTAAGGTTCGCTAATCCTGACTAGTTTGGATAAACCATAATTTGGTTTGAATTAATATACAAAGAAAGATTAAAGAATAAATTTAAAGAATTTAACTTTGATAAAATTAATGGGAGCCTTTCCCAAAGTATATGAATATTTGGATAAAGAAATATTCTGGATTGGAATAAGGCATATGTTGTGTTTTTATAGCACTTGTTTATTATATACGCGAGTTATTAAAAAAGACCGGGTTTATCCCATTCTGAATAACTGATTCGACGATGTGAGGATGAAGGCGGTGGTTGAAGACCAGAGGTCTTCACATCGTTTGGATGATTACTGATGCCTTGATTGGGCTGTACACCTAAGACAAGGTAATAAGTGGTGATCATCCAGACGTACTTGGAGCTCGACCGGATATGCGAGGACCTCTCCCCTGTATTGGACATATGGGATAGGAATAAGGTGCCTCCGGTTTTGTTCAGACCCAGAACGAACTTGTAAATGGATGTGTGTCTGACATTGGATTTCATTCTGTATGATTGATAGACATCGGTTGCATAGCGTGAATTGCCTGTGTGGCATGGTAAGATGCAAATGATCAAGGCTTCTATTGAAAAGCAGGGTCTTGTGGTTGATGATCAAGACCCGGCTTTAATATAGCGTAGCTTTGTGTAGTGTTAATTCGCGAGCCTCACAGCCCGGTGTGAACCAGAAATGGGAGGGGAATGCAGGGAGGGCATGTGTTTCCTTCTAGCTAGGAGTGGTGTCAGCGTTTTACAAACCCTGACATTTTACTTATGTGGATGATGGATAGCGAGGCGCCTCGGTTATATCGGTCGTTCCGGGGCGGATAGTTTGGTCGGGATATGACCAGTTTACGCCCCATAGGGCGGGGAAACGCATTGTTCAGGCATTTTAATCCACATCGAGTGGACCGTCCCTGAAGATCCAAGGTGCAGTAGCGGCTGTGCCTGTGGCTCGGGCTAGAGAGTCTCGAAGCGTTAAGGATGATCCCTTTCCTTGGTTCACCGATGGAAATCCAACTTCCGATACATGACTTTGTGGTTTTGATTGTAGAGCCTAGTATGGCAACATAGTGGTATGGGGCACTTATGCCGTCTACGATTGATACTTATGATTGAAATTGTTTTGACACTATACACCTTATAGTAATAATAAAAGATGAAATTGCACGTACCAAGCATATTTGTCTATTATAAGGTAAAACTCTATCCTCCGGCTTGCGTTGCATTGTGTGATGGGACCTGAGTCTTATAATAGCTTCATTGTTCTTTATTTAGCATCTGTTGTTTTTGTGCACTTGTATTCTTGGGAGGAAACCCATTCCGTGCTATACGGCGTGGTCCCTTAATTTACCTAACTTTAAAATAAAGATTAATAACTGTTTTAGTTCTCACACCAGTCACATGACTGACCCGGAGTTTATTGTTTTAACCTAAACTCTGTGTGCCCTTATTTTCCATGGGCAGCTTGTAGTTTTGGTTTTGCAGATTTATATTCACAGGACCCTGGTTTACAGCTGGAATGATATTCAGAAAGCTCTGTATTCGTATATTCTTTTTCAGTTGTGTTTTATATTATTTTTCTGCTGCATTGTAATTTGTAAATCTATGATATTTAGTAAATGTGTAATATTTATTCATACTCTGTATATTCTTATATTCTAATGAAATTGTTGTAATAAAGCAATGAAATGTTCGTCTGTTTGTGTTCTAATTTGGCGTGTTCTCAAAGTCAATCCGGCTTTCCTTCACGGGGAAGTTCGGGTCGCTTCAATACCTGTACCGATGTTTCCTTAGGGTCACAAAGATGTTGCCTTTGACTCTAAGGCAACGCGGAAAAATGCAACACCAAAAAAGTGTTGCCACAGATAGTTTTTGGCCTATAGCAACATTTTTTGGTACTTCCTGGATCACTTCTCTGGTGTTGCAGTATGCAATCTATGGCGTACTAAACATAAAAACCTTGATTGAAATAAATCGATTAAAAAACTCATGATATTTGAATTGTAATGTAAACACGCACACACGTATGTGTGTGTGTGTGTGTATATGTATATATGCGCATGTGTGTGTACAATATATGTAAATAAAACAAGAAACAATATTAATATAAAAGTCATGTTTTAATATATGTATATACATATGTTCGATATTGTTTTTTAATAAAACCAGCAAAAAATAATTCTAATGTATTAGGTTTTCAAATAAAAAAAATAACATGGCCTTAAGAATATGGAAGGCGACAAGCTAAATTGCACAAATATTCATTATACATGTACACATATATATATGATTGAGTGTCAGTTGCCTTGCCAAAAAATGTAAATAAAATATCAATTCTAAAACGGTACATTTCATCATCGATATCTTATTGGAAGCCAGACATGTCATTTATTCGAGGTTTAATCCTCCTTCAACCTCGTGTTCTTCTCAATATCAATTTAAAACTCTAGGACTTTTTGCTTCGCCAACGAGGTTAGTAGAGTATGGGATTTAAAAAAAAAAGTGAAGAAAGAAGTGGAAAGGTTTGCATATTCATAGCTAAGAAGTTGCATCTTCTTCTCCAAAAAAAATCTAGCTCTTAAAGACCAAAGTATATGTGTTTGAATAAGTATGATCGACCTTAGAAATTATCTAGCACTATCAGTGGCTCCATTTGTAACAAGTCGCCATCTATGATTTCCCGATTCATGGCTAGAAACGACATTAACATCGTGGATGTTGTTGATGACAAATCATTTTAAGGTAAAAACACATATGACAAATCATTCCGTGAAAATCCACACTTGCTAAAATTCACAACAGAAAGAATGAATATAACACTAAAAAATATCATAGTCTCTGATAAAGAAAACTAATTGTATCAACAACCATTAACATCCAAATGTCTTTCAATATCGGAAAAAGAAATAATATAAATGCCTACGAAAATCAAATAAATAAATTGTAGATAGTTAATGGACAAATATTGCATATGCAACTCCATCCCATCATCGCATCCCTAAAGTTACTAAAATCACCACCAATCATTTCTAAATACCTATCAAAGTAAAGCAAAGAGGAAAAAGGTTATAAGAGGTCAAATATAAGGTTGATGAGTGAAACACACTATATAAGCATATAGTACTAATAAGTCAACAAAACTACACTTTTATTTGAAAATCATAGCCCAACACGTGTCATATATACCTCATAAGTCGTCCAGACATGGCATGCTATTATGGAAATAATAGTGTCCTAATGTACTAACATTCCACTAAAATACTAACTTATTCCCTAGGACAGAGTCACACGTGCACCTATTGAGAAACCTTCCCCCAGTTTAGGACCAAAACTATAGGCGTCGCTGATAAAATAAAACGTAACATTTCTAATTATACGATGATATTATTAGGAACTTTAATTACATAAATTAAATAAGATAAGGTGAGTAGGTGATATGGATGAGGTTTGATTAACCAATTAGGCCATGTCATGTTAGTGAACAAAATAAACTAGTCGGATTAATTAGGAGTCATAATTCTGAGTCGGAATTAGGAAGAGAAATATGATAAGGGTAAAACAGGCGCTGTTTTCATTTAGGAACAGCTTGGATAAGGTCTTTGTTAAGTTTCAAAATACATAAAACTCTCTGTTTTAAAACTTTGTAAATTAGGTCCCTGTTTTTTCAAAAATTATTAAAAAAAATTGAAAATCAATGTAAAAAATTACCCAAATTCAAAACTTGATTCAATGCGTAATCATCTTTATATTCATGTAAGAAAAGTAAAAAAATGCTTCAAAAACCAAAAACAAAAAAAATTCATGTTTCAGCGAATTCCTGCAAAATTTAAAAAAATACAGTCATCTATCAAAATATTGGATGCTTTTATGCAATTTTTACTGAACTTTATAATTTATTGCCTCAAATATCACATTATTTTTGAAAAATCATCAAAAAGAATTGAAAAAAATGATGAACATTACATACAAATGAAAATTAGATCATTTCCAGTAAAATTATAGAAATAACTGCCGTTACACAAAAAAATTCGGATATGCCTGCAGTTTTTTTATACACTGAGACATGTCTGCAATAAACTAAGGGACTGTGGCAGATATGTTTGCATTTTTCCATAATAAGTGCAGATATTTCTGCACTTGTATTTTCATTTTTTATAATCTACAATACAAATCTTGATGATTGCAGATATATCTACACTTATTCACGGTAAGCGCGGACATTTCTGCAACTTTTATTTACCAGCAATCTTCTATTGATATATGCAATTTATTGATTTTTTTGTTAAATAGCCACACAAAAAACATGAAAATTTGTTGTTATAGTAGAAACAAAGGCATACTTTAAAATGAAAGTAATGGAGGGATCCACTTTTGAGTAAATTTTAATTTTAAGGATGTCTCTCAAATATTCACTTTCATTTATACCCTTCAAAACCTTCCACCTCCATCTTCTTTATTCATTTTCACTCAAGCAAACTAAAAGGATAGACTTAGTAGCTCCAAAAGCAAGAATAACTTAGTATTTCCTATCAAAGTAGTGTTAGATAAAGCTATATCTGTTGAGCCTTCCATTGATTTTAAGGCTAAAGTCGATGGTATGCAGGCTAATAGTGAATTTTCATGTATTAATTTTTGCGATACTATATGTATAATTGAAGAGGACGGAAGTACCTTCGTGTATGAGAAGACGGTTCACAAATCGGAGCTCGTATGCGGAAAATATGGCGAAGAAGGCAAGAAGATTTGGGCCGGGAGCAATTTCAGACGTCTAGAAATAAATTCAGACGTTTGAAATCAAATTGTGCATATCTCGAATAGTCATTTAAACGTCTGGAATATCTGGCACACGTCTGATACGAGCCACGAAGAATCCTGAATGTAATTTCAGACATCTGAAATTTAGGTTCAAATGTCTGAATCGGAAACTGGGCTGATTTTGGGCCTGGAACGCTTGGGTTGATTTACGAGTTTATAAGGGGCATTGTGGACACTTGCCTCGGGTTTCTACACAAGTATATAAGTTATTTTCTCAGATTTTAAAGAATGTATGATTCATCCATTAAATTAAAGGTTTAGTCCTTCATTAGTTAGGGTTTGGCAATCCTAATTGTTTCTTCAATTCTAATATCCACAAACATATATTCTACATTTGGGTTGTCAATAGGTCATGTTGGGCCAGGTTAAGGTTGATTCATAAACGGGTCGGGTCAACCTATTTATTAAACGGGTCATTTTTCCCAACCTTAACTCGACCCATTTATAAATTGGTTGACTCGACCCAACCCCTGTAACCCGTTTAATTAAATGGGCCATGTTAGGTCGGGTATACCCATCTGACCTATTGGCAAATATTTTCCACTAATATAAACAATAAAAGAACCAAATCACCAATATGCAACACTATTATATGATCACCAACAGGTAGCAAACTACAAAATCACCAACAGACAGCAAGTTATAAAATCACCAATAGGCAACACTATTATTTAATCACCAACAGGCAGCACGCTATAAAATCAGCAGCATGCAACAAGTTACAAAATCAACAACAAACAACACATATAAAAAGTATGAAATCATTATATCCAAAATCTTTTTCCATACATAATAATATATGAGCATACTGCATAGATAAAAGACTAACAGTATGGAAGAGATACAGTTGTTGTAAGTAAAATATAACAATGGCATGTAAGAATAAATCAGTAAAATATGACAGCTTACACAAGAATATATGAGCATACTAATTAATAAATTAGTTTGATCTATAGCCCGGATGCATTGACATTGGATAATGTCAAAACAGGTCTTCTTAGTAAGGAATTGAGAGATCAACTAAACGAGTTGATGTGGGAAGTAGTAGTGCCCGTAATGGTCAAGATTTGTTTGTAGAGAAGGAGAAATATGTAAAGAAGGAGAAGCAGGGCGTTTTAAATATAGGAATTACAGTTGGAGAGGAAAGTCTAAAGAAAGGAAAGATAAGTGCTATATTTGTAAGAATCCCAATCATTGGAAGAATGAGTGTCCAGACAAGGAAAAGGCAAAAAAGGAAGTAGCTTCTTCATACGTAGCGATAGAGAGAGGTGTTGGTGAAGGAGACATGGATGTTTCGACAGTGGTAGGATCAGACGTTTTAGGTAGTGATTGGGTACTCGATTCGGGGTGTCTTATCATATAACGTCCAATAGGAATTGGTTTTTATGTCGATAAAGAAGGAAATGCCATTTTTATGGTTAATTGTGCTATGTGTAAGTCGAAAGGCATTGGATCAATGAAAATTAAGATGTTTGACGAAGTGGTTCGTACTCTCACCAATGTGCGCTACGTTCCGGGACTTAGGAAGTCTCTTATCTCTTTAGAGCAACTGGGTTCTTCAGGATGCAAGGTCACTATTGAGAGTGATAACTTGAGGGTTTCGAAAGGGGCGCTTGTGGTTATGAAAGGTGCTTTAGCAAATGGAGTTTATTTGCTTCATGGAGTGACCATTGAAGGTGAAACTTGCAATGGCGTTGATAATTCTCATGGCTTGGATGCGACAAGGTTGTGGCATTTGAGTTTAGGTCATGTCTCAGAGAAAAGTTTGGATATTTTTGGGAAAAGGGAGATAATTGGTGGAGAAAGTTTCAATAAGTTGGAGTTTTACGAAGAGTGTGTTATGGGGAAGCAAACTATAGTAACATTCAATGAAGGAAAAAATGATTTGAGAGAAATTCTTGAGTGTGTGCACATAGATAGTTGGAGGCCAGCACTGGTATCTTCTCTGGGAGGAGAAAGGTATTATATTTCATTCACAGATGACTTTTCTCGTAAAATTTTGGTGTATGTAATGAAGGCCCAAAATTTATTTGCAAACAAATTAAACAATCTGTAAACAATTGTTTAATTTGTTTAGCTTTCCTATACAACAAGGGTTGCTGTGAAGGGTGTCAAACTCTAGGACCAAAAATTATTTTACTAATAAATCCAATCAAGTTATTCCGAAATTTTGATTGTTTAAAAATAACAGAAAGTAAACAAAAAGAAAGTTTTTAATAATAAAAGAAAGCAATTAGGGAGCAATGACATAGATTGAATTAACATGAATTAATAACCAAACAGATTGATACAGATCTAATTCATGTGTCTGTCACAAACATGAATCAACGATAATTAGCTTTCTAGAAACAAATATGTGAACAACGACAAGTATAGCCTATGCATGAGCTATGCTCTTAAACAACCATAGGCTATGTGGACAAATTCACTATTTTACTTCTAAAACTCTAAAAATTAGATCTAAATCTGATAAGCGTTAGATCGAACTCGAATATACCCTGTGAAGGAGCATAGATCTTAAACGACACAAAATACGAAGGTTCAGATCTAACCCTTGGTCCAGATCTAGGTCTATATACATGAAGTCCTAATCTCTTTGGCTATGTGATTCATGTTGAATATAATCTAAGCATCATCACCCCCTAATTAAAGGAGATTAGCTAGACATAGCTAAAGAAGAAGGAAAAAAGAAAATAAACAACATAAATAAAATAAAATAAAATAAAATAAAGAGAACAGGGAGAAGAATGATTTTTTTCCAAGAGAAGGATTACAGAATAAAACCCAATGTAATTCTAAATAAACAAGAAACAAGTGTATTTATAGCTGATATGACAAAGACTAATTGGCTAATAACATAATGTGGGACTAAAGATTTAGCCCAAATAACACGTAAGTCTGTGTGAACGCAACTGTAGAGTGAGAGGCCTTGCAAATGAGCTAATGTGAACGCAGCATGAGTCTTTAGTGAGCCAAATCTATATAACTGAACTCTGTTTGCAATTGTTCTTCAAGCTTAAACTCTTTAAGCTTTAGTAATTTCAAACTTCACTCTTTTTAAGAAAATTCTTTATGCTTTATCCATCAAATGCTTTAAACCATGCTTTTTATCAACAATCCGAAAACACGGCTATATGTTAGGGAATGCAGAATGGATCGTTAAGGAAAAGCAAACACCAGAGGGGGATTAATAGCGTTTGTAAGAATTTAAATAAAATCTAAAACTAAAGTGAACTACGGGATGAATCAAACACCACAAACACAATCCTAGATACAGATTCAAACATAAATGCAAAATAAACAGAAATAAAGATGCAGAAAAGGAGAGAACACAGAGGATTTTATACTGGTTCAGATTGCTCCTACGTCTAGTCCCACACAACGCTGGATTGCGCAAAATTTTATTACTATTTCCAATAGTCAAGTACAACCTCCTTGATCTCACATCTCACAAGGAGACGCCGATTCCTGCTTCCTTGATTTCACCGCTCACAAGGACACACTAGCTCCTATTTCCTTTATTTCACGGCTACAAGTACACACTGACTCCTCTTTGATTGAACACAAACATTGTTTACTCAACCAAAGCAATTACAAACAACCCTATAACTCTTCAGTAACACTTGATTAAGAAAGTAGAGAGTGTAGAGAGAAGGAGTTTGATCAAAACAGAATTGAAGTCGGTAGAGTATAAGTGTAAAAACCATAAAAATGATTAAGAATAATGATGTAGAGAAAGAGGATGAAGTTAGAGAAGAAGAGATGAATAAAAATTCGGTTTTAACCCCTTTTTATAGAGTATGAAAGGTTGCAATGTTTCTGGAGCGTTACAAATGGTGAAAAGGCACTTCCTTTCAAATTTAAATTTATGACAGTTATATGTCGACATACAAAAAAGTCTATGTCGACATACTTACCTTATTTTTGATTTTTAAATCAGTTTTTAAGTATTTAAATCAATATTTAAATTTTGGAAATTCTTGAAACAAAACTAGTTGCTAAAAAATTATTTTTTAAGTATAAAAACATAAGAAAATATTATTTAAACATATGATTAAATACTTAACATATATGTGATATGAAAACTATAAATAATATAATTATAAACATATATAATATAGTTATAAACATATATATAGGAATTTATAATGAAATATTTATAAACTATATGTAAATAAAGGTTATATGAAGAATCAAATATAAACTTAGTAAAAATATATTTAATAAAACTATAAAAATAAGAATACTTATAAATTATGAAATATATTTGAAATCATAAGTTTGAAATTCTTTAATCAAAGCTTAATAACATAAATAAATATTTTAAAGTGTAAAATCATATACATATGTATAAAGTTATAAGGTTTAAAACTATAACACTATAAAACTGTATAAACTTATATAAACATATATAATATAATTAATACTTTAAACTTATATGTTTGAAATCATAAGTAAAAATAATTTGAAATTTGAAGATCTGAAATTTGAAAAAGAGAATTTAAAATTTGAAAAAGAGAATTTTGAACCTGGAGTGCTATTCAGAGTCTTACATAAACTAGACTCTGTTACTGTATTTATCTTGAACTCTTGAAATCATGAAAGCTTGATAACTCTTGAGTCTTGAATCTATCTTGAATTCTAAATCGCTTGAAACTCTAAAACTGTATTGTCTTCAGTACTTAAGTCCTGTACACAAATCCTGCGCATATATGTCTATATAATCTAGATAGAGATGTTAGTATATATTTTATAATCAATGATAATTGAAATAAGGTTGTTGTCATCAAAACTCCATTCTCTAACAATCTCCTTTTTTTTGATGATGACAACCATATTTTATAAAATATTATACTTGTTCATACCTGTTGATGATGATCCTTTTAATACTCCTACTGTCTATATGAATCCTATAAACTATGCATATATTTTATAATTTAATCTCCCACTGTCTATATGAATCCTATAAACTATGTCTATATTTTATAATTTCTCCCCTTTTGGCATCATTAAAAGGAAATTCTGAAACAACTCTCCTTAAATCCTATAGCTATCTAAATAATTCCTATACTAAGTAAAGTACTCCCCCTGAATCCTAAATCTATCTATACCTTATAAAATACTTCCCGTAAATTTATGACTACACTAGTCTAAAATAAAAGGATAATAAACCAAGCAAACTAATCAATTCAAACAAGTAAATCAATCCAATCAATTCGAACAAACAAACAATTCAAACAAACAATCTAAACAACTAAATCATCTAAAGCATTCATGAACCTTCAACTAATCCTTAGAAACTCTAAAGCTCCCCCTTAATCTAATACAAGACTAGACCTATACTAAACTCTAACTCCCTTAAAACTGTAATTAGACTTTAATCTAGACTAAGAAATAACTCTAATATGATATCCTTAAAATTATGATATAAGCAAAGTAATCAATCAATTCAAACATAAAACCAAACATTTCTTGTAACTTCTATTTATCCTACAACCTATAAAGCTCCTATTGACTACAAATGCGTAATTATATATCTAACATACCTACTAACCACAAATGAAATTCAACCATGTCAAACAAGTTAATCAAATCAAGCCAAACAAACCAAACAAATCAGTCAAATCTATCAAGTCTATCAATTCAACTAAGCCAAACAAGTCAATCAAGTTAATCAAGACAAGATAAATATGTTATGTATTTGATATATAATCCTAGATAAAAACTTTTTATACTATATACTTGTTATGCATAAAGTTAAAGTTAACATGTAATGTAGTGTGTTGGTTGAACTGCAGTATGCCATATGCAAAACTATATGAAGTGATATATTTAATGAAATGCAACTTGTGATGTGAATGATTTTAATTTGAGATGTATTATAATTTATAATGATGATGTATGACATGAAATAAGATGTGTAATGATAGTTGTAGAATGATTTGGTAATTATATCTATTTAGGTAAAACATATTCAAAGTACTGTCTAACTATTATGCATATACATATATACAAGGGTAATATATATTAATTTATAATCTTTGTCTAATGATACTCATGAAAGAAAAATTAAAGGATATTAAGGATGAAGGTTTTATGGTATTCATAATATATAATAAAATATTTGGAATAATTCTAAATGTGGAGTTAAATAATCTTAGTAGGGTGCCCTTTTTAATATAGCAAAAATTGAAGATTTTTTAAAGAGAATATAGAGTTGTATCATATAAAGTAAACATATAGTCATAATTGTATTCAAATCAATCTTTTGATACAAATCAATTTTAAATTTAAACTTTTTAGAAATCAAAATTTATTAATTTGTTAAGGAACCATTTATATGTTAAAATTTAAAAGAATTCTATAGTTATTACAAAATTATGAAATCTGAATATAAATCAAACTATAAATCTATAACTTCTTATATTTAAACTACATATTTAAGACATATAATCATATATATATATATATATATATATATATCAAAATAAGATCAAAATTAGTATTAAGTTACAAATAGTATTTGTGATAATATAACCCAAAATTGTTATGAAATCATAAATACATATAGGTTAAACTATATATGTTTAAACTATATATAAAAGATAAGTAAAATAATATTTTATAAACATTAATTTAACTCTTATGTTATATTAACATGTCTATATAATTTTATTAATTTATATACTTATAATATATATATTTAGAAACAAGGAATAAGAAAATAAGTAGACAAACAAAGTTAATAATCAGAATTTGAATTGGCATTTTCTTATTGAAAGGATAGAGGGAAGTTTGAAAACTCAAAATTTGAATTTATTGGAACATATGTCGACATGCTCATTTATGTATGTCGACATACAAGCATATTTCAAAGGACATATGGTTTCGTGACTCTTGGTTTTAAATTATCGATTTATATTCTAGGTTTAACTATTTCCTGAAATAATATTAATCCTAATAAACATTCAAAATTTATTATTATAATATTGATATTTTGAATTTCAAAATTCAAATTTGAATTTTAAATTTCAAGCTTGAATTTTAATTTTCAAATTCAAAACAAAGCAAACAAAACATTCATTCAACTAAAAAATTAAAAATTACTTAAGGCATACCCAGTTTTTAGATCCATTTCTTCGATATTCTCCGAATTTTGAATTGTTGTGAAACACATATTTGAATCTCCATTTTCTGGCTCTCTATCGCTTGATGAGGAATCTGAATCATATTTACATCTTTCAGAATTTGATGATGAGATCAATGATTTAGTAGTTTAACCAACTTGGCTACAAAATTTGAATTTTAAATGAACGGACACTTCAACTACTATAACCCCAAAAGTCATATCTCTCCATAAGGTATTCTTTTCTTGAGTGATGAATAATTATCTTGGTGTCTTTCGGCCAATAGTCATTAGATATAACTCTTTCCCTGCAAAACAACATACCTTTTCAAAGAATCAAGCGACTTGTCAAAATAACTACTTGTAATTCGGGATAATAACATCATGATGATTCTGTGATATATCAATTTAAACATTTCAAAACATCATATCATAATAACTTAAATTTTCAATCAAATTGAATGCA
This sequence comes from Allium sativum, assembly GCA_030737875.1. Classification (NCBI taxonomy): domain Eukaryota; kingdom Viridiplantae; phylum Streptophyta; class Magnoliopsida; order Asparagales; family Amaryllidaceae; genus Allium; species Allium sativum. Next base: position 342,629,882 of record CM060920.1, on the reverse strand, counting down.
GACTCATCTAATACTGATGCAAGACATGAATTTAAACTAGTGTTCAAAATTTTCCATTTAAATTTTTCAAAAAATCAGATTATGAACTTTTTGAAAAACCTTGCTCTGATACCAATTGTTAGGGAATGTAGAACGGATCGTTAAGGCAAAGCAAACAATAGAGGGGTGGTGTGAATAGTGTTTGTAAAAATTTAACCAAATCTAAAACTAATGTGAACTACGGGATGAATCAAACACCACAAACACAATCACAGATACAGATTCAAACACAAATGCAAAATAAATAGAAATAAAGATGCAGAAAAGGAAAGAACACACCGGATTTTATACTGGTTCGGATTGCTCCTACGTCCAGTCCCATACAATGCTGGATTGCGCAGAGTTTTATTACTATTTCCAATAGTCAAGTACAACCTCCTTGATTTCATGGCTCACAAGGAGGCACTGATTCCTACTTCCTTGATTTCACGGCTCACAAGGACACACCGACTCCTATTCCCTTGATTTCACGGCTACAAGGACATACTGATTCCTCTTTGATTCAGCACAAACAATGTTTAATCAACCCAAGCAATTACAAACAGCCCTATAACTCTTTAATAGCACATGATTCAGAGAGTAGAGAGTGTAGAGAGAAGAAGTTTGATCAAACCAGAATTGAATTCGGAAGAGTATAAGTGTAAAAACCATAAAAATGATAAAGAGTAGTGGTGTAGAGAAAGAGGATGAAGTCAGAGAAGAAGAGATGATTAAAAATTCGGTTTTAACCCCTTTTTATAGAGTATGAAAGGTTGCAATGTTTCTGGAGCGTTACAAATGGTGAAAAGACACTTCCGTTCAAATTTAAATTTATGACAGTTATATGTCGACATAAAAAAGTCTATATCGACATATTTACCTTATTTTTGATTTTTAAATCATTTTTTAAGTTAGTAAATCAATATTTAAATTCTGGAAGTTCCTGAAACAAAAATAGTTGCTAAAATATTAATTTTCAAGTATAAAAACATAAGAAAATATTATTTAAACATATGATTAAATACCTAACATATATGTGATATGAAAACTATATATAATATAATTATAAACATATATATATATATATATAGGAATTTATAAAGAAATATTTGTAAACTATATATAAACAAAAGGTTATAATGTGCATGTAAAAATGCACATTTATATTCATATATTTATTCTTGTTTAGTGCTAATAAATGTCATATATGGGTATTTTATCATTTTTAAACAATAATTGAATTGATTTTAGAACATCATGCATTTATAATCATATAGGAGGAAAATGGTCATTTTTGTGCTTGTATTATTTTGAGAATGTTTACTTTGACATTTTTCATATTTTTGCAGAAATTGGATGCATGTAGAAGAAGACTTCATAAAGACATATATGCATACAAAAAAAAGGAAATCAACCAATGGAAAGGGAATCAATTCAAAAGGAGGAAATCAATGCCTTGCCAAAAAAGATGAAAGAGGGAATCAATTCAAATAGAGAATTAATGATGGGCCCTATTCACTCTCCTTCCTTTTTTAGTGGAGACACAAAATTAAGGATTCATGAATCATTTTTGCTAAAAGACAAAATGAAGATTAAAGAAGGGGCATTCTTGGTAGCACGCAAAAAGCCAATTTAGGGTTTTCTCTCATGTATAAATAACCCATGTATGATAATGTAAAGAATCATCTTGGATTTTTAGTTTAGAGAGAGGCTGAAAACAAAACCTCTATTTTTCTGCCATGGCTTCTTAGCCATTTCTTTTTTGTAATCTGTCGCTTTAATGCAATATTAATTTGTTGTTTTACATTTACATGTTATTTTCTCTTCTGCAAGTAGAATAGTTTTTTATCTTTATTTGCTCTTAATTTTGTTCTCTTTTATAATGAAATATCTTTATGTTATCATTGAATCCATTATGAGTAGCTAAACCCCTTCAATTTAAGGGTAGTGAAGCTCTCATGATTCATGAATAATTAACATAAGAATTTCATATTTCTAAATCTCTTATTTGAACTTAATCTAAAATTGGATATAGATAAAGTAAAGATTTTATATGGTGAAAATTGATAGCACATGTTGGTTGATTATTCCTAAATGTGTTACACTTATATCATTAATAGAATCATACTTTATCACAATCTAATTCATTTTAGAAAAAGTTTGATGTTCTATGTAGTTATTGAATATTAACATATAGAACATACTCATAATATTTCATTTTTATTAGAACTATTATTTTCTATGTGATTATTAGGGCTTTAAGTTTGTAATGAAAATTGATGATTTATGTAGCTTGAATTTTCTAGCATATAAATCATGCTTGTATGAATACAACACTTAATGTGCTAGTTATAAAAGAGAGTTAAAACCATTTTTTATGTTAATTAGATTGATGTTGATAGTGAATCTACTCCTAAATTGTCTCCTAGTCTCATATTTGTATTCATTTAAACATTGTTAGTTTTCTTTTAGTTTATAGTTAACAAGTTCACTCGCTTTCGGTTTAATTTGATTGTTTAAGATTAGAATAAATTCTTTTCCTGCGGTTCGACTCGTATTCGCCACGTACTATGATTGTACTCCGTGCGCTTGCGGTTATTATTACAATATTTTGTCAACGGTTTTCTAATTCCATAGATACGCCATTTGTCGAACAAGTTTTTGGTGCCGTTGCCGGGAAAAGAATTTAATTTTAGTTTTATTCCTCGAATTATTTTTCTTGTTTGTTTTTCTAAAAAAAAGAAAAAGAAAAATTTGTATGTTGTTCATAGTTTTTCTGTTTTGTTTTGATCTTTTGTTGTGTCATTTTGTGTGTGCTTGTTTTTGTGTTCATTAGAAAAGAAAGTAATAAAAAAAGGAGTTGTGTGTTTTGTTCCATTTTGTGTTTGTGTTTTGTTTTACTTTTGTTTGTGTGTTTGTTTCTTTTCGTTTGTGTGTTTTTATTTTGTGTGTATGTGTGTTGATAGATTTCATATTGTGTTAGTTCTTCTATTTCCTCTCTCTTAAAAAAATATAAACACTTGCCTTTTGTTCGGTATCTTTCTCATTTTTTGTGTTTTCAATTTCCTTTCTTTATTTCCCTTTATCTATCTCTCATTTATTCGTTTCTGTTGTACAATTCTTATAAAAAAATAAAAAATAAATAAAACCCAATTTATTGCTTGCCATTTATTTTATTGTTTCCCTTCCTTTCTCTTTAATATTCTTTCCCTTCTCTGCCTTATTTCTAATCCAAATTTCTGCCTCCTACCATCTTTCCCTCATCTACATCTTCTCTCATATTTAAAAGGCAAAACATCAATAACCATCTTCTCTTCACCACTTCCACACAACACACATAATTCACCAATACAACAGCACCCACGGGCATACCCACCTTTCTCACCACCAAACAGTCCCTGTCAAAACCACTTCACCACCAACCGAGTATGAACAACCGTCACCCATCATACTTCCATCTTCATTCATAAAAGAACCAAATACCTTCAATCCCTCAGCCTACACAGTCTACGTCCATCTTCGTACCATACAAACAAACGACACAGAATACAATCAAGAACAAATTTCAGTTGTAACCGAGGAAGGTCGGAATTCGATTGAGCCAAATTTTAGATTTGCAGTGGTTGTGAACGATGAATAAATGTTGCTGAGTGTTTTGAATAGTGAATTAAATTAAATTGCGTTGGGTCGGCTTAGGTATTTGCGTATGTTTATATTGGTCTTTGTTGGTTTCTTTGGTTCTGTGTATTTGTATTTGCTATTTGGTGTTGAAATTGTACGGGTATTTTGCTTCTGATATAATAGATTTCAGTTGTTTTTCAGGTTGCGAGATTTTAGCAGGAAGGAACTTGTTTGGTTGACTCAGCGCTGCTTATCTATTTCCCAAAAAAAAAAAAAAAAAAAATTATTGTTATTCATCTGTTTTCAGGTTACGGAAATTGAAGAGGCTTGCTTGCTTTGAATTCCTTTGCTAGCTAAATTGCTTTGCGCTTGCTTAATATAAAAAAAATCACTTCTCTTTCATTGTATATACACTGTTCTCACTTTTCCGATTGCAAAAAGAAGAGAAATTACTTTGCGTTGCTAAACTGCTTGAATTTGTCGTGCCTGAACTCGCTTGGAATTGTTAAATTGCGACGCTTTGCTTGCTTATTTGTTTGCCAACAAAAAATTTGCCGCTAAAAAAAAGAATCTGCACACTCTGGTACTGTGTTCTCATTCTTGTTTGATTTTCCTTGCATTGTTGGTTGCTTGCATTTGCATTTAAAAAAAAATCTAAAAACAAAAAAAAAATTTCATTCATAATTGCATCGTTAAATCACGTTTAATTTCTGTTTTGTATTCGTCTCGTTGTCTAGACTACGGCAGAGCAATAACCGCTTATAACTATTTTCATTTTTTAGGACTTTTTATATTTTGACAAATTGGTTTGTTTCTAACGAATTATTTCTCGGTGTCTAGACTACGGCAGAGCAATAACCGCTTATAACTATTACGGTGATTCGTAAATATTATAATGATTGTTCCTCTGAAGGTACTTAAACCTTCGATCGCATTGCTAGGGTGATTCCTGGTGCACCGATAACTCCTGTCCATTAACTGGCTGAGAAATCTTTTGTTGAAATTAATCTAACTGTCGTTATATAATTTTAGATAATTGTAAATAAGTAATTTGCATTCATATAGTTGCATTAGATCCATGCATACATAAAAAAATTCAAAAAAAAAAAAAAAAAACTCTTTTGTGAATATGGCTGTCTCTTAAAAAAAATTCTTGAAAATGTCTCAATTTCCTTCTTCCTACGGATTTTACGATAGTTGTGTAAATCAATATAATCCATATAATTTTACACCATATTCATATGGATATTTTAATAACTACTATTGTACAAACAATTTGGATTTTACACCACCAGCTTCTCAAAATTTTCAAAATAATCCTGATTTTACTCCACAAAATTTCCAAAATATTGATCAACCCTCAAGTCTTGAAATAAGTGTTCAAGCTCTATGTGAAGAAAGTCAAAGATTAAATGAATCAAGTCAAAGATTAATTGAATTAATGTGCAACAATTCAAGCCAAAGTATTCAAAATAATAAAAATTCGAATTCACTTCCCAATTCAAATGATTTTGATTATAACCGTTGCCAATTAAATTTCGAACTCCAAAATGAATTTCAAATTCAAAATGGGAATGTGAATAACTTTTCAAACGGTTTTGGCAATAGGAACAATTTCAATGATGGTGCGATTAACGATCCTTGTTCTCAACAATATCAAACTGAAATTTATCAAGTTAATAACTATAAATTTGATTTTGTTGAGCAAACAAACATACTTGACGATTACTTGAAGTTTCGTGAGAAACAAAATCGAATCCAAACTTGTGATGATTCAAATAAAAATCCACCTTTACCCACAATCGACGATTTTCAAATAACAACTTTTGAAATTGATGAAAAATCTTAATGAAGTTGTTGAAAGCTCTGTAATTCATCTGAAGTTGAATTCTCTTGAAAACAAAGACGTCAATCTTCAATTTGATCTTCCTCTCTCAGATTCTGAAAATTTTGAAAATTTAGCAACTTTAGATTATCAATATGACAAAAATGATAAAGTTGTTAACAACTATTTATTCGAGGACGATTTTGATGAGTGAAAACTTCTTAAACTGATTGACGATGATGTTGTTGGGTCCAAAACTGAAAATGAAATATTTGAAAACTTTGAAATTCTTGAGGTTGAAAACAATGAAACTACTGAATGTGATCTTAAACACAATAACGATTTTTCTGACATTATTGAGACCCCTTGCGACTTGATCATTTCAACTAAAGCTCACTACGATCACTTGTTTTTCAATAATAAATTTTTGCAGTATATGGACACTTTTTGGAATAACACTGCTTTTGAGAAAACACGATTTCGAAATTTACTGAAAATTCATTTGTTTGGTTAACTTTAGGTTTACGAATGAACCTTTAGTCAACAAAATTTCAAATATCAAAGAAAAACTGAACAATATTTCTCAAAACAAGTGTGAGGGTGAGAACGATGCACACGTCTCTCAATTTACACATCATCTGAACAAGTCAAACTTTGTTTTTGAAACTTTTTCTAAACCCCAGCTCACTGACTTCTCTTTAGTTGCTACAGAAATCCAATTTGATTTTCGGATCAATTGTAAGCTCAAAATTATAAAATTAGCAAATCAAACCTTTGAAAAAGCAAAATTTGTTTTTCCAAATCTGAAATGTAATATAAAATTCGTTATGATTTGGTTTTCTGTTCTTTAGCTTTGTCTCATAATCTTAATGAGGCTGATCCATTGGTCCGTTGTGGACCGGTTCATCTATTCGATGACAACATATTTTCTGCATGCACATTTGGTAAGTCGCACTAACCCTTTTTGTACATATGTAAATATTTCACTTTCGTTCGCTCATTGTGTCATGCATTAACTGTGGGGACACAGTCGAAATCAAGTGTGGGGGGAGTCTCATTTTCATTCTGTTTTGCATAGTTTAAGTTTGCATTTTTTCCTTTTTCTTTTTGCATTTTTTTCCTTTTCTAAAAATCGCACTTCTATTTACTTTTAAATAAGACATGATGGAGTATAAGCATATTATTTTGGTCGTTCGATTTAAATATTTGGAAATTTACTTCTCTTAGTGGATAACGAAAGGAAAGTTTGAATTATGGGCAAATTTGGTGTAACTGGTATATTGGGAAATTCTATATTGGGAAATTCGCAGGTGATAAGTATGAAATGTTTCCTGAATTATAATCCGATTAAATGAATGGTTGATTTTGTCTACTTGTGATAACATTTTAGACCTTTTAAGTAAAATTGTGCAAAGATATTCTCGCTTAATTCTCTCTCTTATGTAAAAAAAAAGAAAGGAAAAAAGAAGAAGTATATATAATTATCCATGGGTATCCAACATTGCTGGTACATTTGGCGTTGGTGTGCAAACCCGCCATGCTCTTTCCGACACCTTGTTGACAAAGTCAGCATCGGTATATCTTGGTCTCATTTTATGAGTTGGACACCTAACGATTACCAACATCTTGTTGACAAAGTCAGCGTTGGTCTGCACAATCCGCCAAGCTCTGTCCTAAACTCGCACGTCAGTCCGCGAGGCAGTGCATGGGTGGTATACCTTGGTCTTTTTGGTTAGGTGATTGTAAATAGTAATAATGTAAATATTTTGTAATAAAGAGAGATTAAAGCACCTGAAATCCCAGCACACTCTTCACTTATTCGACCTAATTTGTTAACAAAAAAGAAGTTGAGATGTTGTTTTACGACTGTTGATATCGATTACAGAATTCATTTCATATTTGCACTATGTTTCTACCAAAACAACAAGCCATACTGGAGGAGTTTATGGCGATAACATGACTTTTGTTTGAAGTTTTGATTAGTAACGGACTTAAATTTCATAGTGACGACCCAAATTTGTGTTAACTCATTTGTGTAGTATTTAAAAGTAAATTATCCATTTGTAAATATTTCTTTAAAAACTTGTATTCATATTGTAAATATGTTCACATCATGCATTTTGTAAATATTTTTTGCATTTAACTTTTGGATTTTGTGGGTAGTATCCGCTGAAAACCCTCGCGAGACAACACTCGTCCTACTGAGGACACCCAGAGGTTTAACGGCTTGTTGCATACGCTCAATGCAATCGTGTTCCCTACAAAAAAGGATTTAGCTTAGTTTTTCAGTTTATTCGAGGACGAATAAAAAGATAAGTGTAGCGGTATTTAATGTGCAGGTAAAAATGCACATTTATATTCACATATTTATTCTTGTTTAGTGCTAATAAATGTCATATATGAGTATTTTATCATGTTTAAACAATAATTGAATTGATTTTAGAACATCATGCATTTATCATCATATAGGAGGAAAATGGTCATTTTTGTGCTTGTATTATTTTGAGAATGTTTACTTGGACATTTTTCATATTTTTGCAGAAATTGGATGCATGTAGAAGAGGACTTCATAAAGACATATATGCATACAAAAAAAGGAAATCAATAAATGGAAAGGGAATCAATTCAAAAGGAGGAAATCAATGCCTTGCCAAAAAAAGATGAAAGAGGGAATCAATTCAAATAGAGAATTAATGGTAGACCATATTCACTCTCCTTCCTTCTTTAGTGGAGACACAAAATTAGGGCTTCATGAATCATTATTGCTAAAAGACAAAATGAAGATTAAAGAAGGGGCATTCTTGGTAGCACACAAAAAGTTAATTTAGGGTTTTCTCTCATGTATAAATAACCCATGTATGATAATGTAAAGAATCATCTTGGATTTTTAGTTTAGAGAGAGGCTGAAAACAAAACCTCTATTTTTCTACCATGCCTTCTTAGCCATTTCTTTTTTGTAATCTGTCGCTTTAATGCAATATTAATTTGTTGTTTTTCATTTACATGTTATTTTCTCTTCTACAAGTAGAATAGATTTTTATCTTTATTTGCTCTTAATTTTGTTCTCTTTTATAATGAAATATCTTTATGTTATCATTGAATCCATTATGAGTAGTTAAACCCCTTCAATTTAGGGGTAGTGAAGCTCTCATGATTCATGAATAATTAACATAAGAATTTCATATTTCTAACTCTCTTATTTGAGCTTAATCTAAAATTGGATATATATAAAGTAAAGATTTTATATGGTGAAAATTGATAGCACATGTTGGTTGATTATTCCCAAATGTGTTATACTCATATCATTAATAGAATCATACTTTATCACAATCTAATTCATTTTAGAAAAGTTTGATGTTCTATGTAGTTAGTGAATATTAACATATAGAACATACTCATAATATTTCATTTTTATTAGAACTATTATTTTCTATGTGATAATCAGGGCTTTAAGTTCGTAATGAAAATTGATGATTTATGTAGCTTGAATTTTCTAGCATATAAATCATGCTTGTATGAATACAACACTTAAAGTGCTAGTTATTAAAGAGAGTTAGAACCATTTTTATGTTAATTATATTTATGTTGATAGTGAATCCACTCCTAAATTGTCTCTAGTCTCATATTTGTATTCATTTTAACATTTTCAGTTTTCTTTTAGTTTATAGTTAACAAGTTCACTCGCTTTCGGTTTAATTTGATTGAGTAAGATTAGAATAAATTCTTTCCCTGCGAATCGACTCGTATTCACCACGTACTATGATTGTACGCCGTGCGCTTGCGGTTATTATTACGATATTTTGTCAACGGTTTTCTAATTCCATAGAAACGCCATTCGTCGAACAGGTTGTATGAAAAATCAAATATAAACTTAGTAAAATATGTTTAATGAAACTATAAAAATAACAATACTTATAAATTATGAAATATATGTTAGATCATAAGTTTGAAATTCTTTAATCAAAACTTAATAATATAAATATTCTAAAGTGTAAAATCATATACATATGTATAAAGTTATAAGGTTTAAAACTATAACACTATAAAACTGTATAAACTTATATAAACATATATAATATAATTAAAACTTTAAACTTATATGTTTGAAATCATAAGTAAAAATAAGTTGAAATTTGAATTTGAAATTTGAAGATCTGAAATCTGGAATTTGAAAACGAGAATTTGAAATTTGAAAAAGAGAATTTTGAACCTGGAGTGCTATTTAGAGTTTTACATAAACTAGACTCTATTACTGTATTTATCTTGAACTCTTGAAATCTTGAAAGCTTGATAACTCTTGAGCCTTGAATCTGTCTTGAATTCTAAATCTCTTAAAACTCTAAAACTATATAGTCTTCAGTACTTAAGTCCTGTATACAAATCCTCCACATATATGTCTATATATTCTAGATAGAGATGTTATTATATATTTTATAATTAATGGTAATTGAAATAAGGTTGTTGTCATCCAAATTCCATTCTCCAACACTATAAATACACAATATCAATTATTTTAAAGCGAAAACAAGATAAATAGGCAGATAAAATATACACATTTACGTGTATATCAAATACCCCCACACTTATCTTTTTATTCGTCCTTGAATAAACTAAACTAAGATATGTTACACTTTCATAGGAAACACAATTGCATTTAGCGTATGTAACAAGCCGTTAAACCCCTAGGTGTCGCTAGTAGACGAGTGTTGTCTCGTGAGGGTTTTCAGCGTATACTGCCCACAAAATCCAAAGCGTCTTAAGTACATGGATTAATCAAATGATATATTTAAGGTCTTTCACATTCCAAGGATTTCACCTAACTTTAATAATAATGGTTTAGTCACAAATTTTCCATCCCATTATTGGTGTAAAAATGAATAAAAGAATTTCAAGCTGAATCATAATTCCTTGGTAACACTGTAATTGCCTTGAAGGTTAAGAGTGTTGTGTTAACCAAAGTTCTACACGTCGACAATGTGCACCCAATCATTTATTCTTTTTTTTTTTGAATAATTTTGCACCAGTGTAACTGTAATGTATTGGATGTGAGTTATGCATATATGAAGGAGAATTTTGTAAGTTCTAAAAATATTATTGATAAGAGGACAATTGTATTAGTTGAACTTCAAGCTACAGAAGATAAAGTAATACTAAGGCACATATGGATGTTTTGTTTCCTTTCATCTCCCCTACTACAATCCTCGCTTCTAAGTATAGTATGATGGATGAGGATGGAATGGAAATGCTTTATAGTCAAGAATGATGAATGACTATTTTATTCTTAGAGATTTTCTCTTTATTGCATTTTTTCTTTTTCTTCTTTTTTTCTTTTTGCATGATGAATGATGAGTGGAGATCGAATGGAATGATGCCGTGTACTATTTCATTTGATTCCTCCTATACTAAGAAAATCATAACCAACACTTCATGAAAGGAAAGTTTCGTTCCCTAGTTACTTTACTTCTGTAATCCTAATTCAGCACACAAGTCTAGATTGGTGTTATATATAAAACTGAAAGGAAAGATAAGCAAAGTTTCGTAAGATAGATAACCTATATAAAATAAGATGTGGTATATGGTTATCCTACCTTAAAACAAGTACGGAGTGGGTAGTGTAATATTGGTATAAAAAATGATGTGTTTTTAACATTTAAACAAAAGGTTCTTAAGTATAACAATACAAGAAAAACTTGTCGAAACATGAATGTGAATCGGCTAAAACTTGGGTTTGAATAATGTGGGGTATCGAAGAAGAATGCTACAATGAGTCATTTCTCCATAAGCGGGCCAAGTGGAATTTAGAACTTACAAGTTTGAAAATTTGAGTGGGAAAAATATTATGCATGAAAAAGAACTCAGAAAATCCAACAAATGTAGGTGCAAAATCATTTTTTATTTGATGATTTTTTTGATTATTTTTACTTGCACATTCTAACATGTATAACAAGGGTTGACACGATTACTCCAGAACGCGGCTGACGTCTGCACAGTTTCAAGCTAGCATCTTAAAAACACACATTACGACTCAATGAATAAATAATGTTCATTCCCATCACCCAACAATTCAACTTATCAAACAAGAACCAAGGTGTTATTTATGAATTTAAGTTAATCCTTGATCAGTGAAATACCTAGTTTATTAAATTTGATTACTGATGTAATGTATGCCCCCCACACTTGAGTGTGACTGTGTCCTCACAGTCGTTAAACAGACATATCTGAGTGAAATGAAAAAAATAAGAGTATATTTACATATGTACAAAAGAGGGTTAGTGCGTCTTACTGAATGTAATGTGGCTCATGGAGGACCATGAGCTCTTCCTCTTAGTTGGGTATTTATTCCAAGTAAGGTTAAGGCGTTGACCATTGACCTTATAGGGTGATCTATCGGTTGGATTCTCAATTTAGACCGCACCATACGGAAAAACAGTCCACATAGTGTAAGGTCCTGCCCATCTAGATTTTAACTTACCTAGAAATAAATGCAATTTTGAGTCATACAAGAGAATCTTTTGACCTGGCATGAAAGTTTCACATGAAATTGATTTATCATGATTTTTTTTTGTTTTGTCCTTGTAAACTCGTTCATTTTATAAGCATCATTTCGACTTTCATCAAGTTCATTAAGTTGAAGCCTCCTAAGTTCACATGCTTGCTCTAAGTCAAGGTTTAAAGTTTTTATTGCCCATAATGCCCTATGTTCTAGTTCAACTGGCAAGTGACATGGCTTACCAAAAATCAACTGATAAGGGGACATACCCAAGTTTGTTTTGTAAGTAGTGCGGTAAGCCCAAAGAGCATCGGTTAAATTTCGAAACCAATCTTTATGGTTTCGATTTACAGCTTTCTCAAGTATTTGTTTAATTTGCCTATTCGATACTTCAACTTACCCACAAGTTTGAGGATGGTAAGGATTGGATAACTTATGGGTTATCGAATACTTTCTCATGAGGGCTTCAAAAGAATGATTACAGAAGTATGTCCCATTGTCACTGATTATTGTGCGAGGTATGCCAAACCTGGAGAAGATGTTTTCTTTCAAGAAGCGCACAAAAAGCTTGTTATCGTTTGTTTTTCATGGAACAGCTTCGACCTATTTAGAAACATAATCAACAGCTAAGAGAATGTAAAGGTTCCCAAAAGAATTAGGGAAGGGTCCCATGAAGTCTATACCCCAAACATGAAAAATAACGACCTCTAGAATGAGGTTTAGGGGCATCATATTTCGTTTACCAATTTTCCCTAAGAATTGACATCGATCACAAGTTTTGCAAAATTCATAAGCATCTTTGACAAGGTTGGGCCAGTAGAAACCCGATTGGAGAACCTTTTCGACTGTCTTTTTGGTACCGAAGTGACCACCACAGGATTGGTCATGACAGAAAGAGAGGACACTGCGAGTTTCTATGTCAGGAACACACCTTCGGATGATTTGGTCAGGACAATATTTGAAAAGATAAGGGTCGTCCCAGAATAAATGTTTCACTTGGGAAAAGAATTTTTGTTTATCCTGCTTGGAACAAAAATTATTTTACTAATAAATCCAATCAAGCTATTCCAAAATTTTGATTGTTTAAAAATAACAGAAAATAAACAAAAAGAGAGTTTTTAATAATAAAAGAAAGCAATTAGGGAGCAATGACATAGATTAAATTAACATGAATTAATAACCAAACAGATTGATACAGATCTAATTCATGTGTCTGTCACAAACATAAATCAATGATAATTAGGTTTCTAGAAATAAATATGTGAATAATGACAAGTATAGCTTATGTAGGAGCTATGCTCTTAAACAACCACAGGCTATCATGACAGGTTCACTATTTTACTTCAAAACCCTAGAAATTAGATCTAAATATGATAAGCATTAGATCGAACTCGAATATACCTTGTGAAGGAGCATAGCTCTTAAACGACGCATAATATGAAGGTTCAGATCTAACCATTGGTTCAGATCTAGATCTATATACATGAAGTCCTAATCTCTTTGGCTATGTGATTCATATTGAATCTAATCTAAGCGTCATCACCTCCTAATTAAAGGAGATTAGCTAGACATAACTAAAGAAGAAGGAAAAAAGAAAATAAACAACATAAATAAAATACAATAAACTAAAGAGAACAGGAAGAAGAATGATTTTATTCCAAGAGAAGGATTACAAAGTGTTAGACCAAAATATGGGCCTAACACCCAAATGCAGATCACAGATCACAGAATGCAGAAAACAGTAAATAAAGAGGAGACACACAAAGTTTTTATAGTGGTTTTGCTGTAGATGTAGCCTACGTCCACTTTATAATCTTATTGTTATACTGATAGATTACAAGAATCTGTTACATGCAAGCACACAATCCGTGTGTTAATTGAGGTTACAAGGGTTTATACACGTAATCCACGTGTTAATTGTGTAGAAAAGAGAAGAATTTGACTGTAGGAAACTGCAAAATCCTTGCACTTCAGTAATGGTCAAAGCAGTGAAGAAGAATGACCAAAAGTCCCTTGAAAATGCCCTCAAATGGTGTTTTTATAGCTGTAGGAGAGCTTGTAAGAGGACCGGTTCATGACTGGGCACGTGGCAGGCGATCCAAGAAAGTAGGAGCATAAATAGCCTTGAGAATAGGTCAAAATAGTGCGCATATCAGCAGGTCTGAAGGTCGGTTCGTGTTCATCGGATCAGATCGTGAGGAAACAGGGCGAGCCGATCCGGTCGTGGTACTCGAGTGCTGAAGGTGACGCAGTACGGATCAGATCGTGATGCAGGAGTGCGACCAGAGGGGGCGATCCAATCGTGGGCGAGCTGATGGGAGCGATCAGGTGCGATGGTTCTGAGTCTTCGATGCTAGATTATACCCATTCACGGAAATGGGCATAACTTTCAAACCGTAAGTCCGATTGAGCCAAACCGAAGCTCATACTGAAGCTAACTCAGAGATCTACAAAAATTACAGAGCATAGCTTTGTAAACGCTGTTTTCGGGCCTAAAAAAGGTCGTTTGATAGGAGTTTCAGGCCTTTCTTTGTTCATGATGTGACTTTGACCAAATCGCTGCCTGTCTTCTGATGTTGTTTCCATCGCTTGAGCATGTTATCATTCAGGAATTCTATGTGTGATAGCTTTTACCAAAAAATGTGTCAAGACAGAATAAAACCCAATGTAATTCTAAATGAACAAGATACAAGTGTATTTATAGCTGATATGAAAAAGACTAATTGGCTAATAACATAATGTGGGACTAAATATTTAACCCAAATAACACATAAGTCGGTGTGAACACAGCTGTAGAGTAAGAAGCCTGCAAATGAGCTCATGTGAACGCAACTTGAGTCTTTAGTGAGCCAAATCTATCTAACTGAACTCTATATGCAACCGTTCCTCAAGCTTTAAACTCTTCAAGCTTTAGTAATTTCAAACTTCACTCTTTTTAAGCAAATTCTTCATGCTTTATCCATCAAATGCTTTAAACCATGCTTTTTATCAACAATCTGAAAACACAGTTATAAATACACAATATCAATTATTTTAAAGGGAAAACAAGATAAATAAGCGGATAAAATATACACATTTACGTGTATATCAAAGGCCAAGTCAGAGGCATTTGCTAAGTTAAAAGAATGGAGAGCTCTTATTGAGAATCAGAGTGGTAGGTCTTTGAAGGTTCTTAGTTCTGACAATGGCGGGAGTATGTTTCTGGGGAATTCTTGGATTATAGCAAGCATCATGGTATCCGAAGGCATTTTACACCATTGGGAGATTCACAATCAAATGGGGTTGTGGAGAGGATGAACCGAACTCTCTCAACTGTACTCCACTTGAGAGAGCTCGATGCTTGAGACTGACATCGGGTTTGCCTAAGGGATTTTGGGATGAAGCATTGTCGACCGTGGCACATATTGTGAATCGAATTCTGTGGTTGGTTATTGGTAACATAGAACCAAGGAAGTATGGAAGGGAAAGAGCATTGACTTGAGTTATTTTCGTGTCTTTGGATGTCTTATGTATGTGCATGATCCGGGTGATAAATTTGAGCCTAGAGCTTTCAAGTGGATTTTCTTGGTTATGAGGATGGAGTGAAAGGCTATTGGATTTGGAATCCAAAAACGAAAGAGTTTAGATTATCTCGTCATGTTACTTTTGATGAGTCGGCTATGTTAAAGGAGAATGATGGCTAATCGGACGTTCAAGATTTGGTTCATGGTGAATCAAAGAGGAAGGAAGTCATTACCACATTTTTTCCAAGGAGAAAAGAGAGTAGACTTGTTGGAGATGCGTGTGGGGAAGAAGCAATTGATGGAACATCATATAGCCTACATAGTGCCTTTAGTAGTGTTGATGACATACATGAGCCTAGAGAGTATTGGACTCAAGGTGGAGTCGAAAGAAGTCTGACTGATGGGGTTGCTACTCGGGTTGGCCGACGTGCTATAAGGCCACCCGAGAGGTATGGTTATTGGAACTGCCTAAGCTTTGGTGATAAGATGGATTATGCACTTCATGTAGACCAAGATGAACGATGGAACTTGATGACGTTATGAAATCGAGTGATAGCTCGAAATGGATTTGTGCCATGGAGCAAGAGATGCAATCGTTAATGAAGAACCAAACTTGGGAGTTGGTTCCACTTCCTGAAGGAAACCGAGCATTTTGATTAAAATGGATATACAAGGTGAAGGATGATGGAAGGTACAAAGCTAGGCTAGTGGCAAAGGGGTTTGCACAAAGAAATGGAAAGAAGCATGATGAGATATTTACACTAGTTGTGCGCTATACTTCTATCTGGATATTACTTGCTATAGTTGCTATTCACGACTTGGAATTAGAGCAACTTGATGTGAAAACTGCCTTCTTGCATTGTGACTTGGATGAAGACATCTTCATGGAGCAACCAGAAGGGTTTATGGTATATGGTAAGTCAAACTTGGTGTACAAGTTAAAGAAATCACTATATGGGTTGAACCAATCGGCTTGGAAATGGTACAAGAGGTTCGAGCATTTCATTCTTGAAAGTGGCTTTTATCAAAGCATCAATGATGCCTGTCTATATCTCAAGAGATTAGGAAATAATTTTTGGGTGTATTTGCTCTTGTACATGGACGGTATGCTCATAGCTTCAAAGGACAATGCAGAAATCAACAAGTTAAAACTGAGATTGAAAGCGAAATTCAAAATGAAAGACCTTGGGGAAGCTAAGAAGATATTGGGCATGGAATTTGAAAGGGACCGAAAGCATTTTGAATTGAAATTGACTCAAAATGAGTATATAAAGAAATTGCTTTGCCGGTTTAGCATAGAGAATGCGAAGGCGTTGAATACACCTTTACCTTTGCATGTGAAGCTTTCAAGTCAAGGATCACCTATCGAGTAAAGAGACAAGGCTTATATGGAAACAGTGTCATATGCAGGTGTGGTTGGCAATTTTATGTATGCCATGGTGTGTACACAGCCTGATATTGCAAATGTCGTCGAGGTGGTTAGCCGGTTCATGGCTAATTCGGGAAAATCGCACTGCGAAGCGGTCAAGCTTATTTTGAGATACTTGAAAGGCACAATCTCATGGACTTGTCTTTGGGGGTAGTAAGGAAAAGAGTTGCAATTTGGTTGGTTATTAAGATTCAGACTATGCTGATGATAAGGATCAGAGAAAGTCAATTTACGAATATGTCTTCACACTTGGTTGCTCGACCATAAGTTAGAGATCAAGATTGCAAACTATAGTTGTTTTATCCACTGCGAAGGCAAAGTTGATAGCCGCGGTGGAAGCGGCAAATGAAACACTTTATTTGAAGCATTCGCTCTTTGACTTGAGGTTTGAACATGATAGCATCGATGCTCATTGTGATAGCCAAAGCGCAATCCATTTGGTGGACAACTTGGCATTTAGCTTACAGACTAAGATCATAGAAGTGAGAGAGTCGTTCCTGATATCCACGGATGAAGATGAGCAAGTATATCTTCGAAAAGTGCAAACAAATGGAAATGCAGCGGATATGTTCACCAAGACGTTGCCGGTTGGGAAGTTCGAGTATTGCTCGAACTTGATTCGCTTGGAGAAGTGCTAGGTGCCACTACGTGGCATAGGTGAGAGAGGAGCTTATTTTTATGAGGAAGAGTAGTGGTGCAAGATTGGATTTCTATCTTCTTGTAAGTACTAGTTGACACTCCTAAGTACTTTAGTCTTTGGTTGAGACGGTTTTGGAGTTGAGGACTTTCAACACTTTATTTGCGGGTGGGGGCATTGTATGAACTCGTTGATGAAGTGTGATGAGGGGTGGATTTACCAAAACTCACTAGGAAAACATTCAAGCTTGGGTGAAGGTAGAAGTGGTGATAGTTAATGTTATCAATAATAGACGATGGTATGGTACCATTGGTGTTTGAGATAGATATAGTATCAAAGTGATTGTTAATTTTGCGATACTATATGTAAATTAAAGAGGATGGAAGTAGCTTGGTGTAGGAGAAGACGGTTCACAAATCGGAGTTCGTATGTACAAGATATGGCAGAAAGATTTGAACTGGAAGAAGTTTTAGACGTCCGAGAATAAATTTAGGCATCTGAAATTAGACTATGTACATCCCGAATAGCCATTCAAACGTCTGGAAAGAATTTCAGATGTTTGGAATACTTGGCAGACTTCTGAAACAAGCCAAGAAGAATCCCAAATGTAATTTCAGACATCTGAAATTTAGGTCCAGACGCCTGAATCAGAACCTAGGCTGGTTTCAGTCTTGAAAAGCTGCGGTTGATTTGTGAATTCACAAGGGGCACTATGGACATTTGCCCAAGGTTTCTACATAAGTATATAAGCTATTTTCTCATATTTAAAAGAAAGTTGATTAATCCATCAAAGCAAGGGCTAGCCCTCCATTAATTAGGGTTTGGCAATCCTAATTGTTTCTTCAATTCTAATCTCGACAAATATATATTTTATACTGAATATTTGATCATTATAATCAGTCTCTTGTACTCTTCTCATTTGGTGATCATAAAGCACTCTCCCAAAGTGGATGTACACTAACAAATCATTAGTGCAACCACTATAAATCTTGGTGTGATTTAGTTTATTGTCATTGTTCTTTATATTGCTTGTTTTGTGTTTGTGATCAGATTTGAATCATTGGACGTTGGTTTGATCGTAGATTGGTTGTTTGTGCACTATATAGCTTGTTTTTTGCTGCGTTAGGGAATGGATTGAGTGGTCTAAATCGTGTGTTTTTCCCATAAACTAGGAGAAAAGTTATGAAGAAGAAAATTACAGTGATCTCTCAAGCCAAAACCAGAAAAGAAAAAAGAAAAATGGTGGTTCAAGATAACAACTATGTTGCCAATAAATTCAATACTCTTATTAAATGGAATAAGGAGGATTTGGGTATGGGACAGGAGAATGTATTGGAGGAAGGAGAGATCAGCAAAATCAATGAGTTGCTATCCAAAGCCTTCTCTCCTGATTATGGCATGCATGTTAGCAGCAGGAGTCCTATTGTGGGGAGTTGTAGTGAAAATGTTCAAAATGAAAGTAGTGGAGGTAAGGGTCTACAAAATGTGAATGATGCAGGTGATAAAGGAATGAAAGAAGTGAATGTACTAAAAGGTAAAGGTCTCCATATTAATGTCGTGTCAGCAATTTAGGAAAGTCTTTTCCACTAGCTTTTTCACAGTTGGATCACCTAGTTCTAGAGTGACTTCAAGTTTCGTAAAAGATACTATTTTAGATGTCCTTGGGTCATTTGAGCTTCTTTCATGAAAATGGTATTGCGTAGATTGAGGTAAATGTTTGTAATGAGGGTAAGTCGAGAGTGAATGAACTTAAGAGAAACAAACCTGAGCAAAAGTTGTTGTCTGATGGATTCGACCTTGGTGCAAATGTTGTTGTCCAAGATGCAGAGCATATCAACAAGAATTTAAAGGACAAAATGTAATTAAAGTCGGGTTTCCTTAATAAGATCAAACATGCTGCTGAGTCTCCTGACAAAGTGACTGCAGATTATCCTTCTAACCGATCTCCCCTCATGGAAAATACTAATACAATATTGAACCTATCTTTCTCCACTTTGAAGAAGGACAGTAAATCAAAACATACTCACCTGTATGCTCACATTCTGCCTCCTGCCACCTATAAGGCACCTCCAGAGCTTCCTTGCAATAGAAGTGCCTCTCCCCTGGCATCTTTTGCCTTCGATCGCAAGTAGGGTAGTGCAATAATCACTAGGAGTAAGAAAACTGAGCTACTTAAAGGGATCGACATGACAATGACTGACTTCTGATCGGTGTTTGTTGAGCTCTATTTTTGAGTTCATTAAAGTCTATAATGATATTTACATATGTAATCTTGCAGGGTATTTAAGCCGAGCCGATGTAATATGTCCATGTTATGGTCATACATCATTGTGTGGAAGTTAATTTCTTTTTTAATTTCTTATAGATATACATGTTGTATGTCTATGGCTCTAATAAATTATTATTTCAATATAACAAAAAATGTTACGGATCACTTTAAAAACCGGTTGGCCTTATCTAAAAAAAACTAAAAAGATATAGACTAGAGAAAACAGGAAGAGAGCTAGAAGATTAAGGAATCAAAACTTAGGAGATCAATTCTACATCAACATCTCATCTTTCGTATCCGACAAAGGTGAATGATAATCTGTTTTTCATGTTTAATTTGGTTTTATGCCAAAACCGAAAAAAATTATGTATCAATATGCTAATTATTAATTGTTGACACTATAACAATATGAGCGTTTAATAACACCATTACATAACATTTGCGCACATTACCTTTAGACCACTATTCATATTAGGAATTTCCAATGTAGTTTCTCTCGATAACTTTAGTACACAACGCTATTTAATATAGCTTAAACAGAAAACGAAATTTGTGCGGGAACTAGAAAAAAGCGTATTTTGTTTTATCGCCCCCTCCTCCAATTACTCTTCTTCCTTTTGCTTTATCCCCTTTGGAAAACATAAATTTTCATTATCTACATCTCAAGAGCATTGATTTTGTGAAATCAACCCTAGTTACCATCACCAATGTTCGATCGATGTCATAATCTCTTTTCTTACTCGTCTCCCAAGTCATTCCTAATCCCAAATCTAGACAATCATCTCAGATTTAAATTCCTATGAGAGTTGTTATTGTTGGGACCCCTCCTTAATTGGAGAGTTTCTAGAAAATTCTAGTTCTTTCTAGAGAAGCGTAGAACTCTCTACAAGCTTGTAAAAGAGTGTGGAACCCTTTGGAATATTCTGGAGATGTGTGGAACCTTCTGGAAGAGTATGAAAGGATGTGTAAGGGAATGGAAGAGTGTAGTGATTCCTAGAGAATGTGGAGCATTCTAGAGAATCAATTTCCACCCTTAGATACAAGTAATCTTCACCATTCATTGTGGAAGTTGAGTAGTATAGATGGGGTAGGAACCTTCATTCCTAACCATCCAAAATTCCAAGAATCAAGAGAGAAGCCACTTCTTAGAGTAAAAAAATTTGAGAGTTAGAGAGTCACTTTGAGAGAAAAGAGAGATAGCTAGGGAAGTCTCTATCATCAAGCTTCAGTGAGCCACCAAGTGTAAGTTGCTTTTGTAATCATATCCTTGTAATCAAACAATTCTTTTGTATAATGAAAGAATTTCCATATTGGAGAATTATAAATTTTTGTGCTCCCATTACTACTGTTAATCTTAAAGTACCTATCTTAAATTCACAAAGCGGGAAAGTCCAAGATTCCCCATAGTGATATCAGAGTCAGGTTCATCTGTAGCTGTAATAAAGATCGTGCAAATTCAAGATGGAGGATAATGTTGCTCATGATCGAGACATATTCAAGCTCACAATCCACAACTATTCCTATTCGAAGCTGATGACGGAGGACCACTTGTATTGCAAGGATTTTCTTGAGTATATCATCCACAAAGATAAGGTAGAAGAAAAGAGAAATGCTCAGTGGGAACTATCGAACCGGAAGGCTATTGCTATGATCCGTAAGTACATTGACAAAACTCTCAAGAATGTTTCTATTTATACAAATACTTATAATTATGGTCAAAGCTTGAGTCCATGATTCAAAAGAAAACGCCTCATAACAAGGCTAATTTAGTTCGACAGTTGGTGAAGTTAGAGTATAAGGATGGTCATAGTATGATTGAGCACTCAAATAATTTCAAAGGGCTCATAAATCAACTAATAAAAATTGATATGAAGATTGATGATGAATTACAAGCCCTTCTACTCCTTAGTTACTTACCGGAAAGTTGGGACACACTCGTAGTTACACTTGTAACTCAGCTCCAGAAGGAAAGTTAACCATGGATACCATTAGTGACAGTCTTCTTGGTGAAGAATCAAAGAGAATGGAATGAGATAAGTTTATCCATCCTGAAGCTAATGTTGTTGAGAATCAGGGTAGGCGTGAAACTCATGGACGTAGTAAGAGCCAAGATCTGCATCAATCTCGAGGTAGATCCAAGTTACGCTAGAAGATTGCATGTTATTATTATGTAAGGATGGGTCGCAAAAAAATGAAATGTCGATCCTTCAAAAAAGACCAAATATCCTGTAATGTTAAACTAGACCAAATAAGCCCAACAAAGAAGTAAGAACAGAAGATTACTACTAATATAGTATTTGAAGAAGATCTACTATATCTCGTTGGTGAAGGTAACATTCTAAACATTGCTTATAATGAGAGCTCTTGGATTGTTGATTCTAGTGCTTCTTTCCATATTACTCCACATGTAAGCTTCTTTTCATCCTAACAAAGCGGTGACTTTGGTACGGAGAAAATGGGAAATCAAGATAGGCTTAAGATCGTTGGGATATGAGACATCATTCTGACAACAAGCACCTGTTGCAAGCTTATTCTGAAAGTTGTAAGGCATGCCCCGACCATGCGCCTCAATCTTATCTCCACTGGAAAGCTAGATGATGATGGTCTAATGAATTACTTTGGTGAAGGGAAATGGAAGCTCACCAAAGGGAGTTAATAATGGCTCAAGGAAAGAAGGTAGGATCATTGTGCGTAATGCAAGATAAGCTCTACAAAAGGGAGGTAAACATCACCGTTAATGATATGGATACTTGGCATAAACGATTTGAGCACATCAATGATAAGGGTCTTGACATACTCGCTCGGAAACAACTCCTTCCTAACATGGAAGGCAAAACACTTGATCCTTGTGCTCATTGTTTAGCTGGAAAATGACACAGATTTTCTTTCCAAAGATCTTCTCCGCCCACAAGAAAAAAGAACATTGTAGACCTCATGCACACTGATGTGTGTTTGATGTCTGAGAGATCAATTGGTGGTGCTTTACATTTTGTCACATTCATTGGTGATCATTCAAGGAAGTATGGTTGCACCTGTTAAAATAAAAGGATCAAGTGTTTGATGCCTTCAAAGAATTCCATGCTCTTAATGAGCGTGATATTGTATGGAAGATCAAATGTGTACAATCAGATAACAGAGGTGAGTATAGAGGTTTTTTAAAAGCCTATTGCAAGAAATGTGACATTAGGCTAGAGAAGACTCCACACATGACACCGCAATTAAATGGGCTAGATGAGAGAATGAACTGAACCATTGAAGAAAAAGTTCATTATGTGCTCTCTCATACTAAGTTACCAAAATCATTTTAGGGAGAAGCTGTAATGGCCGTGGTTTGTAAACCTCACACCATCAGTTCCTTTGTATGGGGCCATCCCAGAGGAAGTTTGGACGAGCAAGAGGGCTTCATACAATCATCTCAAGGTGTTCGAGTGCAGGGAATTTGTACACATCCCCAAAGATGAGAGAGCTAAGCTTGATGCAAAGACAAAGGAGTGTATCTAGCTTCGTTCACCTAAGGATGAATTTGGGTACTAGCTCTGGGATCAAATTAACAAGAAGGTTGTTCGTAGGAGAGACGTTGTATTCCTTAAAGACCAAATAATTGATGATATAAAGAATTTAGATAGGCCAAGATCGAGAAGCAGTAAGAACACCGAACCTACTCTAGTTTGACACGAAGATGATAACACACAAGAAAGTAGTGATGTTGAAGATCATGAAATTCATGATGAATAAGTTCAGGAAGATCCTCAATCTAGCACTCCAATAGCACCAGAGCCAAGATGATACTCGAGGAACAGAAGACCATCCACCCAATACAACACAAAGGAGTATTTTATGCTCACTGATGAAGGGGAGCCTCAAAGCTATAAAGCAGCAATGAGTGAATGTCATACAGAAAGTGGATAATAGCCATGCAAAAAAATGCAATACTTGCATGAGATAAGACATATGAACTAGTGGAGCTACCAAAAGGGAGAAGAGCTTTGAAGAATAAGTGAGTGTATAGAATCAAGACTAAAGGTAACTGTTCAAAACCTCGCAACAAAGCTCAATTAGTCATCAAATGATTCAGACATGAAAAAGGCATCAAATTTGAAGAGTTATTCTCTCCCATGGTAAGGATGTCATCTATCGAAATTATCCTTGGCCTAGCCGATATGCAAGATTTGGTGATCGAACAGCTCGATGTCAAAACGGTGTTTTTTTATGGTGACCTAGAGGAAGAGATCTACATGAAGAAGCCTGAGGGATTCAAAGTTCCAGGCAAATAAAATTCAGTGTGTCGTCTCACAAAGAGTCTATACGGGCTTAAGCAAGCACTAAGACAATGTTACAAGAAGTTTGACGCATTCATGGCAGAACATGGTTTCAAAAAGATGGAAAACGATCATTGGGTCTTCACAAAGTGGTATGTAAGTGATGATTTTCTCATACCTCTGCTCTATGTTGACGATATGTTAATTATTGGTCAAGATCGCATAAAGATGGCTACTTTAAAGAAGGATCTAAGCAAGAGCTTCGCCATGAAAGATTTGGGACTAGCTGAACAAATAATTGGAATAAGAATAACTCGTGATCGATCAAAAAGACTGTTATGGCTATTCCAAGAGAGGTACACTGAGAAAGTATTGGAAAGTTCAACGCGCACAAATCTAAGCCGGTTACTGGACACTTCAAGCTAAGTTTGAAGGCAGAGTCCAACAAGTGAAAAAGACATGGAGGAAGTGAAGAAGATGCCATACTCATTTGTGTAGGAAGTCCCATGTATACAATGATACGCACCAGTCTAGATATCGCTCATGCAGTTGGTGTTGTCAATCAATTCTTGGCTAACCCAGAGAATGAACAAAGGGTTACCATCAAATGGGTCCTTCAATATCTACGTGGAACTTCCAAAAGATGTTTATGCTTTGGAAAAGGAAAACCTATGTTAGAAGAATACACAGATGCAAACTTGACCGGTGACATTGATTCAAGGAAATCAACATCCGGATACTTAACCAATTTTGTAGGAGGCTATATCATGACAATCAAAGATGCAAAAGTGTGTTGCATTATCCACTATAGAGGTAGAATATATTGTAGCTACTAAAGCCTACAAAGAGATGCTGTGGATAAAGAACTTATTACGTGAATTAGGAATGGATCAAGAAAAGTATGCCTTGAAGTATGACAATCAAATGCAATTTACTTAGAAAAGAATTCAACATTTCATTCCTGCACATAACACATTGATACAAGGTATTATTGGATCTGAGAAGTCCTCGAGAAAAAACAAATACATCCTGACAAGGTTCACACAAATGAGAACTTGTCTGACATTATGACCAAGGTAATACTAACAAAGAAGTTTGAACATTGTTGTCAAGGTACCCTTTTTCTACTACCTCCCAATTAAGTCGGGGGAGGGAGATTTGTTGGGATCCCTCTTTAATTGGAGAGCTTCTAGAAAATTCTAGATCTTTCTAGAGAAGTGTAGATTTGTCTAGAATGTTCCTGAGAACTCTAGAGAAGTGTAAAACTCTATAGAATCTTGTAGAAGAGCGTGGAATCCTCTTTGTTGGCTAGCTTTTTGATCCAGCCATCAAAGACTCAAGCACCTATGGTTTAATGGACAATACTCATAATTATAAGATGGATGCCCTGGCTCACATACACGGCTCGCAGCCCAGCTCCTCAAACCGTCTCATGATCTCCCTGTTGCCACCATCGGCTCGTGGTCCTCCCTTCACGACCCACTCATGGACCAGGATCACGACCGGATCCAATAACCTGGGAACAATGCGAAGACCCATTCCAATTCCATCAGGTCACGAAACGAGATTGAAGGATCTGGTGACATGTGTTTGTAACAGCTCCTCTGACCAATTCTCCATCAAGCCACGAACCGCTTCGAGATTCCAACGACTGACGCCACACGTCCTCATGAACCGCCTGCAGAAATAACCTATATAGCCCAAAACTTGGCATTTTTTAGGATCTTTTGGAAATTAAGAGTTCTGATTCCACTATTATTATACTTCTCCCATTTCTAATCAGAAAAATATCAAATTTGTTAAGTGAATAATCAATGTAAGAGTGAAGTTGAGAGGATATTGTGACTGTACTTGCATTGAAACGTATAATCAGAATCATATAAAGTGGACGTAGACTCTTTAACGCCTAACCACCATAAATTTGGTGTGTTTGCTGCATTTTATTTCATTTCTAGTTATAATTTGTAACAACCCGGGTTTAGGCAGACCGAATTTCTGTTTTCAAAATTCCAATTTACCAAAACCCGAGTTGGTTTACCTTGGTATCCTGCAGAAAAGATAGAGATATAAAATATATCAGAGCTCAGAAAAACATCTCACAGCTCAAGGGATAAAATATAATATAATCAAACATAGCCTTATCGTAGTAAGAATACTGCCTAGCCAGTATCCAAAGCTATAACATCTCTACCATAAACCTAATCAGCGAATGTTATAAGGAGGGGGTCAGAACATAAGTTCTGTGCGACTGAACTTAAACTACACATCTTTGATAATCCTATATATACCATTCAGTTACATTTTCTTATTTATTAGGTTAATTGTGTTAACAGCACTCAAGGCTTACACACACGTCGTACCCATCTACTCCCTAGTAGATTAACCTAATATAGTGTATATGTAGCTACCCCAAATTAACGTATACCCCATGGTACCCCACTCGCACGACCTTCACCGTATCATCGCAGGAATATACGCAGTCCCTCATCCTACGTCCGAGTGATGTATGGATCTCTGTATATAGCGATGCAACGTCTGCATGGAACCACTACAACTATATTACGTAAGCGTAATGACTGCCATCATCGAATAATGCCCTCTAGTCTATGATACACCACCCAGAGCAGACATGTGTGTGCGTAGACTTTCCCACGTACGTATCGCCAAACGTATTCGATGCCTAACCCACACACCTATCATGTGTGCGTTCCCGAGTTCCGTGGTAGGGCTACACACGGAACTCGATCGGGAGCTTTCCTTATATTTGTGCAGGCCCGCCTTTAAGAGCCTCTCACACAAATATCCCTAGGGTCTGTTTTTCTATGGTGGCTATGGCCCCACCGCGGCCCCTCCTTTAACTAGTAAAGACTACAAGAGCTAAGAGACAAGCCCCAAAGCAAACAATCTAAACATCCATGTGGCGTCTCCCCTCAACCACCGTCCTACGATAGTGAATGGTTAATGGTTATCTTGAGTCTAGCTCTAGTCTTTCTGCATCCTTCTGGCTGCCGATGAAAGGCACTCGATGACCTACTATCCTTGTTGGTCCCGACACTCCGCCTCCTTTGAGGCAGCCGCCGAATTACCCTTAATGTCACCACGTCACAGCATTCTGACTGCCCCTACTTGTGTAGTCAAGGCCCACCCAACTGATAGTTAAGCGCAGACCCAACCTTTGTGAGTACAGTCTGTAACTACACCACCATAGAGGGCTACAAGGAGCACCTTTAACGTCTTAGGAAGCCCGCGTGCTTCCCCTTCCAGTCCATCGGAGCTTCCAGAATAATCAGATTAACATGCGCTCCCCTTGTGCCTTATGACACTGTGATGATCTACCTCGTTGGGCTATTCATCCTATAACGTATGGATTGTTCCAAGCGCCTCAGTTTAATATGTCATTAGACCCTACGTCTAATCATTAATTACGCGCTTGCTCCACCTCATCAGTTTTCTTATTAACTTGGTTATTCTCATTTATAATGACTTCCTTTTCAAGTTTACCAAGTTACCCTTGCTTATTAATTCCATTTATAACTTAATCCATTTAAGTTCATTAATAAGCCTATAACATGTTATTCTCATAATCTATTCATTATCCCATCTTACTATAGCATGTTCGACTTAATTTATAATTAAGTACATCTTAATTCATATATACCTTGGTAAGAGAACAACTCCTTAAGTATCAACCCCGAAGACCGAAATCAACATCAGATTGACACTCAGAGAATCACTCAACTCGACCAATCTCCTGTTAGGTCCTAATCCCTTTCCAATCATATAACTTATGTTATCTTCATTCATAGATTTATTCTGTCCTTACAGAATACTTAATCTACAATTAAGTACAACTTACCTTATTACATAAGTTATTTCATTTTCCTCTATCATTCATTATAACTTACCTTATTACATAAGTCATTTCATTTTCCCCTATCGTTCATTATAACCTACTTTATAATTCTTACTTGTCCCTAGGACAAGTCTACCTATTATTTAACATTCTAATTAATGTAATTTATTTATAATAGGTTATTACCATTCCCTATATATTCACATTTTCTTCTTTACCGTTGTAATTATCTTTCATTCAATTTCATTTATTTTCATTAATTATAATTAATGGTATTTAGCGGTCCTGCCATTTACATATTTTCATATATGTATATATATATATATATATATGTATATGTACTAGACCTCGCACATTAAGTCTACAATTGTGGATGCTGGATTTGCCGGGCAGGTCCGGGCAGTCTTCAACCACAAGTTGACTTAACCTCGTGTCTTAGCACAACTACTTGTTTTATTTATGCACTTAGACCCCTCACATTAGGTTCAACATTAGTGGATTGTGGATATATATTTGATTTCCCTTAGTTGTTCTTTGTACTGTTTTAGCTGTTCATGATTTATTCCTTTAGCCGTCCAAGATATTTTCCTTAGCTGTAAATTTTCGGTTTCTTCACTGTTTAGCTGTGAAGTCTGTATATATGAATATATCCTAGGACCATGTAGGTTCTATTAGCTGTTCATTCCAGCTATGTAGATCTGATAAAAATGTACATACATTTGTATTGTTTATTTGTTCAATTAGTTGTACACTTCCCATTTTGCTTATCTGTTCCTACTCTATATATATTAGTCGTTACTTCCTTTCTATTTTATTTTCATATGATCATGATCTTGATGTGTATATATTTTTGTTTAATTTTAGCTGTTTCAATTTGCTGTGCAGAAATCAAAAGTTAGGATGAATTGTCTTATCCTTGCATTGTTCAGACAGCAACGTATATATTGTTTCCTTTTAGCCTTTTCATGATCTCTCTCTTTTCTTTCTCCTTTCTCAGATCAAAGCTGATGGAGACCATTCGGTTTACTGTCCCTAGACTGAGACAAGATATGCAGTGCTTTGAAAATTATGATAAACAGTTGTGTATATTTGGCTATGTATTGTACATCCGAGAATATATGGTTTTCTTTGTATTAAAATTTCCAGTCTCATGTTGTATAGTTTCTTTATGTTCATGCGGCGCTTTACTTATACATATCGAAATGTTGTATATTCATACCGATGATGAATATTGTATATACTGTTTGTATTGACCATTTCAGCTTTCATAATATATAAATATATATGAGTTTCCAGTTTTCTTTTGCTGTCACTATATTGTCGGAATTCTAGTTAGTTATAATAAATCTTTTAAAATGTCGATACAATACACATTAAATTCAGCAGTTAAGTTTATTGATGATAAATTTATATCAACAAACCGCTTAAATGTTCCATCAATGTAGATTTCAAAATTCGTCATTTTAAAATTCTGGTTTTTAAAATGATATCCCGTTCATATAAAAAAATCATTTATATAAATAAAACGTTAAAATTTTAAAATGATTCCATTGCGATTATTTGAAATTTTGCTTTGGCCATAACTTACTTTTTATAATACGAAATCTGAATTTTTCCCTTTTATGTGAAATTATCGTCAATACGGTTCCAACGTTTCACGTTTCACAGAAATCCGACTTATATTGGATCTTGTATTCTCAGTTGAAGTTCAAAACCAAATATTACGAACTGCCATGCCATTTCGAGCTCGTTTATATTATAAATAAAATTAACGTTAAAACTTCGTTTTAATAACGAATTCAATATTAAAACCATTATATTCCCAAATATAATATTTAAAATTAATTAATTAAATAAATATTCGGCTACCAAAATACAGGACATTATAGATGCCTTTTGGTTTCTATGAGTGATCAGTTATGTTGGTCGGTCTGACTAACACACTAATATTTTCGTGCATCTCATGAATCATGCTTTCAGAGATCAATTAAATAAGTTTGTGCTTGTGTTTGTTGATGATATTCTTGTTATTTATGAACATAAGAAGAATACAAGGAGCATTTGAGGATTATGATGGAGGTGTTAACAAAACGCTGATTAAAGGCTAAATTTTCTAAATGCCACTTCTGGAGGAGAAAAGTAAGGTCCTTGGGCTATATTGCTTTAGAGAATCGTATTACCATGGACCCCACGAAGGTGGCAATAGTACAAGATTGGTCTACGCCCAAGAGTGCATTCAATGTAAGAAGCCTCTTAAGGTTAGCAGGATATAATCGTAATTTTATCTAAGACCTCCAAAATAGCAGTACTATTGATCCAACTGACTAAGAAAAATAAGGCTTTTCAGGATGTGAGATGCAAGCATGCATTTAAGAGTCTAAAATAAAATTTGACATGTGCCCCAGCGCTAGTTGTTCCAAAAGGAAATGAAAAAATGGCAGTTTACGCTGATGCTTGTTACACCAGAATAGGGGCTGTGTTAATGCAAGGGGGTAAGGTTGTCGCTTATGCTAGTCGAAAGCTAAAACTACTTGAGAATTGAGAAGTGGTATCCCATGCATGATTTGGAATTGGCGGCGATTGTGTTTGCATTGAAAATGTAGAGGCATTATCTTTTGGGAGAAACGTTGGAGTCGTTCACTAACTACAAGTCATCTAAGTTATCTTTTCTCCCAGAAATATTTAAATCTCCATCAGTAGCGATGGTTGGAATTCTTGGCTTCCTATGATTTTAATTTTGCATACACCCTGAGAAAGGTTAATGCAGTCACTGATGCATTAAGTAGAAGACATGCTTGTTTGAGGGCCATGTTTCTAGTGTAGAAGAAATTGGAGCATATTTTTGGTTAAGACTTTAGGCCTAGATGTGGGTTGGAACTAGAAAATTTGGTAAGCTTAACGATTAGACCAACTTTGGCCGAACAGATCGGTTTCTAGTTAGAAGAGCGGGACTAAATTGTTGAAGATCATTACCAAGGTGGGAGCTGGTATTGACGATAATGTTATGAGTATGAACGAACTCGACCTTGATGGTAGCTTCGGAAAGGTAAGAGATTGGTTGTACCCGATGTCAATGGATTAAGAGATGAGGTACTTAGGGAGTGTCATCATTCAAAGTTGACCATACATCATAGTGGTAACAAGATATATACTGACATGAGACAAATGTACATCTGGGAGGGCATGAAAAAGGACGTTGGGAAACTCATCTCCAAGTACATAAATTTCCAAGTGGCTAAGGCAGAGTAGAACAATTCTAGTGGCTTGTTGCAACCGTTAGAAGTTCCTGAGTAGAAATAGGAGCAAATTTCGATGGATTTCATAGATGGTTTGCCAATGATTTGGATTGGACATGATAGTATTTGGGTCGTTGTTGATCGATTGACCAAGAGCGCTATATTTATACCTGTCAAATAAAATAGGACGACAATCAAGCTAGTAGTGTTATATGTGAATTGGGTTATGCGATTCCATGGAGTACCAAAAGCCAAAGTGAGTGACCCAGATCCATTATTTACCTGTGGATTTTGGAAGAGCTTACATGAAGATCTGGGATCTAAGTTACATCTCAGTACCACTTACCATCCTCAAATCGATGTTAGACTGAAAAGTTGAGTCACATATTAATCTCTGGAGAGATTGGATCTTAGATTTTGGAGGTTCGTAGGGCGACCATTTGCAATTGGTTGGGTTTGCATATAATAATAGCTATCAGTTGAGCATTAGTATGGCTCTGTATGAAGCTTTATATGGGAGGTCGTGCAACGCTCCATCGTGTTGGTTGGGAGTAGGTGAGGAACTAGTACTTAGGAATGTTTAGAGTGACTTTAGAAAAGATTGAAATATTTCGGCAAAAAGTGAAGGCTTCTCAGGTTAGGTAGAAAAGCTATGATGATAAAAGACAAAGAGACTTGGAATTCTCTATTGGTAATTTGGTGTTTGTCAAGATTTCTCCTTGAGAAATGCGATTCGGTTTGGTAGTAAGTGAAAGTTGGCACTAAGGTTTGTTTATCCATTTTTAGTCCTTAAGTAGGTTAAAAATATAGAATATCGGGTTAACCTACCTCAGAAGATGACTAGGGTATACAATGTGTTCCACGTCTCCCATTTGAGAATTTTTTTGCATGGTCCTAATACAACTATCACACCAGTTCCATTGGATGGCATCGAAGTGGAACCAAAAGCTACTGATTCCTGTAAACTATATGTAACGTTGGGTACAATGCAAAATAGCATAGAAGGGAAGAAGTGAAGTTTGTCAAGGTCCAGTGTAGAGAAAGTGAGGGTGATTGTACCTGGGTGACCGAGAAGAGCATGAGGACATCACATCTAGAACTATTTAGTTAGTATGATTATAGTACATCACTCTTAAATTTTCATTCATAATATCATTGGTCTTCTCGGTTATAATCCCACATGCTAGGATAAGCTTAAACTATTTTACCATCATGCTTGCTATATGTGTTAAATTACTTGTGGATGATTGATCAGCGTGCGAGACAATTTTTATTTATTGTTTAAGGAATTTCAAGGGCGAAATTTCTTAGGCGGGAAGAATGTTACTGTTAGGGTTGAGAATCAAGGATCATATGGCAAAAGAAACACTAGAGGAGGTGAATAGTGTTTTTAAAGAATTTATAAAAATCTTAACCAATTATCGATTACTCGAACTACTATATGAATCACAGAATGAATACTATAACAGAAATGATCACAGACGCAAATATAAACAAAAGTAAAGTGCATAAAAGGAAAGAACACACCGGATTTTATACTGGTTCGGATTGCTCCTACGTCTAGTCCCACATAACGCTGGATTGTGTAGAGTTTTAGTAATATGACTACCCAATTACAACACCCTTGATTTCATGGGTTACAAGGTTAACATCCCTCCTTTCGTTGATTCCACGAGCTACAAGGAACACACCCCTCCTTTCCTTGATTTCAGGGATACAAGGAACACACCCACACCTTTCTACACTCTTTTGATTACAATTGCCCTAGAACACTTGAGAACACTTCCAAACATAGATTATTTGATAGAGAATGAAAATAGAAGAAGAATGATATAATTTTTCTTGAAATCGGCGGAGTATAAGTGCATAAACTTGGAATTTTGAGAATAATAATGGTGGTATGCTAAGGGAGGAATAAGATGATAATATGTTATAAAAAAATTCGAATTTAATGCCTTTTTATAGTGTTCCAAAGGGTATAACTGTTTCTGAAATGTTTCAAAAATGAAAAGACACAACATTTAAAATTAAAAAATATTACAGTTATATGTTGACATAGATAAAGGTGTATACACCCTTTATATCTTATTTTTAAGTGATTTTAAAGTATCTAAACTAATATAATTATCCTGGACATTTCAAAAATAAAACTACTTGTTAAAATATTATTTTTCAAGTATAAAAACATAATAAAACATGATTTAAACATATGATTAAAAAATATATAATATAATTATAAACATATATATATATATATATATATATGAATTTATAAAGATATATATATAAACTATATAAACATAAAAGGTTATATGAAAACTTAAAGTTAAATAAGAATATTTGAAATTACAATCAAATATAAACTTAGTATATAAAACTTTTATATAAACGATTTAATATATAAAATTATAAAAATAAGAAACTTATAAATTAGGAAATATATATTTGAAATCAAAAGTTTGAAATCCTTGGATGATTAAAAATCATTTTGAGAGGAGTTTGAAATCAGTTTGAAAATAGTTTAGAATCAATTTGAAAAGAGATAATTTGAAAACAGAGTTTGAGTGCTATTCAGAGTTTTACATAAAATCTAGACTCTATTATCCTAATAGTCTTGGACTCTTGATATTTTGACACTCATGAGTTTTTATTCTCCCTTGAAATCTTGAATCTCTTAACTGGACAGTCTTCAATATCTATTACCTGCATATAAATCTTGTATATACATATATATATGTTCTAGATAAAAGTTTTAATATGTATTTTACAATCAATAATGATAATGATTGAAACAAGGTTGTTGTCATCAAAACATCATCAACATTCCTTTTCTCCAACAATCTCCCCTTTTTTGATGATGACAACCTTGGTTTATAAAATATTCATGCTTGATATTACCTTTTAATCTGATTCTTCGAGTGCTCCCCCTTTCACCATGAATTCCTTCAAGCCCTCCCTCAAACTATATCTATTTTATAATTTCTCCCCCTTTGCAATCAACAAAAAGTATATCTATCTAAACTTGGAATAATCCTAGTGACTAATTCTATATATAACTTCCTGTAAATCTATAAGTCTCCCTAAATCTATAATTTTCTATAATTCTCCCTAAATCTATGACTACATTATTGTAACAAGAATGTAATCTAATACAAACATTGTATAATTTAAACCCAACAATCAATTCAGACAATATTTACAAAACAATCTTAACATGTATTTACGTACAACGAATACACAAATATGCAAATAAATGAAATCCTAATCGATTAGTGTTACTTAACAATTGGGGATTTGTGAATTGGGCAATGTGGATAACGAAGACGGAATTCCCCATTTTTCCCAATTACATTCCCATATTTATCGAAACACACCATTCCT
Organism: Allium sativum; assembly: GCA_030737875.1. NCBI lineage: Eukaryota > Viridiplantae > Streptophyta > Magnoliopsida > Asparagales > Amaryllidaceae > Allium > Allium sativum. The sequence goes on along the minus strand of CM060920.1, from coordinate 342,595,361 downwards.
ACATAAATAACTCGATCATCTTTATCCATTTCTTTGTCTAGTGCCTCTTCTTCCACTTCTACTTCTTCTTCGTCTTCTACCATTTGACTTGCTTAATTATCATCCTTAATGATAATAGGATTAGTCTGATTATCCATCACATACCGTTGTAAATTACTTATAATCTTTCCTTGTTTTTCTTATTCTCTATTCAACCTTAATTGTAGAACTTGAATCTCAGTCATCATTTGCAGCAAATCCTTCATTGATCCTTCTAATTTCATCACTCTAGCTAACGTAGTATGTTGGAATGGACCATCAAAGGGTAGAAGGAATGAAATGGAGTTGTTTTGGTTTGTATTATGAGAGGAGGCCATTATTTAATTTATTTCAGAGTTTAGTCAGAGAGAAAATGAAGAGGAGAAGAAGAAATCACAAAAATAAGAGTTTAAATATAAGTAATAACTACTTTTTGGTGGGAATTAATCATTTTTAAAAAGCTAGCCGTTATATGTCGATATGCGACTTAGTATATGTCGACATACATACAAATTTTTTGATTTTTCAGAACTTTATTTTATACTATATATATTATAATATTTAATTACTCTATTTCGGTTAAAGAGGAAATGACTAATTCTCTTCCAAATTAAATAAATGTTGCTTCGTTTAAAGGTCTGGTTAATATATCTGCTATTTATTTTGCTATTTCGATGAATTTTAGTGAAATTTTTTCTTTACATACATTATCTCTCAGGAAATGATGTCTTATAACAATATGTTTAGTTCTCTAATGATGTGTGTATTTTTAGACATATTTATGGCACTTGTATTATCACAGCAGATTGGTGATTTATTTATATTTAATCCGATATCCCTTACAGTTTGTTGCATTTGTATTACTTGAGAACATGCCAAAGCAACAAATAAATATTCTACTTCAGTTGTTGATAAAGATACTATATTTTGCTTTGTACTAAACCAGGAGACCAGGAAATGACCTAAAAAGTGACATGTTCCACTAGTGCTTTTACGATCCGATTTACCTCCTGCATAGTCAGCGTCAAAATAGGAGATTAAATCAAATGAATCATTTTTAGGGTAAAATAATCCGAAATTTAATGTGTGTTTTACATATCTTAGAATACATTTTCGGCCTTTAAGTGAGTTTCTTTTGGTTATGATTGATATCTTGCACAGAGACATACACTATGCATGATATCTGGTCTACTAGCGGTTATATAGAGTAGTGATCCTATCATTCCTCTATATAATTTTTGATCAATGTCTTTTGATGTATCATCTTTACTTAATGCTATATTAGTCGTCGGTGCCGGTCTCCCATTAGTTGTTGTTAAATTACATTTATTAATTAGATCTCTTGCATATTTTTCTTGATTAATAAATATTCCATTCTTTAATTGATGAATTTGTAAGCCTAAAAGGAATGTTGGTTCTCCCATATGACTCATCTCAAATTCTTGGGTCATAATATCTGATTTGTTTATTCTTTTTATCGTTTGTTGATCATAAAATTATATCATCAATATATATTTGTACTAATTGTATATCCTTATTATTCTTCTTAATAAACAAAGTATTATCTAATTTTCCAATTTCAAAGTTGGATTGTAATAAATAATTTCTTCATCTATCATACCAAGCCATAGGAGCCTGTTTCAATCCATATAACATTTCTTTAACTTATATACATGATTTGATAATTTTTCGTCTTCAAATAGAGGTGGTTGCTCTACATACCGTTGTAAATTCCTTATAATCCTTTCTAGATTTTCTTGTTCTTTATTCTTCCTTAATTGTAGAACTTGAATCTCAGTCATCATTTGCATCAAATCCTTCATTAATCCTTCTAATTTCATCATTCTCGCTAATGTAGTACGTTGGAATGGACCATCGGAGGGTCTGGGGGAATGAAACGGAGTTGTTTAGGTTAGTATTATGAGAGGAGGCCATTATTCAATTTATTTCAGAGTTTAGTCAGAGAGAAAATAAAGAGAAGAATAAGAAATTATGAAATTAAGCGTTTAAATATAAGTTATAACTGCTTTTTGGTGGGAATTAATCATTTTTAAAAACTAGCAGTTATAAGTCGGCATGCAATTTTGTGTATGTCGATATACATATAAAAATTTTGTTTTTTCAAAATTTTATTATATTTTATACTATATTTATATTAATATATTTAATTACTCTTTTTTAGTTAAAGAGAAAATGCCTAATTCTCTTCTAAATTTAGTAAATCTTGCTTCGTTTAAAGGTTTGGTTAATATACCTACTATTTGTTTTTCTATTTCCACGAATTCTAGTGAATTTTTTTCTTATAAACATTATCTCTTAGGAAATGATGTCTTATATAAATATGTTTAGTTCTCGAATGATGTGTTGGATTTTTAAGTATATTTATGGCACTTGTATTATCATAGTAGATTGGTAGTTTATTTATATTTAATCTGAAATCCCTTAGAGTTTGTTGCATATGTATTACTTAAGAATAGACCAAAGCAACAAATATATATTCTGCTTCAGTTGTTGATAAAGATACTGTATTTTGCTTTTTCACTAAACTAGGTGACTAGGGAATGACCTAAGAAGTGACACTTTCCACTAGTGCCTTTACGATCCGATTTACATCCCGCATAGTCAGTGTCACAATAGAAGATTAAATCGAACAAATAATTTTTAGGGTGAAATAATCCAACATCTAATGTATGTTTTACATATCTTAGAATAGGTTTTACAACCTTTAAGCGAGTTTCTTTAGGTTGTGATGGATATCTTGCACAGAGACATACACTATGCATTATATCTGGTCTACTAGCGATTATATACAATAACGATCCAATCATTCCTCTATATAATTTTGATCGAAATCTTTTGACGTATTATCTTTACTTAAGACTATATTAGTTTCCATAGGTGTGGGTCTTCCATTAGTTGTAGTTAAATTATATTTATTAATTAAATCTCTAGTGCATTTTTCTTGATTGATAAATATTCCATTCTTTAGTTGTCTTATTTGTAAGCCTAAGAAGAATGTAAGTTCACCCATATGACTCATCTCAAATTTTCATGTCATAATATCTAGGAATTCTTTATTCGTTGATCTGAAATTCGTCAACGTAAATTTGTGCATATTGAATAACGTCTTTATTTCTCTTAATGAAAAGTGTACTATCTACTTTACCAATTTCGAAGTTAGATTGTAATAAATAATTTCTTAACTTATCATACCAGGCTCTAGGAGCTTGTTTTAATTCATATAATGCTTTCTTTAATTTATATACATGGTTTGGAAACTTTTCGTCTTCAAAAAAGGAGGTTGTTCTACGTATATGTCTTCTTTAACACATCCATTTGAAATAGTTTGAAATTATTATGGTTAGCGAAGGTTGGAAAAATTCTAATTCTTCTAATCTTGCTATGAAAGCAAAGATTTCATCATAATCTATTCTTTCTTCTTGACTTTATCCTTGTGCAACTAATCGAGCTTTATTTCTTACGACCTTACTGAGTTCATTCATTTTATTTTTATAAACCCATTTAGTTCTAATTACAGTCTTATCCTATGGTCTAGGAACAAGTTCCCATACATTATTTCTGGTAAAGTGATTCAATTCCTCTTGCATAGCAAGGATCCGTGAATCATCGGATGATGCTTCCTTTGGATTCTTAGGTCCAATAGTTGAAATAAAAGCTAAATTACTTATATTATTTATTTGGTTCCTTGTCCTAATGACAGATTCAATATCCCCTAAGATATTTTCTATAGGATGGACTCTTGGAAGTCTAACTCTTTTATTTGGTTGATTAATTTCATTATTTATTTAATCGATCTCATTTTCACTTTCATCTTTGTTCTTTTGTGTCATATTCTTATAATTTTAGTCAAAAGATACATTTAATGTCTCTTCTATGGTATTAGTTCTTAAAATAAAAACTCTATATGCTTTACTTTTTTCTGAATATCCAATGATTCCTTTATCATATTTAGAGTCGAATTTGTCTAAATTTTATTTAGTGTTAAGAATAAAATATTTACTTCCAAATATTTTAAAATATAATACTTTTGGTTTCTTACAAAAATTCATATGGTGTTTTATGAGTTAAGGGTCTGATTAAAATTCTGTTTAATATATAACAAGCTGTTGCAACTGCCTCAGCCCAGAAATTTCTTGGTAAGTTACTATATGACAACATGGTTCTCGCACATTCTTGAATTGACCTATTTTTATGTTTAACTACTCTGTTTTGTTGAGGGGTTCTGGGGAAAGAAAATTATGATTTATCCCCTTTTTATTACAAAATTTTCATTTTCAAACTCTCCACCATGATCATTGCAAATCGTTTTAATTTATAAAGATAATAAATTTTGAATTCTCTTAGCAAAGGTTTGAAATTGATAAAAAGCATCACATTTATTTTTAAGAAACAGTGTCCAAGTGAATCTAGAGAAATAGTTAATTATTTCATAAACATATCTATTATGATTTATAGATTGTGTTTGGGATGGACCCAATAGATCCATGTGAATTAAATCTAATGGTTTTGAGGTTGTAATTTCTTCTTTTGATTTAAATGAACTTCTTTTCAATTTTCCAAATTAGCAAGCGTCACACAAATTATTTACTTTAAAATTCATTTTAGGTAAACCTTTAATTGATTCTAATTTTGAAATTCTAGAAATATGTTTAAAATTTATATGACTGAATCTCTAATGACAAATCCAAGGGTCACTGTTATTGGCCATACGACATAAATTATTATTATAAATTTTCAGACTTAGTTATGTTTTAAATTCCTAACCAATAAAACATCGGAAATAGTAGGAGTTTTGGAATTACCGACATTGTCGGTGCCAACCTCATATCCTTTAGAATTATCATCGAAATAGACCATTCCTCCATCTTCATATACTAGATTGTTTAGTAGTTCTAAATTTCCCGTCATATGTCTTGAACATCCACTATCCAATATCCATTTATCTTTTTTTATTTCCACAATTTGACCATCCAGATTTGAATTTTCAACAACCATGTAACACACCTTTTCTGTATAGAATAACAATTCAGAAGATAACTTGATTTTTCAACAGAATAGAGTGCAGACTCATCTAATACCGATGCAATGCATGAATGTGAACTATTGTTATAAATCATTTAAAATTTTTGAATTTACTGTTTTTGAAATTCAGATGATTAAATTTTGAAAACCTAGGCTCCAATACCAATTGTTAGGGTTAAGAATCAAGGATCCGATGGTAAAACAAACACTAGAGGCAGTGAATAGTGTTTTAAAGAATTTACAGAAATATTAACCAATTATTGATTACTAGAACTACTATATGAATTACAGAATGAACATTATAACAGAAATGATCACAGATGCAATATAAACAAAAGTAAAGTGCAGAAAAGGAAAGAATACACCGGATTTTATACTTGTTTGGATTGCTCCTACGCCTAGTCCCGCACAACGCAGGATTATGCAGGGTTTTATTAATATCACTATCCACTTACAACACCCTTGATTTCATGGGCAACAAGTTTAACATCCCTGCTTTCCTTGATTTCACGGGCTACAAGGAACACACCCCTCCTTTCCTTGACTTCAGGGTTATAAGGAACAAAACCGTACCTTTCCACACTCTTTTTTATTACAATTTCCCTAGAACTTTTGATTTGCACTTCCAAATAGAGAGTTTTTGGTAGAGAATGAAAATAGAAGAAGAATGATATAATTTTTCTTGAAATCGACAGAGTATAAGTGCATAAATTTTAAATTTTGAGAATAATAATTGTGGTATGTTAAGGGATGAAGAAGATGAAAATATGCTATAAAAAATTCGAATTTAAGGCCTTTTTATAGCATTCCAAAGAGTGTAACTGTTTCTGAAACGTTTCAAAAATGAAAAGACACAGTTAACGATATTTATCGTCAACGCTGAAAATTGGTCAAGGGGAATGGACCTAAGGGAAAAATAGGTTGTTTAGCCTTCGTAAGATTGGATTATATCACCGTCCCTAGGAATCAAGGTCTTGGAGAGAAGGATCACTAAACACAACCCTCGATAAAGAATTTAACAAGTGGTAGAAAGGGATTTTGCACCAAGCTCGCTGAGAGATGTAAGCTCGTAGGAAGGGTCTAAGCATGTTTTATCCGATCTGCGGAAAGGTTTGGACAAGGATCCATGCTTATGTAGGAAATAAACAGTAAATTGCAACAACAACAACTGAGAAATAACATGATAAACTCGTAGGAAAATACTATAAGTGTAGAGGCGCTCTTTATCAATCTTCCATTTAGAGTACAAGAACAGAATAGAAGAAATCCTCTAACTGATTCAAGTATTAGGGTTTATTCTAGAGGGAAAGAGTATATGAATCAGAATACGAGAGAGAGACCCCCTTAAATGTGACCTTTGAGCTCTTATTTAAAGAAATCGGGAACCTTTATGCTGTAGGGCCATTGGGTCTGCGGATGCTTCTGTTGGCCGCTTTTCTCCTTGGTTTTAGTTGCTCTAGCTCCCAGCAGCTTTTGCGGTGCGGAATATAGCTTCTAGAGGGAAGGTTTCGGTTAGCCGAGGCTTCTTGGAGAATGATATGAGCCTGTTGATGTAGTTGCATTTCGAAAGGTACTTGAGCTCCCGGTTTTATGCTCGTGGTATAAGCTTCCGGATGTAGGCTTTTGGTTTCTTTATGAATGCTTAGAGGAGCTTGTCCTCAGGATGCATGCAGATAGCTACAATTCAGAACCGCTGTCGGTGTCTGTATCAAGTAGACTAGTACGGATAGTTGTATCCTTTCTAGGATTCCGATTTGGGTTCCGTTGCGATCTCCGTGCATAGCCTAGTCTTCCGGAAGGTTGCTCCAGGAAATTTTCCCATTGTTTATCAAGATGACCTTCCGGAGTTTATGTGATAGATGTTTCGAAAGCTGGTTCTGGATAACCTTTACGTGCATTTGGCTTAATGCTTGTGGTATCTTTACCCCTTGGTGTACTAGCATTAAGTAGGTTAATACCGGCAACCTTTGCATCCTTCCGGGTTTCTATTAATGGAGTTCTTGCCTTTTTCGCTCTTAGCTTCTGACTCAGGTGGCCTTTCGCTATTGAACCCCCTGCCGGGTATGCCCTACCGGGTAGACTGTGTCGGCATTTTGTAAACTTTGAGCTCCTTTCCCCTAAGAAGGTGCCGGTTTGTGTGGCTCTCGGATCATTCCTTCGCGCTTGGGTTCACTAGATACCCCTTCACCATTAGCTGGTTTCAGGGTTAATTGTGGTAGTAACATTTGCCCCCTTTTGAAGGGATGTATTCAATTTTCCAAGTCAAACTTTCTGTCTTTTTCGAAGTGTCCTCTCTGAGCCTTTTGATCTCCCTTGATTGGAAATGCTAATTGGTCTCCTTTTGTATGGTGTGGATTTGTGGTAACTTTTGCATAATTACCATCGCTTATTCTTCTTCAGTTTTTACCTTTAACATTGATTTCTCGAACCAGGTTATTTGTTCATTAGGGACTGAAAGCATGTTTCAAGAATTTCTCAATTAATTTTTGGTAAATATTCCTACTTTGAACTTTAAATAGGTGTTAAATCGCTTTATCCGGTCTAATTGGTGCTTTGGGTGTTGAACATACATCATTCGAATGCCAATGTTTAGGATTAGGATTCATGGTGGGCTACACATATGCTCTTTTCCCCAAATATCAATTTTTAGGGTTTAAGATATGAAATCTGCACAAAAGAATCTATTTTTATAATTAAGCGATGGAAATGGTGCTGCTGGCACCATCGATTTTGCTGGTGCCGAGAACCAACCAGGTCTTCAGTGCTGAACTATGGTTTCCTGATTCTGATCCAGTCGTTACTTTTTCCTTTGAGCCCTCCTAGCATTACCCTTAAGAAAAACTGATCCTATTCACATTAAGGGCTCAATTATTTTTCATTAAATGCGACATTTTCTGTGTGTTTAATCTAAATTAGTATCTGGAATCGTCTTAGTGTGCACTATCTTGGTCACTTATTACTAGTTGGTGTATGTACTATCACTCCATGGTATTCTAATGAGTGGGATATGAATTTTACGTATTTGTAGAATTATATTACCTGGTAGCACCTTGTTTGATAAAAGGAGTCCCGGTTCATCGTCAACTAGTGTTTGTGCATTTCTCGGAGGAGGAAATCCTTCATCTTGAAGAATTCTACGATTGCCTCTCGTGATGAAGTAAACTCAATTCTCACCAGCTTTGGAATAGATAATGTAAAGGCCATCCCTGCTACTGATTGTGATGACATCATGAATCCAAAAACAAGAGAAAATATTTTTATTTTGGTATAACGGGTCGTATAATTAAGGGCAAGGACGAAATCATGTCGCGATAAGGTTACCTCCCAGAAAGCCAGGAGCCCCCGGAGACTCAAGAAAGAAGGAAACAAGGATTCATACAGAGGGTCAAAAGATAGTGCATATGGCTTTGGGGAATATGACTTTAAAACAAAACTTTTCTTTTGAAAATGTTTCTTTTAAAATAGTTTTGAAAATAATTTTTCCAATCTTTTATCTGATCCGGTAACCTTCAGCTCTGATACCAAGTGAAACACCCCGCCTCCGTTTAGGTCACTCACTGAGGGAATGCCTTAACTTCGGTGGAGAGTAATAGGTAAAAGATGCAGATAAATTACAAGACAGAAAATTAAAGCAGCGACAAATAAATAAAACTTTATTTCATTGATAAACAACTTGTACAAAGATTGTTTTACAATACCAAAGTATCCTGTCTTGTTTAACAAAAATAAAGAAGCATAAAATGATTTCCCCAAATAAAGCATGAGCCAGCCATAGCAGTAGAAGAGAGAGTCCAAGGCAACATGTCAAAGAGTCTTTAAGCTTGGAAAGAGTAACGGTCCAAGCAAACCTGAGCTATTACCTCCTTGACTATCTTGGGGGGTGGAACGGAAGAAAAGAAGACGAGAGAAAACGGGTTAGACAATAAGTCGGGTAAGTTCAGTGATTACTAGCATTTAAACAAGGAAAAGGGGTCATGACAGGAGTAATAGAACATAGGACAATACCCTAATATAAGACAAGATAGGTTGAATATGTGATCGCACCCATTACTATAATCTCTGTACCACCTAACTAGTGTCTTAACTAGTAATCTGTATAATACGATCCCAATCCCCGCAGTTGTGGTAGCCTTCAGGTGTACATCTATATTTGAGGATTCCAACTTAATCAGCCCAATTACCATGAATATGTTGGACGTACCCTTACTACCCTATCGATCGGCTCCCTACCTGAGTTGACTTGCCATGTGTCTGTGTCAATCGGCCCTCTCTTGCGTGTAGCTACCCTATGCTGGTCCCACCATAAGGTGTATCAATCCTTATGATAGCGACCCCGACACGATTCAAGAATGCACAGTGTAAAACTACTGGTACCCAGTGCTTGCTTTTTCCCACTCCGGAGTACGTGCACGCCTATCAACCATCGGAACCTTCACTGACGTACCCCCTGACATTGTTTTGATCGCTTATAATCAGACCAGTTATCGTGCCCCACCCTGCCTAGTTTCAGGGTACCATGATACATCTATGTGGGTTACTGCTGAAATGGGTCCGCGTTACTAGGGTTTCCTGCTGGTTAAGTTTGTGGGCCTATATATACAAATATTACCCACCTACACGAGATGTACTTAACCCTCCCACCGATTCTAACATGTTTATTTAACGGTTAAGTTTTGTGGGCCTATATTTACTAATATTACCCACCAACCCGACATTACTTAACCCTCCTACTCGTCATGTCATATTGGTTAAGTGGTTCTTATTAACTTAACCTTTCTCACTTATCATGTTGGATTGGTTAAGTGTGACTTATTAACTTAACCCTGTTCATTCATCAGGTTACATTGGTTAAGCATTCCCCATTTAACTTAACCCCATTCGCTCATCAAGTTATATTGGTCAAGTGTCATTAATCAATTCAAGTTAACTTAACCCATCCACCCATCACTTCATGTTGGTTAAGTGTTTCCTTCTGGTGTTGACTTGACCCTACCTCAAATCATGTTATATTGGTTTAGTGTTGTTCTTGTGTTAACTTAACCCTTCCCATACATCATGTTATATAATTGGTTAAGTGTTTTCCTCTTGTATTACTTAACCCCACCACATTTCATTATTTATTTTGGTTACGTGTTACCTTAGTTAACTTAACCCTATCATCTGCTTAATTAACATGTTACAATGGTTAAGTGTTCTAAATTTACTTAACCTCACTCACTTATCTAATTAACATGTTGTAACGGTTAAGTGTTCTAAATTTACTTAACCTCACCCACTTGCCTAGTTAACATGTTATTACGGTTAAGTGTTCAAGTTTATCTAACCCCACCCATCAGTTTAGTCAACATGTTGAATCGGTTTAGTGTTTCCCTAATTGACTTAACCCTACCAATCCTGACTTTGCTTTAATTTATTCATTGAAGCACCAACCACTCACATTAGACAGGTCTTGTTGTGGTCACTGGATGTGCCGGTCGGTTCTGGGAAGTTTTACACCACAACTCAGTCTAACCTCGGCTCCTTTTCGGGCTTGATGCACTAGCCACTCACATTAGACAGGTCTTGTTGTGGTCACTGGATATGCCGGTCGGTTCCGGACAGTTTTACACCATAACTCAGTCTAACCTCGGGTTAGGCATATTCATCTTTTCTACAATTTACATATTTCTTATTTATAACAAATTCCATATGTAAATTATTTCCAATTTAATTATGCCATAATTATCCTTTTAATTATGCTCACAATTAATGGTATACTAAATATACCATTGCATGAACCAATCTATACCATGTAATTTTCATGTTTATCCTTCATATTTATATGTAAATTATAAATCAATCGTTGTCATAGCCCACTTTCCCCCTAAATCATGTTCATAATCTTTGGTATATAAAAATTATACCATTTAAATGCCACTAATCATTAGCATGTGCCAAACATGCCAATTACATATAAATTCATGTTTACCCCAATGATATCCCCCGTTTGTGCGTTCGCAAAATTACAAGGAATGTTAGGCTCGATATTTTATCCTAACTTATAACCACAAAAGGGAAAAGCGAGGAACAAGAAATATTCTAACAGCATAAAGATATGTGACATATAGATTTGGCATAGGATAATGAACTTGCAAATTTAGATCTGATTAACATGAATCATAACATATGAATTTACATAGAACTACACAAATTAAACTTGTCATGTAAAGGTAAACTTGTGACTAAGTTGTATCTAATTATCATGTCAACTTGATATAGGTCTAGCATGGATATTTAACATATAAACACAATTTTAAACCACAATTTAGCATATTAACTTATGTATGTCAAAACATAAGAAAGCTACTATAAACATATTCAAATCACAACTTAGCATGATAACTTATGTGTGTTAGACATAAGAGAGCCATTGTAAACCTATTCAAATCACAACTTAGCATGATAACTATTGTGTGTTAAACATAAGAGAGCCATTATGAACATATTCGAATCACAACTTAGCATGATAACTGTTGTGTGTTAAACATAAGAGAGCCATTATGAACATATTTGAATCATAACTTAGCATGATAACTATTTTGTGTTAAACATAAGAGAGCCATTATGAACATATTCAAATCACAACTTAGCATGATAAATTATGTGTTAAAACATAAGAGAGCTACAAATCCAATTTTACAACATAAATAGATTCAACTTAACATAGTTCTAAATATACATGAATGTTGATCTAACATGTAAGCATGTGATTTAGATCACAAACTTGCAAGTAACCACTAAATTATAACATGACATGTTTCACCATTCAGTTGGCATAATAAATCCATTACCCAATCATAATAGATTCCAATAACATACAATATGTTCATCACCACAAGCATATAGACATGATCAATCGCAACGGTACTTCAAGATAAATGAGAATCAAACTTTATTTATCTGATACATAAGCATCATTCTATATTTGAATTACAACATGTCATGATTCGTTTAAAAGAACGTTTAAATCTGCGTAATAACCAACTTACAAACTAAAAAGGAATTCTTGTTTTCTGAAATATGAATTCTGAAATTGGTAAGCTCGCCTTTGATGTAAATCGTTGAATTTAATTACTTTAATTTGATTTTGATTCAGGTTTTTATCTTTTCTTTATTGAAAGCGGTGACGGCTACTCCAAGTTCTCTATTGACGGCATGATAGTTCCAGGATTATTTTTGTGTGATTTTAGGTTTGAGCATTGGGTTGTTTATACAGAATTTCAATTCAATTAGAGCCGTCAGATGAATGCTAGAGTTAATTGCAACCATTCAGACTAGATCAGAACTATCCAGAAACCCTAGTGACTCAGCAGCAAATCGTCAGTCATCAAAATTCAGATCTAGTCGGGGGGGGGGGGGGAGGGGGTAGGTCGACCCCAGGTCGACCTGTAGGGGGGAGGTCGACACTAGGATCGACCCCCTGGTCGACCTAGGTCTTGGGCGGGAATTTTCTCGTCCAGCCCGCTTCTGACTTCTGGTTTGAATTTTGAACCTGGTTTTGAGCTGTTTGAATTTATTTGAATTTCTGAAACTTCTGAAGGCCATAACTTCTTCATACGAAGTCCAGTTCACACAAACTCGGACTCTATCTCAAGCATAATTATGAGATGAACGCAATGGCGTAACCCGCTTCCCTTAATTCTAACATTTGAAATTAGTTATTGATTAATTCGTTACTATAACGTTAATAGAAAATACGGGGTGTTACATCCTACCTTCAACTGCATAAATTATCTGCACAGCGCAGGAAAGCTCCTTATCCTTCTTCTAGAGCTCCTCAGCATGAGCAACCACATCTTCTGCTATTTGTTGTTCCAAGGCCGACACTTTGTCAGGAATCACGTCCTTAGTCTGCCTTTCTTTCTCTAAAGCTTCCTCAGCATGTTACAGGGAAGCTTTCAATCTCTCACATTCATCACTTAAGGCTTCATTCGCCTCTCGAAGCTTAACGATTTTGGAGATGGGGGAAGAAGGGATTGATTTGGGCAAAATCCACTTTTTGTAAATCTAGAAAGATAAAAGCATTCAATACACAATCACAACAGATTAAAAGTTAAGATCAAAAGGAAAAAGAAAGTGTTGTAACTGAAGCTGTCGGATGATCAACCGCTGGTAGAAATACGCCACATCTAAAGAAGAAGAAGAAGGTAATGAGATATCAGTAGACTCCGGACAAGAAAGAGCAAGCTTCAAAAAATCAGAAAAATCAGTTGAAGGATCAAGGGTCCTCGAAGGCTCTGTGTACTGCGAAGATGGAATTCGTGACATGACATGCACACTGCTCCCGATGAACTTGGAAGAGACGACGGCTGGATACATCCCCCACTCTCCCTACTGGAAGTACCCTCGGGAATTACAAAAGCAAGAAAACCAGGCTTTAGCCTCTTAGTTGGCAGTGTGATAGGCAACTCCGACAACTCTTAATAACAACAGCAGTAAACCGATTCAAAACATCGGTGAGGGTCGAGACTTCCGAAGTCAAAACTCCTAGTCAAATGAAAAATTAAATAAAAATTCAAGAATAGGGGACTTGGATGTTAAAAAGACTCCGATAGAGAAATTATCAAATCAAGCAAAACATACCAGGGGACAAGGGGGTAGAGGAAGAAAACACTTCTGAGCCTAACAATAAACATTTAGAGCTTGGAAAACGAATAGGTGGACGTCCCAAAACCTTCTGCCCGTCAAGAAGATCATATTGAAGCAACTTGTCCTTGGTTAATAGAACAGATCGACCCTGCAGCTCTTCGAGTAGTTTCAAAAGGAGCTCCAACACACGAGATTCACTTTCGATCAAGGGAACTCTCTTAGAAGCAGGATCTGAAGGAAAACGACTAAATTTAAGTCATAAATGAGAAAAATAGTCGCTCACAAAGAGTTAGAGGATTCACCATAATCAGCAAATTTTCCTGAAATACCAACGGTGCATCTGATAAAGAAGAACTGATCTTCCCAAGATATAGCCTTACCTGTACCGTCACTAACAATCATCTGCAAGGGGGTAGCGTGGAATATAGGGAAGTCAACACCTCTTGAAAAATGCATTAGGTGTTGGATGAGGTTAGAAGCAAGAGAATCCTAGCCCGATTTAAGAGTAAGTACTTCAAGGCATAAAAGCAGCGTATAAGTGCTTGGTAGGAGTTGGATGGGTGCAACCTCCAAGTCCCGTAGAAGTCGAAATATGAAAGATGGAAAAGGGAAGAAGCCCCTATGCCAGATATGCGCAGCTGAATAAGAAAAATATCCTTACCTGTACCGTCACTAACAATCTTCCCAAGATATAGCCTTAGCTGTACCGTCACTAACAATCTTCTGCAAGGGGATAGCGTGGAATATAGGGAAGTCAGCACCTCTTGAAAAATGCATTAGGCGTTGGATGAGGTTAAAAGCAAGAGAAGCCTGAACCGATTTAAGAGCAAGTACTTCAAGATATAACCTTATCGCGACATGATTCCGTAGGCTTAATGAGACTATGACACTTGTCAAAAGGGCAAATAAGTGCCTAACTTCCATCTGTAGCCATAATTTTCTTTCGAGCTTTGTAGGATTCTCCGTGCGATGGAGGCAACTTTCGAGAGACATGTCAACGAGTTACACAAGGATGGCAAAGTTGAGAATGAGGGGGTTTGGCTAAGGAGCACAACACAAGGATGAAGAACCCATGGATATGGACTTGGTTCACAAAGGAGGGGAGGAAAGAATAGTAAAACCAAAAACAAGAGAAAGTATTTTTATTTTGGTATAACGGGTCGTATAATTAAGGGCAAGGGCAAGAACAAAGGACAGGATTTTTCGAAAGGCAATTGCATGCTCTCACCGGCAGCATGCTTGAGAGAGAGGTAGTAAGATTTCTGTTGAAAGAGTTTTTCCTTTTTGATTATCCTATTAGTACTCCTTCTGATTTTTGCGCTTCACATTCGTTTATATCTGCTTCTACAGTTGAGTCTCTACACCCTAGATATTTTACAGTAGAGGATCCCATTATAGTCTCAAATCCAATTGCTGGTTCGACCCATTTATCTTTGACTTGTGAGGATTTGAGAATAGCTATATTTATGCTTATGTTTTTTTGGGCTATGGGTTGATTCTAGGCATTGATTGGTTAGCTAGTAATTGTGAAACAAGGGTAGTTAGACTTTCAACTTGCCTCGGGAATACCCTCGAGATTTCGTGCGATCCTAAGGGATCAGTTTGTCTTAGCTACCTAGAATCACTTTATTTATCTATCGATGATTTTCGATCCATTGGAGTTGTCCATGAGTACACAAGATGTTTTGATTAGGGTAGGGGTTTTCCCTCTAAAACCCGAGACAGACCTCTGCATGTAACTAGATGACACTGCAAAGCCAGTTATGCGATCAACGATAATTCTGGAGCAAGATTGGTGAGGATAGCCAGAGTCGGTAAAGTGCTCAATGGTTTGGTTGTTTTGTTAGTATCATCTCACATAGATCGTCCAAATTCGGAGGAGGTATCCCTTGGGTGCTTGTCTGACATTGGTTTAGGCCTTTGGGGTTTGTACTTGAGGGATGTCGAGTTCGACTAGGATGGTTTGCGTGAGAAATAAATGGTTAGGGCTGGCACCCTAAGTAAGACTGACCTTAAGAGAGGTAAAAAGTACTAGCAACCTTTAGCTTTAGACCCTTAGAATTGTGACATGATGGATAAGCTAAGTAGAAGAGAGACCTCTAATCATACACATTTGGTATCGTGGTCAACATCTATTTATCTTGGAAAGATAGTTCGACAACATTGGATACCCTCTGGCATAGTAAGTGATCGAGGTCCTATCTTTACTAGTGGGTTTTGGAAATGGAAGTCAAGAAGCTTCGCAATTGTGAAGTCAAATTAGTTAAGGTACAGTGAAATGAAGCTCAAGAAGATGCGACTTAGAAGACTGAAGACTAGATACGCGCATCTTACCCTTTTTGAGGGTATATCCTTGATTCCTCTTTTTCTGTAAAATTTATCTGCATGCTAGTCTTTAGCTTTTAAGTATATCCTCTCGGTCCTATCCTCGATCCTTAGGTAGAAGCCTATGGATGTAAACATGTGTTTGAGACATGTTATGTTTGGTGGTTGCAAGTGATTGCACGTGTTTGTTAGTAGTTGCTCGTGGATGCATATACACACATTAGGCACTAGATCGGCTCAATCACTTTCATATTTCATATGCATGAGTGAATTTTTATACATATGAATTGAAACTTGATGTGTTATCACATGGATGTTGCATTTGTATGAATGATTGTGCACTCATGTAGAAGTTATAAAGTACGATTAAGAATAACAGGAAACTTGTGTGAAGGACAAAAAAGCGAAAAGTTTGCCCAAAAGGACAAGAGCCAAAAAATTGCTCAAAAGGACAACTTTTAGTGTAAAGTGGAAAAACAAGGAGCCCCCCTGAATTCCACCATTTATACTAGAAAATGTCCTTTTGCGCAATTTTTTTGGCCCTTGTCCTTTTGAGCAAACTTTTTGCCCTTTTTGTCCTTGTGGAAAAAATCCCCTAAGAATAATTGCATACATGATGAACTCATGGCACTGGCATGATTCACATTAAGGAGGTCAACTGAATCAGTAGACCGCCTGATTTTGCATTTGGGTGAGGACATGTACACACGCTATGCATATGATCATGAAGCATTAGAAATCTTTTAAGGACAATGGACGCCTGTGTTTGATGGTTGAGTAGATAGGTGATTGAATGGTAGGATATAAATTCTTCTTAACTTGAAGATTTCGGGGACAAAATCCTAAAAGGAGGGGAGAATGTAACACCCCGTATTTTCTGTTAACG
This sequence comes from Allium sativum, assembly GCA_030737875.1. Classification (NCBI taxonomy): domain Eukaryota; kingdom Viridiplantae; phylum Streptophyta; class Magnoliopsida; order Asparagales; family Amaryllidaceae; genus Allium; species Allium sativum. The sequence goes on along the minus strand of CM060920.1, from coordinate 342,578,461 downwards.
TTATAGTAACGAATTAATCAATAACTAATTTCAAATGTGAGAACTAAGGGAAGCGGGTTACGCTATTGCGTTCGTCTCGGAATTTTGCTTGAGATAGAGTCCGAGTTTGCATGAATTGGACTCCGTATGAAGAAGTTATGGACTTCAAAAGTTATAGAAATTCAAAAAATTCAAACAACTCAAAACCAGGTTCAAAATTCAAACCAGAAGTCAGAAGCGGTTTGGGCGGGATAATTCCAGCCCAGGGCCCAGGTCGACCAGGGGGTCGACCCTAGTGTCGACCTCCCCCCTACAGGTCGACCTACCCCCCCCCCCCCGGTCCAGATCTGAATTTTGATGACTGATGACTTGCTGCTGAGTCACTAGGGTTTCTGGATAAAGGCGAGCTTACCAATTTCAGAATTCAGATTTCAGAAAACAAGAATTCCTTTTTAATTTGTAAATTGGTTATTACGCAGATTTAAACGTTCTTTCAAACGAATCATGACATGTTGTAATTCGAATATAGAATGATGCTTATGTATAAGATAAATAAAGCTTGATTCTCATTTATCTTAAAGTACCATTGCGATTGATCATGTCTATATGCTTGTGGTGATGAACATATTGTATGTTATTGGAATCTATTATGATTGGGTAATGCATTTATTATGCCAACTGAATGGTGAAACATGTCATGTTATAATTTAGTGGTTACTTGCAAGTTTGTGATCTAAATCACATGCTTACATGTTAGATCAACATTCATGTACATTTAGAACTATGTTAAGTTGAATCTATTTATGTTGTAAAATTGGATTTGTAGCTCTCTTATGTTTTAACACATAAGTTATCATGCAAAGTTGTGATTCGAATATGTTCATAATGGCTCTCTTATGTTTAACGCACAATAGTTATCATGCTAAGTTGTGGTTCGAATATGTTCATAATGGCTCTCTTATGTTTCACACACAATATTTATCATGCTAAGTTGTGATTTGAATAGGTTTACAATGGCTCTCTTATGTTTAACATACATAAGTTATCATGCTAAGTTGTGATTTGAATATGTTTACAGTAGCTTTCTTATGTTTTGACATACATAAGTTAATATGCTAAATTGTGATTTAAATTTGTGTTTATATGTTAAACCTCCATACTAGACCTATATCAAGTTGACATGATAATTAGATCCAACTTTGTCGCAAGTTCACCTTTACATGACAAGTTTAATTTGTGTAGTTCCATGTAAATTCACATGCTATGATTCATGTTAATCAGATCTAAATTTGCAAGTTCATTATCCTATGCCAAATCTATATGTCACATATTTTTATGTTGTTAGAATATTTCATGTTCCTCGCTTTTCCCTTTTGTGGTTATAAGTTAGGATAAAATATCGAGCCTAACATTCCTTGTAATTTTGCGAACGCACAAACGGGGGATATCATTGGGGTAAACATGAAATTATACGTAATTCGCATGTTTGGCACATGCCAATGATTAGTGGCATTTAAATGGTATAATTTTTATATACCAAAGAGTATGAACATGATTTAGGCGGAAAGCGGGCCATGACAATAATTGATTTAAAATTTACATATAAATATGAACGATAAACATGAAAATTACATAGTATAGATTGGTTCATGAAATGGTATATTTAGTATACCATTAATTGTGAGCATAATTAAAAGTATAATTATGGCATAATTAAATTAGGAATAATTTACAAATGGAATTTGTTATAAATAATAAATATGTAAATTGCAGAAAAGATGAATATGCCTAACCCGAGGTTAGACTAAGTTGTGGTGTAAAACTGTCCGGAACCGACCGACATATCCAGTGACCACAATAAGACCTGTCTAATGTGAGTGGTGAGTGCATCAAGCCCGAAAAGGACCAGAGGTTAGACTGAGTTGTGGTGTAAAATTGCCCGGAACCGACCGGCACATCCAGTGACCACAACAAGACCTGTCTAATGTGAGTGGTTGGTTTATTAAAGCTAAGTCAGGATTGGTAGGGTTAAGTCAATTAGGGAAACACTTAACCGATTCAACATGTTAACTAAATTGATGTGTGGGGTTAGGTAAACTTGAACACTTAACTGTAATAACACGTTAACTAGGCAAGTAGGTGAGGTTAAGTAAATTTAGAACACTTAACCGTTACAACATGTTAATTATACAAGTGGGTGAGGTTAAGTAAATTTAGAACAATTAACCGTTGTAACATGTTAATTAAGCAGATGATAGGGTTAAGTTATCTAAGGAAACACTTAACCAAAATATATAATGACATGTGGTGGGGTTAAGTAATACAAGAGGAAAACACTTTACCAATTATATAACATAATGTATGGGAAGGGTTAAGTTAACACGAACAACACTTAACCAATTTAACATGATTTGAGGTAGGGTCAAGTCAACACCAGAAGGAAACACTTAACCAACATGACGTGACGAGTGGATGGGTTAAGTTAACTTGAATTGATTAATGACACTTGACCAATATAACTTGATGAGCGAATGGGGTTAAGTTAAATGGGGAATACTTAACCAATGTAACCTGGTGAATGAACAGGGTTAAGTTAATAAGTCACACATAACCAATCCAACATGATAAGCGAGAAAGGTTAAGTTAATAAGAACCACTTAACCAATATGACATGACGAGTTGGAGGGTTAAGTAATGTCGGGTTGGTGGGTAATATTAGTAAATATAGGCCCACAAAACTTAACCGTTAAATAAACATGCTAGAATCGGTGGGTGGGTTAAGTACATCTCGTGTAGGTGGGTAATATTTGTATATATAGGCCCACAAACTTAACCAGCAGGAAACCCTAGTAACGCGGACCCATTTCAGCAGTAACCCACATAGATGTATCATGGTACCCTGAAACTAGGCAGGGTGGGGCACGATTACTGGTCTTATTATAAGCGGTCAAAACAACGACATAGGGTACATCAGTGCAGGTTCCGACGGTTTACGGGTGTGCACGTACTCCGGAGTGGGAAAAAGCAGGCACTGGGTACCGGTAGTTTTACACTGTGCATTCTTGAATCGTGTCGGGGTCACTATCATAAGGATTGATACACCTTATGGTGGGACAAGCACAGGGTAGCTACATGCAAGAGAGGGCCGATTGACACAGACACATGGCAAGTAAACTCAGGTAGGGAGCCGATCGATAGGGTAGTAAGGGTACATCTAACATATTCATGGCAATTGGGTTGATTGAGGTGGAATCCTGTAATGACCCAGAAAATCTGAACCAATTTAAAAAATTTAAATTGGCCATTTTAGTAGATTTTAAATATTTAAAATAAATATTTTAAATAATCACAATGAAAAGTGAGTTTGAATTGACGTTTGAAAATAAATATAATTATTTCTAATTATAAACAAGGCCAGAAAGGACGCGGTAGTTTCAAAATTTGAAATCAAACTTTGCCTGACTGTACCAAGTGCAAAACAAAATGGATTTGAGTGAAACCAAAAATAATTAAATCTGTTAGTGAATATCTTTCTAAAGAACCTAAAAAATCGAAGTTTCATAGTGGGATGCAAAAGTTATGGCTAAATGAATTTTAGAAAGGACGCTATAGAGTTTATATAGCCCGTGAAAATGGCCATTTTGCAAACGACCTATGAATTCGACGAAACCACTTTTGTTGGATCCGGGATGTTAAATTATTGCTAGGTTTCAAATTTCATAATTTTTGAAGCTAGTATGTGAGCGTGGCAAAGGAAAACGTGTTTGGTCGATTTCTATTAAATTGGATCGACCAGAAAAGGGCCATTTTTCAAACGGTCTCAGAATTCGACGAAACTAGTTTTGTTGGGACCGTATCATCAAAACATAGCTAGATTTATTTTTCTGGAATTTTTCGAATCAGTATGTGGCCCCGGAAAATTGAAATGTACGTTCAAATTAAATATTGAATGTTTTATATTTTAATTTGAAAGAAAACTGATTGAAACAGTCGAATGGCCTAAGAAACATATCCCATTGTGTTCGGAATGGGGGTAAAACGCTAGGGACGACAGTCGTTGGGTTTGGATTGGAGTTCGTGTGTGAAAGGGGGTATTTTCGAAATTTTAAAATATACAAATTAAAGAAAAAAATTCTATTCGTCCACCTCAACCTTTCTCTCTCCCCGACGATCGAATAACAAGCGGAAATCATTCGTTAGCTTCCCATTCATTTTCTGATCAATCCACGCATCAAAATCAGACACCGCAGTTGAAGATTTTGTAGCGCTCGAGACGAGCTTCAAATCCATACCAGGAATTGGTTTTTTCGTGGAGTTTTCATGGAGATATGGGTCTTGAAAGCCGAGCCCTTTGATTCGCCGCCGTGGCCACGTCAGCCTAACTGGGACCCACTTCCAGCGCCTGAGCGCCTCTCCTCCCCCTTCGACCTCGCGCAACCCGATCCCCGTATCGATCAACGGATTAGCTGAAAATTTGAAACCTAGTTTCGAACCAAACTGCTGAGGTACGACAGATTTAAATTAAACTATATTATAGCAGTTTAAATCGCTACGGTTTTTGATTTCACTGTAAAAATCATATCTTTTTCGTTTGTTGACGAAATTCAGTGAAACAAGAGACAATGGACTCGTGTGGACGTCTTCTACATTCTAGAAGAGACTGCATATTTTTCTGAGCCTTCTGCTATTTTTGGTGGAGTGGAACCCAATGTGAGATTTCTAAATTATAAACGATATGGAAAACGACGATGTATAAATTTTATAGTCGATGTATGAGTTATATAAGCGTTGTACACCTCATGTATAAGCGTTGTATAAGTTGTATGTTCGATGTATAAGTTATATATGCATTGTAAAAATTATATATGTGTTGAAATAGAAATGAAATGCTTATATATATATACACGCCCCTCGTCCACAAACCATGGACGATATTTATTGGTTGTGATTGGTGTGAAAATTGGTTGATTACGAATGGTTGATTAGAATTGTTTGCGGTTGAAATTGATTGATTGTGGTTGAAAAATACCCGTTTGTGATTGAGAATTATTTGGTTGAAACCACATAGGATTAGTTTGTGGAAATGGAAAAATATACATGCCGCCTGTGTGCGAACTAAATGCATGAAATCCCCATTGTCAAAAGCTGCGAGGCTTTAAGGTAGAGCGAGGAGCCGTACTAGGGACGGCTCCGGTTTTAACAACCCTGCCATTATGCTGCCGAAATTTTGAATAATATTCATGTGTTAGAATTATTTTCATATGTTGAAACATTCGTGTGTTGAATAGAAATTCATTCGTTGAATAGAAATTCATGTGTTGAATGGTATTCGTGTTTTAAAATAAATTGTTTTAAAATAAAAATCCTATTTTTATCATATATGTGAACTATATAAAATAGTCATGTTTTGAAATAAATTGTTTTGCGATAAAAATCACATTTTTACTATATATATACAAACTATAGAAAACCTTCATGTGTTGAATAGAAATTCATTCGTTGAATAGAAATTCATGTGTTGAATGGTATTCGTATTTTGAAATAAATTGTTTTATAATAAAAGTCATATTTTTATCATCTATATAAACTATATAAAATAGTCGTGTTTTGAAATAAATTGTTTTGCGATAAAAATCACATTTTTACTATATATATACAAACTATAGAAAACCTTCATGTGCTAAATAAAAATTCATTTGTTGAATAGAAATTCATGTGTTGAATGGTATTCGTGTTTTGAAATAAATTGTTTTATAATAAAAGTCATATTTTTTATCATCTATATGAACTATATAAAATAGTCGTGTTTTGAAATAAATCGTTTTGCGATAAAAATCACATTTTTACTATAAACATGAATTGTTAAAAATAGTGAAGTGTCGAAGTGAATGTCGGTTGGATAAAAATATCATTTTTATCAGATGTATGAAAAGAAAATAGTTTTGAAATCGAAGAATCGATTATATTTATATTCATATATATAAATTTAATTAAAATATATCGAATAACAAAGCTGTAGTTCGTGTTTTGAAAATGTGATTTCAAACGATTAGTGCGGGAGATTCGACCATCGGATTGTCCCGAAACCGAAACCGTTGGGTTCGCTTTGGAAATATCTTTCCAACGACACCAACTTTGTAAAGATCCAACGGTTGGATTGTCTGGAATGTTTAATTCAAATCTGAAGAAAAATAACGCTAGAATCGATTATATTTATATATATAAAAATATAATTAAATTAAATCGAATAACGACGCTGTAGTTCGTATTTTGAAATCGAAACTTCAAACGAATGTACCGGGAGATCCGACCTTCGGATTTTCCTAAAACTGGAACCATTGGATTCGTTTTGAAAAAATCTTTCTAATGATATAAAATTTGTGAAGATCCAACGGTTAGATTTTCAGATATGTGTAAATCAAATCTGAAGAAAAACAGCGCCATGGCCGCGTTATGTCCTGAAGCGTCGTTTGAATAATTTGGCTATTTTAAAATAAATAAAAATAGTGATAAATCATTATAAAATATTATAAAGGATATGGAATGTGAAATTTAGAAACTAACTGAAGGTTAGCCAAGTCGAATGGTTTCCTGTATTTTGATCTGATGTTGGTTTCGGCCTTCGGGGTTAATATTTGGGAAATCGTTCTCTTACTGATTTACGGTTAGTGACTGATGAATTGAAATGATGCGTATGTTGTGTTTGTGTAGCACTTGTTTATTATATACGCAGGTTGCTCAGAAAGACCGGGTTTATCCCATTCTGAATAACTAAATCGACGATAAGAAATCGAAGATGAAGACGGTGGTTGAAGACCAGAAATCTTCACCTCTTTTGGATGGTAACTGATGTCCTAATTGGGAGGCATCCCGAAATATGGATAATGAGTGGTGATCGTCCAGACGTACGTGGAGATCAATGGGTTTGCGAGGTATATAGTGCCTCCGGTTTCGTTCAGACCCAGAACGGACTTGTAAATGGGCTGTGTGTCTGACATTGGAATTCATTATGTGTGATTGATAGCCATCAGTTGCATGGTGTGAATTGCCTGTGTGGCATGCTAAGATACAGTGATCAGGGCTTCTGTTGAAAAGTAAAGTCTTGTGGTGATGATCAAAGCACCGCCTAGGTGGCGTAGCTTTGTGTATAACGTGAATTCGCGAGCCTCACACCCCGGTATGAACCAGAAATGGGAGAGGACATCAGGGAGGGCATACGTTTCCTTCTAGCTAGAGGTGGTGTCGGTGCATAAACTGGCTGACATTTATATTATTTTCAACTATGTGGTTGTTGCTGTTGCGAGGCGCCTCGGTTATGTCGGTCGATCCGGGACCGACAGAGTCATTCGTTGGCTCATTGACGCTCCAAAGGGCGGGGAAACGTAGTGTTTAGGCATTTTAATCCATACCGGTGGACCGGCCCTGACGACCCAAGGGTCACTCGAGCTCTGATCCTGAGACACGGGCTAGAGCGTCTCGAAGTTGGTAAGGACTATCTTTTGCCTTAGTTCATGATGGAAATCCAATTTCCAAATACGTGATTGTGCGGTTTCGATTGTAAACCTATATTTGACGACATAGTGGCATGGGACGCTTATGTCGTCTATAATTAATACTTATGATTTGAAATTGCTTTTGAAATATATAAACACTAGTAATATCAGATGCTTTTGTTTTATTCGTATCAAACATATTTTGGTCATTATAACTTAAAACTCTATCCTCCGGTTTGCGTTGCATTGTGTGATGGGAACTGAGTCTTATAATGGCTTCATTTTTATAAAACGCATTGCGATGTTTAAAAGGATTATTTGTTTTAAAGCACTGGAAATCCAATGGAGTAAACCCATTCCGCGAAAGTTGCGTGGTCCTGGGATTAGACAATTGTATAATGTATTAAGTAGATTTCTCATACCAGTCCCATGACTGACTCGTAGTTTGTTTCACTTGCAAACTCGGGTGTTCCTTTTTCTACACGGGCAGCCTTGTATTCAGGTTTTAGCAAGCTCTTTCTGGATAGCTGGAGCTGAAGATGGATTCTATCATTTATCTATTTTATGCTGTTCAGCTCCTATTGTACATATTATGTTTGTTTTCCGCTGTACACATTTATGTATAGCTGAACTGTATTTGTACTAAGTATGATCCTGTATACTGTGTAACTCTGATGATTTCGTTTATATAGTGCATTATTTGTTCATTATCCGGTGTATTTATTTTTGTTCTGCTATTATCTGTTTATGTGTTATATTCCAAAGATTTCCCTTGCCTCCATCAGTACGGGGTTTGGGGTCGTCACAACGTGGTATCAGAGCTTTGGTTAAGCTTAGCTTTGGTATATAACATATGAACGAAGTCATCCGAAATAGAACCAGTAGTGTTCTAGGATGAGTAACTCATTACAGATAGGATCAGTAATATCCTAATATGAGTAAAGCAGAATGAAATACACCCCAGCAGACACATTTACATTCAAGTATATGTTTATATGCTTTAAAATATCTTTTCTGTTGACCTGGCACTTGATCTGCTATTTGCAGAAGTACTAGAAAATGAATGCCAGAAACAGAAGAAGCAATACCGACCCGGATATAGAAGCTCTATTCATGAAATATAGAAATCAGGGTGGAAAACCATTCTCAGGCGAAGAATCTATTATGAAAACACAAGCTTGGATTCGTTCAGCTGAGAAAATCTTTGAAGGATTAAAGCTGAGGGATGACCAGAAAAGATTACCGGCATCCTGGGCACTCAAAGACAAAACCTTGTTCTGGTGGGATTCTATTATTAAGGATATTCCAGAAGGTGATATCACCTGGGATAGATTCAAAGTGATTTTCCTGGAAAGATTTACTCCTCCTGAAGCAATTGAGCGGCTATGTGATGAATTCTCTTATTTGATACAAGGAGATATGACCATTCCAGAATATCATAAGAAATTCAATGAGCTTTCTCACTTTGCCCCTTATCTAATTCAAAATCAGAAGAGGAAGAATCTGAGATTTATCAATGGGCTTCAAAGAAAATATCAGAATAGTGTAATGAGGAATGTGAAGCTTCCTTTTTCTGAAATGATATACATGGCTTACCAGTACGAGGATCTCGACAAGAAAGGTATGTTGCGTTACGAAGAGGAAGTCAGTTCTAGTACTAAAGGTGAGTCTGAAAATGATCGTCCGAAAGCCAGTACGATGTCTGAGGTCAGTAAGAAGCCTAAAATCAATCGGAAAAGGGCCAGATCTGAGAAAGAACTAGTAACAACTGCCATATGCAATAACTGCCATCAAAAAGGGCATTTGTCGATAAACTGCGGACCCTTAAAGAAGCGATTGAAAGGTGGGCTTCAATCTTGGAAGGGATTTCAAGAGAATAGAAAGTGCGGTCAATGCCATCAGTTGGGTCATCTTTCAAAGGCCTGTCCACTATTCAAGAAATCTGAAGTTGTACATATAAATGAAATAGCAGAAACTTCTGAGCCCTCAGCTAGTCAGGGAAGGCCTGATCTTTTAGAAGGCACGCTTAACGTCAAAAACGTTCCAGTTAAAGTACTATTTGATACAGGCGCGTTGCGAAGTTTTATTGCAAAGAATGAGGTTAAGAAGTTGGATTTGAAATTGTAGAAGCTCAAAGAACCAAGACTGTCCATAATCCGGTTGGGGGTTCTCTCGATCTCAGTTGGGTTTGTGCGGTACCTGTCTTTTTTTCCTGCTATAAATTCCCTACCATCTCTATCATCATGAATTTTACAGAGTTTGATCTTAACTTAGGGTTAGACTGGTTGACAAAATATGAAGCTGAGGTCAAATGCGCCGACATAATAGTTTAGGCGAAGATTAAATCAGGTGGTTATATAACTATTCCCTGTTAAGGTCAAAATTCTAATAGAAAAGACTTCTGGGCAGCGTTGGATGTTTCTCCTACTCAAATAGAAAATATCCCTGAAGTCACAGAGAATGTTCCCGACCTCATCAAAGATATTCTTGTCGTGAAGAATTATGTCGATGTGTTCGAAGAAGTTGTCAGCTTACCTCCGCAGAGAGAAATTGATTTCAAGATTGTTTTAATTCCGAACGCAAGGCCAGTAGTGCACGCCATTCGGAGGATGACCCTAAAGCAGAAAGAAGAACTAGACAATCAAACTCGACAGCTTGTATGGAAGGGTCTGATCAGGCCTAGTTTCTCTGATTGGGGAGCAGCAGTGGTGTTTGTCCCGAAGTCAGACGGTACTCTTCGACTATGTGTGGATTATCGTGACTTGAATAAGCAGACAATAAAGAATAAATATCCATTGCCGCGAATCGATGATTTATTGGATCGTCTGAATGGAGCACAAGTATTTTCAAGGATGGACCTAGCTACAGGTTTCCATCAGCTTCGTATTGCCGAAGAGTGTGTTCCAATGACAACATTCAGAGGTTTAGACTTATTCTATGAGTGGTTAGTAATGCCACTCGGCCTATGTAACGCTCCAGCATACTTCGTAGAATTGATGAATAGAGTGTTCAAAGGGGTTTTGAATAAGTTTGTTCTGGTTTTTATTGACGATATTCTAATCTTCTCTAAAACAAAGGTCGAACATGAAAAACATTTGGAGCAGGTTCTAGAAATTCTGAGAAAGAATGTATTAAAAGCTAAACTTTCCAAATGTATATTCTGGCAAGATGAAGTGAAGTTTCTTGGCCATGTCGTATCGAAAGAAGGAATTGTTGTGGATCCAAGTAAAATCACAGCTATTCAAAATTGGAAACAGCCTGATACTCCTACAGAAGTCCGTAGTTTTCTCAGATTGGCTAGTTATTACCGGAAGTTCGTTAAAGATTTTTCGAAGATATCTAGTCACTTAACGAAGCTTACAAAGAAGCACTCAAAATTCAAGTGGACTCCAGAATGTGAGGAGGCTTTTGAGGAGCTAAAGTTAAGATTAACAACGGCTCCAGTGTTAACGATTATAGACGGCAATTAGTACTTGAAAGTCTAGACAAATGCCTTTAGAGAAGGCCTTGGTGCAGTGTTAATGCAAAGAGGTCAAGTGATTGCTTATGCTAGCCGTCAGCTGAAGCCACATGAAAAGAAATACGTAACTCATGATTTTGAGTTGTTGGCTATAGTATTTGCTTTGAAAATCTGGAGATACTATCTTCTGGGTGAGAAATTCAAACTGTTTACAGACCATCAGTCGTTAAAGTATCTATTCACCCAGAAAGACTTGAATCTGAGGCAGCAACGTTGGCTAGAGTTCCTTGCAGCATACGATTTTGAAATTCTATACACTCCAGGGAAAGCCAATGTCGTGGATGATGCGTTAAGTAGAAAGAATGTAATGATCGCCAGTTTTATTATTGCAACTTCTTTGATTGACAAGATGTCTGCTCTCCAAAAAGACGACAAATTTATTAAAGTAATGAGCCAGCGGATTCGTGAAGGCATTGCTTCAGATTTCCAGCTCGATAGTGAAGGTATTCTGAGGTTACACGGACGAATTTGTGTTCCAGAAATTCCTGAACTCAGAAGAGATGTGCTTGATGAATGCCACAATTCTAAGCTCAGCATCCATCCGGGTGTGAGTAAAATGTATAATGAAATCAAGCGAACATTCTGGTGGAAATCGTTGAAAAGAGACATCTCTATATATGTTAGAAGGTGCCCTACTTGCCAGCTAGTCAAAAGGGACCAACAGAAACTGGCTGGGTTGTTGCAACCGCTGGACATTCCAGGTTGGAAGTGGGAACATATTTCCATGGACTTCATAGATAGTTTGCCCAGAACCAGAAAAGGAAATGACAGTATTTGGTTGATCGTAGATCGCTTCACGAAGACTGCCCATTTTATACCTGTCAGATCCAACATAACTGCTCAGAGTCTGGCGCAGATATATTTCAAGGAAATTGTTAGGCTACGTGGAGTGTCGCTCAGTATAGTTAGTGATAGAGATCCAATATTTACTAGCAAATTTTGGGAGGCATTTCAAGTAGAACTGGGAACGAAGCTAAACTTGGGCACCGCTTATCATCCTCAGACAGATGGTCAAACTGAGAGGGTGAATCATATATTAGAAGATCTATTGCGGGCTTGTGTTCTTGACTTTGGTGGATCATAGGAAGACCATTTGCTTTAGCTGAATTCTCTTACAACAACAGCTACCAGGCGAGCCTGACAATGTCACCATTCGAAGCATTGTATGGTAGACCGTGCCGATCCCCTGCTTGTTGGGTCGAACCTGGTAATAGATTGGTATTAGGACCTGATATGATCCGTGAAGCTGCCGACAAAGTTGATTTCGTTAAGAAATGATTACTTGCCGCTCAAAGCTGACAGAAGAGCTATGCCGATAAAAGAAGAAGAGATATATCATTTGCTGTTGGCGACTATGAATATTTGAAAGTATCGCCGATGAGAGGAGTTATCCGGTTCAGTAAAACTGGGAAGTTGGCGCCCAAATTCATTGGTCTATTTCGTATTCTTGAACGGATTGGAACTCTCGCATATAGGGTTAAATTGCCTGATTGGTTGCCTGGAGTACATGATGTATTTCACATATCTCAACTTCGAAAGCACGTTCATGATCCAGACCATATCGTGGAAGAAGCAGCTCAACAGGATATTGAGATTACTCCAGAATTGGCTGTGAGAAGAGAGCCGCTAAAGATTATCGGCAAAGAAACCAAAGAACTGAGGAACAAGAAGGTTCACTTAGTCAAAGTGCAATGGAGTGGAGATCCGCAAGATTATACTTGGGAGACTGAGGAGAGCATTCACAAAGCCTATCCTAAGTGTCGAGTGGATATCTCTGATTAGCTCCGGTGCAAGGTACATTTACCATACTTTGCATTACCATTTATTTCTCTACTTTTTTGTTATTTTCTTTCCATGGATGTGCACTTTTAATTCTATAGTATGATTAATTTAAAAAGAGTGTATGAATTAATTTGTATGATTCTAAAAAGTTAAAAATAATTTGATTGTTGCTTGTGTTGTATGATAGTAGATTTGATTAATTAAATTATTAAAACGATTGTTAATTTAATTAATAAGAGAATGAATGGTAGAATTTATTCGATTAAATCACACATTGAAATGATATGGAAATAGATAGAAATATATACATGTGCATTATATATGTTTGAATAGGTAAATGGATTAGCTGTTGAGTAAAGAATTTATTTGCGTGCCCGACAAATAGGTAAACCTTAATGAGTTGGATGTGAAATACTATTATATCAACTCCAATGAATGCGATTGGATGCGAAGTGCTGGTTGTTCTATGTGTAATGATAAACGTCGTCATAGGATAGTAACAATTAATTTTGAACTACACTACATGGCATACTTCTCGAAGATAGGCATACTTCATCATATACCACATAAGCATTTGGAGCTTGTGTGACGAGGTTGAAGATTTACCATACAAGCGAGAGGCTTGTATGACGATGACTATATTTTACAGGTTGAACTGATAACTGATATGACCATATAAAATTGTAACGATAAATTGCCAGAATATTAAGACCCCACACGGGTCTGGAGTTGACAATAATTACGTCTCTCTAGTCATTAGATACAGCACATGGATTATTTATTTCCCACACGGGACGAGGTGACGAGAATTTATTCTCTGGAGCAATTAAAATACACACTACCTCAGGCTTTGACAGGGTGACGAGAATTTATTCTCTGGAGTTATTATCTATACACGCTCCCCTGTAAACACCAGAATATATCACTATAAATATGTGTATGCTTTATAGGATTTATTGGGTACCTAATACGGCCCAATAAATTTCCAAACCCCTCCCCGTACAAAGGAGGTTATGGCGAAATTTTTCGAAACTTCCGGGTGTTAGCCAAATTTTTGAAGAATTTGAAATTTCTCAGAAACTGAAAAGTTGGAGAATGGAAGCCAGATTGAACGTAGAGTTGATTAATCAAACCACTTTCGACTTTGTTCCTTTTCGGGGAAGAAAATTTTTAAGTGGGGGAGATTGTAACGACCCGGAAAATCTGAACCAATTTAAAAATTTTAAATTGGCTATTTTAGTAGATTTTAAATATTTAAAATAAATATTTTAAATAATCACGATGAAAAGTGAGTTTGAATCGACGTTTGGAAATAAATATAATTATTTCTAATTATAAACAATGCCAGAAAGGGCGCGGTAGTTTCAAAATTTGAATTCAAACTTTGCCTGACTGTACCGGGTGCAAAACAAAACGGATTTGAGTGAAACCATAAATATTTAAATCTGTTAGTGAATATCTTTCTAACGAATCTGAAAAATCGAAGTTCCATAGAGGGAAGCAAAAGTTATGGCCAAATGAATTTTCAGAAAGGACGCTATAGAGTTTATATAGCCCGTGAAAATGGCTATTTTGCAAACGACGTCGGAATTCGACGAAACCACTTTTTTGGATCCGAGATGCTAAATTATTGCTAGGTTTCAATTTTCATAATTTTTGAAGCCAGTATGTGAGCGTAGCAAAGGAAAATGTGTTTGGTCGATTTCTATTAAATTGGATCGACCAGAAAAGGGCCATTTTTCAAACGGTCTCAGAATTCGATGAAACTAGTTTTATTGGGATCGTATCATCAAAACATAGCTAGATTTATTTTTCTGGATTTTTTCGAATCAGTATGTGGCCCCGGCAAATTGAAATGTACGTTCAAATTAAATATTGAATGTTTTATATTTTAATTTGAAGGAAAACTGACTGAAACAGTCGAATGGGCCTACGAAACATATCCCATTGTGATGACAGTCGTTGGGTTTGGATTGGAGTTCATGTGTGAAAGGGGGTATTTTCGGAATTTTAAAATATATAAATTAAAGAAAAAAATTCTATTCGTCCACCTCAACCTTTCTCTCTCCCCGATGATCGAATAACATGCGGAAATCGTTCGTTAGCTTCCCGTTCATTTTCTGATCAATCCACACATCAAAATCAAACACCCCAGTTGAAGATTTTGTAGCGCTCGAGACGAGCTTCAAATCCATACCAGGATTGGATTTTTTCGTGGAGTTTTCGTGAAGATACGGGTCTCGAAAGTCGATCCCTTTGATTCGCCTCCGCGGCCACATCAGGCCACCGAACTGGGGCCCACTTCCGGTGCCTGAGCGCCTCTCCTCCCCCTTCAACCTCGCGCAACCCGATCCCCGTATCGATCAACGGATTAGCTAAAAATTTGAAACCTAGTTTCGAACTAAACTGCCGAGGTACGACTGATTTAAATTAAACTATATTATAGCAGTTTAAAGCGCTACGGTTTTTGATTTCACTGTAAAAATCATATCTTTTTCATTTGTTGACGAAATTCAGTGAAACAAGAGACAGTGGACTCGAGTGGACGTCTTCTACATTCTAGAAGAGACTGCATATTTTTCTGAGCCTTCTGCTATTTTTGGTGGAGTGGAACTCAATGTGAGATTTCTAAAATATAAATGATACGGAAAACGACGATGACGATCGATGTATAAGTTATATATGCGTTGCAAAAATTATATATGTGTTGAAATAGAAGTGAAATGCTTGTATATATATATATATACACGCCCCTCGTCCACTAACCATGGACGATATTTATTGGTTGTGATTGGTGTGAAAATTGGTTGATTAGAATTGTTTGTGGTTGAAATTGATTGATTGTGGTTGAAAAATACCCGTTTGTGGTTGAGAATTATTTGGTTGAAACCATATAGGATTAGTTTGTGGAAACGGAAAAATATACATCCCGCCTGTGTGCGAACGAGATGCATGAAATCCCCATTGTCAAAATCTACGAGACTTTAAGGTAGAGCGAGGAGCTGTACTAGGGGCGGCCCCGGTTTTAAGTACCCTGCCGTTATGCTGCCGAAATTTTGAATAATATCCATGTGTTAGAATTATTTTCATATGTTGAAACATTCGTGTGTTGAATAGAAATTCATGTATTGAATGGTATTCGTGTTTTAAAATAAATTGTTTTAAAATAAAAATCCTATTTTTATCATATATATGAACGATATAAAATAGTCGTGTTTTGAAATAAATTGTTTTGCGATAAAAATCACATTTTTACTATATATATATATACAAACTATATAAAACCTTCATGTGTTGAATAGAAATTCATTCGTTGAATAGAAATTCATGTGTTGAATGGTATTCGTGTTTTGAAATAAATTGTTTTATAATAAAAGTCATATTTTTATCATCTATATGAACTATATAAAATAATCGTGTTTTGAAATAAACTATTTTGCGATAAAAATCACATTTTTACTATATATATACAAACTATAGAAAACCTTCATGTGTTGAATAGAAATTCATTCGTTGAATAGAAATTCATGTGTTGAATGGTATTCGTGTTTTGAAATAAATTGTTTAATAATAAAAGCCATATTTTTATCATCTATATGAACTATATAAAATAGTCGTGTTTTGAAATAAATCGTTTTGCGATAAAAATCACATTTTTACTATAAACATGAATTGTTAAAAATAGTGAAGTGTCGAATTGAATGTCGGTTGGATAAAAATATCATTTTTATCAAATGTATGAAAAGAAAATAGTTTTGAAATCGAAGAATCGATTATATTTATATTCATATATATATAATTAAAGTATATCGAATAACGAAGCTGTAGTTCGTGTTTTGAAAACGTGATTTCAAATGATTAGTGCGGGAGATCCGACCATCGGATTTTCCCGAAACCGAAACCGTTGGGTTCGCTTTGGAAATATCTTTCCAACGACACCAACTTTGTAAAGATCCAACGGTTGGATTGTCTGGAATGTTTAATTCAAATCTGAAGAAAAACAACGCCAGAATCGATTATATTTATATATATATATATAAATATAATTAAATTAAATCGAATAACGACGCTGCAGTTCGTATTTTGAAATCGAAACTTCAAACGATTGTACTGGGAGATCCGACCGTCGGATTTTCCTAAAACTGGAAACATTGGATTCATTTTGAAAAGATTTTTCTAATGATATAAAATTTGTGAAGATCCAACGATTAGATTTTCAGATATGTGTAAATCAAATCTGAAGAAAAACAGCGCCACGGTCGCGTTATGGCCCGAAGCGTCGTTTGAATAAATTGGCTATTTTAAAATAAATAAAAATAGCGATAAATCGTTATAAAATATTATAAATGATATGTAATGTGAAATTTAGAAACTAACTGATGGTTGGCTAAGTCGAATGGTTTCCCGTATTTTGATCTGATGTTGGTTTCGGCCTTCGGGGTTAATATTTGGGAAATCGTTCTCTTACTGATTTACGGTTAGTGACTGATGAATTGAAATGATGCGTATGTTGCGTTTGTGTAGCACTTGTTTATTATATACGCGAGTTTCTTAGAAAGACCGAGTTTATCCCATTCTGAATAACTAAATCGACGATAAGAAATCGAAGATGAAGACGGTGGTTGAAGACCGGAAATCTTCACCTCGTTTGGATGGTAACTGATATCCTGATTGGGAGGCATCCCGAAATATGGATAATGAGTGGTGATCGTCCAGACATACGTGGAGATTGATGGGTTTGCGAGGTATATAGTGCCTCCGGTTTCGTTCAGACCCAGAACGGACTTGTAAATGGACTGTGTGTCTGATATTGGAATTCATTATGTGTGATTGATAGCCATCAGTTGCATGGTGTGAATTGCCTGTGTGGCATGCTAAGATGCATTGATCAGGATTTCTGTTGAAAAGCAAAGTCTAGTGGTGATGATCAAAGCACCGCCTGGGTGGCGTACCTTTGTGTATAACGTGAATTCGCGAGCCTCACACCCCGGTATGAACCAGAAATGGGAGAGGACATCAGGGAGGGCATGCGTTTCCTTCTAGCTAGAGGTGGTGTCGGTGCATAAACTGGTTGACATTTATATTATTTTCACCTATGTGGTTGTTGCTGTTGCGAGGCGCCTCGGTTATATCGGTCGATCCGGGGCTGATGGAGTCATTCGTTGGCTCATTGATGCCCCCAAAAGGCGGGGAAACGCAGTGTTCAGGCATTTTAATCCACATCGGTGGACCGGCCCTGACGATCCAAGGGTCACTCGAGCTCTGATCCCGAGACACGGGCTAGAGCGTCTTGAAGTCGGTAAGGACTATCTTTTGCCTTGGTTCCTGACGGAAATCCAATTTCCAAATACGTGATTGTGCGGTTTCGATTGTAAACCTATATTTAGCGACATAGTGGCATGGGACGCTCATGTCGTCTATGATTGATACTTATGATTTGAATTTTTTTTTGAAATATATAAACATTAGTAATATCAAATGCTTTTGTTTTATTCGTATCAAGCATATTTTGGCCATTATAAGGTAAAACTCTATCCTCCGATTTGTGTTGCATTGTGTGATGGGAACTGAGTCTTATAATGGCTTCATTTTTATAAAAAGCATTGCGATGTTTAAAAGGATTATTTGTTTTAAAGCACTGGCAATCCAATGGAGTAAACCCGTTCCGCGAAAGTGGCGCGGTCCTGGGATTAGCCAATTGTATAATGTGTTAAGTAGATTTCTCATACCAGTCCCATGACTGACTCGTAGTTTGTTTCATTTGTAAACTCGGGTGCCCCTTTTTCTACATGGGAAGCCTTGTATTCAGGTTTTAGCAAGCTCTTTCTGGATAGCTGGAGCTGAAGATGGATTCTATCATTTATCTATTTTATGTTGTTCAGCTCCTATTGTACATATTATGTTTGTTTTTCGCTGTAGACATTTATGTTTAGCTGAACTGTATTTGTACTAAGTATGATCCTGTATACTATGTAACTCTGTTGATTTCGTTTATCCAGTGTATTAATTGTTCATTATCTGGTGTATTTATTTCTGTTCTGCTATTATCTGTTTATGTGTTATATTCCAAAGATTACCCTTGCCTCCGTTAGGACGGAGTTTGGGGTCGTCACAAATCCTCAAATGTAGATGTACACCTGAAGGCTACCACAACTGCGGGGATTGGGATCGTATTATACAGATTACTAGTTAAGACAATAGTTAGGTGGTATAGAGATTATAGTGATGGGTGCGATCACATTTTCAACCTATCTTGTCTTATATTAAGGTATTGTCCTATGTTCTATTACTCCTATCATGACCCATTTTCCTTGTTTAAATGCTAATAATCACTGAACTTACCCGACTTATTGTCTGACCCATTTTCACTCATCTTTTTTTCTTCCGTTCCACCCCCACCCCAGGTAGTCAGGGTGGGAATAGCTCAGGTTTGTTTGGACCGTTACTCTTTACAAGTTTGAAGACTCTTTGACGTGTTGCCTTGGACTCTCTCTTCTATTGCTATGGCCGGTTCATGCTTTATTTGGGGAAATCATTTTATGCTTCTTTATTTTTGTTAAACAAGATAGGATACTTTGGTATTGTAAAACAATCTTTGTACAAGCTATTTATCAATGAAATAAAGTTTTATTTATTTGTTGCTGCTTTAATTTTCTGTCTTGTAATTTATCTGCATCTTTTACCTATAACTCTCCACCGAAGTTAAGGCATTCCCTCAGTGAGTGACCTTAACGGAGGCGGGGTGTTTCACTGGATTTCTGACTTCTTGCAAGTTTTGTCTTCCGTAGATTAAGGTTGAACGTTATGAAGATGCTTTACATTACCTTCTTTCCGATAACCTTCAGAGTCTTCCCATGATCCATGCTACCAAAGTTCCACGTTTCGTCAGGGATCGAGTTATGGAAATGATTATGTTGGGCGAACGAGGCATTTTGATACCACAAAATGGTGAATCTAAAGTCGAGGATCTTCTATATATTGATAGTCCCTCCGATGACTTTGTTGAAAGAGAAGAGGCTTCTACCTTCATGATATCGATAGGGGTGACGGCGGTGATGGCTCCAGAAGTGGAGTCCGTCAGGGTGAGAACGAGAGCAACATAAACGATATTTCTTTAGGAGTCGAGGCGCTCCATGACCACACTAGGCATAATCCTGAAGTAGGAGGTTCCCGCGTTGTCTTTGATCCTGAGACTCCTTTGTTTGGAGAAGCTGGCCCTTCCGGCCCTCCGGGAGGGGAGAAAGCCGTGGGCTCTGAAGCTCCTTTTTCTCAGGTATAATTCCTACTTTGGCGACGTTTTCTCTTTTTTTCCAAGTATTTTGACCACAACTAGTTTTCTGCTACTATACTTAATAAACAAAAAGAAAAGTTGTTTCCTACCTCAAAACGGACTAGATGGAAAATAGAAGGAACTAAACCACTCTTACGTAGGACAAGGAGAATATTTGTAAACTTGATCTAATCAATTTATATAAAATTTGCACTAAGTCCCAATTACTACATGTTCCTGCTAATACGCTTATTTGCATTATGACAGAACTTCGTTCATTGTGAAGATGCACTACGTGCGACTTGTAGATTGAGAAGGGAATTTTTAACAATATCAATTCACGATATCATGAAAAATTGATTTTTCGAGAAACTTAGGAGCGTTTATGCTGAATTTCCTCAGCTCTCTTTTAACTTTTGATCGAAGGTCGCGAAGCAGTTCTAAAGAGTTTAAGGGTTAAACATGCCAAGATGTTATGTAAACAATAGATGTATTAATCAAGTGAAAATGATCATATGTAACTTTCTTTTTATCTATATGCCATGGTAGATTGGTTTCAGATTCAACTCGCACAAAGTTTTTATATAAAAAAATTTGTAACCCAAAAAGAAGCCAATATATCATCGATTTGGAAATTGATTTGAATAATGTCAACACGAAGTGTGAGACGTTGGAATATTGTTATAAAAGTATCCCTATCATAACGGGGTCTCAAGCTCCCAGCGTTACAACCGTACCTAAGGCCTTAGCCTCCCAAAAGTATTTTTACTTGAACAACCCTCCTCCTAGGTTAAAGGAATCAGTTGTTTCTGAGTTGTGTAAGAAAGTGGTAGCCAAGATAAAGGGGACTTATGATACTAAATTGATTAAGGATTCTCATGACCTGTTGTCCGGTATGTTGATCAAATAAGGAGTTTACAAGAGGAAAGGCATGATTTGCATATGAATGTTTTCGAGTTAGAGTAAGAAAATAAATCTCTTAGAGCTATGTGTAGGGCTTATAATAGGGCTTTGAAGCTTCGGGTCAAACCCTCTGATCATCTTGATGAAATGAGTAGAAAAGTACGAAAGCTAAAAAAGCTACTAAGTATTGCACCTCGTCATGCCATTAATCCCCCTTTACCTCAGGATAGAGAGGACCTAGATATTTGATGACATTTTGTAATAGTGATATGTAATTATACCTTTATTTGGGCTATTGAGAATGTGACTTTTGTGAATGAAATTATGTATTGATGTTATCTATTATGTAAATGGCTGTTGATAATAAATGCAGATAACAATTGTTTGTACATAAATCGTTTGAGAGTTTTCCCTAATAGGATGCAACCATTCTATCCGGAGCCATTTTGATGATGTGCTTTCCCCTGAGAGCATATTTCTGGCGGTGCTGATTTACCTCTGAATTCCTTCGTTAGCGAATTATAAGCTTTCAGATCCATCCCATACTAGGATAATTTGGTAGAGGACTGGGGATTAGCTTCTTATGCTTTAATAGAGCCCTCGATCTATTTTAAGCTCGGGTACATGGTAGGAGCCCCGAATTAACCTAGATTCAGGTATTGGAATAAGAGTGGGAGTTTAATTCCGGTGTTTGCAGAAATTTTGAACCAACCCTTGTTTGGGGTAATTAAAGATTGATGGACAGAAATCCCCTTCTGGTATTAATAGTAATTCCACACTACCCTTTATCCAGGTAAAGATTGAAGACCGGAAATCTCCTTTCGGTATTTGCAAAGAACTGAACCTATCCAGATTCAGATATTAATATAGTAGGTCCGAAAAACCACCCTTGTTCAAGCAATTGGGGATTAAGTACCAAAAATTCCCTTTCGGTAATTGTGATGAATTAGAACAACCTAGATTTAGATATTAGTATAGAAGACCTGAACAAACCCTTATCGAGGTAGCTAGAATTTGAGTATTGGAAATTTCCTTCCGGTATCAGTGTTTCGGTATCCCCTTCGGAATTGATTTGTGGAGCAGACGTTCTCCTTAAACCCCTCTCTGGGCTTATCATGTCAAAGTAGAGGATGTACGTGCTTTGTTGGCTACTCTCTAGGCCTGTGCATCCGGCGCGCTTGGCTAGCTTATCCACAAGCAGAACCCAAGAACTTACCCGACCTCCCTCCAGAAGGCGCCTTATCCTGACCATCGTAGGTGATGATAAAGTCCTAGAAACTTAGACGGGGCTATTATTGGCACAGAACTAAGGTTTACTCTTTTGATGCTCTATACTGACCATCGTAGGCACCGATAGAGGCTTACACACCACCCCCCTTTGAGGGGTTCCTTATCCTGACCATTGTAGGTAATTATAGGGGTTTCCGTTCCCTTCTGTGAGTAACGCGAAAGATAAGCAGAGGTAGGACGTGCTTAGTTCTAGCAGAGGCAGGGCGTACTCTTCTGCGAGCAGAGGCAGGGTGTGCTAATTTTAGATGCACTGCTACGACTATTTCTGGTGTGAAACGGAGGCATGCGCTTTTCATGCTTTAACCTAGCCCCCTTTGATTTGGGCATGGAAAAAGACTAACATACCACCCCCCCTCCGGGGGGTGCCTTGCCCTGACCAATTTGGTGATGACAAGGGTTTTTCTTTTCTTTTATCCATTTGTGGCTTGACCCGTCCTTGGTCATTTCAAGTTTGTGGGGTTTTTCTTCTTTGCAATCGGGTAGATAACCTTTTTCCTTTCTATAAGATTTTACCGACGTAACTTCCTATGCTTTTTTTACATGTTTTTGCAGCTTACCTTGGCTTAAGAAGTTGGTGATCATTCCCTCTAAAAATCTACAATGTTTGTTTCGTGTCCTTTTACCATTTGGTAGTAGCAATACAGTCCTTCCATCTTAGCTTCGTTTTTGGGTTTCTTCTTTAATGATGGCCAAAAATTTAACTCGTGTCTAGTTAGGAAGTAGATACCCTCAATTGATGTTGGCAACCTTGACTCGAATGCCCTTTTTGTTGTTTCCTTTCGGGCCCTTTTACCACTTGATTTTGTTATTCCTTCTTCCTTTCTAAATTTCCTTTTAACTGCCTTTCGACATGGGGTTTATCTCTTTCAGACCTTTTATTGGTAAGAGAAGTGGAAGCCTTCTCCACCTTCTGTTCGAATATAGTTCCCCTAGCCTGTGTTTGGATGGCTTCTTTAATATGGAGAAAGGAGTTATATCTTTTTGTCAAGGACTGATTTAGGGCAAAATTCAGAGTCGTTCCTAAGTGGAAGGGGTTAATGCTTTATCAATCAGGGTCATAAGGTTCTACATCCCCCTCTTTCTCTTGGATATGCAGGGTTTCTAATTTGAATCGTTTTGGTCGCCCATGACTCGCCAATACTTGTCCCAACCATGGGAAACCCATTAGTAACTGGTAGGGGTCTTTTATTCATAATGTTCGCCTCTTCAAGGTTTAGTCCAATCCAGGATGGAACAGCACTAATGGATATGTGGCTGTTAACCACAAGGTCAGAGGTTCATACCCTCCTTCTAGCACCAAAATGTTAATGATATTTTTCGTCCACACCAGGAGTTGGTCAAGGGGAATGGACCTAAGGGAAAAATTGGTTGTTTAGCTTTCGTAAGTTTGGACTAGATCCCCGTCCTAGGATTCAAGGTCTTGGAGAGAAGGATCACTAAACCCAACCCTGTATAAAGGACTTAATGGGTGGTAGAAAGGGATTATGCACTAAGCCCGCTGAGAGATCTAAGCTCGTAGGAAGGTTTTAAGCATATAAGAAGGGTGTTTTATCCGATCTGCGTAAAGGTTTGGACAAGGATGCAAGCATATGTAGGAAATAAACAGTAAATTGTAACAACGACAACTGAGAAATAGCATGACAAACTCACAGGTTAATACTATAAGTGTAGAACTGCTCTTTATTAATCTTTCATTTAGAGTACATGAACAGAATATAAGAAATCCTTCAATTGATCTAAGTATTAGGTTTTATTCTAGAGAGAAAGAGTACATAAATTAGAATATGAGAGAGAGAAAGAGCCATTTTAATGTGACCTCTGAGGTCTTATTTATAGTGAAATCGGTGACCCTTCTGTTGTTGGGTCGTTGGGCCTACAGATGCTTCCATTGGCCGCTTTTCTCCTTGGTTTTAATTGCTTTAGCTCCCGGCTGCTTTTGCGGTGCGGAATATAGAAGGGGAGGTCCCGGTCAACCGAGGCTTCTTAGAGAATGATATGAGCCTGTTGATGTAGTTGCTTTTCGAAAGGTACTTGAGCTCCCAGTTGTATGCTCATGGTTATAAGCTTCTGGATGTAGGCTTCCGATTTCTTTATGAATGCTTAGAGGAGTTCGTCCTCGGGATGCATGTAGATAGCAGCCGGTTCGGAACCACTGTCGGTATCTGTATTAAGTAGACTAGTACGGATAGCCTATGTCCTTTCTGGGGTACCGATTTGGGTTCCGCTGTGGTCTTTGTGCATAGCCTAGTCTTCTGGAAGGTTGCGCCAGGTAATTTTCCCGTTGTTTATCAAGATGACCTTCCGAAGGATTGATGTTTCAGAAGCTGGTTCTGGATAACCTTTACGTGCATTTGGCTTAATGCTTGTGGTGTCTTTACACCCTAGTGTACTGGCATTAAGTAGGTTAATACTGGAAACCATTGTGTCCATTCAGATTTTTGTTAATGGAGTTCTTGCCTCTTTCGCTCTTAGCTTCTGACTCAAGTGGCCTTCCGCTATTGAACCCAATGCTGGGTATGCCCTACCGGGTAGACTATGATGGCATTTTGTAGACTTTGAGCTCCTTTCCCCTAAGAAGGTGTGGCTCTCGGATCATTCCTTCGTGCTTGTGTTCACTGGATACCCCTTCACTGTTAGCTGGTTTCGGGGTTAATTTTGGTAGTAACAGACACAACTTTTAAAATTAAAAAATACTACAGTTATATGTCGATATACATAAAGGTGTATGTCGACATACCAATAATATATTTTATTTTTAAATGATTTTAAAGTATTTAAACTAATATATTTATCCTGGAATTTTCTAGAATAAAACTAGTTGTTGAAATATTACTTTTCAAGTATAAAAACATAATAAAATATGATTTAAACATATGATTAAAAACTATATATATAAGTGATATAAAAAATATATAATATAATTATAAACACACACACACACATATATATATATAAATTTATAAAGATATATATATATATATATATTATTTAAACATAAAAGGTTTTATGAAAACTTAAAGTTAAATAAGAATATTTGAAATTATAATCAAATATAAACTCAGTATATAAAGTATTTATATAAATGATTTAATATATAAAACTATAAAAATAAGAAACTTATAAATTTGGAAATGTATATTTGAAATCCTTGGATGATTAGAAATCGTTTTGAGAGGAGCTTGAAATCAATTTGAAAATAGTTTTAAAACAATTTGAATTGAGTAATTTGAAAACAGAGTTTGAGTGTTATTCAGAGTTTTACATAATATCTAGACTCTATTACCGTGATAGTGTTGGGCTCTTGAACTCTTAATATCTTGATACTCACGAGTAATGATTCTCCTTTGAAATCTTGAATCTCTTAACTGAACATGTTCAATATCTATTACCTATATATAAATCCTGCATACACACACACACACACACACACACACACACACACATATATATATATATATATATATCATAATAAATGTGTTAGCATATATTTCGTAATCAATAATGATAATGATTGAAACAAGGCTGTTGTCATCAAAATATCATCAACATTCCATTCTCTAACAGTTATGTCCCATATCCGTGTATTAGAGGATTGTAGAATATTTGTACTATTTATAGATGGGGGTGTATGACTGTATAACTTTGGGAAATGACTTTTGTCTTCACTATTTTTTCATATTTAAATGTGATCATTTTATCCTTGGTGAGTCTGGTTTGACCCATAACTTTATATTGGTAAAGAAATTGGGTCTAAAACCACTTCCATTGAATCAAGATGATGATTTCCCATTCCGTAACATGGTCACATTAAGAAAACGGACTCACCGATTGGGAGCAATAGCTGAAACAAGGTTAGGAGAGGGTTAGACAGCTAAATTAGGTTGGTTAGGTCATTAACAGGTGGGGCCCATAAACCATTTCGGGTTTGGTGACCAGGAAGGCTGAAGGGATAAGAGAATCATCTCCTATTCATATCCACAACGCCCAAAGTAGAGCTAAGCCCTATTAATGGCCTCCACCCTCCTAAACTATCATTAATTCTTATTTTAATTAGCCAACAACATTTTAAGTTAAGGTCAAGTCAAATCAACATCAAAACAAGACAAAAGCTGTTGTGATACACTGGAATCCAAGCCAAATCCTCTTCAACTTGGATCTAAAATATTTTGGGTTATTAAGGTGAGTAAATAGTGTTCTTACTCACTAATTAGGGTAGAATAACATGTGAATACCTTATAAAAATATAGAAAAATGCCTATAATTCATTATTAATCATATGATGACACATATATAAGTTTGGGCTGATTTTGATATGATTTGTGAAACTTAAAATTCTAGGGGTTAAGGGAAGTTATGCTTTTTTGGGTGTTATGTCTTGTTTGATTGATCTAAATGTTGTTTGAGTGTGTTTGGTATGTTGAGATATTGCTTAGGAATGCTAGGATGGATACAAACGTAGTCAAATGGAATAATATGATGCTAGAAATGATTTAAAGGAAGTTGCAAGTTCTGGCTTAGCTTTGTCTTGTTCGAATATGTCAACGCGGGCCAAAGAAGTTGGATCGGCACGACGGTTTGTGGGGACAAGGAAGCTCCTAGAAGGCCTTAGGACAAGTTTCAAGTGGTTTGGAGCTCCAAAGACCAAGATATGGCACTTGCAATTCCGGTTCGACTAAGGGAATTTTCCTTGGTTCGGCTAGGAAGAAGTCGGAGATAGGAAAGGGACACAGAAAGAAAGGAGTTTCCGGTTCGATTAAGTCAAATCGAATCTCGAATCAACCAAGGATCGACATAATTGATCGGATGGCCAAGCGCTTCACTCGAGATCAAATAAATCCGGGATCGATTAAGTCGATCCAAATATATCGACCAAGTCCGGATTGACCGATTTGATCCAAATATGGTGACTGTGTGTGGTTGGACTTTGTCGAACCAAAGATGGGTCAATCCGGAAAAGGGACAATGGGATGGGAGCCTGGTGGTAGAGTATGCACGACACTTCTTCGAATAATGGTTGTGTTCTTCTGTAGATAAACTCCAATGCGACTTCCAATGTTTGAGATGCTAAGAAAGTCTACGTGGGCGATTACCACCAAGAATCCAGACGGGAGCCATCGAGGTAACTTCTAAGTTGGACTTCGCTGCAGAAATACGTGCAAAGGAGTTATTGGCACTCACAAATTTAGTGCGTCTCTGAGACATAGGGCATGTAGAAAAATCAGAATCAGGGCAGTGTGGACTGGGTTGGGTTATTAGCTATAGACCAGAGCGACTGTTCATAGCCAAAGTTGGGTGGAGCTCAGGGAAGTTGGTTCCTCATGGCCTCGGTGGATAGGATGACTAAAGTAACGAGTACCATATACTCGATACACTAAGTGAGAGAATGTGAAGATGTTTTCTATGACTGGATGGTTGTTGTCACTATGACGCACACACTTCCATTTACACTCACTATAGTGATTACCATAGAGTGGAGTGCATGATCATATGTGATACGTCTTTGGATGCAGGGACAACTCCCGTACGACTCTTCGTACCTGTAGCATTACCCTACTTAGTGATTTAGATCATTATCGCTCAAACTAGACTTTGTCTAACTTTGGGTTTTATGCATTGCTTCTTATTACTCTGGGTGCTCTTAAATGATCAGACTAGAGACAGATTGGTGTGCTCAGGTAGCTGACCGTAGATGAGCAGGAGGTTTCCACGTATTATATTTATACACTTATTCTTTTTATTTCTTTTGATCACTACTTTGGGCATATAAGTGTACTTTGTGTAGATATAGTATTTTGGAGATGTATTTGTATCTGACTATTTGATACTTTGCTATGATATGGATCTGTCACTCTGATATTATGATTCATTCAGCTTGTATTGTCTCGCCTGTTTTATATCTTGTCTTAAGTTATTATTATATTTTGTTCCATGTACAGCGAGATATATGACATGTTATAAGAGTTTTATTTTCTCAACCTTGATGATCGTCTTGCATTAGTCAGGCATCGTCACAGCGCAACTTGTTGGGCGTGGGCTAATGTAGGGCAGTCGACACAATACGTATTGCCTGAAAGGAACTCTAGATCCCACTGCCTAGACACTGCATCCTTTAATGATTTCATCAATGCACGTATGCTTTTAGATCCGCTTATCTCCAATCACCAATCTCCAACCACCAATTCACCTGGTTCAACTGCCGCTCAAACCCCACTCTTGTTAAGTTGGACAAATTCCTTTCTAATACTTCATGGGATGACACACACACTCTCTACTTCACTCACGATCTCCCCACCTTTCTCTCCGATCGACGATTGTCAGTCCTCGATTCTGGATACTATCTACCTCCAAAGCAGTTTTCCATTTCGAGCAACTTTGGCTGTATGAACCAGGCTTTGATGACTTTGTCCACTCTGTCTGGTTTTCCTGACCTAATACCAACTCTAGCTCCTCCAATGTTGTTGCCAAGCTTCGCTCCCTGTGCAACCTTATCTGTCCCTCGGCTAGGTCTATCTGGGGATCCATCAGATCTTGGATTACTTCTCTCCAAGAAGTTATCCTTAACGTTAACATTAAGGAGGAAGAGGCTCCTCTTAATATTTCTAACAAAGCTCACCATCACAACCTGGAATATGAACTCTTACGCCTTATCAAGCAAGAAGAAATTGGAAGGAAAAAGAGAACTAACCCCGCTGATTGGTTGAAGGAGACATGGCGTATTTCTATAGATTTGCTAATGGTAGACGTTGAGCCAATCTTATTTTTGAAATTTTACATGAGAACATCTCCTACGGGACCTGATGATCATCTCCAACCTCTTAACTAGCCCTTTCAGAAGAATCCTGACGAGCCAATCTTGTTTTTGAAATTTTACATGAGAACATCTCCTATGGGACCTGATGATCATCTCCAACCTCTTAACTAGCCCTTTCAGAAGAATCCTGAGCCAATCCTCCTTCCTTCCCTCCATTGATTGGAACTTACATTATACTAATCAATCACCCTTACCCATTGACTTCCTTTTTTCCAATGCTGAGTCTTCACCGCTCTCAAGGACATGGACGCTGATAAGTCTCCGGGTCCTGATGGCTTTGGACCGTTATTCTTCAAGCACTTCCGTGACCTTCTCAAACCTGACATTTTAGCCATGTTCAACTAATTCTTCTCCAAACCGTCGTATCTTTAAATTTAAATATGCCATAATTATCCACCTCCCATGTAACACCCCACACCCGCTACGGTCACTCACTAAGGGAATGCCATAACATCGGTGGAGTATTTTAAGTGAATATAGAACAGAAAAATTACAACAAGACAGATATAAGTAATACTTGAGAATTTAAAACATCATTTCATTGCAGCGGAAAGTAAAACATGTTTGGTTACACCAAAACCATAAACAAGAGTCAAGTACATATTATCCATCCTGATAAAACAAAAGTACATAATCCCACTACATAACTTAATAGCCATAATAGAAAAGATAAACTGAGCTTTACATCCCTGGTCCAAGCTCCAAAAGATAGATAAAGTAGTCTGATCAAAGCCCACTAGTGCTAGGCCCACTCTGATAACCTGAGGGTTGGGAAAAAAAATAAAAACAACGGGGTCAGACATAAGTCTGAGCGAGTCCTATAACCTTAACAATACAATCATTAAAGTAATTAGGGTATGATATAAACAAGGTACGGTACCTCTGGGGATAATGACTACACTAAGTAGCCAACTAAACACAGGATGTACTAAGATAACCGAAAAGACGCATTTACCCACCCAAGGATAATTACTACACTGCAACACCCCAGATCTACCCACCCAAGGGTAATTCCTACACTGCACCACACCAGATCTACCCACCAAGGGTAATTCCTACTTAAAGGTTGATCCCACTAAGTGTACTTAGTAATTTTACCCAGTAGTTTCTTGTACCCCTAGCTGACTACATAGGTGCCGTCTGCCCTTATCTCCACTAGGTGTACCCACTACCCCCAAGCGATCGGCTCCCTACCGTAGATACCCGTGCTGGCCCCACAGTGGGGTGTATCACTCCCCAAAGTGGCAACCCGATAATCAATGGTGCACGGCTTATACCTACACGATGCAACAACGTCTTGCCTACCAGCCCGGGTCCACACACGCATATGAAACCCGTTGGACTCGCGTTGCCACCGCTACCCCGTTTTGGCCTCTTATAGTCAAGCCCAGTACGCGTGTCTCATCCTCGACATGGGTCGAGCCCAATAAGATACATATGGGTTACTGGTTGAAATGGGCCCCCACAAGCTACTACTTAAGCTTGTCATTTTATCTAGTGCATCCCACTTAACCCCTTTTTATAATCATGCCCACTTACATGTTAAGGTTTGGTTAAGTCATCTAATCATATTTCAATTGCCACTCAAGGCCCCCACAAGCTACTACTTAAGCTTGTCATTTAATCATATTTCGATTGCCACTTAAGGGCCCCACAAGCTACTACTTAAGCTTGTCATTTAATCATATTTCAATTGCCACTTAAGGCCCCCACAAGCTGCTACTTAAGCTTGTCATTTAATCATATTTCAATTGCCACTTAAGGCACCCACTAGATTTCCACATGCCACCCAAGGCACTTACTTGATTCCCACATGCCACCCAAGGCACTTACTTAACCCTTTAATCATGTTTAAATTCATGTTCCACTTTGGTTAAGTATTCTAATCGTATTTTCTATTGCCACCCAAGGCAACCCACTAGTTTCCTCATGCCACCCAAGGCACCCCCACTAGTTAGTATATGCCACCCAAGGCACCCACTTAACCCCTCATGCCTCACTACATGCTAATTTGGTTAAGTGTTTCTTATCGTAACCTTTGTAAAGACCTCTCACATTAGACTGTCTTTTATGGCAGCTGGATATGCCGGTTGGTTCCGGGCAGCCTTACACCATAACAGAGTCTAACCTCGTGTCTCTACACTTGTCACGTATTTAGTTTATGACTAAGACCTCTCACATTGGGCCAATCATTTGTAGCCGCTGGATTTGCCGGTCGGTTCCGGGCAGTCTTATGCTACAAAAGGGTCCAACCTCGTGTCTTAGTCGATTAATTACACCTAATTAATCACCCCCATAATTTGTATTAATTATCCCTAATTAATTACAAATATTTAAGAATATGGGTAGACCTAACTCAATAGGTAAATTCCCAATTCCATAATATGGGTAGACCTAACTTAATAGGTAAATTCCCAATTCCATAATATGGGTAGACCTAACTTAATAGGTAAATTCCCAATTATGTCCATCCACTTTATGTTATGCTTAAGCATACCCATTTCACACCATTTTATTATCATGCATATTAACCCCATCGTTCCCTACGTAATTCATTCTCATAACATGACATAATAAAGGGAAGATTCATCACAAATGTCGTGGGTTTAACCAACATATATAACTTTATCATGGGTTTAAAAGGTGTCAACTTGCATATATGAACATACATTAAACCCAACTAGCATTTAACCCAAACTTGCATGAAGCACACATGTCACAAAGGGGGAAACTTGCATATGATTCTTATGCCATACAAAGGTGTGAACTTGCATAGCATGTCACATGTTAACTTGCATATAACCAAACACATAACTTGCATAACATGTTACATATGAACTTGCATATAATCATGCACATAACTTGCATATAACCAAACACATAACTTGCATAACATGTTACGTATGAACTTGCATATAATCATGCACATAACTTGCATATAACCAAACACATAACTTGCATAACATGTTACATATGAACTTGCATATAATCATGCACATAACTTGCATATAACCAAACACATAACTTGCATAACATGTTACATATAAACTTGCATATAATCATGCACATAAATTGCATATAACATGTTACATATAAACTTGCATATAATCTCACATATAGCTTGCATAACATGTTACATATGAATCAATGTTCAACATAGTGTTTTGCATAATGAGCATCATAAAACATAGCATTACACTTGCATATAGCATAAAACTTGCAAAACACACAACATACACTATACTAAACTTGCATAAACACATTGATCCACAAACATAGCCATATCTTATCATATCCTATCATAATCAATTTAACAATTGATTATTAAGGCTATAGAAACTCACCACTAAACTCCAATAAGCAAACCTTGCCAAAAATCACCCAAAAACTCTAGCCTTGAACATAAAGCTTGCAACTTGATGATGAATGCAAGATAATGATCACTCATACAACTCAAAGATGCTTGTATGAACATGAAAGCCTACATAGAAATAGTATTAGAAAGAGGATGGAGGCTAGGGTTTTGAGTGGAGGCCATGATCATAAATTTTTTTGGCATAGTTTAGTTAGAGGATAGGATTATGATCATTTAGGGCTAGCTTAGGGTCTTATTTATAGGATTAGGCAAGTGTTTTAGGTCATTAGATTAACCCTAAATTAGATTAGGACCATCAGATCTCGGAAGCTTCCAGAAACCAGCCCCAAAACACAGCCCAAACCCTAAAATGGTGCACCAGGCCAAACTGGCCGAGCACCCCCTGTCGACACCCAAGTCGACAGGGCTGTCGACTTGGTCCTAGCCAAGTCGACTGCCCAGTCGACAGGGCTGTCGACTTGGATAGCTAGGCGAGAATTTTCCCCCCTGCGCCCAATGGCCCCAATTTCGAAATTTGAACCTGAATTTTAAATCTGTTTTGAACTTTGGATTTTCAGTAAACTTCATTGGGCCATAACCGGGCCATACGGACTCCGATTCTCGAAAACTCGGACTCTATTTCGCGTATTTTTCCGAGACGAACGCAATGACGCAGCCCGTTTCCCCCAATTCTCACATCTGAGATTATTTATTCTGCAATTAGTGAATTTTAGCATTAACCGAAATTCGGGGTGTTACATTCTCCCCTCCTTAAAGGATTTCGTCCCTGAAATCTCTAAGCTAAGGAGAATGCATATCATACCGTCCAAACAACCATCTACTCAATCCATCAAACACGGGCATCCATTGTCCTTAAAACAATTTCTAATGATGTTTGAGCATATGCAAAAAGTGTGTGTATATGTTCCCTGTCTAATGTATGAACATATGCAAACCATGATAGTGCCATGCATCCATTATGTATGCGAGAGAACCCTATCGACACATACAATATCTACATGAGTGCACAATCATTCACCAAAATGCATCATCCATATGATAACACAATCATTATACATCCATAAATATAGCTACCTACACACAATTATATGCAATATGCAATATGAAGTGATTGAGCCGATTTAGTGTCTAGAGTGTGTGTATATGCATCAACGAGCAACCACTAGCAAACACTTGCATCCACATGCATCCATCAATCATAACATGTCTCAAACACATGTTTCAACCATAGGTTTACCCTATCTAAAGGTCAAAGGCACTAACAAGAGGACATACTAAAGATAAGATAAGTACTAGACAAACGATAAAGGAGAAGTTAAAAGACATACCCTCAAAAAGGAATGGGTATAATGAACGCATTTTCGCTTCCGTCTCCCAAGTAGCGTTGCTCTCATCTTCTCCCCATTGCACTTTGACTAGTTGAACCTCCCTGTTTTTCGACCTCTTAATCTCTGACCCAAGGATGCGTGTAGGAGCTCGTCAAATAGTCGCGTCACGCTCTATCTCTACTTCTCTAAGCAAGCTCGGCTCTACCACCTCTGCGGTCTCATGTAGGCACTTCCTCAAATGTGACACATGGAATACATCATGTACACCACTAAGTCTGTCGGGCAACTCCACTCTATAGGCCATCTGTCCAATCCTTTCCTTAATAGGAAACGGTCTAGCAAACCTTGGTGCTAACTTCCCAACAGATCCTCCAAAATCCAAGATACATAGCCTCAAAAGGTCTTCTAAAATGCGATTCACCCTCCCGGTCTGGCCATTCGTCTGAGGATGATTTGCGGTGCTCAAACACAACTGAGTCCCTACCGCCTCTTTCAAACTCTTCCGAAACTCGCTAGTGAAGATAGGATCTCGATCACTCACTATGCTGGAAGGTACACCATGCAATCGAACTATCTCTCGAAGATATACTGAAGCTAGCCATGGATCAGTCCTCTTGCTCTTCACAGGTATGAAATGGGCGCTTTTAGTAAGTCTGTCTACCACAACCCAAATTCCCGTATTACCCTTTTCTCGATCTGGGTAACCCGTCAATAAAATCCATCGAGACGCTATCCCACTTCCATTGCGGAACTTCCAATGGGTGAAGCAACCCACCTGGTTTCTTTTGCTCCGCTTTCACCTGTTGGCACACCAAGCATCGAGCGACATACTTAGCCACATCTTTCTTCATACCGGCCCAGAAGAAAACCCGCTTCATGTCTTGGTACATCTTGTCCTTACCGGGATGAATGGTCATCTTCGAACGATGTGCATCATCAAGTATAGCCTTCCTCAAACCCTCGTCTTGCGGTACACAAAGTCTACCGTCACTACGCAACCACCCCTTACCACCTAGGGTGTACCTACTCAAATGGCTGGACGACTCCCCCTCCTCATGAGCTTCTCTATTAACTCAACCAACTGTGAGTCGTCTCGCTGTGCTCCGCCAATCCGCCCCAAAAGAGTAGGCCTAACCTCCAAGGAGGCTAGCAAACCGGGTACAAAGTCAACGGAAGGTCTAAAGTCAAACATAGAAATAAACTCTAAGCTCCGTCGTTCAACGAACAATGAACTCAAGGACAACATTTTTCTACTTAAGGCGTCCGCTACCACGTTACCCTTGTCATGGGCATACGCTATCTCAAACTCATAGGATGCTAAGAATCCCATCCAAAATCATCACAACTGTCCATCTCTCACGCAGACCACCCTAGTTGAACTCGACATCCCCCAAATGCAAGCCCCAAAGGCCTAAACCAATATCAGACAAACACCCAAGGGATACCTCCTTCGAATTCAGACGACCTACGTGAGATGATACTAGTAAAAACGGCTAAATAATTACGCCCTTGTCCAACTCTGGATGTCCTCGCCAGTCTCGCTCCAAAACCACCGTTTTGTCCCATAACTGGCTTTGCTCAACCTATTGAGCACATACGAAAACTTATTTCGCTCCTAGAAAAGACCAAGATGTCATTTACAAAGACCATCACGAACTTATTTAGGTACTCCCTGAACACCCTTCTCATCAAATCAATAAAGTATGCGGGGGCATTCGTCAAACCAAATGGCATCACCAGCCACTCATAAAAAAAACCATTCGGAGCCCTAAAGGCAGTCTTCTCTATACTATCCTCAGCCACTCTCAATTGACGAAACCCCGTGGCTAAGTCCAACTGCGAAAATACTGAGGCGCCAACTAACTGATCAAAGAGATCATCAATCCTTGGCAATGGGTGTCTATTCTTCTTTGTGAGTTTATTTAGTTCTCTTTAGCCTACACAAAGTCCGAGGGACCCATCCGCCTTCGTGGCAAAGACTACTGGAGCACCCCACTCCGATATACTTCGTCTTATGAACCCCTTCTCAAGCAAATCGCCTACTTGCTTATGGAGTTCCCTCCTCTCACGAGGAGCCATGTGGCCCACTGGCCAAGATACTGGTTTGGCATTGTCTACCAAATATATTCGGAAGTCAATCTCCCGCTCCGGAGGTAAGCCCTTCACCTCCTCAAACACTTCCGAGTATTCCCGGACCACTCTAACAGATCGCAAACTCTCGACCGACGTGTTAAGCGATTCCAGATAACTTAGCATAACAGATTCCATGGGATTACAAGAGATCTCGAGAGTGTTACCCAAGCGGGTCATAAGCCTAACAACTCTCCCTTCAAAATCAAGAACGGCACCCCTACTGGATAACCAGTCCATGCCCAAAACTATCCCATAGCCCGTGAAGCCCAAAAAGCATCACATCTAAACTCAACGCAAAGTATAGAAACTTTCAAACCCAAACACATCATGGAGCCCCAATTGGGTTTGAAACAACTAAGGGATCATCTACTAAACTGGTGTCTAAGTGCAGTGACTCAACTAACAATGATGAGATAAACGAACTCGATGTGTCAGAATCAAATAAAGTTCGAACCGGATAATAAAGAAATCCAAATTCCAACCTAGACGGTCCTATCCCCATCTGGTACACTAGCCGTGAGGGAATACAACTACCCTCCAGGAGATTCCGTACCTTGCCCTTGCCTCTTTGGACAATCCTAATAAGGTGTCCTATTCCTCCCAAAAGGATAACTACAAGCTCTCTTCTTCCCATTCTCCACTCGTAACCTCCCATCAAAATGAGGTTTCGTCCTTCATTAAACAACAACTATTTGAGCCTTCCTCCCATCGTCTATCCAATAGGTACCTACAAGTCCTCCTCCTTCTTGAACCAACTTCTAGTCCGACTAATGTCTAAGTCCCTTGAAGTGGTTTTCCATTCTTATCTATCTTAGAAAGATCATCTATACGCGGAGGGGAAACTCAAAACGAGAGAGGAAGAGATTCAAAACGGAGAATTTGAAAGATATAGATATGGCTATTGGGGATTATGCTTTTCTTTCAAAAACTTTTCTCTTAAAAGACATGTTTTTGAAAATACTCCTTTCAAAAATAATCTTAGAAAATAGTTTTTCTAAAAATTTTATCTGTTCTGGTAACCTTAAGCTCTGATACCACGTGTAACACCCCACACCCGCTACGGTCACTCACTAAGGGAATGCCATAACATCGGTGGAGTATTTTAAGTGAATATAGAACAGAAAAATTACAACAAGACAGATATAAGTAATACTTGAGAATTTAAAACATCATTTCATTGCAGCGGAAAGTAAAACATGTTTGGTTACACCAAAACCATAAACAAGAGTCAAGTACATATTATCCATCCTGATAAAACAAAAGTACATAATCCCACTACATAACTTAATAGCCATAATAGAAAAGATAAACTGAGCTTTACATCCCTGGTCCAAGCTCCAAAAGATAGATAAAGTAGTCTGATCAAAGCCCACTAGTGCTAGGCCCACTCTGATAACCTGAGGGTTGGGAAAAAAATAAAAACAACGGGGTCAGACATAAGTCTGAGCGAGTCCTATAACCTTAACAATACAATCATTAAAGTAATTAGGGTATGATATAAACAAGGTACGGTACCTCTGGGGATAATGACTACACTAAGTAGCCAACTAAACACAGGATGTACTAAGATAACCGAAAAGATGCATTTACCCACCCAAGGATAATTACTACACTGCACCACCCCAGATCTACCCACCCAAGGGTAATTCCTACACTGCACCACACCAGATCTACCCACCAAGGGTAATTCCTACTTAAAGGTTGATCCCACTAAGTGTACTTAGTAATTTTACCCAGTAGTTTCTTGTACCCCTAGCTGACTACGTAGGTGCCGTCTGCCCCTATCTCCACTAGGTGTACCCACTACCCCCAAGCGATCGGCTCCCTACCGTAGATACCCGTGCTGGCCCCACAGTGGGGTGTATCACTCCCCAAAGTGGCAACCCGATAATCAATGGTGCACGGCTTATACCTACACGATGCAACAACGTCTTGCCTACCAGCCCGGGTCCACACACGCATATGAAACCCGTTGGACTCGCGTTGCCACCGCTACCCCGTTTTGGCCTCTTATAGTCAAGCCCAGTACGCGTGTCCCGTCCTCGACATGGGTCGAGCCCAATAAGATACATATGGGTTACTGGTTGAAATGGGCCCCCACAAGCTACTACTTAAGCTTGTCATTTTATCTAGTGCATCCCACTTAACCCCTTTTTATAATCATGCCCACTTACATGTTAAGGTTTGGTTAAGTCATCTAATCATATTTCAATTGCCACTCAAGGCCCCCACAAGCTACTACTTAAGCTTGTCATTTAATCATATTTCGATTGCCACTTAAGGGCCCCACAAGCTACTACTTAAGCTTGTCATTTAATCATATTTCAATTGCCACTTAAGGCCCCCACAAGCTGCTACTTAAGCTTGTCATTTAATCATATTTCAATTGCCACTTAAGGCACCCACTAGATTTCCACATGCCACCCAAGGCACTTACTTGATTCCCACATGCCACCCAAGGCACTTACTTAACCCTTTAATCATGTTTAAATTCATGTTCCACTTTGGTTAAGTATTCTAATCGTATTTTCTATTGCCACCCAAGGCAACCCACTAGTTTCCTCATGCCACCCAAGGCACCCCCACTAGTTAGTATATGCCACCCAAGGCACCCACTTAACCCCTCATGCCTCACTACATGCTAATTTGGTTAAGTGTTTCTTATCGTAACCTTTGTAAAGACCTCTCACATTAGACTGTCTTTTATGGCAGCTGGATATGCCGGTTGGTTCCGGGCAGCCTTACACCATAACAGAGTCTAACCTCGTGTCTCTACACTTGTCACGTATTTAGTTTATGACTAAGACCTCTCACATTGGGCCAATCATTTGTAGCCGCTGGATTTGCCGGTCGGTTCCGGGCAGTCTTATGCTACAAAAGGGTCCAACCTCGTGTCTTAGTCGATTAATTACACCTAATTAATCACCCCCATAATTTGTATTAATTATCCCTAATTAATTACAAATATTTAAGAATATGGGTATACCTAACTCAATAGGTAAATTCCCAATTCCATAATATGGGTAGACCTAACTTAATAGGTAAATTCCCAATTCCATAATATGGGTAGACCTAACTTAATAGGTAAATTCTCAATTATGTCCATCCACTTTATGTTATGCTTAAGCATACCCATTTCACACCATTTTATTATCATGCATATTAACCCCATCGTTCCCCACGTAATTCGTTCTCATAACATGACATAATAAAGGGAAGATTCATCACAAATGCCGTGGGTTTAACCAACATATATAACTTTATCATGGGTTTAAAAGGTGTCAACTTGCATATATGAACATACATTAAACCCAACTAGCATTTAACCCAAACTTGCATGAAGCACACATGTCACAAAGGGGGAAACTTGCATATGATTCTTATGCCATACAAAGGTGTGAACTTGCATAGCATGTCACATGTTAACTTGCATATAACCAAACACATAACTTGCATAACATGTTACATATGAACTTGCATATAATCATGCACATAACTTGCATATAACCAAACACATAACTTGCATAACATGTTACGTATGAACTTGCATATAATCATGCACATAACTTGCATATAACCAAACACATAACTTGCATAACATGTTACATATGAACTTGCATATAATCATGCACATAACTTGCATATAACCAAACACATAACTTGCATAACATGTTACATATAAACTTGCATATAATCATGCACATAAATTGCATATAACATGTTACATATAAACTTGCATATAATCTCACATATAGCTTGCATAACATGTTACATATGAATCAATGTTCAACATAGTGTTTTGCATAATGAGCATCATAAAACATAGCATTACACTTGCATATAGCATAAAACTTGCAAAACACACAACATACACTATACTAAACTTGCATAAACACATTGATCCACAAACATAGCCATATCTTATCATATCCTATCATAATCAATTTAACAATTGATTATTAAGGCTATAGAAACTCACCACTAAACTCCAATAAGCAAACCCTTGCCAAAAATCACCCAAAAACTCTAGCCTTGAACATAAAGCTTGCAACTTGATGATGAATGCAAGCTAATGATCACTCATACAACTCAAAGATGCTTGTATGAACATGAAAGCCTTCATAGAAATAGTATTAGAAAGAGGATGGAGGCTAGGGTTTTGAGTGGAGGCCATGATCATAGAAAATTTTGGCATAGTTTAGTTAGAGGATAGGATTATGATCATTTAGGGCTAGCTTAGGGTCTTATTTATAGGATTAGGAAAGTGTTTTAGGCCATTAGATTAACCCTAAATTAGATTAGGACCATCAGATCTCGGAAGCTTGCAGAAACCAGCCCCAAAACACAGCCGAAACCCTAAAATGGTGCACCAGACCAAACTGGCCGAGCACCCCCTGTCGACACCCAAGTCGACAGGGCTGTCGACTTGGTCCTAGCCAAGTCGACTGCCCAGTCGACAGGGCTGTCGACTTGGGTAGCTAGGCGGGAATTTTCCCCCCTGCGCCCAATGGCCCCAATTTCGAAATTTGAACCTGAATTTTAAATCTGTTTTGAACTTTGAATTTTCTGTAAACTTCATTGGGCCATAACCGGGCCATACGGACTCCGATTCTCGAAAACTCGGACTCTATTTCGCGTATTTTTCCGAGACGAACGCAATAACGCAGCCCGTTTCCCCCAATTCTCACATCTGAGATTATTTATTCTGCAATTAGTGAATTTTAGCATTAACCGAAATTCGGGGTGTTACATCCCCAAACACGTAGGAGCTACCTCTATGCCTAACTTTCGTCCCATCATCCTTCTTAACACACCTTTAAACTCATCACCAAAGTCGTAGTCGATTGCCTCTAGTCTCACATTGTCCAGCCCATTGATAAAGAGCAATCTGACTTCATCACCGGCTGTAATATCCTTGATTGTATTGCGGCCACTTAAGTGTTTATTTCCTACTGCCACCATACTTCCACTCCTAGTATCCTTATCAAGATTGACTTCTCCAAAGCCTTCAACACAGTTAACTATAATTTCATCATGGTCCTCTTGTCGCATAGAGGCTTCCTACCGTGTTGGTGCAACTAGATCGCCAAAGTTCTCCACTCCAACCTCTCCTTCGTCTCGACTAACGGTCGATATTGTGGACTCATCAAGTTCACCTTTGGAATTCATCAAGGTGTCCCTTTATCTTCACACTTGTTCGTCCTTTTCAAGAATATCCACTGTCTAAAATTCCTGCTCTACACCTTTGAATTTATCTCTGACCTCTCAATAAAAATAAACTTCAGCAAAAGTTTTGTCATCATGCTTGGGTGTGCTAAAGGTTTCGACTCTGTTACCTCTCATTCTCACAACT
Source organism: Allium sativum (assembly GCA_030737875.1). NCBI lineage: Eukaryota > Viridiplantae > Streptophyta > Magnoliopsida > Asparagales > Amaryllidaceae > Allium > Allium sativum. The sequence goes on along the minus strand of CM060920.1, from coordinate 342,537,223 downwards.
GTCGCCTTGACACATTCCCAATCACCTGACTAGGCATACCCATCTATCCCACCAGACTCCACCGCTTTGATTGGTCAACCCTCATCTTTAAGAATAATTCCTATCTTGCTACCTAAAAGGCATTAACTCTCTCGATGGCTGGTCACCTTACTCTCATCAAATCTGTCCTAACCTCTTTACCAATATAGTGGTTGTCCTCACTCTATATACCATCATGGGTCATCTCCATAACCAATATCATATGTAGATATTTTCTTTGGTATAGTGGCCCCATCAAATCGCTTGTAAGATGGCGTACCATCTATTAGGGTACCTCCTAGGCAGGATTGGGCACCGTTGATCTTCGCAATCTTAATATCACCTTCCTTTCCAAAAGGCTTTGGCACTTCCTGAACCCCAATGCATTAATTAATCCATAAAACCCGGATCCTCTCGCTCCACTACAATAACGCCCCCTCCACCATCCTCCACTCTACCCTACTTGGTCATCCATCCCTTTTCTGGTGAGGTGTCCTCTGTGTCCTCCATCGAATGTGTTGCTTATTTCATGTTACCATTGGCAATGGACAATCTTGTCCTTTTGAACGACGTCTGACTATTCAATGCCCACATCACCGCCTCTATTCAGGCATCTATGCCGCCTCCCCAAACCATCTAGTGACCGTCCATGATGTGGTCCTCCTTGGCCTTAGTTGCCTCACCTCCTCCCTTTTCTTTGGAAATACTCTAACATAACTCTCGCTCATCTTCTCCCAAACGTCACCATCTTGTCCCATCTCGATAGATTCACTTGGTCCCTGAACTTCCACTCTGGTTTCTCGGTCTCTTCTTGCTACCACCAACTTAACTTCTCTAGGTCATCCTTTGCCTTCACTAGACTCTGGAACTGCTCCACTCCGCATCGCATCTGCTTCTCCATATGGTGCCTTGTTCATAACAAGGTGAACATCAAGGACAGATTGCTTCGCAAGAATATCCCGTAAACCTCACCTGCATCCTCTGCCACTATAAAGAGGAAACCTCTACTCACATCTTCTTGGACTGTGACTTCATCTTTCATATCTAGGCCTCATCATCTACCCACGTTCTTGGCTACATCCCCATTTATCACTCTTTTTTTAGCACTGGTAATGCGCTCTGTATAACCCCGCTCTAGAAACTTCCATTATTGTATACAATTGGGTGATCGAGGTTGAAACAAACGATCGATGCTTCCGCCACACTTCACATGCACTAATAATCCTATGTCATAAAATTGCATTCTGACATTCTTCTTGGACAAATGTTCGATCATTGCCCCCTTTGCGCTCTATTCTCGGGGTATCCTACTTCTCTAATGTTGAATCCATGGATGCTCCGATTTTCCTTGCATGGTCTATTATAGCACTCTCTCGAGACCATGGTAGTATCATTGTGTGGCCGCTCCATTGCTCCACTAACTCTCAATTGTTTTTTCGTTTTGTTTTACTGGAACTTGTTGCTTTTAGGGATCCTTTTGTTTGCTTGTTTAGCCCATTCTGCTGTAGCTTATTTAATTTATGCCTAGTCAGATTCTAATCCATTTTTTATCTATCAGCCAAGCTTGTTGATTGTGCTACTAATTTTTCTATACTATTATTTTAACCGGCTGTGTATTCTCGCACTATACAACTTCTCTCTCAAAATTTAGTTCTCATTGGAAATCAAAATTTATAGATGGTCCACCTTTTTATTTGTAGAAAAAATAAGGAGAATCATAAAGAAAGACAAAATAAACATTCCATACGAAAATTATATTTATGGTAAAATTATTAGAAAATGCTTCCAAGAAGGTTTGTCCTTATGCAATGAGATAATGCTAAACCAACAAATTAAAAGCCAAAAATTAACAAAAAGAAATCGGTTAGGATAGTTTTGTAGCCAGTTTGGAATGGACACTCTAACAAATAGAAATAGTCATAGAAAAACAAAAAACAGTAAAATTATTGAACCTTTTCATGAAAGAAAGAGAAACATCATTATAAGAGAAAATTAGAACAAAAGGCCCCAAGAAAAGAAGAAAGGTTAAATAAAAAGAAAGTCAAAATTATTTATTGTTATAAAGGTAGGAAAGTTGGGCACTATGCCAACAGGTGTCAACTAAAAAAGAAAATAAATAGTTTACAAACTGATAATGAATTGAAAAGTACATTATATAAACTTCTACTAAACTATGATTCTGAAATTAGTTTGGAAAATGAAGAATCTAGGATCAGTCCAGATGACTTCAAAAATCTTAAGGTCTTAGATGATGTGTCTTTGTTCGAAGGATGTTGTGAACCATATATAAATGGGAAACCATGCTTAAACCCAACCACAAACAATGAGAGCAAAGTAGGGCTGTAAATCAAACCGGACAGCTCGATGTCCGTCCGTGTCCGACCTGAAATTTTGCTCGATCGTTAGACTGTCCGAGTATAAAACGAGCTGAATTCAAACACACTGCGTTGTCCGCCCGAAAATTTCGATCCGATTCCGAACAAGGCCCGTCCGAACCGAATTGTCCGTGAACACTGAACATTTATAATACATAAAGGTTGTCTAACGTTGAATTATCCAGTTAGTCTTCCCAGAAAGATATCCTTCCAGAAAATCCACTCCACCGATTACATTCAATCGCCACTCCCACACATGCCACAGATAATTAATTGATTTTCATCTTTCCCAATTCATCTTTTCCAATTTCCAGTGAAACGATGTTTGATCTTCTCAATACTTCTTCAATTTTATTAATTTCGGTAGTCATTTCTGCCCTAATTCTCATCCCTAAATCAACGATTGTTATAAATATTTCTCAATTTGGAAACCTACCAGATAATCAAGTCAAAAGCTGCTTCTTTCTTACAACTCTAATTGCGATTTCATGGCTTCTTCATCAAAGTTAATTGGTAAGCATGGTATTTTATTTTTTTATTTCAATATTCGAACAAAAGTTGTTTCTTTTTCCCTTTTCGTTCTGTCATATTATATAAAATGATTACCCTCATAATACCGAGTTGGATTGACATATTGAAAACAAAACATACATGTAAAGTTAAAATTAATAGTTCTATGTGCAAATAATGTATTCGTTTCAATTATTTTTTCCTATTTAAGCTGCTAATAGTGTAGTTTCTTTTCTATTTTTTTCCTCTGAGTTAACAGTTATTTTCTGCTAAAAGATAAATATTGCATGTCTTCTTATTGCCAATAACAGTTATGAAAAGATTGAATAACAAAATTTTACAGTTTCTGCCATCTTTGTTTAAAGCTTGTATGGATTTGACAATCATTCATAAACATGGACATGTTTGGCAGCAAAATTGTACCATTTTTTAGATGGTGACTTGTAAACATAAATTGTTTGTTCCTTGATTGTTAGTTATAAATACCATGAGATAGCAGTTTACCAGTAAAATTTGATAATTTTTTTTTCTTTGTTTAGGGTTTAAATAGCTTTGATGCTCATTCCTTCAAGTTTGATATTACTATTTTCTATTACAAAGGCATGTAGCAGATCTATTAAAGTTTCATTTAACTACAGTTTTATAACATAGTTATGTAGCGCATCATGAATTGCTTTTATATCATTTCATCCTTAATTCTACATTATTTTTAGGCGACGATGATGACATGAAAGATAAACAATCTCAAGAAGCAAGCACTGGTGCTGATGATTGTCAAGCTATGAAAGAAGGTGAGGAACAAGCAGATCTTAAAGATAAAAGAGATGTCAAAGAGATTGAAGAAAAAATGCGGAAAAGAAGATCAGATGTCTGGCTTGAGTTTGAACGTCATACAGAGGAAGCTAAAGATGGCAGCATAAGGAAATATGGTATGTGTATTCATTGTGAACAAAAGATATAGATTACTAAAGATGCAAGTACAACTACATTTAAAAGACATTTAAACAAGTGTCGGGTTCGAATTGTGAAACAAAAACAACAGAAAATTTTAGGTAAAGATATGTTCAAAGAGAAAGCATCTAATGATAGTGGTTTGGTTGGAAAATTGGCTATTCATAAGTATGACAAGACAAAAATTAAGGAAATATTAGCCACGATGATTATTGTGCATGAGTATCCATTTAGAATGGTTGAGCATGAATTTTTTAATTTGTATTCTCAAATATTGAATCCTAAATTTGAGAAAATATCGAGGGTAACCATTAAAAATGAATGCATGAAAGTATATGCAAATGAGAAGAAAGTTTTGAAAGAAGTACTGAGGGATGTTAGTAGGGTTAGTTTAACGACCGACTTGTGGACATCAAATCAAACAATAGGATATATGAGTCTTACATGTCATTTTTTAGACTCGAATTGGAAGTTACAAAAGCGTATTCTAAATTTTAGCAGTTTATCCCCACCACATACTGGTCTTGCAATTGCTGATGCTATTTTTGGACACCTTCTAGATTGGGAGATAGAAAATAAAGTATCTTCCATAACACTTGATAACGCATCTTCTAATGATTTAGCCGTGAGAACGTTAAAAGAGAATTTTTCATTGAAGGGTAGACTTTATTTCAAGGGAAAGATTTTTCATGTTAGATGTTGTGCGCATATTTTGAATCTTATGGTGCAAGATGGATTAAGTGAAATAAAGTATGTGTTACAAAATATTCGAGAAAGTGTGAAGTATTTTAAAATGTCCCCACAACGACTTAGCAAGTTTATGGATATTGTTAAACAACTAGAACTTCCGCTTTCTAAATGCTTAGTCCTTGATGTTCCTACTCGTTGGAACTCAACATATGAAATGTTAGAATGTGCCAATCAATTCAAAAAGGTGTTTTCTATGTATCATGAAACAGATCCTTCTTACACTTGGTTTCCTTCCACATTTGATTGGGATAAAGCCGAGTCAGTATGTCAACTTTTAGAGATTTTTAGTGAAGCTTCCAATATTTTTTCTGGCACTTCTTATCCCACTTCAAACCTCTTTCTTCCCGAACTTTGGAAAATTAAACAAACTTTGAATGATAAGGTTGTGGAATTTGAAGGTTGTTTTTATATGAGTGAAATGGTAAACAAAATAAAGGTCAAGTTCGATAAGTATTGGGGTGAATGCAATCTATTAATGTCAGTTGCTGCTGTCCTAGATCCTAGATATAAAATGAAATTGATTGAGTTTTGCTTTCCAAAAATCTTCCCAATCGCTGAAGCAGATCAAAACATTAAATATATAGTTTCTACTATGCAAGAATTATATTCAGAGTATGTGTTAAATGCTACAATGGACCTGAATTCTACAAGGAGAAAAGGTAGTAGCTCTAAATGCAAAGATAAACCGATGACCAGAAGTAGATCTGAGTTTGAAATTTGGGCTGAAGAGTCGGACATTGTAGAACCAACTGAATTGGAGTTGGATGTATATTTGAAGGCAAGTCGTTATAAATGCACTGATTTAGATTTTAATATCTTGGACTGGTGGAAATTGAATGCTTCAAAGTATCCAATATTATCATGTGTAGCACGTGATGTACTTGCAATTCCAATCAGCAGTGTTGCTTCAGAATCCGCTTTTAGTGCTGGTGGCAGAGTACTGAATCAGTTTCGGAGTTCACTGAATCCTGAAACTGTGGAGGCTTTAATATGTAGTGGCAACTGGCTGAGATCAAACTATGCATTGAATGAGGTAAAACAAACTGTTTACATAAGGATATATAGTTAAAATTTCTGATATTCATGTTGTCATAATAATGGAGTTGCTAAGCTTTTGAAAAAAAATGGTAAACATGTTTTGTTGCTTGTTTCTCTCTGTTTTGTGATTAGGTGCAACACGAAGAAGAGATGTCCAACATTGTCACGCTTAATTGAATGAAAATGCAAGCATGGTCATTTGTAACTTTTGTTTCTTCTTTTTATTACAGTACATTTTCTTCTTCTTTTGTTAACTTGAATTTGCTATACAGTTATTTCATAATTGCTTTGTTCTGGCTTCTGGGGTTAACAGTTCAGCAGTGCTTTTGGATTGAAGGCGTGAATAGAGAATATTGAAAAAGTTTTTGATCAGTGGTACTATTCTGAACTCTTGATTACTTCGAGTTTTTGTTCTTCATTTCTTTATACTACTGAATGATTGGGGTTTATTAGTTTAATGCTTTATCGTTTATTAAATGACTGAATTGCGCGTAAGTCTAAAATGCATCAATCATATTTGATAAAATTAGTAATTATTTAATGGATTGTTAGAGAAAAAATCAATAATAGGGAATGGTATGCGTGCAATATTTCTACACATAACATTGATATTCTGTCAGGAAAAGTAATGTTGAAAGAACAAGTTCATATTATTGTGCCAGTTAGAATTTTTACCAATTTAAATTGATGTCAAATATCAAAATAACTTTTTTCTATTGAGCGATTTAACAAAGTAATTGGAGCGTTAAAATAAGAAATGAATTACGTTTTAATATTTGTACATTAAATTTTATTTAATTTTTACATAAAATTTTTGGCTTGCAATGCAGCCACTATTTCCTTCTTGCAAGTGAATATACATGATTCATATCCCAGGTTATTAAAATAAAATGAAATTTTATGTTCATGGACAACTGATTGTGTGTGTAGGGCTTCTTTTTCTGCTCTTTCCAAGTACATAAAGACTTGCCATTTTAGTTTGATGTTACATAAGAGCAATTGCACCATTAACTTAATTGTTGTTGCCCAATACATGGACAATTGCATCCACCCATTATTACTTGTGGCCAACGTGGCAACATGCACACACCATCAATCTTAAATTTGTTTTCGATCCGCATCCGGTCTTATTAACCTATAATTTATCTGATCTAACTAATTTCCTGGATTTAATTGGATAAGACGCTGGTTATCCTTTGTAGTAAAAAGAAGAAAAAATTTTGAAATATACTTGTGGATCTTTTGTATAAGAACCATCAATTATACGTTAGATCTTATTTTATCAAATAACACTATTTAGTATATCTATTTCTAAATATTTGTTTTCTACTGTATATTTTATAAAATTAAATTTTCACTGTCTAATAAATTTTTGTTGTGAATTCATAACATTATTCTAATTAGTTGGATTAGTTATTCAATTGGTTTTGATCCGTCAACAGATCCGACATAACTGGATTTTTATAGTTATAGTTTCTTTCTGTTAATATAAACAGGTTATTAAAATAAAATAAAATATTCTAGTCATAGACATGTTTCTTCAGTTCATGTCTACACTGAGTCATATCTATAATTTGAATGTACATAGGTTCATAGGTTCATGTAAATCTTTTGAATGTACACACGTCTTTTTGTTCATCGACAATCCATTAAAATATACCTGGCTGTTAAGAGAATAGCAGTGTATGAAGTTCAACCCATAAATGAGATATACCACATACATTACTTAGGTTCATACATGTAAGATGTAGTTGTACCTTAAACCTCTTATGAATTGCATGCACTAATAAAAACTAAATTTATTATAATATGTACTAATGGTTTTTTTTTCTTTCTCAGGCAGAAGAATTGGTGAGGATACTTGGTTCAGTACTTTGGAAAGATAGTTGCTTTGTTAAATCAATTATTTTGACTTTTTGTTAGCTGAATATCATTTGATATTTGCTTGCTGAAGCAATTGTTCTTATTATTCAAGTATCTTTGTTGTATTTTCATTGCAGTTTTTTTGGTGTTTGGTAGTTTGGTTTATGTTTGGTTAAAAATTGAAGTGCCACAGGAATATTTATGTTGTACCGGTTTCGTTTTGTCATTGAAGTGTTTGCTTGTTAATTTTTTAATGTTTATAGTTAGCCCAATTCATTGCATGTTAGCTGTTTTTGTTGCAGTTGAGGCATGCATTTCTGAACCCAACAAATACTATTATGTGCATTTCATGTCGGTGCATCCGAATACTGTCCGAGTCCGTTTTGTTCGACCGAGTTAAATAGGACGGACGCGGGCATAAGAAATTTTATACGGATCGAGTTCGAACGAAAGGTATGCAGTCCACATTTAGTCGAGTCGGACACTTGTCCGTCCGAATTACATTTCGGTCCGAAATCGGTGGACTTGTTGTCCGGTCCGGTCCGCCCGATTTACAGCCCTAGAGCAAAGTCCAATAAATTTTTAAAGTTCTATTAATGTTTCAAAATCTGGATATTAATGTTCTGACAAGTAATAATAACTTATAGTTTCTTAGAAAGCTTAAAGATCCATAATTAAGATATAAATTAACAGAACAGATGCAGGATATTCCTGAATAAAGTCAAAATAATAACACTTCTTCCAAATGTTAATGCAAAAGCATCTCAAACCCCATATTCTATGAACTAAATTTATAAACTTCTTAAAGAAAGACAATATATAGAATATCCTACAACTACACAAGATCTTAGCGAAGAAATTCAAAATCTTAAAATGGAAATTCAAAAAATTAAAAACAAAAATATGGATCTAGATGAAAGAGTATCCTTATTAGAGTCATCAAATCAAATTACTACCTTTGAAAGTAACCAAGCATATCTTTCGTAACATTAAATTTTTCTTTCACACTAGATATTGTAATTTTACAGAAATGGTTTATTAAAATAACACTCTTAATTGATAACTATTTTCAAAATCAATTAATTGTACTTGTTGACAATGGTGTAGATATGAATGCAATACAATAAAGATTAATACCTGCTAGGTATTTTCATAAAACTACAAATTCCTTAAGTCATCCAGGTGGTGAGAAACTTAACATAAGCTTTAAAATCCCCCAAGCTTATATTTGTATAAGTAAATCTTGTATTCTAACAAGTTCTTTATTAGTAAAAAAAACATCACAAACTAAGTAATATTAGGAACACCCTTTATGGATAAAATATATCTGATAACCCACGTTGATAAAATGGGATAACATGAACTTATAAAAATAAATCTATAGTATTTTAGTTTATAACAAAACCCTTTACATGGCTCTTGCTTGAGAATAAGGATCTTGTAATACAAAAAAAACATTGCATTTAAGTTTTCTTAAACAAGAAGTTCATGCGTTAACTTTAAAAGGAAAAATCCTAAAGTATAGGAAAAAATCAAAATGATTTTTAATATGTTTTCAATAGAAATTTGTAATGAACACCCAAATGCGTATTGTTAATCTTCATTATGAAGATGATTCTGATGAAGAGAAAATCCCAACTATGGCAAGGCTTTGCCAAATGAATTCTAAGTACTTAAAATTATGTAAAAAAGAAATTGAATCCATTTTACAAAAAGGATTAATAAGACCTTCGCAATCCCAATAGTCATGTATATCATTTTATGTCAATAAACATAGTGAACAAGAAAGATGTGCTCCTAGAGTAGTCATAAAATACAAACCTTTTAATAAAGTCTTAACATGGATAAGACACGCAATTCCTAATAATAAAGATTTAGTAGATAGGTTGTTTGATTTCACTTTTCTAAGTTTGACATGATTTCCGGCTATGGGAAAATACAAAATTCTAAATCCGATAAGTACAAAACCGCTTTTAATGTTCCAATAGGACATCACGAGTTGAGAGCTATGCCATTTAGCCTGAAGAATGCTCCTTTAAAATTTCAAAAAACTATGAATGATATTTTTTTGCCCTTACAATGAATACATAATAGTTTATATTGATGATATCCCTGTCTTCTCAAAAGATATTGAAACCCACCTTAAAATTTTATTTTATTTTTAAAACTAGTTATACAAGATGGCCTGATAATATCTAAATCAGATATGTCTATATTCCAAACAATATAAGGTTTTTGGGTCATAAAATAGAAAATGGAAAATTTATTCCTACAAATAGAAGCATAAAATCTGCTTCCAAATTTCCTGATGAAATAATGAATAAAACTCAGTTACAAAGATTTCTAGGAAGTCTAAATTATGTGTCATCCTATTATATAAACCTAACTAAGGTTGCAACTATTTTTTGTGATAGGCTTACAAGGAATCTTGACCGTTGGACTGAACAACATACACAAGCAGTCAAGAAAATCAAAGAAATGGTAAAAAAAAAAATTCCTTGTTTTGATGCTTGCTAATCTAAATTGGCAGAAAATTATTGAAACATATGCCTTAGATATAGGATTTGGAGGTACTTTAAAACAACTAATCAAAAAACAAAACAAGAATATCTTGTGAGATTTCGCTTAGGAAAATAAAATAACACCCAAAAGAACTATGCAATAGTTGCAAAAGAAAATCTCATTATAGTAAAATATGCATTAAATTTCAAGATGATTTATGTTAAAAGTTTATAATAGAAACTAACTATAAATCTGCAAAATAAATGTTCAATAAAGATTTGAAGCATGATGTATCTAAATAAATGTTTGCTAGATGACAAGCCCGTTTGCCAGTTTTGACTTTGAAATTATTTATAAAAAAGGAGAAGATGACAATCTTCCCAATTTTTTTAACCTACGAATATTTATAGGATAACGATCCCTAGGAAAAAAGGAAGTTTCTCTACAACATACCTCTCTAATAGAGGAATGGGCCGAGATAATATATTGTCTCAGCATGGTAACAAACAACTAATATTAGAAAATATTACATCAAGCTCATCAGGTAATAATATTCCTTTAGATAAAAATAATCCTTTATACAAAAAAATCATGGAATTCATTATCAAGGAAAACTAGCCTACGGCTTATGCTAGCGCTACAGGTAATGAAGATAACAAAGAGAATATAACTTCATATAAAGGAAGTACCTACAAAGAGTTAATACTTCTATTAGAATTTTCGGGTTTGAAAAGAGAAGATAACCCTTGGACCCTAATGCAAATTTATGTTGATACATCATTATATGTTGTTACAACATAAACAAATATCGTATTACAAAACAATTTTAAAGGGTGCTGAAACAGCTGAAATAACACATTTTCACATAAATGATCCCAGTATTTACAATTTTCTAAAATAATAATTAAAATATTAATACTACTCAAAGAATGGGGATTATCATTCCTTAGGAAATGTAACAATCGCAATTTTAAGTGTATTTTATTTAATAATTTAATTTTTTTGGATTTCTTTTCCTTTTATACCGTTTATTACTTATTTGATTTTCTTATCATTTGTTAAACATACATTGCCTAATCAAGTCATTAATTAACGTTAAATTTTTTGAAAATATATTTAATTTTCTTGTCGTTGCCCTTTTTGACTCGTATTTAATTTTCCAATATATCGTTGAATTCATACCATACCCATGCACTTTTGTTCATTTACACATCATTTTCCATTTTTGAAATTAAAGAATGAAACATTTGTTTGCTTGAAATTTATTCATACCATATCCATTTGTTCACATTTAATTACTATTCCTTATTTCTTCTGTTACCAAAACCGTTCTTCCATTGAATTTGATATTTATATTTTCTTTTAATTGTAATCAATGTTTACCTTTTTAAAATCTCAATGTCCATTTATTAGTATTATTCATTTCCCTGTACGTTCGTTATTTTGAAAATTTAATCTATTTATCTCCCTTCATTCATTTCCCTTTTGTTCCCTAGATTTGTGAAAAATATATTTTTATTTTGTTTCCTAAAAAATTATTTTTTTTCCATTAGTAAACACGTCCGTTTGTTATTTTTGAAATCAAACGTTTGTTTGCTTAAGAGTAACAGGGAAGATTCAAAATTTATATTTATGATGAACCTTTTATTTCGCCAATAACTGCTCTTTCATTGAAAATTTAATTGTCTCCAGACAATGCCTTTCTAACCAATCATTGTTATTGGACTCTTGCCTTTTAATTATACAAACCGTTATATTCTTTCCAATACCGCATGTATTCACTCTCTCCAGTTTAGTTCCTCTTCTCTACACTATAAATTGTGTGTCTCTTGATTCTGTTCACAAAGTCTCTCCTCTTCTCCTTTGACTAATGTAAACATTTTTTCCCCCCAAATACTAACATCTCAACCCCTTTCTCTTGTTCAAACAACCCTCTCTTCAATTCCTTTGATAGCTGAAATTTTTCTTCCCATTGTAAACCTTCTGCTCACCTACTTCCCAACCTTTCTGCGCCCATTTCAAATAAAAGAAAAGAACGCAAACATAAGCTAGTGTGAGGTGGATATATACGAGTTTTTGGGTAAAAGTAGCGCGCATTGTCTGTGAAGTCGTACAAGTTAATTTTTCAATTGTCAGCAATTGATAAGGAAGCAATTTAACGGTGAACAATTTGGAAAGCAATATTTGGTGAGACTTTTACACCAATTTTAAGGGCTATTAATTATTGATTAATTTTTATGCACTCAATTGATTATATATCGACTTATTATTGATTATTTGGGTTAATGATTTAGTTTAATGATAATTAAAATGGAAAAGGTTCGATCAATAAGTAGAATTGGTGTAGTCACTTAAGTATGTGAGAACATTTATTTTAATTTATTTTAATAAGTAGAAATGTTAAAATTGTTAGTAGTTGACTAGTTAATAATTTTGGAGTTCATATTGATGGTCGTCATTGTTGTGATGATTTGAATGGACATTTTGTAAGTCAAAAACACTAAAACACTAAGTGTTATTTAACGTGACGCTTGCGCACAAATTTGATGGTTATTTAAAATTTTCAAATGTTGATGGACTGACTAGTGTTCAATATGTATCGATTTTGTTGTATCACACATCATGGTTGTGGAGATATATGGGTAGTCGATTTAAATCTCCTTCTCATATGAATGATGATTATTTAATATAATAAAATAAAATTTTAATGTAAATTTTGAACTTAAATCTTTAAATAAATTTGAAACTAAATGGTTTACATAAAGGCGAAATGACTTTTTGAAATGTCTAATATTTGGTTTTGAACCTTCTAGATTGAAACAAGTTTCCAGACTTAGTTAAAGGAAAATTTGATGTTTGAGTTACATTAGTTACATAAACATCTGGCTTCATTATAATTATCCATAAGCTTTGAAAATTTAATTATAGAAAACTGATTTGGGTATGTAACCAAATGTTGGTTTTAAATGCACTTGGTTCATTTTAAAGACCATTTTTAAGTTCTTGAAACGATTAAACAAAGTTTGGTAATATTATGTTAAGATTCCAAGAAAATTTAAATAACGGTTTAATGGAAGTTATGTAAACTTTTATTATGACTTTAAAGAGGATTGGGCAATTTATGTTTTGAACAGTTATCGAATATATATATATATATATATTAATGACATTTCTTCTAATAACACATACATATTTATATACCAGAACGTTCTCGGGTGACAGAGAGGATAGTGTCTAAGGCTTGGATTTGAAAATTACAAGTTTCCTGCTCTTCCTGGCTATCTCTAACTGATCCGATGGACGTGATGGTTATTTTCAAAATCTAATTTGGAAGTTAATTAAAACCCCTTGAATTTAGAACAAATTTTGGAATCTTGCAAGCATCATTCATTATTTAAAATAATTTGAGTAAAAGATTTGAACCCTTAAATGATGTTGAACCTATTTGGTAAATAGCTAATCTATAGTACTTATGAAACGTTTTACCATTCTGTGAAAATGATTAAATTTGAGAACTATTATTAAAAAAATGTGTATAAGGCTTTCAATCCAAATTTGAAAAGACGAATGGAAATAATAACAGCGAATAAAGGAATTTTGAATATGGGATAATAAAGAAGAACTAAGATGGTAATAAGATTTAAGGAATTTGAAATGAATCTAACCTTGTTCTAAAATGGCTAATGTTTGGAAGGAGATTTGGATTGAAATCGGTATAATCCATAGCTTCTGTTTTAAAATACGCTTACGACTAGGAAAGACCGAGATTAGATTTAAGTCAGAAAATCATTCCAAGTAATAAGACGACATTATTTGAAGACTTGGAAAGGACAAATGAAGACCGGGAATCTTTGGATTATTTGGATTGATTGTTGATGTCTTGAATCGGGCCGTACACCCGATACGAGGTTATAAGTGGCGTGAGGTTTGAATGTATTTAAGGATTCTCGGATTTTTCTCTGTTCAGACCCAGAATGGACTTTTATGGATTGTGTGTCTAACATTGTAATTAACTGCATAGCACTAATTTCTGTTTGTATACCTATATATCGGACTATGGCAATTAATTATTTCTGTCTCTAAGTTTTACGTGCTTAGAGGTTATGTACTGATAGAAATCAGTGACATGTTATAAATTGACAATGTGGCATACTCAAGTTATGGAATGAGCCAATGATGATCAAAGCATGGCTTATTGAAGCGCAGCTTTGTGTATATCGTGACATCGACGAACCTCACAACCTGGATTGATGGTAAACTGGTGGTTAGGTTGTATACATATCTCTATTGAAACTCGAAAGCTTCAGCGGTAGATCTACTCTGAAACTTGGGAATTAGGTATGTTCGGTGTCTGTATCTGGATGTTAACCGATGACTTACCTGGTGTTGGGTGTCCGTGTCTAGATGAAAACTGTAAGATGCACCTTGATCATATTCCCAATTGATCTTTCGTGACAGGAACCATTATATTGGAACCCAACAACCAATACGAACCTTTCGTTTTGCTTGTAAACTATGTATGTGGGCATAACTACTATGCTTGCTAAGATTAATATATTTATTTTTGAAACGGTTTTCAACACTATGCACTGATGATAGTATTGAAAGAGGATTTCACATATGAAAGCATGTTTGGTTATCATGAAGCAAAACTCGCCTATCTGTTGTGCGCTTGCATTGTATGATGTAGGACGAGCTTACGTTAGCTTCATTTTCCAAAAGATATTGCGAATTTATATGCATGGGCATTCACATGGAGTAAACCCGTTCCATATTAGCGGCGTGGTCCGGTGAATCTCCCAACTTTTAAAAATAAATCCTAAAGATAATTGTTTTACGTTCTCACACCAGTCCCATGACTGACCTGGAGTTTATTGTTCCTTCCTAAACTCTGGGTGCCCACCAATTTCCACAAAGGCAGCTAGAGGTTTAGTTTTATAGTTATAGACCCTTGGAGCAAGAGTTGGAGCGCTTTCTGAGTTGGAGCTTTGAGATAAAGTTAGA
Source organism: Allium sativum (assembly GCA_030737875.1). NCBI lineage: Eukaryota > Viridiplantae > Streptophyta > Magnoliopsida > Asparagales > Amaryllidaceae > Allium > Allium sativum. The sequence goes on along the minus strand of CM060920.1, from coordinate 342,522,212 downwards.
GTTTCCACTATATCACATCGCCTCTTCCACTGAGAGTATATTTATATTTTCGCTGCTATATGTTGTAACTCTGATGTAGAATTTTATTATGATATAAAAGTTAAGTTATTTTGTTCAATATATGTTAGTACCCATAACAATATGACTTTGTGATTGGTTTAAGTTGGTTTAATTACCGGCGAAAATCGGGTAGAAAGACAGGATGTTACATTTTGGTATCAGAGCTTTGGTTATACAAAGCTATGGGGTGCGACATATTTGAACAAAGGATAGAACTCATCAGAGTTATAATATCTCAATAGAGATAGGGTTAGGAATGCCTTAGAATGAGATTCTGGAATATTTCGATGGAGAGAGCGTATTTTGATACCCCAAATTACTTTGAAAACTAAGTAAATCATTCGAATTACAATTTAAAATAAGAATTTTTGAGTATTTTATTTGACGTTGCGATTGGACTATCAGTATATGAAGATTTTGAATGTATGTCTGGCCAGTGTATGTACGAAGTCCTATGTGTATTAGATAGATATAGAGTCATAATCTAGTCGCTTGAAAATGATTCTGATGATGACCGCGACATCATCGATATCTATTTTCAAGTTTCGAAAGTGGGATAAATATATTTAGCCAATCGAGACATCGAATGAATACTTAAAACTATTTTGAAATGTTTGAAAAAAAATTAACTTTTGATATATATATATATATATTTCTGAATATATATAGGGATGAAGATATGAACCATTTGGTTTTAATATATTAATTACTTAATTACTATTTCTCTACCTCGTTCCTTTTCGGGGACGAAAAGGTTTGAGTGGGGGAGATTGTAACAACCACAATTTTTAGTGTATTTTAGTTAATAATTTAATTTAAATTTTGCTTATGTTTTTTGGATTTCTTTTCCTTTTATACCGTCTATTACTTATTTGATTTGTGTATCATTTGTTAAATATACATTGTTGTTTGCGAACAAATTATACAATTGTAAACAACTGTAAAATTCGTTCGTATTTCCTAAACAACAAGGATCGTTGTAGAGGGTGTCGAACTCTGGGACCAAATTATTTTATTAATAAATCCAATCAAGTTATCCCTAACTTTTGATTGGTTGAAAACAAAGAAAATAGCAGAAATTAAATAAAAGAGAGTTTTAACAATAAGTGAAAGCAATTAGGGAGCGATGACATAAATTAGATTAATATTCATCAATAGCCAAACAGATTAATCAGATCTAATTCATGTTTCTATCACAAACATGAATCAACGATAATTGGGTTTGTAGAAACAAATAAGTAAATAACAACAAGTATAGCCTATGCAGGAGCTCAGCTCTTAAACAACCATAGGCTATCAGAACAGATTCACTATTTTATTTCTAAAACCCTAAATATTAAATCTAAATCTGATAAGTGTTAGATCGAACTCGAATATACCCTGTGAAGGAGCACAGCTCTTAAACGACACAGGGTATGAAGGTTCAGATCTAACCCTTAGTTCAAATCTAGATCTACATACATGAAGTTCTAATCTTTTGGCTATGTGATTCATATTGAATCATAACTATTAGCGTCATCACCCCCTAATTAAAGAGGATTAGCTAGACATAGCTAAAAGAAAATAAAAAAAAGAAAATAAATGACATAAATAAAATGCAATAAAAACTAAATAGAAGAGAGAAAGAAGAGTTTTATTCCAAGAAAAGGATTACAGAATAAAACTGAGTGTGTTTTTACATGAATGAGATGCAAGGTATTTACAGCTGTTATGACAAAGACTGGCAAATTCCACAATGTGGGACTAAAGAATTAGCCCAAATAACACATAAGCTAGTGTGAACGTGGTTGTAGAGTAAGAGGCCTTGTAAGTGAGCCAGTGTGAACGCGTGCAGTGCATGAATGAGAAGCCTTGCAAAGGAGTTAATGTGAACGCTACATGAGTGAAATGGTCTGCAATTGAGCCAATGTGAACACAATATGAGTTTTTAGTGAGCCAAATCTACCCAACTAAACTCTATTTGCAACCGTTCTTCAAGCTTTAAACTCTTCAAGCTTTAGTAATTTTAACTTCACTCTTTTTCAGCAAATTCTTCATGCTTTATTCATCAAATGCTCTAAACCATGATTCTTGTCAACAATCTGAAAACACATCTATAAATACACAATATCAATTATTTAAAAGATAAAATAAGATAAATATGCGGATAAAATATACACATTTACGTGTATATCAATTGCCTAATCTAGTAATTAATTAACTTTAAAATTTGTGAAAATATATTTAATTTTCTTGTAGTTTCCCTTTTTGACTCGTATTTAATTTTCCAATACATCGTTTGAATTCATACCATATCCATGCACTTCTATTCATTTACACATCATTTTCCATTTTCAAAATTAAAGAATGAAACGTTTGCTTGCCTGAAATTTATTCATACCATATCCGTTTGTTCACATTTAATTCCCATTCTTTATTTCTTCTGTTGCCAAAACCGTTCGTTCCTTTGAATTTAATATTTATATTTTCTTTTAGTTGTAATCAATGTTTACCTTTTTAAAATCTCAACGTCCATTTATTAGTATTATTCATTTCTTTGTACGTTCGTTATTTTGAAAATTTAAACCATTCATCTCCCTTTATTCATTTCCCTTTTATTCTCTAGATTTATGAAAAATATATTTTTATTTCATTTCCTAAAAAAAATCATTTTGTTTCCATCAGTAAACACATCCGTTTGTTATTTTTGAAATCGAACGTTTGTTTGCTTAAGAGTCACTGGGAAGTTTCAAAATTTATATTTTTGATGCACCTTTTATTTCGCCAATAACTGCTCTTTCATTGAAAATTTATTTGCCTCGAAACAATGTCTTTCTAACCATTCATTTCTGTTGGCCTCTTGCCTTTTAATTATACAAAGCATTCTATTCTTTCCAATACCACGTTTATTCTCTCTCCAATTTTGTTCCTCTGCTCTACACCATAAATTGTGTGTCTCTTGCTTCTGTTCACATAGTCTCTCCTCATCTCCTTTGACTACGGTAAGCATTTTCTCCCCAAATACTAATATCTCAACCTCTTTCTCTTGTTCAAACAACCCTCTCTTCAATTCCTTTGATAGCTGAAACGTTTCTTCCCAGTATAAACCTTCTGCTCACCTACTTCTTGACCTTCCTCCGCCCATTTCGAACAAAAGAAAAGAACGCAAACATAAGCTAGTGTGAGGTGGATATACATGAGTTTCTAGGTAGAATTAGCGTGCATTGTTCGTGAAGTCGCTCAAGTTAATTTTTCAATTGTCGGCAGTTGATAAGTAAGCAATTTAACGGTGAACAATTTGGAAAGCAATATTTGGTGAGAACTTTTGCACTGATTTTAAGGGCTAGTTAATTATTGATTAATTTTTTGCACTCAATTGATTATATATTGACTTATTATTGACTATTTGGGTTAATGATTTAGTTTAATGATGATTAAAATGGAAAAGGTTCGATCTTTAAGTAGAATTGGTGTAGTCACTTAAGTATGTGAGAACATTTATTCTAATTCATTTTAATAAGTAGAAATATTAAAATTGTTAGTAGTTGACTAGTTAATAATTTTAGAGTTCATATTGATGGTTGTCATTGTTGTGATGATTTGAATGGACGTTTTTTTTAAGTTAAAAACACTAAAACACTAAGCGTTATTTAACGTGACGCTTGCACACAAACTTGATGGTTGTTTAAAATTTTCAAATGTTGATTGACTGACCAATGTTCAATATGTATTGATTTTGTTGTATCATACATCATGGTTGAGGAGATATATGTGTAGTTAATTTGAATCTCCTTCTCATATGAATGATGATTATTTAGTATAATAAAATAAACTTTTAAAGTTAATTTTGAACGTAAATCTTTAAATAAATATGAAACTAAATGGTTACATAAAGACAAAATGACTTTTTTTGAAATGTCTAAGATTTGGTATTGAACCTTCTAGATTGAAGCAAGTTTTCAATTTTATTTAAAGGAAAATTTGATTTTTGAGTTACATTAGTTACGTAAACATTTGGCTTCATTATATTTATCCATAAGCCTTGAAATTTTAATTATAGAAAATTGACTTGGGTGTGTAACCATATGTTGGTTTTAAATGCACGTGGTTCATTCTAAAGACCATTTTTAATTTCTCGAAACGATTAAACAAAGTTTGGTAATATTACGTTTAGATTCCAAGAAAATTTAAATAATGGTTTAATGGAAGTTATGTAAACTTTTATTATGACTTTAAAGAGGATTGGGCAATTTATGTTTTGAACCGTTATCGAATATATATATACACTAATTACATTACTTCTAATAACGCATATATAATTATATACCAAAACGTTCTAGGGTGACAGAGGGGATAGTGTCTAAGGCTTGGGTTTGGAAAATACAAGTTTCCTTCTCTCCCTGGCTATCCCTAACTGATCCGATGGATGAGATGGTTATTTTCAAAATCTACTTTGGAAGTTAATTAAAACCCCTTGAATTTAAAACAAATTTTGGAATCTTACAAGCGTCATTCATTATTTTAAATAATTTGAGTAAATGATTTGAACCCTTAAATGATGTCGAACCTATTTAGTAAATAGTTAATCTATAGTACTTACGAAACTTTTTACCATTCCATGAAAATGATTAAATTTGAGAACTATTATAAAAAAAATGTGTATAAGGCTTTCAATCCAAATTTGAAAAGACGAATGGAAATAATAACAACGAATAAAGGAATTTTGAATATGGGATTATAAAGAAGAAGTAAGATGGCAATAAGATTTAAGGAATTTGAAATGAATCTAACCTTGTTGTAAATTTACTAATGTTTGGAAGGAGATTTGGATTAAAACCGGTATAGTCCATAGCTTTTGTTTTAAAATATGCTTATTACTGGGAAAGACCGGGATCGGATTTAAGTCCGAAAACCATCCCAAATAATAATATGATTCTACTTGAACACTTGGAAAGGACAAATGAAGACCGAGAATCTTTGGATTATTTGGATTAATTTTTATGTCCTAAATCAGGCCGTACACCCGATACGAGGTTATAAGTGGCATGAGGTCTGAGTGTATTTGAGGATTTTTGGATTTTGTTTCGTTCAGACCCAGAATGGACTTGTATGGATTGTGTGTCTGACATTGTAATTGACTGCATAGCACCGATTTCTGTTGGTGTGTATATATATATATCGAACTATGGCAATTAATTGTTTCCGTCTCTAAGTTTTACGTGCTTAGAGGTTATGTATTGATAGAAATCAGTGACATGTTGTAAATTGACAATGTGGCATACTCATGTTATGGAATGAGCTAATGATGATCCAAGCATGGCTTATTGAAGCGCAACTTTGTGTATATTGGAACCCAACAACCAATACGAGCCTTTCGTTTTATTTGTAAATTATATATGTGGGCATAGCCATTATGCTTGCTAAGATTAATATATTTATTTATGAAACAGTTTTCAACACTATGCACTGATGATAGTATTGAAAGAGGATTTCACGTATGAAAGCTTGTTTGGTTATCATAAGGAAAAACTCATCCATTTGGTGTGCGCTTGCATTATATGATGTGGGACGAGCTTATGATAGCTTCATTTTCCAAAAGACATTGCGAATTTATATGTATGGGCATTCACATGGAGTAAACCCGTCCCGCATTTGGTGAATCTCCCAACTTTAAAAATGAATCCTAAAAATAATTGTTTTATGTTCTCACACCAGTCCCTTGACTGACCTGGAGTTTATTGTTCCTTCCTAAACTATGGGTGCCCACCAATTTCCACAGTGGCAGCTAGAGGTTTAGTTTTACAGTTATATACCCTTGAAGCAAGAGTTGGAGCACTTTCTGAGTTAGAGCTTCGAGCTAAAGTTAGAGTTTTCGCTATATCACATCGCTTCTTCCATTGAGAGTATATTTCTGTTTCTGTTGCTATATGTTGTAACTCCGATATTCTATGTAACACTGATGTAATATTGTACTATGATATAAAAGTTGTGTTATTTTGTTCAACATATGTTAGTACCCATAACAATCCACATTTGTGAAGGGTTTAAGTTGGTTTAATTACTGTCGAAAACTGGGTAGAAAGACGGGTTGTTACAGGAAAAAAGAAATGTTCATTTTTGAAAGCAAAGTTTCTACAAAATTCAACTATAGAAACTATGTAGATGTGTTATATAATGTGCTTCTTTACGAGAATAACTAAAAGAAGCATTTTTGGTTTATTAAAATTTGTGGTAAATTATACAAGCGCCCGATCCCAAATTGGTTTGTTAAATGGTGGATATATTTTGGCCTATCTTTAAAAATCTTACTAGAAAATTTTAGAGAATTATATTCTATTTGGCTAAATCTTTCATTAAAAATAGTTCAAATTAATAAGCAAAGCCACGGGTTGAAGGAATTTCTTTAGCGTATTTTTTCATAGAATTTTCAGTCTCATATACTTGGAAATGTGTGCCCAAAATAACCAATACTTAACAACGTATTCTCGGCCATTGAATATGTTTGAGACAAACTAACGAAAATGATAACTCTATAGAAGAAATATTTGGTCACGATCTCATTCTTCTAATAAAAGAAAAGAAAAAAATTAACAAGAACAAAAATTGTTAAGGCAACAAAAAGGTTCTCCTAGTCCATTTGGATACATTAGTAAAAAGTTGCAAATGCAAAAAGATATAGCAATAAGGGAAGAAATTATTCAGTGTTACCTAGAAGAAATAAAGAAAGATTTAGTCAAAAATTTAAAGGATGAAGAATCAAAATATGATATCTCCATGGTATCATCATCTAGTGGGAAAGAAACCGCTGTTGAATCATAGGAAGACCCTTTTGATGGGGAGGAAGAAGAAGAGGATATTGATGCGTTGTTTGAACATTTTTTTTTTTTTTTTTTTGTAAAAACAGCAAAAGAATGATAACAAAAATTGTAAGCAAATATGCTTGATGAAAATTTAGAAGTATCGGAAAATCTACCTTAAAATTAGAACATAAGTGTCAACATTTAAAAAAATATGTATGATAAGTATTAATGATCAAAGATCTATGAAATGACAAGAGTAGGTAACAATAAAGTTTGGAAGTATATGGACATGGCCAATTGAGAATTGGAAGCACACCAACATAGTGTGGCACAGTGGAAAGGAGTGCTCCTGTCTGATAAGAGGTCAGGAGATCGAGTCTTATTATGACCACCATGTTGGCATATTAATCAATTTTCAAAAAAATAAATAAAGAATTAGAAGCATATGTAATAACCCAGGTTTTTGAGCATCCAAGCTAAACCGATTATAGTGTGTTCTTTATATTTTAAAACAAAGAATAATAAAATACGAGTTCATGAACCTAACTCGAATAATATTTTTAAAATGAGAAATAAAGAACTTGTGTTTTTCAGAATTAAGTGTATTGGAATAAATTAAATGCCTTGGGTACAATAAGGAATTTATTCCAAACCGTGTTTGTAATATATATTTTGATGATTAAAATGAATATTGAGAATATAAATATTGATTATCAATCAATATTTAAGTGAAGATATGATATAATTTCAATATTAAGTGTTGAGTTGTTTTAATGAGATAATTAATAATTTGTAAAATTGTGCATTGGAGTGTAAGTTGTTGGAATTACAGAATAAAAATATAAAAGTTGTGTTAAAAACCATGTTTGAAACCTTATTATATATGATTGGGTTCAAAATCATGTATTAAAATATTTTAATGAGGTTAAGCATTATAATTGGCAAATTATTGTGAATAGTGAATTGTATTGCAAAACACATCTTTAGTTTTATGTAAGTTGTAAATAAAAATGTAAAAATGTGAATATTGATTGAGAACAATATTTATATGTGTTGAAATATTTTTTAAGGCTTAGTATTCATGTTGTATAGAAAGTAAAATTTTCATGAATTAAAACTTAAGAATGTTGGTTTCGCACAATTAAAGTGTAAGATATGTGTTTTGTAGAAATGTTAATTTTATATGTGTATTACTTCAAAATTATGTTTAATAAAAATATTTTTAGACATATGTGTTTGTGTATGTAAGTTAAGCACATATTAGCTTGTTGTATGAATTTGGTAAATGGGCTAAAGATGTGCTTGGTGTATTTAACCTTGTGTAATTGAGCCTAATTAGACTAACTGAATTGTGTTGGGATTAATAAAGAGGGATTAGCCCATTCCCTAATCTAAGATTTACCTGGAGAAAACAAAATGAGAATATACGTATTCTCTTTTGTTCATTATTCTTATAGAAGCTTTCTCTATGGAAAAACATGGCTTCCTTTATCTTAGAAGCCTAGATCTCTCATTCAAACCAACAACAAAAGAAAAGTGAGTTCTAACCATCCTTTCCTATAACAAAGAGATCAAACTGGAGAATCAAACAACAAATTCTGGAAATCAAAGTTATAGTAAACCATTTTGCAGCATGTCACTATTCTTTCAAACAAGCTCCAGAAGTTTCAAGCCCCTTTGTTGCATGAAAATTCAGATTGAATCCTTCCAAAGTCCAAGCAAAGAGAGTTTGGAAAACTCACGCTTTCTAGTTTATAGTGTTGGCTGGTATTTGGATTTGAGGTGAGAAAATACGTTGTTTCAGCAAACTTTCCATTCATATTTTGTCTCAGCTGTGCAAAACAGCCAGAGGTGCCACCTTGAGCTGTTAAAGTGCTTAGCAGATTCAATGCGGTGGAGATCCAAAAATTCATGGTGGGGATGAAGCGAGAAAATAACAGGATATAGTGGATGACTATAATATAGTGCATATAACTCGTCCTTAATTATTTTATAAATATATAAATGATAATTAAATGAAAAACTAACAAATTTTTTTATTATAATTAGTACATTCTTAATTTTAAATAAAAACATATGCAAACATCTATAAATAAACGTACACTACAATTTAAATCAATTAAATATAATAGAATATTAGAATATTTTTATTTTAGAAATGTATATTAAAAAAGTTCAATTAGTAAACCTAATTTCATAATTTTATAATGTATAAATATCATTTTTTAAATCATTTCTTTTATCAAACGTACACGGGTGTTGGGATGATATTTGGCTTACACTAATCCCGATTGTTTAGTTGTGTGTCAATCGATAGGTTGACAGACTGTGTAAGCGTTGATTATTTATGTTTAATGCTTATGCAGTTGTGTGGTGCACTTTGGATGATGGTTGATTATTTATCGTTGCTATTCTATACATGTGTTTTACGGGATCCATATAATTAACATTATACGGTAATTGATTGGGCCTCATTCCAATTGGGAAAATAAAGAATATTATAAAGTAAAGATTCATGTGTTGAATAGAATAAATAGTCATGTGTTGACAATACTCTTGGGTTGAGATTATTCATGTGTTGAAACTTATCATGTGTTGAACGAAATATTTTATACAATAGAATTCACATTTTTATTGTAAGTAAGAATTAATAAATATTCATGTGTTGAATAAAATATATATTCATGTGTTGAAAAAGATATTCATTTGTTGAATAGAATAACGAAGTTATTGAAATATATAAAGCCGTGTTGATTAGATTTACGCTATTTTGACGTGAACAATATTTATATCGATTATATTCATTTTTACAATGAATATAGAAAAAGAAGTGATTTCAAAATATAACGTTTTGAAAATATTATCATTTATATATATTGATGATATGGAATATTCAATTTTGGTTTAAAGTTGAATACGAAGTTGAATTTGTTTTGGAAATGAATTTAAAACAATTTATAAAATACATTTTGAATTGAAATCGACAAAATATATATAATATATATATTATATATATTAAATGGCCTGAATAGAACGCGCCGCGCCGCGACAGTTCGCGAATTTCGACCATTGACTTCAAATTGAATTTGTGGGAGATCCGACCGTTGGAATCTCCTGAAACCGGAACCGTTGGGTTCGTATCGAAAAGAGATTTCCAGTGCATATTAGAAATTTGAAATCTAACAGTTTGATTTGGAAATATGTCCAAATCAAATTTGGAAAAGGTTGCTGTATGTGCTGTTCGGTGGCCGTTATTGAAAACCGACTGTACGGGCCTTGATAAAATTATTAAAAATATTAATAATTTGTGTAAAATCATAATATATGAATTGGAAAGAACTAGGATGAAAAATCCCACATTTGTAAGGATAAAAATGTATTTTTATCAAAATGAACTACTTATGAACTAGAATTATAATCCAATATTTTTGAATAAATAAATTGGATTTGAAGTGGTTTTAAAAATAATCAGAATTTCCAATATACGAATTGGAATGGATTTGAATCAAAATTCTCTTCAGAATATTTCAATGTTGGATTTCGTGACTATACAGATATGGTGGTGGAAATTCGAAAGATATATTTATATAGTTATTTCCGATACGATATTTGTTGGTTTCAGGATTTGATATTGAATATAAGCCGATATATTTTCTATTCAGAGCCTTGTGTTTAATATCAAATGGGATTTTGGGTTCGTCATGAATGGTGTCTTAAATAACACTGTTCTTGAACCTAGTTTAGAAAAGAATAAATCTTTTAATTAAGATTTAGTGAAATTGCCCAGTTAATTAGTATTTAATTGGAATTGAATTTAAATTAGTTTTTGGGGTTTATCATGAGCGGTGTTTTGAATAACACCTGTTCTTTAACCCAATTAATAATGGAATGTGATTTTGGGTTTATCGTGAACAGTGTTTTAGATGACATTGGTTCTTTAACCCAGTTAAAGACAGGATATTGATTTTTGGGAAGATTAAAACTAAGTGGAGTTTTAATGAATCTTTAATTAGATTAAAGTGATCGAGAATGGAGTATCATCAGTTTTGCTCCAAAGCGATAGTAAAATCTTTAACTAGATTTCAACGTGAAATGGTAACTAATATTTACCGATAACACCGTGGTGTTAGATATGGAGTATTACTAGTTTTGCTCCATGGGATGAATAGGTTGGGATTGGAAAATAAAATAAATAATTACTTCGGTGTGGTTCGCTAATCCCGACTAGTTTGGAAAGCCATAATATGGTTTGAAATGATATCCAAGGGAAGATTAAAGAATAAATTTAGAAGAATTTATCTTTGATAAAATTAATGGGAACCTTTCCCTAAGAATGTGAATATTTGAATAAAAGAATATTCGGAATAGGAATGAAGCGTATGTTGTGTTTGTGTAACATTTGTTTATTATATACGCGGGTTGTTCAGAAAGGCCGGGTTTATACCGATTCTGAATAACTGATTCGACGATAAGTCGAAGATGAAGATGGTGGTTGAAGACCGGAGGTCTTTACATCGTTTGGGTGATTACTGATGATCTTGATTGGGCTGTACACCCAAGAGGAGGGAATCAGTTGGTGATCGTCCAGACGTACTTGGAGATCGATGGCTATGCGAGGAATAAGGTTCCTCCGGTTTCGCTCAGACCCAGAACGAACTTGTAAATGGACTATGTGTTTGACATTGGATTTTATTCTGTGTGATTGATTTCTATTAAATATATATCTGTTTGGCAGCGGAGAATTTATTCTCTTGCTTAACACCCTTCTCTGAGACGTACGAGCTTAGACGTTATACATCGATAGATATCAATCGCATGGCATGAATTGTCTGTGTGCTATGCCTAAGTGGCAAATGATCAAGGCTTCTGTTGAAAAGCAAAGTCTTGTGGTTGATGATCAAAGCACAGCCTATGTGGCATAGCTTTGTGTATGGAGTTAATTCGCGAGCCTCACACCTCTGTATGAGTCAAAAAGGGGATAGTGACTGCAGGGAGAGCACGACGTTTCTTTCTAGCTATGGGTGATATCAGTGACCTACCAGCCCTGACATTTATATACTTTTTATCTGTGTGGTTGTTGGATGCGAGGCGCCTCGGATATAGGTCTGAAAGGACCGGGAAACGTGTGTTCAGGAATTGTCAATCCTCAAAAGTAAGAGACGACCGGTCCTGAAGATCCCGGATCGCTGTGTGTGGTCCTAAGACTTTTGCTAGAGTGTCTCGAATGGAGAGGAGCTTTCCCCTTGCCTCGACTCATGACGGAAAACCAATTTCCAATATGTGACATTCGGTTTTATTTGTAGAGCCTAGTATGGCGACATAGTAGCATGTGATACTATGAAGTATATGATTGATACATTTATATTCGTAGTTGTTTTGACACTATACACTTATAATAGTATCAAGTGATTTGTTTTAAACGTATCAAGCATTATTTGGCTGTTATAAGGTAAAACCCTATCCTCCGGCTTGTGTTGCATTGTGTGATGGGACCTGGGTCTTATAATAGCTTCATTTTTCTTTATTTAGCATTGCGCTGTTTATTTTATGCACTGGTATTCTTGGGAGGAAACCCATTCTGTGTTATACGGCGTGGTCCCTTAAATTACCTAACTTTAAAATAAAGATTAATAACTGTTTTAGTTCTCACACTAGTCACATAACTGACCTGGAGTTTATTGTTTTAACCTAAACTCTAGGTGGCCTTATTTTCGACACGGGCAGCAAGTAGTTTTGGTTTTGCAGATTTATATTCACAGGATCCTGGTACTGCTGGAATGATATTCGGAAAGCTCTGTATCCATATATCGCCTTCAGTTGTGTTTTGTATTATTTTACCGCTGCTATGTATTTAAATGTAATTTAAATCTCTGATATTTGTCAAATGTGTAATATTAGTTCATACTCTGTGATATTCCTGTATTCTGATGGAATTGTTATAAGATGCAATGAAATGTTCTTTTGTTTGCGTTCTGATTTGCCTTATCCTCAAAGTAATTCGTTCTTTCTCTTCTCTTTGGAGACCGGGGAAGTTCGGGTCGCTTCATTTGGTATCAGAGATTTGGTTTACAGAGCTCGAGAACAAGACACATTAGAACCGAACGAAAGAATTCATCAGAGGTTGGATTCGAAATATCCAATAAGAATTACTCGTTAGAGATAGGATCAATAGTATCCAAGAACGAGTGTGAAGAGTATATTTTTCAAATAAAATTAAAAACAATTTTTTTTTTGAAAGTTAAATTCAAGTATACGTATTTGAATATTTTATTTGTATTGAATTTGGACAATCGAGTATATAAAGATTTTGCACATACGCGTCATGAACGTATATTCGAAGTTTTAATATACTAGATAGATATAGAATCACACTCTAGTCGCTCGAACATGATTCTGATGATGGCGCGCCATCACCATTATTTATTTTCGAGTTTCGAAAGTGGGATTTCTATATATTTCCAATTGACTGGTGTGAGAACCAAAACTAGATAGGGCTTATTGTTGTGATTTGGCATCAAAAACATGATTTTCTTTATATATATATATATATATATATATCAAAGTTATGTGTTTGAAAAGCTAATCACTAATTGATTGATGGTTGTGTTGTATGATTATTGTTTTGATTTATTAAAATTTTGAACCATTATGCCAGATTGAACCGAATATTGAACTATATTGAAAAATGATTACAATTGCATGCATATACATGTATATCTATTGAACATGTCATAGCAAAGAGGCTAGAGAAGAGGAATAAAATTGTTTGCCCGACAAATAGGTACATGTTTATTGTATTTCTTGGGGATTTGATGATTTTATGAGCCGATTAGCTTTTTCTTTTTCTTTTGGATTGGTGAGGGCCATGGGAGGCTATTTGAAATATCCCGAAGCTCCCGGTGCTGGGGAGGTTATGGCGAAATTTTTCGGAAATTTAGGGTGTTAGCCAAATTTTTGAAAATTTTGAAAAGTTCTTAGAAACTTAAAAGTTGAAGAACTTAAGCCGTAAAGAAAATAAAGGAAGTTGAGTTGGTTTATAAAACAACTTTCAGCTTCGTTCCTTTTCGGGGACGAAAAGTTTTAAGTGGGGGAGATTGCAACAACCCGGAAATTCTGAGCCAATTTAAAATTAAATTTTGGCGATTTTAATAAATTTTGAATATTTAAAATGAATTATTTTGAATAATAACGACGAGGAATTTATTTTGAATGGAATTAAAACATGTATAATTATATAGATTGACGTTAGAATATAAATATTTATTTTTAAATATAAAAGGAATTGAAAATTGCGCGGTAGCTTGAAAATTCGATTTCGAATTTCAAATGAATGTATAGGATTCAAAATAAACCGGATTTTAGCAAAACCAAAAATATTTGAATCTAATTGAGAATATCTTTCCAAAGAATCCAAAAAATTGAAATTTCATAGAGGGAATCAAAAGTTATGCCCAATTGAAAATTCAAAATAGTCGCTATGAAATTCTGACCCTTAAAAATGGAGATTTTGCAAATGACCTCGGTTTTCGACGAAAACACCTCGGTTTTCTGAATCAATATGGGAGTGTAGCAAAGGAAAACGCGTCTGACCAATTTCAGTTGATTTTAATCGACTGGAAAATGACCATTTATCAAATCGTCTCAGAATATGACGAAATTAGTTTTGTTAGGACCGTATCATCAATACGAAGCTAGAAAATATTTTTTTGAAATTTTTAGGGTCCGTATGTGACCCCAGTAAATTGAAATGTGCGTTCAAATTCAATATATAGATTTATATTTTAATTTTGATGAAAACTGATCGTAACAAGCGAATTGGGTTACGAAACATGTCCCATTGTGTTTGGAATGGGGATAATTAACTAGGGACGACAGGCGGTGGGTCTCGTTTTGAGTTCGAAATTTAAAGCTACTTTTTGGAGGATGAATTAAATATTAAAATAATTATTTATATAAAATTTCCTCTCCCCTCTCTCTACCTTTATGGTCAAACCCCCTATCCCCGTTCAAAATTCATTTACAGAAAAGAAAAAAAACTACGACGATGGCACTCCAGCTCCACCGCCACCACTACCCCGACGTTGCGCCACCTCGATCCCCCCCCCAAGCCATCGACAGCCACCCCAAACCCCCACCTCCTAGCCGCTCCTCTTCTCGATCCTCTTTCCACCTAGAAATCCGCGCCCAAGCCCCCTTTCCTCCCAGAAACCGCCGCTACCCCCTGAGCAACGCCGCCATTAGGTGCTCGGACCACCTCAACGCGCGCTAAACCACCCTTCCTCTTCCGTTTGACTGTAAGTATTTAGTTATTTCTTTTATATTTTTTTTTTGTGAAATCAGTTTTGAAAAAATCAGTTTTTCCTTGTATAATATAGCGAAACTAAAAATATGGTTTTTTAGTATGATTTCAAAATCAAAAGCTAGGATTTTTATTCGCTCCAAGCTATGATTTTTAATTCATGAAGTTGTGGTTTTTGTGAACATAAAAAAAGGATCTTTATTTATAAAAAGCTTTGATTTTGATTTTGAAGTTTATAAAGTTAAGGTGTTTATAAAAAAAAGATATGATTAGTAAGTAAATAAAAATATAGTTTTTATGATGTTAAAGGTCGGATTTTTATATGTGATATTAGCAAAGAAAGGTCGGATTCTTAAATATGATATTAGCAAAGAAAGGTCGGATTTTTATATGTGATATTAGCAAAGAAAGATCGGATTTTTAAATATGATATTAGCAAAGAAAGGTCGGATTTTTATATGTGATATTAGCAAAAAAAGGTCGGATTTTTAAATATGATATTAGCGAAGAAAAGTTGGATTTTTAATGAAGTAAAGATTTGATTTTAGCTATGTAAAAATATAATTTTTAGCATCATAAAAATATGATTTTTATGTACATGTAGCAAAAATAAAGATATGATTTTTATCTATACAAAGTTAGCGTGATAAAAATATGATCTTTATTATATGAACACCGATATAAAAATAGAATTTTTATCTATATAGTAGCGGTATAAAAATAGAATTTTTATCTATATAGTAGCGGTATAAAAATAGAATTTTATCTATATGGTAACAGTATAAAAATGTGATTTTTATCCATGTAGCGTAGTTATAAAAATGTGATTTTTATATATGTAGTGGATACGGACAACGAAAGTTATAAAAGGCGAACACGACGAAGATTTTCTACATATGAAGAGTTATGGTATCTGGTTTAGCTTATCGGTGAGAACTTCTCACGTTAACTCTTGTTTTCTAGTTAAAATATATAATAGGATGCAGACGGTGCTTAGCAGCACCCGACACCCATTGTCCACAGACCATGGATGACTTGTTTGATTTTGTTGTGTGGTGAAAATTGATTGTGATGTGGAATGAACGAAAATAAATATTCATGTGTTGAAATAAATTATTTATCGTTAAAAATATATTTTTTAACGTGAATGTAAATAAATAAATATTCATTTACAAATCAGATAATTTGTTTATGTACACCCGTTTGAAGGATATTGATTGGGACGATAAATTTTACACGTCGCCCAACTACACATATAATATTCAGTGTTTGATGATCCGAAACCCCACACGGAGGTTTAGATGATATTTGGCGTACACTAATCCCGATTGCTTAGTTGTATGTTAATCGATAGGTTGAAAGACTGTGTAAGCGTTAATTATTTATGTTTAATGCTTATGCGGTTGTGTGGTGCACTTTGGATGATGGTTGATTATTTATCGTTGCTATTCTATACATGTGTTGTACGGAATCCATATAATTAACATTATATGGTAAATGATTGGGCCTCATTCCTATTGGGAAACTAAAGAATATTATAAAATAAAGATTCATGTGTTGAATAGAATAAATAGTCATGTGTTGACAATACTCATGTGTTGAGAATATTCATGTGTTAAAACTTATCATGTGTTGAACGAAATATTTTATACATCACATTTTTATTGTAAGTAAGAATTAATAAATATTCCCGTGTTGAATAAAATATATATTCATGTGTTGAAGAAGATATTCATTTGTTGAATAGAATAACGAAGTTATTGAAATATATAAAGCCGTGTTGATTAGATTTGCGCTATTTTGACGTGAACGATATTTATATCGATTATATTCGTTTTTACAATGAATATAGAAAAAGAAGTGAGTTCAAAATATAACGTTTTGAAAATATTATCATTTATATATATTTTAATGATAGGGAATATTCAATTTTGATTTTAAATTGAATACGAAGTTGAATTTGTTCTGAAAACGATTTTAAAACGATTTATAAAATACGTTTTGAATTGAAATCGATAAAATATATATAATATATATATATATTATATATATTAAATGGCCTGTGTAACAACCCGAAAATGCGGGCCAGTTTAAAAATTTTATTTTGGCAATTTTAGCGAATTTTGAACACTTAAAATGAATTATTTTAAATAATATCGATGGAAAATTTATTTTGAACAGAAATCGAACGTACATATTATATACGTCGTCGTTAGAATATGAATAATTATATATAATTATAAAGGAATTGAAAATGGCGTGGTAGTTCGATAATTCAATTTCAAACTTCAATCGGATGTACCAGGTGCAAAATAAACGGGATTTTAGTGAAACCAAAAATAATAGGATCTATGTGAGGATATCTTTTCAACGAATCCGAAAAATTGAAATTTCATAGCGGTAAACAAAAGATATGTCCAGTTGAAAATTCTGAACAGTCGCTATGGAATTCAGAACCTTAAAATGGAAATGTTGCAAACGACCTCGGATTTCGACGAAACCACTTTTGTTGGATCCGTGATGTCAAGTTATTGCTAGATTTCAAATTTCATAATTTTTCGAGTCAATATGTGAGCGTGGCGGAGGAAAACGCGTTTGACCATTTTTAGTTGATTTTAATCGACTGGAAATTGGCCATTTTTCCAACGGTCTCAGAATTCGATGAAACTAGTTTTGTTAGGACCGTATCGTCAATACGAAGCTAGAAAATATTTTTCTGGAATTTTTCGAGTTCGTATGTGACCCCAGTAAATCGAAATACGCGTTCAAATTCAATGTATAGAGTTATATGTGGATTTTGACGAAAACTGATCGAAACGAGCGAATCAGCTTACGATGCATATCCCATTTGTTCGGAATGGGGGTAATTAGCTATGGACGATAGGCGGTGGGCCTCGTTTAGAGGTCGTTTGTAAAAATCAACTTTTTGGGATTAAAAATAATTAAATAAAAAAATATATCTCCCTCTTCCTTTTATCAATCTGGCCCCCCCCTTTTTTTCTTCAATCGATTCACGAAATAAAAAAAAGAAGAGAAAAACCATGTAATCGCACTTCGCCCCCCCCCCCCCCCCTCGATTCAGCGCCGCCGCCACCCTCGAAGTCGTCGCCACCGCTCCCACTCCCTCCCTCCGCCCTCCGTTCTCCTCCCTCCTCTTCCCTAGCGCATCGCGCAATGCCCCAATCCCTGGAACGCGCTGCGCCCCTTGGACCCACACCCCACCAGACAACACCACCTCGGCCTCGACTGTAGCGAACCCCTCCCCAGCGCAGCCGTGGAGCCTCCCCACCCCCCAAACCCGACGGTGAACCTCCCCCTTCCATGAAAATGCAAAACAAAAGGGTGAGTCCTTTTCTTTTTATCTATTTTATTTTTAATATGTAGTTAATCAGTGATTTTTATATAGTTGTTTAAGGAATAAAAATTCGATTTTTATTTTATGAGTAGAATTGAAAAGATTATATTTTTAAGTGAAAAGTTTTGATTGATTTTTAAATAACAAAGCATTGATTTTTAAACAACATGAATTTTATAAAAATATGATTCTATATTATAGAGAGTTCAAAATATAACTTTTATTATATGTAGAAGTTAAAAATATAATTTTTATCGCATGTATAGGTTGAAGATATAATTTTCTTATTATATAAATAATAAAAATGTGATCTTTATATGGTAGAATATAAAAAGACGATATTTTTATGTAGTGAAAGACGATATTTAAATTTGAAAAGGCGAAATCTTTAAATTTGAAAAGGCGAAATCTTTAAGTTTGAAAAGGCGAAATCTTTAAATATGAAAAGGCGAAATCTTCAAATATGAAAAGGCGAAATCATTATGTATAGAATAACGTGGCAAAAATAGAATTTTTATCTATATAGTAGCATTAGAAAAATATAATTTTTACCTATATAGTAGCGGTGAAAAAATTCGATTTTTATATATTGAATAGCAAAGTAAAAATTTGATTTTTATATATTGAATAGCGAAGTAAAAATTCGATTTTTATATATTGAATAGCAATATAAAAATGTGATTTTTATATATGTAGTGACTACGGGCAGCGAAAGTGACAAAAGGCGAGAACGATGAAGATTTCTATAAAAGAAGTGTCGTGGAATTGGGATAGCTATTGGTGAGAACTTCTCACTCTTCATTCTCTTTTTCTAGTTATATATACATATATATACTAGGATGCAGACGGTGCTTAGCAGCACCCGACACCCGTCATCCACAGACCATGGATGGCTTGTTTGTTTGATTGATGTGTTGTGAAAATTTGTTTGTGTTGTTGATGTGAAATCGAAAAAATGCAGATGGTTGAAATAAATTAATTATCGTTAAAAATATAATTTTTAACGTGAAAGTGAATAAATGAATATTTATAAACAAATCGGCCGATTTGTTTATATACACTGATTTGACTGATATTGATTGGGATGATAAATTTTACACATCGCCCAACTGCACAAATAAAAATCTATGTTTGTTGATTTGAAACCCCACACGGGTGTTGTGATGAAATTTGGCGTACACTAATCCCAATTATTTAATTGTATGTCGATCGATTAGTCGACAGGCTGTGTAAGCGTTGATTATTTATATTTGATGCTTATGCAGTTGTGTGGTGCACTTTGGATGATGGTTGATTGTTTATCGTTGCTATTATATACATGTGTTGTATGGAATCCATATAATTAACGTTATATGGTAATTGATTGGGCCTCATTCCAATTGGGAAAATAAGGAATATTATAAAAGAAAATTCATGTGTTGAATATGAAAATAATCATGTGTTGACGATGTTCATGTGTTGAAAATATTCGTGTGTTGAGTAAAATATTTTAAATAATAAAAATTACATCTTTATCATATTTACAATTAGAATCTACTTCACGGTGGAGTCTAATTGAAAATCAAACGATAAATACCATAATTTTATAAAATATTTTACATAACAAAAATAGTGATGTGTTGACAGTACTCATGTATTGAGATTAGTCGTGTATTGAAAGAAATATAGATTCATGTGTTGAATGGAATATATATATTCATTTGTTGAATAGAATAACGAATTTATTGAAAAATATAAAGCCGTGTGGATTAGAGATGCGTTATTTTGACGCGAACGATATTTATATCGATTTTATTCGTTTTATAATGAATATTGAAAAGTGATTTCAAAATTTAATGTTTTGAAATGAAATTCAAATTAAATTAGATTAAAATTCGAATTGAATTTTTATTGAATCAATTTGAAATGAATTCGAATCGAATAGAAAATGAATTCGATTCGAATTGAATAGAAAGCGAATTTGAATTCGAATTGAATAGAAAGCGAATTTGAATTCGAATTGAATAGAAATGAATTCAAATTGAATTAAATTGAAATTGAATTAAAAACGAATTGAAATCGTTTTGAATGAAATTTAAAACGAACCAAAATTGATTTGAAATCAATTTGAAATGAATTCGAATTGAATTAAATAGAAGGTAAATTCAATTTGAATTGAATTGAAATGAATTAGAATTTGAGTTGAATTGAAACGAATTTGAATTCGAATTAAATAAAATTGAAATGAATTCGAATTGAATTGATATCAAATTGATTTGAAATTGAAGATGAAGTTGAAATTGTTTTTGAAACGAATTTAAAACGATTTATAAAATACGTTTTAAAAGGAAACAAACGAAATATATATATATATACATATATATATATAATGGCCTGAATAGAATGCGCCGCGCCGCGGCAGTTCGCGAATTTCGACCATTGACTTCGAATTGACGTTGCGGGAGATCCGACCGTCGGATTCTCCTAAAACCGGAACTGTTGGGTTCGTATCGAAAAGAGCTTTCCAATGAATATTATAAATTTGAAATCTAACGGTTGGATTTGGAATTATGTCCAAATCAAATTTGGAAAAGGTCGCTGTAAGTGCAGTTCGATGGCCGTTGATGGAAATCGACTGTACGGGCCTTGATAAAATTATTAAAAATATCTATAATTTGTGTAAAATCATAATGTATGAACTGGAAAGGACTGGGATGTAAAATTCCACATTTGAAAGGATAAAAATATATTTTTGTCGAAATGAACTAGTTTTGAACTAGAATCAAAATCAATTTATTTTTGAAATAAATAAATTGAATTTGAAAGTGATTTTAAAAATAATCAATATTCCCAATACGCGGATTGGACTGGAGTTGAATCGAAATTATCTTCGGAATATTTCGATGTTGGATTTCGTGACTATACAGATATTGTTATGGGAATTTGGAAGATATATTTTATATCGTTATTTCCAATACGATATTTGTTGGTTTCAGAATTTGATATTGAATATAAGCCAGTATATTTTCTATTCAGAGCCTTGTAATTAGTATCAAATGTGATTTGGGTTTATCGTGAATCGTGTTTTAGATGACATTGGTTCTTTAACCCAGTTAAAGGCAAGATGTTGATTTTTGAAAGGATTAAAACTAAGTGGAGTTCTAATGAATCTTTAATTAGATTGAAAAGTGAATTGATAATCTAAATTATCAAATCTGGAAGGTGATCGAGAATGGAGTACCACCAGTTTTGCTCCAATGCGAAAGTTAAATCTTTAATTAGATTTGAACGTAAAATGGTAATTAATTTTACCGATAGCACCGTGGTGTTAGATATGGAGTATTACCAGTTTTCCTCCATGGGATGAATAGGTTGGGATTGGGAAATAAAATAAATAATTACTTCGGTGTGGTTCGCTAATCCCGACTAGGTTGAAATGACATCCGAAGGAAGATTAAAGAATAAATTTAGAAGAATTTATCTTGGATAAAATTAAAGGGAACATTTCCCTAAGAATGTGATTTTGTGAACAAAAGAATATTCTGAATTGGAATGAGGCCTTCGTTGTGTTTGGGTAACATTTGTTTACTATATACGTGGGTTATTCAGAAAGGCCGGGGTTATACCCATTCTGAATAACCGATTCGACGAGATGTTGAAGATGAAGACGGTGTTAGAAGACCGGAAGTCTTCACATCGTTTGGGTGATTACTGATGATCTTGATTGGGCCGTACAACCAAAATGAGGGAATCAGTTGGTGATCGTCCAGACGTACTTGGAGATAGATGGATATGCGAGGAAAGTGCCTCCGGTTTCGTTCAGACCCAGAGCGAACTTGTAAATGGATTGTGTGTCTGACATTGGATTTTATTCTGTGTTGATTGATCTCTGTTAAATATACATCTGTTTGGCGACAGAGAATTTATTCTCTTGCTTAACGCCCTTCTCTGAGACGTACGAGCTCAGAGGTTGTATATCGATGGACATCAGTCGCATGGAGTGAATTGCCAGTGTGGCACGCGTAAGTGGAAATTGATCAAGGCTTCTGTTGAAAAGCAAAGTCTTGTGGTTGATGATCAAAGCACGGCCTGTGTGGCATAGCTTTGTGTATAGCGTGAATTCGCGAGCCTCACACCTCGGTATGAGTCAAAAACGGGATACAGACCCAAGGAGTGCACGACGTTTCTTTCTAGCTATGGTGATGTCAGTGACCGACCAACCCTAACATTTATATACTTTTCACCTGTGTGGTTGTTGGATACGAGGCGCCTCGGATATAGGTCTGTAAGGACCGGGAAACGTGTGTTCAGGAATTGCCAATCCTCAAAAGTAAGAGAGGACCGGCCTTGGAGGATCCAGGGATTGCTGTGTGCGGTCCCGAGGCATTTGCTAGAGTGTCTTGAATCGGAGAGGAGCTTGCCCCTTGCCTCGACTCATGATGGAATCCAATTTCCAATACGTGATATTGCGGTTTTAATTGTAGAACTAGTATGGCGACATGATAGATGGTATTCATGTCGCCTATGATTGATATTTATGATTGAAATTGTTTTGACGCTATACACTTATAATAGTATCAAATAATGTGGTTTAAACGTATCAAGCATGCTTTGGCTGTTATAAGGTAAAAACCCTATCCTCCGGCTTGCGTTGCATTATGTGATGGGACCTGGGTCTTTTAACAGCTTCATTTTTCTTTATTTAGCATTGCGCTGTTTGTTTTATGCACTAGTATTCTTGGGAGGAAACCCGTTCCGTGTTATACGGCGTGGTCCCTTGATTTACCGAACTTTAAAATAAAGAATTATAATTGTTTTAGTTCTCACACCAATCACAAGACTAACCTGGAGTTTATTGTTTTAACCTAAACTCTGGGTGCCCCTATTTTCCACACGGGCAGCTAGTAGTTTTGATTTTGCAGATTTATATCCACAGGATCCTGATTTACAGCTGGAACGATGCTCGGAAAGCTCTGTATTCGTGTATCACTTTCAGTTGTGTTTTGTATATTTTTCCGGTGCTATGTAATTTATTGTAATCTCTAATATTTATCGAATGTAATTTATTCATTTATACTCTGTATATTCTTGTATCTGATGGAATTGTTATAATAACAATGAAATGTTCTTCCGTTTGCGTTCTATTTTGTCTTGTCCTCAACGCTATCCGTGCTTTCCTTCACGGGGAAGTTCGGGTCGTGTCAGTTTGGTATCAGAGCTTTGGTTTACAGAGCTCGAGAACAAGACACATTAGAACCGAACGAAAGAATTCATCAGATATTGGACTAGTAATATCAAATTTGAATGACTCGTTAGAGATAGGATCAGTAGTATCCTAGAATGAGTGTGAAGAGTATATTTTTCAAATGAAAACAATTTTGTTTTGAAAATTGAAACCATTTTATACGTATTTGATTATTTATTTATTTTGAATTTGGACAATCCAGTATATAAAGGTTTTGCATATACGTGTCATGAACGTATATTCGAAGTTTTAATATACTGGACAGATACAGAATCACATTCTAGACATCCGGGGATGATGATGATGGTGCATCATCATCAGTATTCATATTCGAGTTTCGAAGGTGTGATTTCTATATATTTCCATTAGACTGGTGTGAGAACCAAAACTTATATAGATAGATTTATTTGTTGTGATTTGGCGTCAAAAACATGATTTTCTGTATATGTATCAAAATTTTGAATTTGAAATGTTAATACACTAATTGATTGATGTTTGTGTTGTTTGTTTGATAATTTTGAACCATTTAGCCTAATTAAACCAAATAGTGAATTGTATTGAAAAATGATTATAAATGCATGTATATACATGTACTTACATTGAACAGGTCATAGCAGGGAGGCTAGAGCAGAGAATAAAATTTGTTTGCCCGACAAATAGTTACATGTTTACTATATAATTTACTGTTTTGTTGGGTGATGATGATTTTATGAGCCTATTGGCTAGCCGCTTGGCTTTTTCTTTTTCTTTTTGAGATCAGAAGGCCTGTATGGCAATTTCGGGATTTTCCCGTGGCTTCCGGTGCAGGGGAGGTTATGGCGAAATTTTTCGAAAATTCCGGGTGTTAGCCAAATTTTTGAAGAATTTGAAAATTCTCAGAAACTGAAAATTTGGAGAACGGAAGCCAGATCGAACGTAGAGTTGATTAATCAAACCACTTTCGACTTTGTTCCTTTTCGGGGACGAAAAGTTTTAAGTGGTGGAGATTGTAACAACCCAGAAATGCGGGCCAGTTTAAAATTTTTATTTGGGCAATTTTAGCGAATTTTGAACACTTAAAATGAATTATTTTAAATAATATCGACGGAAAATTTATTTTGAATAGAAATCAAACGTATATATTATATACGTCGTCGTTAGAATATGAATAATTATATATAATTATAAAGGAATTGAAAATGGCGCGGTAGTTTGATAATTCGATTCCAAACTTCAATCGGATGTACCGGGTGCAAAATAAACCGGATTTTAGTGAAACCAAAAATAATAGGATCTATGTGAGGATATCTTTCCAACGAATCCGAAAAATTGAAATTTCATAGCGGGAAACAAAAGTTATGTCCATTTGAAAATTCTGAATAGTCGCTATGGAATTCAGACCCTTAAAAATGGAAATTTTGCAAACGACCTCGGATTTCGACGAAACCACTTTTGTTGGATCCGTGATGTCAAGTTATTGCTAGATTTCAAATTTCATAATTTTTCGAGTCAATATGTGAGCGTGGCAAAGGAAAACACGTTTGACCAGTTTCAGTTGATTTTAATCGACTGGAAATTGGCCATTTTTCCAACAGTCTCAGAATTCGATGAAACTAGTTTTGTTAGGACCGTATCGTCAATACGAAGCTAGAAAATATTTTTCTGGAATTTTTCGAGTTCGTATGTGACCTCAGTAAATCGAAATACGTGTTCAAATTCAATATATAGAGTTATATGTGGATTTTGACGAAAACTGATCGAAATGAGCGAATCAGCTTACGATACATATCCTATTGTGTTCGGAATGGGGGTAATTAGCTATGGACGACAGGCGGTGGGCCTCGTTTAGAGGTCGTATGTAAAAGTCAACTTTTTGGGATTAAAAATAATTAAATAAAAAATATATCTCCCTCTTCCTTTTATCAATCTAGCCCCCCTTTTTTCTTCAGTCGATTCACGAAATAAAAAAAAAAGAGAAAAACCCTGTAATCGCCCGTCACCCCCCCCCCTCCCCCCGTCGATTCAGCGCCGCCACCACCCTTGAAGTCGCCGCCACCGCTCCCACTCCCTCCCTCCTCTTCCCTAGCGCATCGCGCAATGCCCCAATCCCTGGAACGCGCTGCGCCCCTGGACCCACACCCCGCCAAACAGCACCACCTCGGCCTCGACTGTAGCGACCCTCTCCCCAGCGCAGCCGTGGAGCCTTCCCACCACCCAAACCCAACGGTGAACCTCCCCCTTCCGTGAAAATGCAAAAAAAAGGGTGAGTCCTTTTCTTTTTATCTATTTTATTTTTAATACGTAGTTAATCAGTGATTTTTATGTAGTTGTTTAAGGAATAAAAATTCGATTTTTATTTTATGAATAGAATTGAAAAGATTATATTTTTAAGTGAAAAGTTCTGATTGATTTTTAAATAACAAAGCATTGATTTTTAAACAATATGAAGTTTATAAAAATATGATTATATATTACAGAGAGTTCAAAATATTATTTTTATTACATGTAGAAGTTAAAAATGTAATTTTTATCGCATGTATAGGTTGAAAATATAATTTTCATATTATATAAATAATAAAAATGTGATCTTTATATGGTAGAATATAAAAAGACGGTATTTTTATGTAGTGAAAGACAATATTTAAATTTGAAAAGGCGAAATCTTTAAATTTGAAAAGGCGAAATCTTTAAATTTGAAAAGGCGAAATCTTTAAATATGAAAAGGCGAATTCTTTAAATATGAAAAGGCGAAATCTTTATGTATAGAATAACATGGCAAAAATAGAATTTTTATCTATATAGTAGCGTTAGAAAAATATAATTTTTACCTATATAGTAGCGGTGAAAAAATTCGATTTTTATATATTGAATAGCGAAGTAAAAATTCGATTTTTATATATTGAATAGCAATATAAAAATGTGATTTTTATATATGTAGTGATACGGGCAGCGAAAGTGACAAAAGGCGAGAACGACGAAGATTTCTATAAAAGAAGTGTCGTGGAATTGGGATAGCTATTGGTGAGAACTTCTCACTCTTCAATCTCTTTTTCTAGTTATATATACATATATATACTAGGATGCAGACGGTACTTAGCAGCACCCGACACCCGTCATCCACAGACCATGGATGGCTTGTTTGTTTGATTGATGTGTTGTGAAAATTTGTTTGTGTTGTTGATGTGAAATCGAAAAAATGCAGATGGTTGAAATAAATTAATCATCATTAAAAATATAATTTTAAATGTGAAAGTGAATAAATGAATATTTATAAACAAATCGGCCGATTTGTTTATATACACTGATTTGACTGATATTGATTGGGATGATAAATTTTACACATCGCCCAACTGCACAAATAAAAATCTGTGTTTGTTGATTTGAAACCCGACACGGGTGTTGGGTTGAAATTTGGCGTACACTAATCCCAATTATTTAATTGTATGTCGATCGACTGGTCGACAGGCTGTGTAAGCGTTGATTATTTATATTTGATGCTTATGCAGTTGTGTGGTGCACTTTGGATGATGGTTGATTGTTTATCGTTGCTATTATATACATGTGTTGTATAAAATCCATATAATTAACGTTATTTGGTAATTGATTGGGCCTCATTCCAATTGGGAAAATAAGGAATATTATAAAAGAAAATTCATGTGTTGAATATGAAAATAATCATGTGTTGACGATGTTCATGTGTTGAAAATATTCGTGTGTTGAGTAAAATATTTTAAATAATAAAAATTACATCTTTATCATATTTACAATTAGAATCTACTTCACGGTGGAGTCTAATTGAAAATCAAACGATAGATACCATAATTTTATAAAATATTTTACATAACAAAAATAGTGATGTGTTGATAGTACTCATGTGTTGAGATTAGTCGTGTGTTGAAAGAAATATAGATTCATGTGTTGAATGGAATATATATATATATATATTCATTTGTTGAATAGAATAACGAATTTATTGAAAAATATAAAGCCGTGTGGAATAGAGATGCGTTATTTTGACACGAGCGATATTTATATCGATTTTATTTGTTTTATAATGAATATTGAAAAGTGATATCAAAATTTAATGTTTTGAAATGAAATTCAAATTAAATTAGTTTAAAATTCGAATTGAATTTTTATTGAATCAATTTGAAATGAATTCGAATCGAATAGAAAATGAATTCGATTCGAATTGAATAGAAAGCGAATTTGAATTCGAATTGAATAGAAAGCGAATTTGAATTCGAATTGAATAGAAATGAATTCAAATTAAATTAAATTGAAATTGAATTAAAAACGAATTGAAATCATTTTGAATGAAATTTAAAACGAACCAAAATTGAATTGAAATCAATTTGAAATGAATTCGAATTGAATTAAATAGAAGGTAAATTCAATTTGAATTGAAATGAAACGAATTAGAATTTGAATTGAATTGAAACGAATTTGAATTCGAATTAAATGAAATTGAAATGAATTCGAATTGAATTGAAATCAAATCGATTTGAAATTGAAGATGAAGTTGAAATTGTTTTTGAAACGAATTTAAAACGATTTATAAAATACATTTTAAAAGGAAATCGACCAAATATGTATATATATACTATATATATATAATGGCCTGAATAGAACGCGCCGCACCGCGGCAGTTCGCGAATTTCGACCATTGACTTCGAATTGACGTTGCGGGAGATCCGACCGTCGGATTCTCCTAAAACCGGAACCGTTGGGTTCGTATCGAAAAGAGCTTTCCAATGAATATTATAAATTTGAAATCTAACAGTTGGATTTGGAATTATGACCAAATCAAATTTGGAAAAGGTCGTTGTAAGTGCAGTTCGATGGGTGTTGATGGAAATCAACTGTACGAACCTTGATAAAATTATTAAAAATATCTATAATTTGTGTAAAATCATAATGTATGAACTGGAAAGGACTAGGATGTAAAATTCCACATTTGAAAGGATAAAAATATATTTTTGTTGAAATGAACTAGTTTTGAACTAGAATTAAAATCAATTTATTTTTGAAATAAATAAATTGAATTTGAAAGTGATTTTAAAAATAATCAATATTCCCAATACGCGGATTGGACTGGAGTTGAATCGAAATTATCTTCGGAATATTTCGATGTTGGATTTCGTGACTATACAGATATTGTTATGGGAATTTGAAAGATATATTTTATATCGTTATTTCCAATACGATATTTGTTGGTTTCAGAATTTGATATTGAATATAAGCCAGTATATTTTCTATTCAGAGCCTTGTAATTAATATCAAATGTGATTTGGGTTTATCGTGAATCGTGTTTTAGATGACATTGGTTCTTTAACCCAGTTAAAGGCAAGATGTTGATTTTTGAAAGGATTAAAACTAAGTGGAGTTCTAATGAATCATTAATTAGATTGAAAAGTGAATTGATAATCTAAATTATCAAATCTGAAAGGTGATCGAGAATGGAGTACCACCAGTTTTGCTCCAATGCGATAGTTAAATCTTTAATTAGATTTGAATGTAAAATGGTAATTAATTTTACCGATAGCACCATGGTGTTAGATATGGAGTATTACCAGTTTTGCTCCATGGCATGAATAGGTTGGGATTGGGAAATAAAATAAATAATTACTTCGGTGTGGTTCGCTAATCCCGACTAGGTTGAAATGACATCCGAAGGGAGATTAAAGAATAAATTTAGAAGAATTTATCTTGGATAAAATTAATGGGAACATTTCCCTAAGAATGTGATTTTGTGAATAAAAGAATATTCTGAATTGGAATGAGGCGTTCGTTGTATTTGGGTAACATTTGTTTACTATATATGTGGGTTATTCAGAAAGGTCGGGGTTATACCCATTCTGAATAACCGATTCGACGAGATGTCGAAGATGAAGACGGTGGTGGAAGACCGGAAGTCTTCACATCGTTTGGGTGATTACTGATGATCTTGATTGGGCCGTACACCCAAAATGAGGGAATCAGTTGGTGATCGTCCAGACGTACTTGGACATGGATGGATATGCGAGGAAAGTGCCTCCGGTTTCGTTCAGACCCAGAGCGAACTTGTAAATGGATTATGTGTCTGACATTGGATTTTATTCTATGTTGATTGATCTCTATTAAATATACATCTGTTTGGTCGCAGAGAATTTATTCTCTTGCTTAACGCCCTTCTCTGAGACGTACGAGCTCAGAGGTTGTATATCGATGGACATCAGTCGCATGGAGTGAATTGCCAATGTGGCACGCGTAAGTGGCAATTGATCAAGGCTTCTTCTGAAAAGCAAAGTCTTGTGGTTGATGATCAAAGCACGGCCTGTGTGGCGTAGCTTTGTGTATAGCGTGAATTCGCGAGCCTCACACCTCGGTATGAGTCAAAAACGGGATACGGACCCAAGGAGTGCACGACGTTTCTTTCTAGCTACGGTGGTGTTAGTGACCTACCAGCCATGACATTTATATACTTTTCACCTGTGTGGTTGTTGGATACGAGGCGCCTCGGATATAGGTCTGTAAGGACCGGTAAACGTGTGTTCATGAATTGCCAATCCTCAAAAGTAAGAGAGGACCGGCCTTGGAGGATCCAGGGATTGCTGTGTGTAGTCCCGAGGCATTTGCTAGAGTGTCTCGAATCGGAGAGGAGCTTGCCCCTTGCCTCGACTCATGATGGAATCCAATTTCCAATACGTGATATTGCGGTTTTAATTGTAGAACTAGTATGGCGACATGATAGATGGTATTCATGCCGCCTATGATTGATATTTATGATTGAAATTGTTTTGATGCTATACATTTATAATAGTATCAAATAATGTGGTTTAAACGTATCAAGCATGCTTTGGCTGTTATAAGGTAAAAACCCTATCCTCCGGCTTGCGTTGCATTGTGTGATGGGACCTGGGTCTTATAACAGCTTAATTTTTCTTTATTTAGCATTGCGTTGTTTGTTTTATGCACTGTTATTCTTGGGAGGAAACTCGTTCCGTGTTATACGGCGTGGTCCCTTGATTTACCGAACTTTAAACTAAAGAATTATAACTGTTTTAGTTCTCACACCAGTCACAAGACTGACCTAGAGTTTATTGTTTTAACCTAAACTCTGGGTGCCCCTATTTTCCACACGGGCAGCTAGTAGTTTTGGTTTTGCAGATTTATATCCACAGGGTCCTGATTTACAGCTGGAACGATGCTCGGAAAGCTCTGTATCCGTGTATCACTTTCAGTTGTGTTTTGTATATTTTTCCGCTGCTATGTAATTTATTGTAATCTCTGATATTTATCGAATGTAATTTATTCATTTATACTCTGTATGGAATTGTAGTAATAATAATGAAATGTTCTTCCGTTTGCATTCTATTTTGTCTTTTCCTCAACGCTATCCATGCTTTCCTTCACGGGGAAGTTCGGGTCATGTCAGCCTGAGTAGAACGCACCGTGCCGCGGCAGTTCGCGAATTTTGACCATTGACTTCGAATTGACTTTGCGGGAGATCCGACCGTCGGAATCTCCTGAAACCGGAACCGTTGGGTTCGTATCGAAAAGAGCTTTCCAATGAATATTAGAAATTTGAAATCTAATAGTTGGATTCGGAATTATGTCCAAATCAAATTTGGAAAAGGTCGCTGTAAGTGCAGTTCGGTGGCCGTTATTGAAAACCGACTGTACGGGCCTTGATAAAATTATTAAAATTAATAATAATTTATGTAAAATCATAATATATGAATTGGAAAGAACTGGGATGAAAAATTCTACATTTGTAAGGATAAAAATGTATTTTTATCGAAATGAACTAGTTATGAACTAGAATTATTATCCAATATTTTTGAATAAATAAATTGGATTTGAAGTGGTTTTAAAAATAATCAGAATTTCCTATATACAAATTGGAATGGATTTGAATCGAAATTCTCTTCGGAATATTTCGATGTTGGATTTCATGATTATACAGATATGGTGGTGGAAATTTGAAAGATATATTTATATCATTATTTCCAATACGATATTTGTTGGTTTCAGGATTTGATATTGAATATAAGCCGATATATTTTCTATTCAGAGCCTTGTGTTTAATATCAAATGGGATTTTGGGTTCGTCGTGAATGGTGTCTTAAATAACACTATTCTTGAACCCAGTTTAGAAAAGAATAAATCTTTTAATTAAGATGTAGTGAAATTGTCCAATTAATTATTATTTAATTGGAATTGAATTTAAATTAGTTTTTGGAGTTTATCGTGAGCGGTGTTTTGAATAACATCTGTTCTTTAACCCGATTAACAATGAAATGTGATTTTGGGTTTATCGTGAACCGTGTTTTAGATGACATTGGTTCTTTAACCCAGTTAAAGACAGGATATTGATTTTTAGGAAGATTAAAACTAAGTGGAGTTTTATTGAATTTTTAATTAGATGAAAGTGATCTAGAATGGAGTATCACCAGTTTTGCTCCAAAGCGATAGTAAAATCTTTAACTAGATTTGAACGTGAAATGGTAATTAATATTTACTGATAACAACGTGGTGCTAGATATGGAGTATTACCAGTTTTGCTCCATGGGATGAATATGTTGGGATTGGGAAATAAAATAAATAATTACTTCGGTGTGGTTCGCTAATCCCGACTAGTTTGGAAAACCATAATATTGTTTGAAATGATGTCCAAGGGAAGATTAAAGAACAAATTTAGAATAATTTATCTTTGATAAAATTAATGGGAACATTTCCCTAAGAATGTGAATATTTGAATAAAAAAATATTCTGAATTGGAATGAGGCGTATGTTGTGTTTGTGTAACATTTGTTTATTATATACGCGGGTTGTTCGGAAAGGCCGGGTTTATACCCATTCTAAATAACCGATTCGATGATAAGTCGAAGATGAAGACGGTGGTTGAAGATCGGAGGTCTTCACATCGTTTGGGTGATTACTGATGATCTTGATTGGGCTGTACATCTAAGAGGAGGGAATCAGTTGGTGATCGTCCAGACGTACTTAGAGATCGATGGATATGTGAGGAATAAGGTTCCTCCGGTTTCGTTCATACCCAGAACGAACTTGTAAATGGACCGTGTGTTTGACATTGGATTTTATTCTGTGTGATTGATTTCTATTAAATATATATCTATTTGGCGGTGGAGAATTTATTCTCTTTCTTAATGCCTTTCTCTGAGACATACGAGCTTAGAGGTTATACATCGATAGATATCAATCGCATGACATGAATTGTCTGTGTAGCATGCCTAAGTGGAAAATGATCAATTCTTGTGGTTGATGATCAAAGCACGGCCTATGTGGCATAGCTTTGTGTATGGCGTTAATTCGCGAGCCTCACACCCCGGTATGAGTCAAAAACGGGATAGTGACTACAGGGAAAGCACGACGTTTCTTTCTAGCTATGGGTGATGTCAGTGACCTACCAGCCATTACATTTATATACTTTTACCTATGTGGTTGTTGGATGCGAGGCGCCTCGGATATAGGTTTGAAAGGACCGGGAAACGTATGTTCAGGAATTGCCAATCCTCAAAAGTAAGAGAGGACCGGCCCTGAAGATCCAGGATCGCTGTATGTGGTCCTAAGACTTTTGCTAGAGTGTCTCGAACGGAGAGGAGCTTGCCCCTTGCCTCGACTCATGACAGAAATCCAATTTCCAATACGTGAAATTTGGTTTTATTTGTAGAGCCTAGTATGGCGACATAGTAGCATGGGATACTATGCCGTCTATGATTGATACATTTATATTCGAAGTTGTTTTGACACTATACACTTATAATAGTATCAAGTGATTTGTTTTAAACGTATTAAGCATTATTTGGCTGTTATAAGGTAAAACCCTATCCTCCGGCTTGCATTGCATTGTGTGATGGGACCTGGGTCTTGTAATAGCTTCATTTTTCTTTATTTAGCATTGCGCTGTTTGTTTTATGCACTGGTATTCTTGGGAGGAAACTCGTTCCATGTTATACGGCGTGGTCCCTTGATTTACCTAACTTTAAAATAAAGATTAATAACTGTTTTATTTCTCACACCAGCCACATGACTGACCTGGAGTTTATTGTTTTAACCTAAACTCTGGGTGCCCTTATTTTCGACACAGGCAGCTAGTAGTTTTGATTTTGCAGATTTATATTCACGGGATCCTGGTTTACAGCTGGAATGATATTCGGAAAGCTCTGTGTCCGTATATCGCCTTCAGTTGTGTTTTGTATTATTTTTCCGCTTCTAGGTATTTAAATGTAATTTAAATCTCTGATATTTGTCAAATGTGTAATATTGATTCATACTCTGTGATATTCTTGTATTCTGATGGAATTGTTGTAATAAGCAATGAAATGTTCTTCTGTTTGCGTTCTGATTTGCCTTGTCCTCAAAGTAATTCGTTCTTTCTCTTCTCTTCGGAGACCGGGGAAGTTCGGGTCGCTTCACGTACCTCTTATGTGTATGCAAATTTTACAAAAATCCTTTTAAAACATGATGCTCACATCCTAAATATCACTACAACAAAACGAGGATTTGATAGCTATACTGCATAGCGTTCCTACATTTAGTGGTTCACGCTCCAAAACTCTTAAGAGTTTAAATGCTATTTAGAAAGAAATCTTTGATCCCAACACTATTCAAGAACAGGGAGGCGGGACCGAATTTTCGTTGTGCGGGAAATAAAATAAATGCTTTTGCCCATTTCCTTCCAAAACATCATCTTCTCAAAGTCGCCTGTCGTATGTTATAAATCTTCATGGCCTCCTCCTCAAGCGTCGCCTCCGCCCCCAGAGGATAGCGCATCGCCTCCAAACCTGTCATATCTCGCGTCTTTTCAAATCGCTCTTGGTCGATAGCTGATACGGCATCCCCCAAATCGCTGCTATCATCCTTTATCGAAATCGCGATCGCTAATGCTGTCTAATCTTTCTGTCTTCGCCGTCGCTAATACTGTCTCCTTCTTCTATTCTCATTTTACCGAGTATCGTCCTTTTTTTTCTTTTATGTATACAAGATAACTTTAGAAAAAAGAGGCCTAATTATAGTTTCTCCCTTCAAGCCATTCCTACCCTTCTCGCTTTTACATAGATTACCAACTACACCATATTGCTTGCGTTCTACAAACCGAACCTTACTTTCCAACTTCTCCCCCTTTTTTTTCACTTCGCTTTCATTTGAGTTGTTTTTCACTTCAGATTTTTTGGATTCTCACCTTCAATTTGAAGACTTAATCAACAATTCCAAGTAAGCTTCAATGGTTGATGAAGGAGAATGGCAGGCGTGCAGTTTGTGATACAAAATTGATGAGTGCTTGATGGTTCCGGTTAACTACTATCAGAGGTAAAGGATGCACCGCATTCAAATAGTTAGGTAACTTCTTAAACTGATTCCAATACATACGATAAATTTGCTATTTGGTATTTACTAGATGACGCTTGTTGAGAAAATTGTCATGTAACACAACTTTCCCTAATTTCTCAGGCAGTCGCATCTTCTTCGATTTCAACTCTAACACTGCTCAACACCGGGCTTGCTTCATCTCCTAGTTTGGATGACCAGTACTCACGCTGGCCAGATGTTGATGCTTCTGTCCCCATTTCCGTCCCTGTTGAATTATAAGTTCAACCCTACTGTTTTTTAATATGCTCTCTTGGCACGTGTTACTACTTGCTTCTGCAACTATGCTACTGTCTTCTCTGTCCATGACTACATAACATGCTTCTCTGCTTTAGGTACCCATGTTGCAGCTTTACTTTGTTTAACACTTTCTATTTATTACCATTCTTTCCTGTCACTTTATGTTTGATACAAAACATGATGTTACCTAAATGATAATTGTCGATCACTGAATGAAAAGCATTTGTTTTGGTCTGCAAATGGATAATTGGATTCTAATGTATTTATGACTTTTTAATAGTTTGCATGAACTTAACTAAAAAATTCCATCTAAAACTATGCATATATATGTACTTCATTACGTATTTTTGGATAGATGTGCATATATATGTACTTCATTACATATTCAAAGCAGCGAAATTGTTTGTGTCATCACACGTAGAGAATGATGTGTTCTGGGCACTAGATGATTTCGTGAAGCACCATTTTTACCTCTTTTTCTTCCAGCAGTGCTTTCTCCATAAATTATGTCTGTGCTTAGATGCTCATAGGGATTCCAGATAGGCCAGCGGTTGCACTTATCATATTAAAAGAGATTAAAAGAAAATTTGATGGATAAGGTAATGCTCAAAACCGTTACATTAAACATATATATGCTGAAGATATTGTGAAGGTTCTCCAGGGGCCATGTAAGGCGTGAGCTGAATATATTCATTATCTATTTTTTTATACTGTTAATTTGCAATGTCCATTTTGATTACTGCAGACTGATGCTACCTATTTGTTGTATTATTTATTAAGGGAAAACAAGGTGTCATTTACCACATTTATAGAAGAGTCGTATTAACCATGATCACGATCTGCTTGAAAACGCTGGTTTGTTTTGTGTGACAGCTCAATTTTATATGCTTCTTGCTGGAAATCCAGAGTGGCTTGTATGTATGTAATACTTTTATTTGACAGCAGCGTCTCAACCCCTTTCACTCAACGTTCTATGCACAAAAACGTATGTATGTTCTCGATCAAATTTATATGTTGTAGTCAATTAAGTGATATGTGCAAATAACTTAAGGTCGAAGTAACATATATTGATACATAATTATTATAATAATAGTTGGAAAATTTAGAGTGGAAGCGGATATGATTCTTATAGTCGGGAAGACCATCAAAAACTGGTTAGGCCCTTGGAAAGGACACCATTGATGTGGTAGATTTCACCAGAGACTGTGCGCATCGAAAGTCTCAAAGGTTTCATTTGTTGGATGCATGCACATATCTTGACATAATCAATGGTAAATTACTGAGATCCTTTTGACTTTGTTAATGATTAATTTTAATAACAATAATTTAATTTGCACTATAATTTTTTTTGTTTTTGTTTTAGGGAGGAATGTGGATGACTGATCTATCAACGTGTAAGTTGGAATATACGGTCCTGATGCTGAAACCATGTAAGTTATTACATTTTCTACATTGGTCTCAATGTCATATTACTTGGTTTTTTTTTGTAACTATATAATAATATGACATAATGGGATTCAAATTTTTTTTTTAAAAGAAATATATGCATTACACTTTAACTATTGCCATTGCCTTATTCTCAATTCTCCCATTAGTCTCATATTATGTGGTTTTATACAAAAATAGGATGACGAAATGTGTACAAGAATAACAAAATAAGCTGTTGTGTGTTGTGGATGATGCAGTGAAAATTATTTCTTCCAAGTTGTGAATTTAATTGAGAATTATTACCTGATGTTTAGTTGGTGTTCTACATACATATGTTACAAGCTTAAGGACTATCACTTATGTTTAGCTCAAATACTACAAATACCTATGTTTTTGTTGCATGTTCCTGCATTTTGATATTTTGAATTTGTCACTACTTTTGACTTTGGCTAACTATTAACTAAAAGAATTAACGTTATATCTACATGGCATTACATACAGCTAGGGTTGTTATTCTTCCATATAAATACTATAAACAATAATAATGCTGGATATGATCAGTTTTGATGTGGGAGAGCATCACCTAGATTGTTAATACATTTTTTGTTCTGTTTTTACCTCTTCCAATATTATTTCCCAGTAGAGTTGATGATCTAGACAATGGAAATGAAATTTATGACATCCTCAGATAGATGAATAATCTGTTGCTATATTACTATTTTCATTCGTTCCGCTTTCATGGGTAATAATATACTATTAGTAAATTGATGTTGTAGTTAAAATCATGCATTCAAAAGTTATGGACTCATGGTAGATAGCTACAAAGTGACAACAGTGCTCATAGCAGGAGACATTATGTATAACGGACGTTCTCACTATTAAAAATGCCATAATTTATCATGCGTATCACTACGACATGGAATTAAAACTTTAGATTGGTACATAGATTGATGATTAAATTTGTATAACATTGTAATTGTAATGTTGAATGTCTCAGATCAGATCAAATATTGTATTATGGGTAGTAGTTCAATGATTGGTTAATATACTTTGATTTTATAATTTATTTTCCTAAGCATTATGATATCTTTAATGAGTATTTACTGTTTGTAAAGTCAGTCGAGGATGTAAGGAAACATTACCAACAATCTAGGTGAGGACATCAGGTGCATTGAGTCCGGGAATGTTCCTTTCCCTTACTCTCAGCCTAACACTACTTCTCGTGGTAGACTCAGAAACGAAGAGCAACGATATTTATCACTTGTATCATTATCTTAGTGATATGTCATTAAATTTTATTTATTGTTGTAATAACCCGGAAATTCTGGGCCAGTTTAAAATTTTTATTTTGGCAACTTTAGCGAATTTTGATTATTTAAAATGAATTATTTTAAATAATATTGATGAAAATTTATTTTTAATATAATAGAACGTATATATTATATACGCGTCGTCGTTAGAATATAAATATTTATATATAATTATAAATAGAATTGAAAATGGCGCGGTAGTTCGATAATTCGATTTCAAACTTCAATTGAATGTACCGGGTGGAAAACAATCCGGATTTTAGTGAAACCAAACATGATAGGATCTAATTGATAATATCTTTCTATCGAATCCGAAAAATCAAGATTTCATAGCGGGAATCAAAAGATATGTCCAGTTGAAAATTCTGAATAGTCGCTATGGAATTCAGGCCCTTAAAATGGAAATTTTGCAAATGACCTCGGATTTCGACGAAACCACTTTTTTTGGATCTGCAGTGTCAAATTATTGCTAGATTCCAAATTTCATAATTTTTCGAATCAATATGTGAGCGTGGCAAAGGAAAACGCGTTTGACCAGTTTCAGTTGATTTTAATCGACTGGAAATTGGCCATTTTTCGAGCGGTCTTAGAATTCGACGAAACTAGTTTTGTTAGGACCGTTCGTCAATACGAAGCTAGAAAATATTTTTCGAGAATTTTTAAAGTTAGTATGTGACCCCGGTAATTTGAAATGTACGTTTAAAATTCAATATAGTGATTTAAATGTAAATTTAACGGAAACTGATTGTAACAATCAAATCAGCCTA
Organism: Allium sativum; assembly: GCA_030737875.1. Classification (NCBI taxonomy): domain Eukaryota; kingdom Viridiplantae; phylum Streptophyta; class Magnoliopsida; order Asparagales; family Amaryllidaceae; genus Allium; species Allium sativum. The sequence continues at coordinate 342,483,398 of CM060920.1, read as the reverse complement.
CGATACATATCCTATTGTGTTCGGAATGGGGGTGAAACACTATGGACGACAGGCGGTGGGCCTCGTTACGAGGTCGTATGTAAAAGTCAACTATTAGCAAAATAATAAAAAATTAAATTAAATAAAAAAAATATATCTCTTCCTCTCCTCTGCCCCCCCCCCCCCCCCGTTCATTTCGATTTCAAACAAAAGAAAAAAAAAACGACGAAGCAACCCTCGTCGGAGCTCCTCTACACCACCGCCACCACAGCCTAGCCACCTCGCTTCGCAACCCCGACCATCTCCTTCCTCTTCGACTCTCGCGCCTGCAGCCTCCACATCGAGATGGACCACAAACCCTAGCGCCGCCTTCCCCCGAATCCAGACCACCACAACCGCCGACGCCTGGTCCTCCTCCTGCCGCCGACATCGACGCCCCCTCTAGAAGCCAGCTCCGACGAAGACGATGCCCCCCTTTTTCTTCGAGATACAGTAAGTTTTTTTTTCTTCTTTATTTTATTTTTATTTTAATCTGAAAATTTCGATTTTAGAATTTAAAACTGATTTCGATTTTAAAAGATTTAAAACTGATTTCGATTTTAAAAAGAAACTGATTAGAAAAAGGTTTGAACTTCAAAAAGAAAAAGGTTTGAACTTCAAAAAGAAAAAGATTTGAACATCGAAGCATACTAAAAATTTGATTTTTATATATTGAATAGCGAACTAAAAATGTGATTTTTATATATTGAACTTCGAAGTAAAAATGTGATTTTTATATATTGAACTTCGAAATAAAAATATGATTTTTATATATTGAACTTCGAAATAAAAATATGATTTTTATATATTGAACTTCGAAATAAAAATGTGACTTTTATATATTGAACTTCGAAATAAAAATATGATTTTTATATATTGAACTTCGAAATAAAAATATGATTTTTATATATTGAACTTCGAAATAAAATTATGATTTTTATATATTGAACTTCGAAATAAAAATATGATTTTTATATATGGAATAGCGAAGTAAAAATTCGATTTTTACATATGTAGTGGCTACAGCAACGAAGATGCGATGACGACGAAGATTTCTATCAAAGAAGAGTCAAGATGTTTGGATAGCTATCAGTGAAAACTTCTCACCTTTCAATTTCTTTTCTAGTTATTTATATATACTAGGATGCAGACGGTGCTTAGTAGCACCCGACACAATCGTCCACAGACCATGGACTTGTTTGTTTGGTTGCATAGATTAGTTATATGATTTGATTTGAATTTGGTTGTTTGGTGATTTTGATTGATATGTGAATGGTGTGGGCCTTCACTAGACCGGGGATAAGGCTAGGCCTCATCCCGTTTCTAGTATCGTGCCGTTATGCCGCCGAAATTTTCTAAAATATGTTAGAAAAATAAAAATATCATTTTATTTAAAGAATGAACTGAATAGAAATTCATATGTTGAAATAAAATGTTTTATCGTTAAAAATATAATTTTTAACGTGAAGTGAATAAAATAAAATATTCATTTACAAACCGGACGGTTTGTTTATGTACACCTATTTGAATGACATTGATTGGGACGATAAATTTCACACATCGCCCAACTGCACAAATAAAATCTGTGTTTGATTGTTTGAAACCCTACACAGGTGTTGGGATGAAATTTGAAGTTCACTCATCCTGATTGATTAAATATGTCGATCGATTGATTGACAGGCTGTTATAAGCGTTAGATATCTATATTTGATGCTTATACAGTGTAGTGCACTTTGGTTGATGGTTGATTATTTTTCAATGCTATTATACATGTGTTGTATGAAAATCCATATAATTAACTTTATATGGTAATTGATTGGGCCTCATTCCAATTTGAAAAATAAAGAATATTATAAAATAAAAGTTCATGTGTTGACAGTACTCATCCATTGAGATTGGTCATGTGTTGAACGAAATATTTTAGTAATAAAATTTACACCTTTATCGATAAAATAAAAGTTCATGTGTTGGCAGTACTCATCCATTGAGATTGGTCATGTGTTGAACGAAATATTTTGATAATAACAACTATTTTGAAAAAGAAATATTTGAAATAGAATATTGGAAAATAGAAATTTATGAAGCCGTGTTGATTAGATTGACGCCATTTTGACGTGAACGATATTTATATCGATTTTATTCATTTCGAAATGAATTGAATTTAAAACGATTTCGAAATGAATTGAATTGAAAACGATTTCGAAATGAATTGAATTGAAAACGATTTCGAAATGAATTGAATTGAAAACGATTTCGAAATGAATTGAATTGAAAACGATTTCGAAATGAATTGAATTGAAAACGATTTCGAAATGAATTGAAAGCGAATTGAAACGAATTCAAATTGAATTGAAATTTGAATTGAATAGAAATGAATTTTAAAACGAATTTATAAAGAAGAATTCCATTTTGATTTGAATTGAAAAGGAAGTTGAAATTGCTTTTGAAACGAATTTAAAACTATTTATATAATTCGTTTTAAATAGAAATCGACGAAGTATATATTATATATATTATATATATAATATAATGGCCTGAATAGAATGCGTCGTGCCGCGGCAGTTCGTGAATTTCGACCATTTATTTCAAACGGACATTATGGGAGATCCGACCGTCGGATTCTCCTAAAACCGGAACCGTTGGGTTCGTATCGAAAAGAGCTTTCTAATGAATATTAAAAATTTGAAATCTAATGGTTGGATTTGGAGTTACGTCCAAATCAAATTTGAAAAAGGTCGCTGTAAGTGCAGTTCGATGGCCGTTGATGGAAATCGACTGTACGGGCCTTGATAAAATTATTAAAAATAGTAATAATTTGTGTAAAATCATAAGAAATGATTTAGAAAGAATTGGGATGAAAAACTCCATATTTGAAAAGATAAAAATAGATTTTTATCGAAATGAACTAGTTTTGAACTAGAATTATAATTCTATTTATTTTTAAATAAATAAATTAAATTTGAAAAGGGTTTTAAAAATAACCATAATTTCCAATGATTGCATTGGAGTGGAATTGAATCGAAATTGTCTTCGGAACATTTCGATGTTGGAATTCGTGATTATACGGATGTTATGGAAATTTGAAAGATACATATTTATATCGTTATTTCCAATACGACATTTGTTAATCATAGAATTTGATATTGAATATAAGCCGATATATTTTCTATTCAGAGCCTTATATTGAATATCAAATGTGATTTGGGTTTGTCGTGAATGGTGTCTTCACTAACACTGTTCTTGAACCCAATTGAGAAAAGATTAAATCTTTTTATTTAGATTTAATGAAGTTTACCAATTAAATAATATTTAATTGGAATTGAATTGATATTGATTTTTGGGTTTATCGTGAACAGTGTTTTAAACAACACTCGTTCTTTAACCCGATAATTAATGAATGTGATTTTTGGGTTTACCGTGAACAGTGTTTTAAACAACACTCGTTCTTTAACCCGATAATTAATGAATGTGATTTTGGGTTTATCGTGAACTGTGTTTTTAAATGACACGGATTCTTTAACCCAGTTAACGATTAAAACTAAGTGGAGTTTTAATGAATCTTTAATTAGATTGAAATGATCGAAAATGGAGTATCACCAGTTTTGCTCCAGACGATAGTTAAATCTTTAATTAGATTTGAACGTGAAATGGTAATTGAATTTACCGATAACACCGGGGTGTTAGATATGAAGTATAGCCAGTTTTACTTCATGGGATGAATAGGTTGGGATTGGGAAATTAAAACAAATGATTACTTCGGTAAGGTTCGCTAATCCCGACTAGTTTGAATTGAGATTCAAAAATAGATTAAAGAACAAATTCAAGGAATTTATCTTGGATAAAATTAATGGGAACCTTTCCCTATGAATGTGAAATTTAGAACTAACTGTCGGTTAGCCAAGCAGAATGGTTTTCTGAATATTGATCTGATGTTGGTTTCGGCTTTCGTTGTTAATATTTGGGGAATTATTCTCTTGATTAATTTACGGTTAGTGACTAATGAATTGGAATGAGGCGTATGTTGTGTTTGTGTAACACTTATTTAAAATATACGCAAGTTATTCGGAAAGACCGGGTTTATCCCATTCTGAATAACTGATACGACGATAAGTCGAAGATGAAGACGGTGGTCAAAGACCAGAAGTCTTCACGTCGTTTGGGTAATTACTGATGATCTTGATTGGGCTGTACACCCAAGAAGATGGAAACAGTTAGTGATCGTCCAGACGTACTTGGAGATCGATGGATATGCGGGGTACTAGGTGCCTCCGGTTTCGTTCAGACCCAGAACGGACTTGTAAATGGACTGTGTGTCTGACATTGGATTTTAGTCCGTGTGATTGATCTCTATTAAATATATATCTGTTTGGCGGCGGGGAATTTATTCTTTTGCTTAACGCCCTTCTCTGAGACGTACGAGCTCAGGGGTTATATATTGATGGATATCAAACGCATGGAGTGAATGGCCTATGTGGCATGCCTAAGTGGCAATTGATCGAGGCTTCTGTTGAAAAGCAAAGTCTTGTGGTGATGATCAAAGCACGGCCTTTGTGGCGTAGCTTTGTGTAACGTTTGCTTCGCGAGTTTCACACCCGGTATGAACCAAAAACGGGAGACGGACCTCAGGGAGGGCATGCGTTTACTTCTAGCTAAAAAGTGGCGTCAGTGGTTTTACACGCCCTGACGAGTTTGACTTATGTGGTTGTTGCTGTTGCGAGGCGCCTCGGTTTGATCGGACGATCCGGGTCCGATGGAGTCATTCGTTGGCTCATTTACGCCCCAAAGGGCGGGGAAACGTAGTGTTCAGGCATTTTAATCCACATCGGTGGACCGGCCCTGACGACCCAAGGGTCACTCGAGCTCTGATCCTGAGACTCGGGCTAGACAGTCTCGAATCAGTTGAGGACTATCTTTTGCCTCGGTTCATAGATGGAAACCCAATTTCCAAATACGTGACTTTGCGATTTCGATTGTAAATCTATATATGGCGACATAGTGGCATGGGACGCTCATGTCGCCTATGATTGATACTTATGATTTGAAGTTGTTTTATACACTATGCACTTATAATAGTATCAAATGATTTGTTTTAAACGTATCAAGCATTCTTTGGCTGTTATAAGGGAAAACCCTATCCCCCGGCTTGCGTTGCATTGTGTGATAGGACCAGGGTCTTATAACAGCTTCATTTTTCTTTATTTAGCATTGCGCTGTTGTCTCATGCACTGGTATTCTTGGGAGGAAACCCGTTCCGTGTTATACGGCGTGGTCCCTTGATTTACCTAACTTTCAAATAAAGATTAATAACTGTTTTAGTTCTCACACCAGTCACATGACTGACCTGGAGTTTATTGTTTTAACCTAAACTCTGGGTACCCTTATTTTGACATGGGCAGCTAGTAGTTTTGGTTTTGCAGATTTATATTCACAGGATCCTGGTTTACAGCTGGAACGATATCCGGAAAGCTTTGTATCCGTATATCTCCTTCTAGTTGTGTATTGTATTATTTTCCGCTGCGATGTATTTAAATGTAATTTAAATCTCTAATATTTCTGTGTAATATTCATTTATACTCTGTATATTCTTGTAATCTGATGCATTGTTGTAATATACAACGAAATGTTCTTTTGTCTGTGTTCTGTTGTGGCTTGTTCTCGAACTATCCGACACTCTCCTTTACGGGGAAGTTACGGGTCTTCACAGTTGGTATCAGAGCTTTGGTTTACAAAGTAGAGAACAAGGCACATTAGAACCATACGAAAGAATTCATCAGAAACTGGATTAGTAATATCCAACGAGAATGACTCGTTAGAGATAGGATCAGTAGTATCCTAGAACGAGTGTAAAGAGTATATTTTTAAAGTGAAATCAAATTTTGTTTTGAAAATTTAAATCAACTATTCGTATTTGATTATTTGTTTATATTGATTTTGGACAATTCAGTATATAAAGAATTTGCATATACGCCTTGCAAACGTATATTCAAATTTTTAATATATTGGATAGATATAGAATCACATTCTAGTCGCACGAACCTGATTCTGATGATTGACGCGTCATCATTAGTAATTATTTTCGTGTTTCGAAGATGTGATATCTATATATTTCCATTAGACTGGTGTGAGAACCAAAACTAATATAGCTAGAATACATTGTTGTGATTTGGCCTCAAAACATGATTTTCTTTATATATATATCAAATTTATGAATTTGAAACGTTAATCCACTAATTGATTGATGTTTGTGTTGTTTGTTTAGTTGTTTGATAATTTTGAACCATTATGCCTAATTTGATCGGATAATGAATTGTATTGAATTTTGGTCGCATTTGCTTGTATATACATATACTTATATTGAACAGGTCATAGCAAGAAGGCTAGAGCAGAGAATAAAATTTGTTTGCCCGACAAATAGGTACATGTTTACTACATAATTTACTGTTTTGTTTGGGTGATGATGATTTTATGAGCCTATTGGCTAGCCGCTTGGCTTTTTCTTTTTCTTTTTGAGATCTGAAGGACCGGGGAAGCTATTTGAAATTCCCCGATGCTCCCGGTGCAGGGGAGGTTATGGCGAAATTTTTCGAAAATTTAGGGTGTTAGCCAAATTTTTGAAATTTTGAAAATTCTCAGAAACTGAAAAGTTGGAGAATGGAAGCCCGACCGAACATAGAATTGATAATCAAACTACTTTCGACTTTTGTTCCTTTTCGGGGACGAAAAGTTTTAAGTGGGGGAGATTGTAATAACGCGGAAATTCTGGGCCAGTTTAAAATTTTTATTTTGGCAACTTTAGCGAATTTTGATTATTTAAAATGAATTATTTTAAATAATATCGACGAAAATTTATTTTTAATATAATAGAACGTATATATTATATACGCGTCGTCGTTAGAATATAAATATTTATATATAATTATAAATAGAATTGAAAATGGCGCGGTAGTTCGATAATTCGATTTCAAACTTCAATTGAATGTACCGGGTGCAAAACAATCCGGATTTTAGTGAAACCAAAAATGATAGGATCTAATTGATAATATCTTTCTATCGAATCCGAAAAATCAAGATTTCATAGCGGGAATCAAAAGATATGTCCAGTTGAAAATTCTGAATAGTCGCTATGGAATTCAGGCCCTTAAAAATGGAAATTTTGCAAATGACCTCGGATTTCGACGAAACCACTTTTGTTGGATCCGCAGTGTCAAATTATTGCTAGATTCCAAATTTCATAATTTTTCGAATCAATATGTGAGCATGGCAAAGGAAAACGCGTTTGACCAGTTTCAGTTGATTTTAATCGACTGGAAATTGGCCATTTTTCAAGCGGTCTCAGAATTCGACGAAACTAGTTTTGTTAGGACCGTATCGTCAATACGAAGCTAGAAAATATTTTTCGAGAATTTTTAAAGTTAGTATGTGACCCCGGTAATTTGAAATGTACGTTTAAAATTCAATATAGTGATTTAAATGTAAATTTAACGGAAACTGATTGTAACAATCAAATCAGCTTACGATACATATCCTATTGTGTTCGGAATGGGGGTGAAACGCTATGGACGACAGGCGGTGGGCCTCGTTATGAGGTCGTATGTAAAAGTCAACTATTAGCAAAATAATAAAAAATTAAATTAAAAAAAAAAAATATCTCTTCCTCTCCTCTGCCCCCCCCCCCCCCCCCCCGTTCATTTCGATTTCAAACAAAAGAAAAAAAAACGACGAAGCAACCCTCGTCGGAGCTCCTCTACACCACCGCCACCACAGCCTAGCCACCTCGCTTCGCAACCCCGACCATCTCCTTCCTCTTCGACTCTCGCGCCTGCAGCCTCCACATCGAGATGGACCACAAACCCTAGCGCCGCCTTCCCCCGAATCCAGACCACCACAACCGCCGACGCCTGGTCCTCCTCCTGCCGCCAACATCGACGCCCCCCCTAGAAGCCAGCTCCGACGAAGACGACGCCCCCCCTTTTTCTTCGAGATACAGTAAGTTTTTTTTCTTCTTTATTTTATTTTTATTTTAATCTGAAAATTTCGATTTTAGAATTTAAAACTGATTTCGATTTTAAAAGATTTAAAACTGATTTCGATTTTAAAAAGAAACTGATTAGAAAAAGGTTTGAACTTCAAAAAGAAAAAGGTTTGAACTTCAAAAAGAAAAAGATTTGAACATCGAAGCATACTAAAAATTCGATTTTTATATATTGAATAGCGAACTAAAAATGTGATTTTTATATATTGAACTTCGAAGTAAAAATGTGATTTTTATATATTGAACTTCGAAATAAAAATATGATTTTTATATATTGAACTTCGAAATAAAAATGTGACTTTTATATATATTGAACTTCGAAATAAAAATATGATTTTTATATATTGAACTTCGAAATAAAAATATGATTTTTATATATTGAACTTCGAAATAAAAATATGATTTTTATATATTGAACTTCGAAATAAAAATATGATATTTATATATGGAATAGCGAAGTAAAAATTCGATTTTTACATATGTAGTGGCTACAGCAACGAAGATGCGATGACGACGAAGATTTCTATCAAAGAAGAGTCAAGATGTTTGGATAGCTATCAGTGAGAACTTCTCACCTTTCAATTTCTTTCTAGTTATTTATATATACTAGGATGCAGACGGTGCTTAGTAGCACCCGACACAATCGTCCACAGACCATGGACTTGTTTGTTTGGTTGCATAGATTAGTTATATGATTTGATTTGAATTTGGTTGTTTGGTGATTTTGATTGATATGTGAATGGCGTGGGCCTTCACTAGACCGGGGATAAGGCTAGGCCTCGTCCCGTTTCTAGTATCGTGCCGTTATGCCGCCGAAATTTTCTAAAATATGTTAGAAAAATAAAAATATCATTTTATTTAAAGAATGAACTGAATAGAAATTCATATGTTGAAATAAAATGTTTTATCGTTAAAAATATAATTTTTAACGTGAAGTGAATAAAATAAAATATTCATTTACAAACCGGACGGTTTGTTTATGTACACCTATTTGAATGACATTGATTGGGACGATAAATTTCACACATCGCCCAACTGCACAAATAAAATCTGTGTTTGATTGTTTGAAACCCTACACAGGTGTTGGGATGAAATTTGAAGTTCACTCATCCTGATTGATTAAATATGTCGATCGATTGATTGACAGGCTGTTATACGCGTTAGATATCTATATTTGATGCTTATACAGTGTAGTGCACTTTGGTTGATGGTTGATTATTTTTCAATGCTATTATACATGTGTTGTATGAAAATCCATATAATTAACTTTATATGGTAATTGATTGGGCCTCATTCCAATTTGAAAAATAAAGAATATTATAAAATAAAAGTTCATGTGTTGACAGTACTCATCCATTGAGATTGGTCATGTGTTGAACGAAATATTTTAGTAATAAAATTTACACCTTTATCGATAAAATAAAAGTTCATGTGTTGACAGTACTCATCCATTGAGATTGGTCATGTGTTGAACGAAATATTTTGATAATAACAACTATTTTGAAAAAGAAATATTTGAAATAGAATATTGGAAAATAGAAATTTATGAAGCCGTGTTGATTAGATTGACGCCATTTTGACGTGAACGATATTTATATCGATTTTATTCATTTCGAAATGAATTGAATTAAAAACGATTTCGAAATGAATTGAATTAAAAACGATTTCGAAATGAATTGAATTAAAAACGATTTCGAAATGAATTGAATTGAAAACGATTTCGAAATGAATTGAATTGAAAACGATTTCGAAATGAATTGAATTGAAAACGATTTCGAAATGAATAGAATTGAAAACGATTTCGAAATGAATTGAAAGCGAATTGAAACGAATTCAAATTGAATTGAAATTTGAATTGAATAGAAATGAATTTTAAAACGAATTTATAAAGAAGAATTCCATTTTGATTTGAATTGAAAAGGAAGTTGAAATTGCTTTTGAAACGAATTTAAAACTATTTATATAATTCGTTTTAAATAGAAATCGACGAAGTATATATTATATATATTATATATATAATATAATGGCCTGAATAGAACGCGCCGCGCCTCGGCAGTTCGTGAATTTCGACCATTTATTTCAAACGGACATTACGGGAGATCCGACCGTCGGATTCTCCTAAAACCGGAACCGTTGGGTTCGTATCGAAAAGAGCTTTCTAATGAATATTAGAAATTTGAAATCTAACGGTTGGATTTGGAGTTACGTCCAAATCAAATTTGAAAAAGGTCGCTGTAAGTGCAGTTCGATGGCCGTTGATGGAAATCGACTGTACGGGCCTTGATAAAATTATTAAAAATAGTAATAATTTGTGTAAAATCATAAGAAATGATTTAGAAAGAATTGGGATGAAAAACTCCATATTTGAAAAGATAAAAATAGATTTTTATCGAAATGAACTAGTTTTGAACTAGAATTATAATTCTATTTATTTTTAAATAAATAAATTAAATTTGAAAAGGGTTTTAAAAATAACCAGAATTTCCAATGATTGCATTGGAGTGGAATTGAATCAAAATTGTCTTCGGAACATTTCGATGTTGGAATTCGTGATTATACGGATGTTATGGAAATTTGAAAGATACATATTTATATCGTTATTTCCAATACGACATTTGTTAATCATAGAATTTGATATTGAATATAAGCCGATATATTTTCTATTCAGAGCCTTATATTGAATATCAAATGTGATTTGGGTTTGTCGTGAATGGTGTCTTCACTAACACTGTTCTTGAACCCAGTTGAGAAAAGATTAAATCTTTTTATTTAGATTTAATGAAGTTTACCAATTAAATAATATTTAATTGGAATTGAATTGATATTGATTTTTGGGTTTATCGTGAACAGTGTTTTAAACAACACTCGTTCTTTAACCCGATAATTAATGAATGTGATTTTTGGGTTTATCGTGAACAGTGTTTTAAACAACACTCGTTCTTTAACCCGATAATTAATGAATGTGATTTTGGGTTTATCGTGAACTGTGTTTTTAAATGACACGGATTCTTTAACCCAGTTAACGATTAAAACTAAGTGGAGTTTTAATGAATCTTTAATTAGATTGAAATGATCGAAAATGGAGTATCACCAGTTTTGCTCCAGACGATAGTTAAATCTTTAATTAGATTTGAACGTGAAATGGTAATTGAATTTACCGATAACACCGGGGTGTTAGATATGAAGTATAGCCAGTTTTACTTCATGGGATGAATAGGTTGGGATTGGGAAATTAAAACAAATGATTACTTCGGTAAGGTTCGCTAATCCCGACTAGTTTGAATTGAGATTCAAAAATAGATTAAAGAACAAATTCAAGGAATTTATCTTGGATAAAATTAATGGGAACCTTTCCCTATGAATGTGAAATTTAGAACTAACTGTCGGTTAGCCAAGCAGAATGGTTTTCTGAATATTGATCTGATGTTGGTTTCGGCCTTCGGGGTTAATATTTGGGGAATTATTCTCTTGATTAATTTACGGTTAGTGACTAATGAATTGGAATGAGGCGTATGTTGTGTTTGTGTAACACTTATTTAAAATATACGCGAGTTATTCGGAAAGACCGGGTTTATCCCATTCTGAATAACTGATACGACGATAAGTCGAAGATGAAGACGGTGGTCGAAGACCAGAAGTCTTCACGTCGTTTGGGTAATTACTGATGATCTTGATTGGGCTGTACACCCAAGAAGATGGAAACAGTTAGTGATCGTCCAGACGTACTTGGAGATCGATGGATATGCGGGGTACTAGGTGCCTCCGGTTTCGTTCAGACCCAGAACGGACTTGTAAATGGACTGTGTGTCTGACATTGGATTTTAGTCCGTGTGATTGATCTCTATTAAATATATATCGGTTTGGCGGCGGGGAATTTATTCTTTTGCTTAACGCCCTTCTCTGAGACATACGAGCTCAGGGGTTATATATTGATGGATATCAAACGCATGGAGTGAATGGCCTGTGTGGCATGCCTAAGTGGCAATTGATCGAGGCTTCTGTTGAAAAGCAAAGTCTTGTGGTGATGATCAAAGCACGGCCTTTGTGGCGTAGCTTTGTGTAACGTTTGCTTCGCGAGTTTCACACCCGGTATGAACCAAAAACGGGAGACGGACCTCAGGGAGGGCATGCGTTTCCTTCTAGCTAAAAAGTGGCGTCAGTGATTTTACACGCCCTGACGAGTTTGACTTATGTGGTTGTTGCTGTTGCGAGGCGCCTCGGTTTGATCGGACGATCCGGGTCCGATGGAGTCATTCGTTGGCTCATTTACGCCCCAAAGGGCGGGGAAACGTAGTGTTCAGGCATTTTAATCCACATCGGTGGACCGGCCCTGACGACCCAAGGGTCACTCGAGCTCTGATCCTGAGACTCGGGCTAGACAGTCTCGAATCAGTTGAGGACTATCTTTTGCCTCGGTTCATAGATGGAAACCCAATTTCCAAATACGTGACTTTGCGATTTCGATTGTAAATCTATATATGGCGACATAGTGGCATGGGACGCTCATGTCGCCTATGATTGATACTTATGATTTGAAGTTGTTTTATACACTATGCACTTATAATAGTATCAAATGATTTGTTTTAAACGTATCAAGCATTCTTTGGCTGTTATAAGGGAAAACCCTATCCCCCGGCTTGCGTTGCATTGTGTGATAGGACCAGGGTCTTATAACAGCTTCATTTTTCTTTATTTAGCATTGCGTTGTTGTCTCATGCACTGGTATTCTTGGGAGGAAACCCGTTCCGTGTTATACGGCGTGGTCCCTTGATTTACCTAACTTTCAAATAAAGATTAATAACTGTTTTAGTTCTCACACCAGTCACATGACTGATCTGGAGTTTATTGTTTTAACCTAAACTCTGGGTGCCCTTATTTTGACACGGGCAGCTAGTAGTTTTGGTTTTACAGATTTATATTCACAGGATCCTGGTTTACAGCTGGAACGATATCCGGAAAGCTTTGTATCCGTATATCTCCTTCTAGTTGTGTATTGTATTATTTTCCGCTGCGATGTATTTAAATGTAATTTAAATCTCTGATATTTATGTGTAATATTCATTTATACTCTGTATATTCTTGTAATCTGATGCATTGTTGTAATATACAATGAAATGTTCTTTTGTCTGTGTTCTGTTGTGGGTTGTTCTCGAACTATCTGACACTCTCCTTTACGGGGAAGTTACGGGTCTTCACAATTGTGCATTACATTACTGCCTATTACAATAAGTTGAACTTAATGACATTAATGGTACAATGATGTATAGTTTAACCGTAATAACCATCTCCTTGACTTTTTAATTGTTTAAGATACATGTTTTTTTAAATGTATGTGTAGAATTAAATGTTTTTTGACTGTTTATAATGGCATCTGCTCAGTTGATTTTCATTTATTTACTTTTTGCTTGAGGTTATATGTTGTGTCTTTCAATGACATGTCAAGTGTTATGCATGTCTTATAATTTTAGGAATACATCGAATCAAAATGTTGAAATGTTGACTTTCTACCCCCAGATTAGGATTTCACAATGGCTACAGATATAGAACAGCGCTTCAGCTGCTTCTGTTCTACAAGAAAATCAAAAAGAAGAATAAAGTCTTCTGTAATGACCGAGAAGAAGATTGTAGAGTACATAGCAAAAAAGTCAGAGAAAAAGGTAGTTTATTATTATTATTATTCAGGAAAAATTGTTTGCATTTCAGACATCTGGTTATTTTTATTGATTCCTTGCATGTGTTTTCATTCAATGAAGGTTGCAAAGAAACTAAAAACGCAAGCAATATCATGATACTCAAGCCGTTCATTACAAAGTATAGTTGACTGCCATGATGCGAAAGCTGACCGGACGTCAAATCTAAGCGGGTATGTATACATGTAAAAGCTTACCAAATGCCAAACCTATCAGGCACATATGAAAGATATTCGATACCCTAGATATAGTACTTAATCGAGCTTACCATTAATGTAAAAGGAACCTAATGTCAAACTTAATTGAGTACATATTTATGCAAAAGCTAACAGGATGTCTAACCTTATTGAGTATGTAATGTAATTGCTTACCATGTGCCAATCTCTAGTTGGTTCTGGACTTGGTTATACGTATAGATCAGTTTAGTTGTAAACTCAGTTTTAGTCTTAACAAATTATTTGGTTACTGCGCTCATTTGTAGGCTCAACTTTGTGCTTGGTTATGTGCTTGTTTATATGCCATTGTTATTGATTTGATTGCGTGCTTGATTATAAGTCGGTAATATTCTTGATTATGGGCTACCTTATAGGCTCGGTCATGGGCTTAATTCCGATCTCAATTATTTATCTAGGTTACGAGCTTGGTTATATATCTTGGTTATAATCTAATTTATAGGCTCGATTTTATGTCTCGGTTTATGGGATAGGTTCAGTTACGGGTTCAATTATATGTCCGTTATAGGCTCTGGAATATGCCTTGGTTATAGGTTTGACCGCACATTTGGTTATGCATTCTATTTTTTTCTTTGTTATATGTCTTGGTTCTGAGATCGTTTAGGGACTTAGTTATGGGTAAGGTAAGCTTATGGGTTTTCTTATTAGCTCGGTTATGGGATTGATTAGAAGATTTGATTTTAGTTTAATTATAGGCATTGTTATTTGTATTGGTCGTAGGATCAATTATAAGTTCGTCTCTGAGTTTAATTGTAAGTCTTGGTTATGGGCTTGGTTATTGACTTAGTTAGGGTCTTGGTTATACACTCGGTTATTGATTATCTTATGAACTTAGTTATGGATTCAGTTATAGGTGCAGTTATAGGGCTTGGTTTATATTTTGGCTATGGATTAGGTTATGGGCTCGTCTATTTTTACTTATTATGGCCTTGGTTATTTTCTTGTTATAGGCTCAATTATATATTCTGATTACAGACTCGGTTAGTGACTTATTAGCTCGGTAATGAGATTGGTTACATGTACAAGTTAGCCTGGTTATAATCTCAGTCATAGGCTTAATAACAGGCATGGTAAAAGCACTTGGTTAAGGGTTCATTTATAAGTTCTGTTTATGTCGTGGTTATGGGCAAGGTTATAGACTTGAGTGGGCTGGTTTATATATTTTTGCTACAAGTTCAGTTATTGGCTCCGTTATGTGTTTGGACATGGGTTATCTTATGAGTTTGATTATAGGCTCGGATATTGGTTTGGTTGTAGACTCATTCAATTGTAGTTTAGCTAATTAACTTTTATAGACTCAGTTATAGGTATAGTTACACGCTAGGCTATATAGCCTTAGTTGTATATATAACTGTTTCACATCATAACAGAAAAGCACTACCATCTAAGAACCAAACCGTTGATCCTTCTACACCATAGCCCTCTGATCCTCCAGTAGTTCAACAAAATTCTCCTAGTGCAAGTTTTTCAAGATAATGGGCTGACAATGTGAAATAAAATGAGGTAACTACCCGCTCAGATCCATCAACAGATTTGCAGTTCTATGCACCACATACTGAAGAAAACAATCTTGTTGTATCTATGCTTGATGTGGTGATAAGTGAACGCTAGAAGATGGTTTACTACTCTTGTGATTTACATTGTGGGAAGGCGTCCTCTTTATGATCAATTCAAGAAATGTATGCAGGATGTTCTCAAACCACTATCAGGTTTTGAAATATATTAAAAAATTAAATGGTTTTATCTTGATTCGTTTGTCTTGTTTAGGTGATTGTATGAATATTCTTAAGGGGACCAACTCAAGAATTACCATATTTAAAGAATGGATAGCGGATCTTAAGTTTTGCAGAGATTATTTTACAACAATTTCCGTTTGGGTTCGGTTAGTAGATATTAATATAGTGCACTGGAGCAAGGAAGGAATTAGTAGGATTGCAAGTGCTTTAGGAAAACCTATCGGAATGGATAATACTACTTCGTATGAACTATAATTAAATTTTGCTCAGGTATTGATCAAGATTGATGTGAATTTCAGTTATTTGAATAAGATACAGGTGGCACGATCCAACAATAAAAGACAGTATGTAATTGTGGTATATGAATACAAACCAAAGTGTTGTGCTAACTGCAAATTATTTGATCATAATTGGAATATATATTGTCCGAAGAAAGCTAAACAATCATTGCAGCCAAAAGCCAATATCATGAAACTAAAAGCCTATATGTTGACTGATGTGTGGTGCTGCTGAACTACTTGCAGTGGACAAGCTTGAAATAGGTCAACACGCAATCGCAGTGACATGCAGATATGATAACCCTGAAATAGAAGGTGAGACTGCTGTATATTAGGTACGTTGTCATCATTTTATTTTACTTTTTGTGTTGATTACAAAGTAACATATTTTCATGGGTAACATGATATTTGCTGAGATTTCTTGGTTTTGCTTTTAGTTTATTTTTTTGTCTTCATCATGGCCTTCATATTTTCTATGGGGAATATATTTCTTGTAAATAATCATAATCATGTCAAATTGGTATAAATAAGACACCATGAACAATAGATTAATAATTGAAAATTCTTTAGATTTCATGCCGAATTTTGGTGGAGGTTTTACTTAATGTGAATATATAATGTAGCGTGTGTGAATCTTTTTTATGTACATCATTGTTACAAGCAAAAGATAAAAGTTTCTACTTCTTGTTGTGCTTCTGATTCTCTGGTAATGAAGTACTAATCATGAGTATAATCCTTTAATTACTGTGACATTATTAATAATCAAGTGATCATTCAAATTGTAGGTACTATTATGAAAGTCAAGTGGAAAAGCCGTGGAAGATGGATGGGGAGGAAGAAATATATGCAACTATGTATGACATTTTAGTGACATGGAAAAGTTGATGAAACAATGTGTATGAAATGCAAGTTGCCATGTGAAAAATTGTTTGAATGACATGTATGAGATACTAAATTAGGATATATGAAAATTGTTTGAATGATATATATGAAATGTTTTGCTGTAATGTACATATTTGTTGTCTTTGGAAATATGTTATATCTATACGCATAAAGAAATGAATAAATGTATATGCGAACGAACTAAAATATGGGTATAAATCAATATGCTGCATGATAGCGTTTTAAAAACGCTATTGATTGAGGAAACGCTATAGAATTAGATCATTGTAAACTTTATAATATGACTAGTAAACGCTGTGGAAATACACAGAAACGCTATATAAATATGTTAAGAAACGCTATATAATTAAATTGCCAAACGCTATAGTATATGGCCATAGAACGCTATAGAAACTAGATTTTACATAGTGTTTTTGTCACTGCTATTTAACGTTGAAAGTATAACATAGCATGTCGTTACACGGCGTTCTCTGAAACGCTATGGAAAGATATAATAGCGTTTTTCAAACGCTATAAAAAGCCATTTTCGTTGTAGTGTATATACTGGTAGTTCTACATGAATGCAATATTTTGAAAATCAAAATGCTTTTTCATCCATATTTTCCCATACTCTTACTGAGTAAGAGCGTAGTTCATTCAATTGTTGCATCCATAATCCTACCAACCAACTTTATTTTTCGAATTTCAAAAAAATCTAATTTTCTAAATTCGATTTCTTATGTTACAAAAAGGTGGAAAATGGAAAACTTCACATCTTCTGTTTTTCTGTTATGTACCCTTTTCCAACCGTACTTCAATTTTATATGACTATTTATAAAGATTCCCTATTTTTCTATCCAAGCACAGCCCGCATAAGGAAATTTTCTTTTGTTACTAATTTTCTTTTTCATCTTATCTTGGAATTTTTTTTATCCATCTTTTCCCATAACTTATCATGTTGTTGCTTTACTAAATTTGTTGTTTCCTTTTTAGTTGTACCATTCTATTTTCTTAGCTTATTTAATCATCTGGTCTCAGTTTAAATTTAAATAAGCCTTCTAATCTCTCAACTAAAACAGGAAAACAGACACTCTGCACAACTACTACTAAGGGACAAGAATCTCGGGACTATGTCCCCCTTAGACCAGAAAGTCCAAACCATGGGATCCACAATAGGTTTAGGTGTTACCCTAACAACCCAATAAGAACAAAATAACGGAACGATCCCAATAGAAATGTAGTAATGGGTTTTACCCCTAACATGAAAATTAGCAACAGGATCTAAACACTTGCTTGCCCTTCTTACTATCTAGTAGTCACCACTAGCCTCGCTGTGTACCAACAATTATTTCAAGCAACACTCTAGGATCTTCAATTCTTACACATTCTACGAGAACTTACTATTATTCCAAGATTGTTCTCGCTGTTTTCTTCGTAGCCACCAAACTTTTCCCATCTTCCCTAGGCACTAATCCTTACCTACCCCATACTTTTAAAAACACGGTTTGGCCTTTTCATTTCACTTTTCTTCCAAAAATTAGAAGTGTCAAAATTTTATTTTTCCCCATGAAAACTTACTTTTGCCAAACCATGAAACATGTCATTTAAAAAAACTGCAAGTATTTTTTTTTTCAAATTACAAAAACTGGAGTAGATAAGGAAAACTATTTCTCGATCGGGTTTATAACTAGTTCTTGCTTATAAGGTTGGTTCAGTCTCTTATTTCAATGTGCAAACATCTACTCTATTCTTAATTTCTACAACTTATTTTGTCTACCCAACAAAATTTTCGCTTGTTAAAACAATTTATCAAAAATGATTGTCAAAAGAATAGAGACATCAAACCTTTCTTTACTGGAAATTCCAATTTTCAAGAAAATGCAACTTTTTCCAAGTTTTGCTTTTAAATCCTTTCATGTAATATATCTAGAAAACTAGCGAGCTATAAATGCTCTATAACATGCACCTTTTACTGAGAGAAATTTACTTTAGAGAAAATTTTCGCAAGAAATCACTATTTACAAACTATACCCCATTTTACTTCAAAACCCAATATGTACTTCTTTACATATTTTAAAACTATAACTTATAAGATTAAAACTTAAAAACACCATAAACCATTTTCCCAAAACTTTTACAATTTCAAGTTCTTAAAAGTTAGCAATGGGGTTAGACACAAAGCGAGTTTCTGATTTTTCTAGGCTTTGCTAGACACTCCCACAAAGTCAATTCTCTCAACTACATATACTCCTAAACCATTTTTCTCTTTTTAACCTTTTCCAATTTATAAGGTTTTACCACCAAGCCCCAAAATACTGACATACGGGATACTCCTTTCTCTATTTTAAATATATGGTACACTTCCCATCCAATCTCCTAAGGATCCCATATTTCCATATTCAATCCTTTAGTGTACAAAACAAACATCCCATTTCTCACCATATTATACTCTTTCTATTTAGTGGGTTTCTCTATGGATCTAGGAGTATATATATAATATTTATATTTTATAAAAATACAAATACGTTCACTCACTATCTATACAGGAATCCTAAACCTAAACTCTGATACTAGATGTAACAACTGAAATTCTGACAAACCGATTTTTTTCAAAATTCCAATCTATCAAAAATCGTGTTGGTTTGCTTTTGTATCCTGCAGAAAAGACAGAGACATAAAATATGCCAAAGCTCAGAAAATATCTCACAGCGGAATGGATAAAATATAATGAAATCAAAATATAGCCTTACCGTATTAATAATACTGGCTAACTAGCATCCAAAGCTATAATGTCTCTGCCACAAATCTATCCCGAGATTATGTTATAAGGAGGGTTCAGAACACAAGTTCTGGTGACTGGATTTAAACTATACACTTTGGATAATCCTACATATACCATTTAATAACTTTTTCTTATTTATTAGGTTACTTGGGTTAACAGCACTCAAGGCTTACACACACGTCTTACCCATTTACTTTCCAATTGATTAACCTAATACTGTATATATGTAGCTACCCCTAATATTAAGGCACATCCCATGGTACCCCACTTGCATGGTCTCAACCGTAATGCCACAGAAATGTGCGCAGTCCCACATACTATGCCGGAGTGATGTATGAATCTCTATATAACAATGTTACGTCCTGCATATATCTGTCATTAATATGCTATGTAATCGTACGGACTGCCATCGTAAATCGAATCAGATTTCATACCGGAGTAATTCCCTCAAGTCTACGATACACCACCCAAAGCCGACATGCATGTATCTAGACTGTCCCATGTATGTATCGCCAATCGTATTCGATGCCTTAACCGCACATAATATGCACCGGGTTTCGTGGAAGTGTTATACAAGAAACACAAAAGACGGTCGGGAGCTTTTCCATATCTGTACAGGCCCGTCTTTAAGAGCCTCTAAATACAGATATTCCTAGGGTCTGTTAGTCATGGTGGCTATGGTCTCACCTCGGCCCCTCCCTCAACTATTAAAGACTACAAGAGCTAAACGACTTTCCCTTAACAAGAAATCAAAACATCCAGTTGGCATCTTCCCTCAACCACCGTACCTCGATAGTGAAAGGTGAATGGTCTATTGGTTTTAGCTCTAGTCTTTTCGCATCTTACTGGTTGTCGATGACGGGTACCTGACGATCTACTATTTCTATTGGCCCTGACCTCTGCCTCCCCATTGAGGCAACCGCCGAATCACCCTAATGTCACCACGTCACAACATTCTGACTGCAAATCTACTTTTGCAGTCAAGGCCCACCTACCTAGTAGTTATATGCAGACCCAACCTCTGCGAGCACAACCTAAACATCTGCCACCGCACAGAGGACTACCAAGAGCACCTTACATATCTGAGGAAGTCGCGTGCTTCCCCTTCCAGTCCTTCGGAGCCGATAGAATAATCAGATGAATGCGCCCTCCCCTTGTGCCTCATGACACTACGATGATCTACCCCGTTGGGTTATTCACCCTTAAACGTACGGACTGGTCCATGCACCTCATTTTAATGTGTCATTAGACCTTATGTCTAAACATTCTTTTCCACGCTTTCTTTACCTCACCAGGTTTTCGTTTAACTTGGTTATCCCTGTTCACATTGACTTCTTATTCAAGTTACCAAGTTTCTCTTACTTATTAAATTCAGTCGTATAACTTAACCCATTTAAGTTTATTACTAAGCCCACAACATGTTATTCTCTATATTGTGATCCAAGATCAATAATACACAATCCTTTTTTATTCTTGTTTGATTTCATCGTTACAGTAACCTGTTCTACTTAATATGAAATTAAGTATACCTCAATTCACATGTTTTCTTTTTAATATGTTAGTCCTTATTTATGATTAAATATAACTTATTTCATTTCATAAGTTTCCTCATTCTTTATCATTTAATCATAATTCCATTTTACACCGTCACTACAATTTATCGCTGTTTACTTATTAACTTAGTTCTCTTAACTAAGGTATACTAGTAAGTTTGTCTTCCCATAAATATAACTTATGTCGTCGTTATCCGTAGATTTCAAATTCTTGTTCTCGTAAATAACTTAATTTACAATTAAGTACAACTTATCCCCTTACATAAGTTATTCTATTCTCTTTATCGTTTATTATAACCTAAGTTATAATTTCCACTTGTCCCTAGGACAAGCCTAAACATGTTATTCTTATCAACAGATTTCCGACTTCCAAGTTTACAGATTACTTAATTTATAATTAACTACAACTTCCCATTTACTGATCACTTAATTTATAATTCAGTGCCACTTATCTCATTTCACCATTTATCTCATGTCCTTACTAGTTTATTATAACCTAAGTTACAATCTTCACTTGTCCTAGGACAAGTCTACCTATTATACAACATTCTCATTAATGTAATTTATAATAGGTTATAATCATTCCCCGTTCGTTCGCTTTCCTTTACTATTGTAATTATCTTTCAATTCCATTTATTTCCATTAACTACAATTAATGGTGATTATCAGTCCTGTTGTTTACATATATTTTTATTTATGTTTATGTACTAAACCTCTCACATTAAGAATACACTTGTGGATGCTGGATTTATCGGGCGGGTCCGAGCAGACTTCTACCACAAGTCGACTTAACCTCATGTCTTAGCACCATTTAATTATACACTTAGACCCCTCACATTAGATTTACCACTTGTGGATGCTGGATATGTTGGGCGGCTCCGGGCAAACTTCTACCACAAGTGTAATCTAACCTCGTGTCTAAGCACGGTTACAGTTTCTTATTTACTTTACATTCTAGGCATCTTCATTATTAACCAATTATTCCTATGTCGTTATAGGTTTTCATGCCCCTTTCCCAAATCATGTTTATCATGTACCATATGCACAAATTAAGATCTTTAATCATAATTTGATTTATGCCCCAAACCCATATTCATGTATTCGATTTTATGCTAACATGAAACCATTTAATCATATAACTATTCCAACTCATACAAGTGAGGATTCATGTATATAAATGTGACAAGTTAACATGTCATTTTCTAAATTCTACAACTAACAATTCAAATACATAGTATGCCACAAGTGAATCATGTAATCATAACAACATTAGTCGCTACCTATATTCTAACAAGTTTGTTTTTCATAATGCAAACATTTCAACGCTTTAACTGATTCAACATATGAATTTTCCAAAACATTCATATTAATATCTCAACTTGTTATAACAGTATTTCTTAATTAATCTGGAAAATTCACATATAATAACGAGGAATGTTAAACGTTAATATGTCGTTATCTAAAATGATATAACTTAAATCCACTAACCTCATATGCTTTCCAAATCCTGGATCTGGTCCAGATCTATCATTCCATGGTTTTCTCCTAATGGATTCAGAACCTAACAACCATGGATTTATAATTTTTTTACTAAAAGAAAGAATGAAAAAGAAGATAGATAGGAGAATGGAAAATAGAATAGATCTTGGAATTACCTCATTTTGATAAGAGATATGAACACCCATTTACAAGCATATATTCCTTCCCTCCAGATCTGGATTCAGAATTTTTTCTAAACTAACAATCTTAATTTTCTGAATAGATTTGGGGAGGAAAAGGAATGACAGATCTTCTGCGTAGTCCCAGAAATATGAGATTTAGGGTCGGCTCTACGGGCTTATTTATAGGAGTATCAGAGAAACCGGGTCATTTAGATTTGCTTTTCAAGTCATCAGAACTGACCACATCAAAAACAGTTTTCAGATCTATGGTGGGGTCGATCCCGGGGTCGACCCCCTTGTTGACTGGTCTACCCATGGGTCGACCCCCAACAGGCAAAATTCCCGCTCAGTTTTCTCGCTTCATGTTTTGATTTTCTAGATAAATTTATTTAATATATATACATATAAGTTCCTTATACGTATACAAACTTCCAACGCCCATAACTTCTTCATACGTTATCCCTTTTACGCAAACCAGGAGTCTATCTTGACTAGAATTCCGAGACGGACACAATGGTGCAGTCCGTTTTACTTAATTCTCTTTATTTAATTAAGTTACTCATATTTTATTATCTTAAAAATGCGGGGTGTTACAAATACCTGTTGTTTGTAATTATGGTTTGGGCTTCTTTTGGCATATTGATTCGTTCCACCGAGATTATTTTTCGACAGTTTTCTTTATGTAAAATGCCTATTGACATTTAGTCTTATAGATTTTATATTAGGCTGGTTCTATTTGAACCCAAGTTTTTACTGAGCAAACCCAGAGAAACTGAAAAAATAGGATGAACCTAACATTTAGATGAGTTCACCCTTGAATTATTAAAAAAGTCAATTTTACCCTTCCTCGTAGGTGTTACATGAGATTCTTTAGTGCACCTCATAGATCCTATATGAGGTGCCTTTAGATTACCTTATAGGGTCCCGACAAGGTACATTAAAGAATCTCGTAATACACCTACGAGACACACTAAAGAATCTCGTAGGTTCCCTACGAGGTATGTTGAAAATTGAAGAAAAAAATATTGCAAAGCAGGGACAGTTTGATCATCGATTTTTCTGGGTTTTTACTCAGTAAAATGCTGGGTTTAAATAGAACCAACCTTTATATCAATTTGTTTATCCAACTAAACCAGCAAAATATTTCGGTCTAGTTAAAAAATCTATAAAAAAGCTCGTACTGTAGCAGTTCAGCTTGCACTATTATTTAGACTTTTGCATCCCTTCTTTGGCAAACGTTTTGTAGCAGAATTCTGTTTTTAGTATTGGGTTCGAGTTTTGCACACAGTGGTATAGTTTTGAACTCAGGCACTCCAATAATAATTAAATAAAGCAACTATCTAATTATGAACGAATAATAACAGGCAAACATGTAACCCTAAAATACAATAAACTCAACAAAAGATAATGTTTACATTAGTTATAAAATGGGTCATCTTATCATGGAATAGATAAATTAGTTCATTCTTCATGGGAATGGATTTCGAAGAAACAATAAGATCGAAATTCATTGGAGGATGAAATCATCCAAGGTTGGAAGTAATGAAAACGAAATTGATTAGTGAAACGGTGTAATAAAACCTATCATCAAAGCATGAAACCAAAAATGGTGTGAGGAAATCTGATATGTAATTTAATGTAGAAGTGTAAATCGTTCGAACGAAACCGGATGGAAATGTGTTCAATTTCTGTCTTAAATGAAATCAGACTAAACACGTATCGAAGAAGATTTATTTTCATACAAAATCAGATGAATTCAAAAGAATATGAACCAAAGGAGGTTTTTTTAGCACAGAAATATTTTTCTTAGCTCGTATCTTAAATGAAAACGACGGATGTACTCAAATAAACATATTTCAATCACGGACACAAGACATTCGTATAAAATTGACAGTTCTAATTTAAAGCTACTTTTGTTTCAGTAGCGAAAGAAATAGGGCTTTCAACGGATGCAATCGAATATGGATAGTGTTGTATCCGTATAAAAAATAATCTACATCCGTGTCTGATATCTGCGGGTATTGACTTAAATATATCTACATCCGTATCCGCGGATATTTTCAGATATCTAAAAATATATGTATCTACCATAGTTAATACATATATTTTTAATTATCCAAAAATATCTATATCCAAAATTTAATAGTACATATTGAATGCGGATCCCCACAAATATCCGAAAATTAAACAATAAAAATTTACAAACACATCATTTACATGAAAATTCAATAATTCTAATAAAAAATTATGAACAATACATAAATCACACAAATTCCACACTACAAATACTTTCAAAGTGTTCAACATACTAAATGTACAATTTTAAGCCTAAAATAAAACAAAATATAATAATCACGTAACTTAATAATACCTAATACAAGCACAAATACAACATTGTTTAATAATACTTAATACAAACACAAATACATGTTTTCTGCTTTGCATAGAGATTAAAAGAGTGCTTCAACCTTCCGCTTTAGCCTGAAATAAACAAAAATATTATGGATAACCATACAAGTTGAAATGTGCAAACAATATACAAGTTGTGTTGGTGCAAAGATTTGCACCAGCAAGCTGTCCTTGTGCAAAGCTTTGCAGCTGCAAAGCTTGCTGGTGCAAGCACTTTATAGCTCAAAGCTTTGATCTACAAAGCTTGTTGGTGCAAGCTATTTGCGGTGCAAAGCTTTGCTGCTGCAAAGCTTTGCACTGCAATGCAGCAGCAAAGCTTGCCGGTACAAGCTCTTTGCAGTGCAAAGCTTTGCATCAGCAAGCTTTGCTAGAATATTTTCATATGATGAAAAAAATATTCCTAAGTATTGCCTGTAAGTTACCATCTACATGCTTGTAATAGATTGCTATCATACTCAAGACCACCAAATCAAAATTCATGCCATCAGGAATGTAAATGTAGCTTTTACATTAACTTGAATTCCTTACAACCACCTGCATGTACAATATATAATGCATAAATTTGAGTATATAAAGCGCTGTTTCTAAAATTATGGGTATATACATAGAAAAATAGCATGTTGTTTTTAAACTTTATGATAAACACGGAGACATAAAAAGCTTTACAGTGCAACATACCACAAACTTTGCACCAGAAAAATAGCCTATGTTGGTGCAAGCTTTGTACCATCACACTTCGCACAAAACATAGGAGTATTGAAATGACCCGAACTTCACGGCCGGCCTAAACCGAGCAAGAAGGCGGACTGCTTTGAGAATACGACTCATCGGAACATAAACATGAGAACATTTCATTGCTATTACAAGAATTTACATCAAAGTACCAGAATATTAGAGTATGAATAAATATTATACATCGAAAATATAATACATGAATATAATGTGCTGCGGGACATCATCAACTACCACAGCTGAAAGAAATACACGGATACAAAGCTTTCCGAATATAGCACCAGCGATAATCCAGGATCCTGTAAAAAGAAATATCTGCGAAACCAAAACTACTAGTTGCCTATGTGGAAAATATAGGCACCCAGAGTTTAGGTGAAAACAATAAATTATGAGTCAGTCATGGGATTGTTGTGAGAAATAAAACAGTTATTAACTTTATTTTAATGTTGGGTAAATCAAGGGACCACGGCATATAACACGGAACGGGTTTTCTCCGAGGAATACTATAAAACAAACAACGTAATGCTAAAAAAGGAAAAATGAAACCATTATAAGACTCAGGTCCTATCACACAATGTAACACAAACCAGAGGATAGAGTTTTACCTTATATTGGCCAAATATATTCGATATATGAAATTTATCTTTTATTATTATTAAAAGTGTAGAAATCAACTTCAAATATAAATGTATCAATCATAGACGGCATAGTACCCCATCTTACTATGTCGCCATATAGGTTTATAACTGAAATCGAAAGTCGTGTATTGGAAATTGGATTTCTAACTATGAACCAAGGAAAGGGATCTTCCTTTCAGATTCAAGACACTCTAGCCCATGCCTCAGGACTCAGACTCAGGTGAGCCCTTGGATCTGGCAGGGCCGGTCCAAACCTAACGTTTGTGGATTAGTAATTCCTAAACAATACGTTTCCCTGTCTTATGGGACCTAAAATGTAGTCAGTATGTCGACCATCAACGTCTTTTAGTCAGCCATATCCGAGGTACCTCGCTATCCATCATCCTACATCCACATAACTAAAATGTTTGAACCCTATACCATGACATCACTCATAGCTAGAAAGAAATGCAGGTCCTCCCTGCGGTCCTTCATCCCGTTTTTGGTTCACACTAGGGTGTGAGGCTCGCGAATTAACACTATACACAAAGTTATGCTAACTAAAGTCGTGCTTTGATCATCATCCACAAAGATCTACTTTTCAACAAAAGCTTTGATCCATGCATCTTAACAAGCCACATTGTCAATCCATACCGTACCATTAATTTCCACCAATATATAACCTCTAAGCTTGTACGTGTCAGAAAAGGGTGTTAAGCAAGAGAATAAATTCTCCGCCACCAAACATATATATATTAAGCAGAGATCAACATATATAACACACAATACAATGTCAGACATAATCCATTTACAAGTCCGTTCAGGTATGAACGAAACCGGTGACACATTATTCCTCGTCCCATAGGTCCAATACAGGAGAGAGACCCTCGCATATCCGAACAATCAACAAGTAGTCCAGACAACTACCACTATAACCCCTTCAAGGCAGCAACTCCAATCAAGGGCATCGGTAGCAATCCATTCGATGTGAAGATTGACGTTCTTGCGCCATCTTCAATATCTTCGACTTTTAATAGTCGTAAAAATTATTCAGAATGGGTTAAACCCAGTCTTTCCGAATAACTCGCGCATCTTATAATCAAGCGATATATAAATACGTCATACGCCTCATTCCAATCCCAAATATTCCTTTATTCAAATATTCATAACTCTGGGAAAGGTTTCCATTATTTTTATCAAATATTTAATTCATTTAAACCTTTTGTTTAAACCTTTCTTTAAAAACCATTGCAAAAGATTTGGTATTATCTTTTAACAATCCTAAACCGAATTAAGATTTATAAAACTACTCAGGATTAGCGAGCCTTACCGAAGTAATCATTCATTTTATTATCCCATTCCCAACCTATTCACCTCATGAAGTACAACTGGTGGTACTCTGTATCTAACACCTATTGTTAACGGTAAATTTAATTATCATCTAACTTTCAATCTAATTACAGATTTATTAAAACTCCAAGTCAGTTTTAATCTTCAAAAACTATTACTTAATGATTATTCAACCTTTGGAAATTAATCTTTTTTTTTACTTGGGTTAAACAACAAATGTCATGTAAAATACCATTCCTGATAAACCCAAAATCGTCTTTCATTTTATATGGAATCTTCATGGAAATCTAAACCATTTATAATCGATATAAATTTCCATATCAAATGAATCCTATAAGTGGAATAACAGAGAAGCCTTTTTAAATTCCATAAATAGTAAACGTCTTCCTTCATAGAAGCTCATTTCGATTATTATAAATCGAACGCCATTCAATTCCAATTTAATTAATTAAACTAGAAAACTTCTCTACATCTTAATCAAAAGGTCCAATCCATTCACAAATGGGTTTAAGAACTGTATTAATGAAAATACCATTCATGACAAACCCAAAAATTCCATTCTCCATTTAATTCTAATTTATATGTTGGAAACTTCTGGTTATGACAAAACCGTTCGCATATCCAATTTATTGTTTATAAAAATCATTGGATTGTTATTTTAGTTCTTAACTAGTTCATTCGGATAAAAATACCTTTTATCCTTTCAAACGTGGAATATTTCATCCAAAATCTTTCCAAGTCATTTGTTATGATTTTATATAATTTATTCATACGTTTAATAAATTTATCAAAGCCCTTACAGTCGGTTACCAATACGGCCACCGAACTATATCCATAGCGGCTTTTTCCAAAACTGTTTTGGACATATTTTAAAATCTAACCGTTCAAATTTAAATCTCAAATATTCATTGGAAATATCTTTTCAATACTAATCCAATGGTCCCATATTTAAGAGAATCCGACGATCGGACCTCCCGTTACGTCCATTTCAAGTCAATGGTTGAAATTCGGGACCGGTCGATGTGCCATACATTCTATTCGAACCATTTAAATATATATAATATATCATCGATTCCCATTCAAAAACGTATTTTATAAAATGTATATAAATTCGCTTGAAAACGATTCCAACTTCCATTTCGGTTTTTAATTAAAATTGAACGTCCCATTTTATTATGGCCTTAACATGATAATATTTTCAAAATGTAATATTTTGAAATTCAATCTTCTCGATATTCATTATAAAAATGAATAAAATTGATATAAAAATCTGTTCGAGTCAAAATATCATTTATATACTTAACTTGGCTTCCTCATTTATTTATTTTCATGTCCATCCAAAATCGGACATGAAAATCAACTTCCAATTTTCCTTGAGTATTACATTATAAAAATATTCACATTTATTCCAGATTGGAATAAAATTTCAACCAATATCCATATGAATAAATTTATATCGATTACATTCATAATATGCACCCAACAATAGTTGCAACCAACTATCAACATCCAAAATGACATCCAACATGCATTTTATTTTCATATGAGCTTCAATCAAACAATTGACGCTTACATAAATCCATCAATCAACCGATTAACCGCAATTTCTCACAAGGGAGATGTGTGAGTCAAATATCATCCTAAGACTCGTATGGGGTTTTCAACCAACAACAATTATTTAATGAATCGTTTATCTCATCACATTTATTTTATTTGAATAGGTGAACATAAACAAGTCGTTCAATTTGTAAATGTATTTTTACCCCAATTTTATTACAACAAATAACATGACTTTTTTTTCAATTAATTAATTATTTTTAATTCTCATCCATATCACAACATAACCAATCATCCAATGCCATTTATAGCGCCATAAGTGTCCATCCACGGAATATGAAATGCGAGTGTCACATATTCATACAACGCTTCTAATGCAAATGATTTGTGAATAGTTCATGTGTTGAACTCCAAAAGGGGTATTACATACAATGGGTAATATAACTACATGAAAATTTTAAATGTCGTTCTAATTATAACATGATATAATTTCTAACTTGCAACTTACTAATTTTCACCACATTACATAGCAACTTAGAATGCATAATTCATTAACTTTTCATAACTAACTAAACTACTCTAATATACTAATTAAAGCAAGAATCTCTCAGTTTAAATATTTGAGATAGAAATTCTCACCTAAGCTAAACAAATTGTCACAACACTTCTTAAGTAGAATTTTTCGTCGCGCACTCGCTGTTATCGCTCTCCACTACTCGAATTCACTATTTTGGCTCTACAGTTTGCATATGGCCTCCAATCTTCACTAAACTCGGTCACCAACATGGAAATGCCATTCTAAACAACTTTTTTCTAGTGCACTTTCTTCCAAAAATGCTCTGGTTTGCTGGAAATCACCAATATTAGCTCCCGATCTGCAAATTGGAATCGCATTTTCCGAGCAGCTCCGGAATCCAAGATTCGATTTTG
Organism: Allium sativum; assembly: GCA_030737875.1. NCBI lineage: Eukaryota > Viridiplantae > Streptophyta > Magnoliopsida > Asparagales > Amaryllidaceae > Allium > Allium sativum. The sequence goes on along the minus strand of CM060920.1, from coordinate 342,452,938 downwards.
ATATGTGCATTTCATAGAAGAAGAAAAAGAGTTCTACGACTTTCGTTTATAGGGCCTTGGCCAGAAATGCACAGATCGATGGGAATTAAGCAGAAGGAAAAGGGTTTATTTCCAAATGGATTTTTTTTGAAAAGAGGGCTTTTTGGAGGAGGTGAGGCACACGGCCGGCGGGGAAGGTCTGACTGGCGGGTCAGTGGCGGCGGCGGTGGGGCGGGAGGAGGTTGCTAGGGTTTGGGGGAAGCTAGGGTTTTGCAAAAAGGAAGAGAGAAAGGGAAGGAAGGAGAAGAGGAGGAGGAGAGGGAGGAGGTGGCATGGATAAGTGGAGGGGGGTATTGACCGACGACGGTGGGGAGGACATTTTTGGAGGAAGAAGACAAGTGAAGAAAGAAAGAAAAGTGAGGAGAGAAAATGAAGAAAGGAGATTATACGCTACTTTCTCTCCGAATCACCTAACTGTAAATGATCTTTGTTTGCCATGAAATTCGGAAATGAGATAATACACGTGATGGCGAGTCTAATGAATCAAGTTTCGTCGAATTCCGAGCTCGTTTGACCTTCTGTTTAATTTCTCAAACAGGCTCAAATAAGCTTCAAAAATGTGATTTTAGCGTACCTTTTCTTCTTGTACGCCCAAACGCTAACTCCAAAAATTATGAAATTTTGGATTCTACCATTATTTAATGATACAAATCCGAAAATAAGTGAAATCAAATTCTAAGATCGTCTCAATAACGTTCCTTTGTAAATTGACTGTTAGTTTTGCCCCAAATGGGTTTGCCTCCCACGACCACATACTAAATCCATTTTGCGTGGAATTTGAAATGCAGTCATGACTTATTATTCTGAATCCAACAAAATTAGTCTCATTGAATTCAGAGCTCTCTAGCAAAAACTCACTTTTTAAGGGCTATGCGATGATTTTAAAAATCGAATTTTCAAAATTTTCAAATACAAGTCTTATAAATCAATTTAATAATTTTACTGAGTTTGTTTTACGTCAAATAAAATATAAAAACTAATTTTAAAATTATTCTCAAATTTTATTTAGAAAAAATAACCAATTTATATTCCCATATTCCTTAAAATAGCTTAAATTAATTTTTTAAATTAATTCTGAAAATAATGGTGGTTACAATCTCCTCCACTTAAAACTTTTCGTCCTAAAAAAGAACGGAGCTGAAAGTTGTTTAACTAACCAACTCAACTTTCATTTTGGCTTGAGTACTACAACTTTTCAGTTTCTAAGAACTTCTAAGTTTCTCTGAAATTTGGCTAACACCCTAAATTTTTGAAAAATCTCGCCATAACCTGCTTTGTATGGGTTGATCTAAAAATTTTATTGGGTTGTATTAGGCACCCAATAAATCATATATATCGCACATAAATCAATTGTGCGCACCCATTATGATTTATCTACCCTGCTCCCCCATACCCACGCACCGAAACTAAAATAAGAGAGTGTGACGTGTGCATTTTTGTCATCTCAAGACCTGTGTAGGGTTTGTTATTAAGTCCTGCAATTTTCCATTATAGGTTATTAAGTCCATAATCAGTTCTCAGTACAACCTGTAATTTAGTCCTCGCCATACAAGCATCTTGCTCGTATAGTAATCCAAACCTCGTCATATAAGCGCCAAATGCTTATATGGAATATGATATGCTATGCTATCTTCAGTAGTATGTTATGCGGTGTAGTCCATAATTTATTTGTTTCTATCCAATGGCGTATGTCTTAAATTTCACACAGAACAACTATTACAGTGCATCCAAATCACTCACAGTAGTTATAATAAATAATAAAATTGCACAACCAACTCATTAAGGTGCAGCTGTTTGTCGAGCACGCAATTTATTTCTTTGCTTAACGCGAAGCCATTAACTTGCTCAACAAATATACGTATAATATATATATATATCCAATTTTAACTAAATTTGCAATTCAGTTTAACTTAACTCGATTAAATTAAATAACAAGTGTTTTCTTAAATTCAATGTCCAAAATTGTCGAAGATTCTATCTAATTTATTTAAATCAAACATCATAAGTAATCAAACAATCACACAAATAATCAATTGATTAACTAACTTTCTAAACATATAACTTTTATATACTCAAAAATATTTTTTCTAAGATTGGATTATATATCTAATCACAAATGCGTTACTTATAAATGTGTCATTCTCAACTCATTCTAGGGCATTACTAACCCCATCTCTAATGAGTTTCTTATTATAGGATACTGCCGATCCTATATATAATGAGTATTCTTAAATAGAATGTTACTAATTCTACCTCTGATGAATTCTTTCGTTTAGTTTTAATGTGTCTAATTCTCGAGCTTTGTAAACCAACGCTCTGATACCAAACTGAAACAAACCGAACTTCCCTGCCAGCCTAAACCGAACAAAATGGCGAATTGTTTCGAGAACACGACTCATCGGAACATAAACATGAGAACATTTCATTGCTATTACAACAATTCACATCAGAGTACAAGAATATCGTAGTACGAATAATATTTCACAGCGGAAATATAATACATGAATATAATGTGCAGCGAGACATCATCAACTACCACAGCTGAAAGAAATACACATATACAAAGCTTTCTGAATATAGCTCCAGCCATAATCCAGGACCCTGTAAAAAGAAATATTTGCAAACCAAAACTACTAGCTGCCCATGTAGAAAATATGGACACCCAGAGTTTAGGTGAAAACAATAAACTCTAAGTCTGTCATGGGCTGGTGTGAGAACTAAAACAGCTATTAACTTTATTTCAATGTTGGGTAAATCAAGGGACCATGCCATATAACATGGAACGGGTTTTCTCCCAAGAATACAATAAAACAAACAACATAATGCTAAAAAGGAAAAATGAAGCCATTATAAGACTCAGGTCACATCACACAATGCAACACAAACCATAGGATAGAGTTTTACCTTATAATGGCGAAATATGCTAGATACACGAAATTTATCTTTTATTATTATTATAAGTGTAGAAACGAACTTCAAATATAAATGTATTAATCATAGATGGCATAGTACCCCATCCTACTATGTCGCCATATAGGTTTACAACCGAAATTGAAAGCCGCATATTGGAAATTGGATTTCCATCTATGAACGAAGGCAAGGGATCTTCCTTTCTGATTCGAGACACTCTAGTCCATACCTCCAGTCTTAGACTCCGGTGAGCCCTTGGATCTAACAGCGTCGGTCCATACCTAACGTTTGTGGATTAATAATTCTTGAACAATACGTTTCCCGGTTCTATGGGTACTGACCATCAAGGCCTTTTAGTCGGCCATATCTAAGATACCTCGCTATCCATCATCCAACATCCACATAAGTAGAATGTCTGGGCTCCATACCATGGCATCACTCATAACTAGAAAGAAACACATGTCCTCCCTACGATCCTTCATTCTGTTTTTGGTTCATACCGAGGTGTAAGGCTCGCGAATTAACGTTATACACAAAGCTATGCTAATTAAAGTCGTGCTTTGATCATCAACCACAAATCTATGCTTTTCAATAAAAGCTTTGATCCATGCATCTCAGCATGCCATATTGTCAATTCATACCGAATCATTGATTTCCACCAATATGTAACCTCTAAGAGACAAAGTCTCAGAGAAGGATCTTAAGCAAGAGAATAAATTCTCTGCTACCTAACAGATATATATTAAGCAGAAATCAGCAAATACAACACACAGTACAATGTCAGACATAATCCATTTACAAGTCCGTTCTGGGTCTGAACGAAACCGGGGGCACCTTATTCCTCGTCTCATATGTCCAATACAGGAGAGAGGCCCTCGCATATCCAAATAATCAACAAGTACATACGGACAACTACCACTGCAACCCCTTTAAGGTAGCAACTCCAATCAATGGCACCAGTAGCAATCCATTCGATGTGAATATTGTCGGTCTTGCACCATCTTCAATATCTTCGACTTTTAATCATCGTTACAGTTATTCAAAATTAACCCGGTCTTTCCGAATAACTCGCGCATCTTATAATCAAGTGATATATAAACACAACATACGCCTCATTCAAATCTCGAATATTCATTATTTCAAATATTCATAACTCTGGGAAAGGTTCACATTAATCTTATCAAATATTGAATTCATTTAAACCTCTTGTTTAAACGTTTCTTTAAAAACCATTGCAAAAGATTTGGTATTATCTTTTAACAATCCAAAACCGAATTAAGGTTTATAAAACTAGTCGGGATTATTGAGCCTGACCGAAGTAATCATCATTTTATTATCTCATTCCTACCTATTCACCCCATGAAGCAGAACTGATAGTACTGTGTATCTAACACCCATTATTATCGATAAATTTAACTATCATTTAACTTTCAATCTAATTACCAATTTATTAAAACTCCAACTTAGTTTTAATCTTCAAAAATCATTGGTTAATGATTATTCAACCTTTGGAAATTAATCTTGTTCTTACTTGGGTTAAAGAACAAATGTCATGTAAAACATCATTCACGATAAACCCAAAATCATCTTCCATTTATATGAAATCTTCACGGAAATCTAAACCATTAATAATCGATATAAATTTCGGTATTAGACTAATACTATAAGTGGAATATCGAAGAAGCCTTTTTAAATTTCATAAATAGTAAACGTCTTCCTTCACAGAAGCTCATTTCGATTATTATGAATCGAATTCCATTCAATTCCAATTTAATTAGATAAACTAGAAAACTTCTCTACATCTTAATCCAAAGGTTCATTCCATTCACAAATGGGTTTAAAACAGTATTAATGAAAATACCATTTACGACAAACCCAAAAATCCCATTATCCATTTAATTCCAATTTATAAATTAGAAACTTTTGGTTATGGCAAAACCGTTCACGTATCCAATTCATTACTTCTAAACATCATCGGATTTTTATTATAGTTCTTAACTAGTTCATTCGGATAAAAATACCTTTTATCTTTTCAAATGTGGAATATTTCATTCAAAAACTTTCCAAATCATTTATTATGATTTTACATAATTTATTCATATGTTTAATAATTTTATCAGGGCCCTTACAGTTGGCTTCCAATGTTGGCCACCAAACTACATCTATAGCGATCTTTTCCAAAACTATTTTGGACATATTTTATAATCTAAGCGTTCAAATTTAGATCTTATATATTCATTGGAAAGATCTTTTACAAACGAACCCAACAATTCTGGATTTAGGAGAATCTGACGGTCGGACCTCCCGTCACATCCATTTCAAGTCAATGGTTGAAATTCACGAACAGTCGTTGTGCAATACGTTCTATTCAAAACATTTAAATATATACATGTGTGTGTGTATCATCGATTCCCATTCAAAAAAGTATTTTATAAAAATTTTATAAATTTGTTTAAAAATGATTCCAACTTCCATTTCAATTTTTAATTAAAATTGAACATCCTATGTTATTATGATCTTAACATGATAATATTTTCAAAATGTAATATTTTGAAATTCAATCTTCTTGATATTCATTATAAAAATGAATAAAATCGATATAAACATCCGTTCGAGTCAAAATAGCGTTTATATACTTAACTCGACTTCCTCATTTATTTATTTTCATGTCCATCCAAAATCGAACATCAAAATCAACTTCCAATTTTCCTTGAATATTTTCCTTGAATATTACATTATAAAAATATTCACATTTATTCCGGATTGGAATAAAATTTCAACCAATATCCATATAAATAAATTTATATGGATTACGTTCATCATATGCACCAAACAATAGTTGCAACCAACTATCAACATCCAAAATGACATCCAGTGTGCATTTTATCTTAATACGAGCTTCAATCAAACAATTGACACTTACATAAATCCGTCAATCAACCGATTAACCGCAATTTCACACAAAGGAGATGTATGAGTCAAATATCATCCCAAGAACCATGTGGGGTTTTCAACCAACAACAATAATTTAATGAATCATTTATTTTATCACGTTGATTTTACTTAAATAGGTGAACATAAACAAGTCGTTCAACTTGTAAATGTATTTTTACTCCAATTTTACTACTGCAAATAACATGGCATTTTTTTCAATTATTTAATTATTTTTAGTTCTCATCTATATCACAACATAACCAATCATCCAGTGTCATTTACGGCACCACAAGTGTCCATCCACGGAGTATGAAATGTGAGTGTCACATATTCATACAACGCTTCTAATGCAAATGATTTGTAAACAGTTCATGTGTTGAACTCCAAAAGGGGTATTACATGCAATGGGTAATATAACTACATCAAAATTTTAAATGTCGTTCTAATTATAACAAGGTACAATTTCTAACTTGCAACTTACTAATTTTCACCGCATTACTTAGCAACTTAAAATGCATAACTCACTAATTTTTCGTAAATAATTAAACTACTCTTATATACTAAATAAAGCAAGAATCTCTCACTTTAAATATTTAAGATAGAAGTTCTCACCCAAGTTAAACCAATCGTCATGACACTTCTTAAGTAGATTTTTCGTCACGCACTCTCCGTTGTCGCTCTCCGCTACTCGAATTCACTATTCTGGCTCTACAGTTTGTATACGACCTCCAATCTTCACCAAACTTGGTTATCAACAAAGAAACGCCATTTCAGACAAGTGCACTTTCTTCCAACAATGCACAGATTCGCCGGAAATCGCCAATGTTTGCTCCAGATCTACAAACTTCATTCGCATTTTTCGAACAACTCAGAACTCCAAAATTCAATTTTGATATGTGCATTTCATAGAAAAAACTAGATCTACAACTTTCATTTATAGGGCCTTGGCCAGAGATACACGGATCGACGGGTATTAAGCAAAGAAGGAGAGGGGGTTATTTGCAAACATAATTTTTTTGAAAAGAGGGGATTTTGGAGGAGGTGGGGCCCACGACCTGAGGGGAAGCCCTGACCAGCGGGTCAATGGCGGCACGGGGGTGGTGGCGGGGGCGGAGGAGGTGGCTAGGGTTTGTGGGAAGCTAGTGTTTTGCAAAAAGGAAGGAAGAAAGAGGAGGAAGGAGAAGAGGAGGAGGTGCAAGGGGGGTAGGAGGGGGTGCTGACCAACGGCAACGGGGGAGGAGGGGTGCGGCATCACCTATGGGAGGGGAGGCCGTTTTTGGAGGAAGAAGAGAAGTGAAGAAAGAAAAGTGTGGAGAGAAAATGAAGAAAGGAAATTATATGCTGTTTTCTCTCCGAATCACCTGACTATAAACGATCTTTGTTTGCCACGAAATTCGGAAACGAGATAATACACATAATGATGAGTTCAACGAATCAAGTTTCGTCTATTTCCAAGTTCGTTTGACCTTCCTTTTAATTTCTCAAACAGACTCAAATAAGCTTCAAAAATGCATTGTAGCGTACCTTTTCTTCTTGTACACCCAAACACTAACTCCAAAAATTATGAAATTTTGGATTCTACCATTATTTAATGATGAATTCGGAAAAAAAGTGAAATCGAATTCTGAGATCGTCCCAATAACGTTTCTTTGTAAACTGATTGTCAGTTTTTCCCCAAATGGGTTTGCCTCTCACGACCACATACTAAATTCGTTTCGCGTGAAATTTGAAATCTAGCCATGACTTATTATTCCGAATCCAACAAAATTGGTCTCATCGAATTCTGAGCTCACTAGTAAAAGTTCACTTTTTAAGGGCTATTTTAAAAATGCAAGGCTTATAAATCAATTTAATAATTTTATTGAGTTTTTTTAAGTCAAATAAAATATAAAAACTAATTTCTAAATTATTCTCAAATTTTATTTAGCAAAAATAACCAATTTATATTTCCATATTCTTTAAAATAGCTTAAATTAATTTTTTAGATTGGTTCTGAAAATACGGTTTGTTACAAGCATTCTTAAAAAGAAGAAATTTAATTCAACATACCACGTGTGAAGAGTACCTACAAATAAAAAAGTTGATGAGTCGTCAACAATCTCAACATTATTACCTATAAAAGATAAGAAAATTTGAATAATTATATAAACAATGATGCATTTAACTAAAAAAAATTAGAAAAAAACTAACCAATATTTGATGGTAGCCAATCTTTCATATAAGTCAATGCTTCTACTACACCACTACTAAAAGCCGACTCGGATGCAACAGTTGATACTAGAATGGCTAAGATATCACAAGCCAACTTTGCTAGAACGGGATAAGTGGGGTTGTTAGTTTCTACCACATTAAAATGTCAAATTTATCTTCATCCTCACCCATTGGTAACAATTCATCTTACAAATAATTATCTAGTTCTGTTTTCAAACCATGTGAGCTTCCGACTTTTAGTTCTCTATAGTTTCTCCATCTTAAATCAATTTTGGGTTTCTTTTTAGAAGCATTAGTAGGTGAATCCATATTATCACAAGAAGTGGTTGTAGATGCACTTAGAAGTGAAGTAAACTCCTTTTCATATAAAGAGAAAAGAGACATTAAAGATTCACTTATTTTTCTAACATGAATACTTGAACTTTCACCATAGATCAATCCAAAAAAAAAACTCTATATAAGCCATTCTATAGCGAGGATCGAATATCATACCAAAACTCATCATTAGACTACAAGTGAACCAATATTTATCAAATTTAATTCTCATCTTTTGCGCCATGGATTGAACACACTCATGTTCATTTGACTCCCAAGTTAAGATATTTTAATAAACATCACACATGCTTTTGAAATATAACCGGAAAATTTAAGTGTTCATAGAAAATTTTCAAACATTCACTAATTTCTTTCCCAATCTCCCATTCTTTATTTGAAGGCAATGATTTAAAATCATCGGTCAAATATACTAATCTTTAAAATGCGGAACGCACTTGTAGTGCACTTCCAAGCATAAATAAGGTAGAATTTCAACGTATTGGAACATCGTAAGAAACATTTTTTTCCACTTAATCGAGTTTGTGCTAATGCATTTTCCCAACTTTGTTTTCCACTTTGTGATAACTTCGTAAAATTGACACTATCTCTTATCTTTTTAATGAGTCCATGCATAATCTTTAAACCATCTAATATATGTGTGCAACAACGCATATGGAATAATACATCATTCAAAGACAAAACATTTTTATCAACTAACCATTCCTTAAGATCTCTGAACATAACATCATTATTTGAAGCATTATCAATGATAAGTGCAAATAGCTTTTTATCAATATTCTAATGTGGCACTTTTAACTTCATGGCCGCACTAAGTGCTAATCCGGTGTGAGGAGGAGGCAACTCGTGGTAAGAAATGGTTTTTTTTTTGTGATTTCCAATCATTGTCAATATAATGGCATGTTATGCAACAATAACCAATATTTTGATGTTCCAATGTCCATAAATCCGTAGTAAGACTAACATTAGATCATAAATGATGAAAAATCTCTTGAATTTCACTTCTCATGTCAACATAAAGTTTTAGAACATCACATCTTGTTGTATTTCTAGTAAACATTTTAACCATTGGATTAATGCTTCTAACATATTCTTGGAAATAAACATGCTCAGCCATATTAAATGGATAATCATGCTTAGAGACTATACGAGCAAAACACATTTGCGTTCTATTTTGATCAAATTTCCAACTTGGTAGCTTGAAAGGATTATTAGGAGAATGTTTGGTAGTCAAAAGTTATTGTTCCGATATCCTCTTACTAGTATTGGTTTTTGGACAACTTTTTTATATGGTTTTTCAAATGAGTCGTTCCCATAGGGGCGGCTCCATTAAATATTCTTGTACAATGTTTGCATGTTGCCTTAATACGGGTGATACCATCTTCTATTACCACTTGTCTATCAAAATCTTTCCACACTTCAGATTTTAATGATTTCAAGTCTATAGGTGCATTTTTTTTATCCATATTTGTTGAAATCTCTTGATTTTGTTGCAAATTATCATCCGGATTTTGTTTTTCTTGGACAACACATGCATTATCATTGACATTAGCAATAGTCATTGATGTATATGCAATGGACTTGCTACTACAACTTGATGATGCGTTTGACATTTTAGAAGTCTACAATATGAAAATATAAAACGTACAAATCATTTTTACATTCAATGAAATAGAGTGCAAAGTCGACGAAGTTATCAGTGAACAAAAACGTAACCTTGTTGGACAGAAATATACATTATGCATACCAGCTAGAAATAAAAGACTAAAGTATTCAAGCTAGTGTGCTTGTATTAATTGCTATAATGCTTAAGTGAATGGATGTGCATGAAATTCATGAAGTTATTTGTGTGTCCTTTCCATCAACTGCTATACTTTATTTCATTCACTATGTACCATATGATAGAGAAATATTATACACTATATTAATTAAAAAAAAGAATGGTTTATGGTTTTTTCAGCAGTTTCGAACATAGTATATTGTCTTCATGGTACAATGTCCTCCCTCATTTTGAATTACCTGGCACTGTCTGATTTGCCCTGATGAACTCCTAGAAATGTGTGAACATAGCTTTCTTTTTTCCCAAAATACATCAAAAGAAGAGGCAACTGCAAGAAAATTTTGTTGAACTACAGAACATAATACATCATAGAATAGATTTTTTCCAGCGTAAATGATACACAAAAGCAAACCTGAGCCTGCGTCAGAGATTGAAGTAGCAGCTTGGAAGTGTCGGCCTGGAAGCGGCAAAGCGTGGAAGCAACGATTCGTGGAAGTCTGGAAGCTGCAAATCGTGGAAGCCTGAAAGCTGCAAATCATGGAAGCCGGCGCGCTTTTCAAGGAAGAGATTTGAAATCTAGCGTGCTGCGGTAAGCGGCTAGAAGATTTAGGGTTATAGGAGGCCATTGTTTTGTATCGTGTTTTTTTCTTAGATTGAGAAAAATGTACGCTGTACAGAACAAAGGAATGTAAAGCGGATATTCAGTATTTGGGTTAGGATTTAGAGGCATATGCAAATTGAAAAGAAAATGGGTATGGGTGTGTGCAATGGGTAGTGATGGACCAAGCTAATTTGGTTATTTTTAAAAAAGGTTATATATTAATTTAAGTTTAGGTATACATAAGTGTGTGTGTATCTGTGCAGTTAAAGCGCTTAGAGGTTCTATAGCGGTGGTGGTGCAAAAGGTGTAGTAGGGATAAAGCGGGGAAATAGTGGGGATATAGCGGAGGCGCAAAAAGGTTCATTAGATGTAAAACCAAATATTTGAAAATTAATTAATCATCTTTCTCACATTATATGTGTACAAGAAACTAATACTAATTAATCTTATTTAACAAAATCACGGCATACCATAGTTATGCATGCTAACTTTGATGAGTGTAATTGATTATTGCAATATATTAGGCACTTATGTCTAAAATTTAGCCCTTCACGTTAACTTTATTGATTTTTTTGAAAAGAAACCAAGTCAAATCAAGCTCTGTACATTAATATTACTAAAGCGGACGCTAAAAATCCTTGATTTAGTGGATGCAGCGAAAAAAAGCGGGGCTGGAAGAGAGTCTACTGTTTATCACTGCTAAACTAAAAGAGCATAGTGGTTGGCGAGCGCTATGGGCTATAATGGCGATATTGCGAGGCTTTAACTGCATAGGGGTGTGTGTGTGTGTATACATACAAGTATTAGGAAATCGTACAGATATTTTTAGGATACGGATACCACTAAAACCATATCTGTATCCGCATGTCGGATAACGAATATATTTCATATTTTCGGATATGGACAAGGATGGATATCGAATATTTCGATTATCCGTTGACAACCCTAGATAGAAAGTTTATGATAGATGGTATTTCCCAAAGTTAATCAAACTGACTTTTCCGGTTTCTCTTAATTCTACTTTGCCACCAAACTCTTCCGTCCGTCTGAAGCCAGACACTACCCATAATTTCTTCTTCAACCGCACGCCATGTCTATCGCATGTACCATTTCTTCCCTCCCCCTCTTTTGCAAATGACCTATTCTTCTTCAACCCAGCTATTTCTATCCAATTCTAAATCCACTTCTTTTCAAATCCGATCCAACTTAAAAACATTTCAACTAAGAAACGCTTTTAGCCTCCTCCTTTGGTAACGTTATTGCGCCTTCCTCTGGTGATGTTGCCACATCTTAAATTCGATAAAGGTAAACTTTGTTCTCAATTTAGATCTTAGCTAAATACTCAAATCTTGGACGAGATCTTGTCTTTCAGTGTTTTTAGTTTTCACTTTATTTTGATTTGATTTATCTCTGTTATTACAAGCTATCAAGTTAAGAATTTATCTACCACTAATTTATCAAATTAGTTTTTGCTGGAGTTGTAATATTGTAGCACTCTTTGTTAGTATGTAAAATTAAATTTATGCTAAAAGCAAAATTTTCTTAATTATTTTAAAGCACTAAATCAATTATCTTTTTTGTTCAAACAAAAGCAACAAAATAATTGTAATGTGAATAGTTATGGTACTACTACTTTTCATAGTAATTGATTGTGAATAATCACTGTTGACATAATTATTATGTTTCCTAATTACTATGTGGACATGGTTAGCATCTTATTTACATTATTAGTAGAAGATCAGTAGAGGTATGTTTTATCAGTTACCAGTTTTTGATGTGAAATAAGCCTGAAATGCGGAATTTTCTTTGGCCTTCTAGCAAATATATTTCAAGATGAGCTCCAACAAGTTGAAACAACACTGATAGGAGGATGAGTCACTTACTTTGTCAATTTTTTTTACACAATATACAAATTACTTGCATAATGCTAAAAGAAAAAGGTAATTGTTTTTTCTCCTTCTAAAAGGAAGCTAAGAAGCTATTCATTAGTTGCATAATGCCAATGTGTATGTAATTAGCTTACACCCTTGAAAAAATTTAAACCAACTATGGTTGATTTGGTAGAAAATAAGTTAAATGTCTCAATCCTATTACTACTTAAAAATATGACTCCAAGACATTAGTATTTTATTCCTCATAACTCTACAAAGTTTTTAGGTCAAATCATAACTTTGAAATATGATGTTTAGCCACAACTTTGAAATTTTAAATGCAATGTCCCAGTTTAAATCTCAGTTGGAAGTTGTGTTCTTATATACAAATAGATCATATGTTGTAGCATTTCTGTTAACTTAGAGTGTCTTAATTACCTTAATGGCTATTTTTTAGTAACATACTTACCTCTGCCTGCATCATAACTTGGTGATAAGGTGCAATGAACCAATCTTTGCTCGTTTATTGATGAATCAAGTGTAGTTTTAGCACAACACTTGTACAGTTGATATTCTTTTTCATAAGCTGATTGATTAGAACATCAACAGAATTGTGCTCAAGGATAAAAGCAGGATTATAGCTTATTGTATAACGAAGCAAAAATTGGATTAAGCTGAGGTTACAACGGATGAGTGAGAGTTTAAGATGTTCGGTGTAGTCAAACATCATCACACCTCGGACATATTTCCCAAATTTTAGGTTGTGTTTTACTGAGATACAGAAACTAGAGTATTAAAGCTTGTACAACATTAAAGCTTTCGTTGTTTTTTGTTTGTTGAAAATATTCAGTATCTCAAATTAACCGAGGCACTTCTAGACACCAGAAATCTTGAAATAAAGAAGATTAACAATTAAAAGAATGCGACCATGGACGCTCAATTCGGTGTAGAAGCCACCCTTAGAAGGGTACATGCAACTCAAAAGAACGATGACATGCCTCCAATTGAGGCTATTCTTGCACCACTTGAAGCTGGGCAGAAGCTAACCTAGCATGAGTAGCAAAACTTCAAGTTGATAATCGAACTTTAGACCGTCTGACCAAATTAAAGGAAGCAGCATTGCTAGATTCTGAAAGGACCATCCAAGTTGCATTAGCAAAGGCTTCAATGGTTGATGATTTACAAAAAAGAAATCAGGAATTAATGAAGTAGATATAAATTTGTCCGAAAGAAAACAACTTTTTAGATAGATCACATGGACAAAAGGTTGCAGAGGTTAAGAAGCTCAGCCAAACAGTATGAGAGCTTGAAGAAGCTATTCTCGCTGGTGGCTCTGCGATGAAGCTGTGAGGAATTATCAAAAAAAAAATTAGGAAATAAACGAAGAGATGAAAACCGTCGCTGCATTGGCTTTTACATCCAATCTAAATGAAGGGCTTGGACAAATATATATCTTTCCTAATATATATACCAGTTGTTATGTTCAACTATAGTTTCGGAAAATGAGTGGAAATAAAATTACACAATTATCAATGAAAGTTATTTTCTTGGATTGCCAAACCATCTGTTTCACTTGCAAAGCTTATCAAAAACCACTTGAAGTATTATTTTTTCAATACAACAAGTTCAGCTCTTCATTATGTAGTATGCATAATGGCTTTTCAAAGGATAATTGATTTGAATTATGAAATTGAAGCTGCAAAATTGACTAAATTTATGCTGGGGCATGAAAGAATATATGATTGCAATGAATTCTGCATACCTGATATTGTTGCTTATGACATGGATGCTTGCTCTTTGAGTGAGAGGTCATTGTGTATTGCAATTTGGAAACTTCTATGTCACAACGTTGATGTTTGGTTCACTCATTCTACTAAGAAATACTTGAATAATTTTGTATCGGCTCTGTTCTTTTATGCCGCACAAGATGTGAAATGCTATGGGCAAATCACCATGCAACGCGTGCCATTGTATTTTTTTTAACAAATATTGTTTCATATGAACAACTTGTAAGTTCGCAACGTATATTGTTCTTTATATAATGATCTGTAACTTTAACCAATAAATATTGATGGTTTAAGCTAACAATGTTATCACATTACTTACATGTATGCTGGTGCATGTTATAAGCCCTTCTGGTCATGCAGTTTATTTCTTTTCCTTTTGTTTTCCTTCTTATATATAACCATGGAATAAACATGGTAATCGCGATGATTCACGATCTTTGTTTTTGTTTCTGTTATGATGATAGGTTGTTTATGCATGTTAGATGCTTGGTTTTATGTGTCTAATTAATATTGAAAAGGCTTTGCAGGCAGTTATAAGTCTTCTCTAAGTTACCAACACAAGTTCCTTGGATTTCAAAATTTTTTGTGTGTTAGCTGAAGTTTTGGATGCAATGAAAGGGAGACAAGAGAACTTAAGGTCGAACAAGGAATATGAGTCTTTGCCAAAGAAGTAGAAAACATAAGGGAATAATTGTACATGATATATCATAGGAAATTGGGGAGTCTCAATTGAAGGACAAGAAGAACAAATTGAAGAACAAGAAGAATATTGGGAAGCAGAAGATTTTATTGATGAAATAATATATTTCTTGTACAAGGAGTAATGAAACAAAGACATGTATATATAGGAAAGCATTGCAATGGCTAATTGTAAATTACAAATCATACTAAATATAATGTAACGGCCAATTACAAACCATACTAAATATAACATAATGGCTAATTGTAAATTACAAATCATACTAAATATAACATAACGGCTAATTGTCTTCATTATGCCCCCTCAGTTCGAACTAGGGTTTCCTATTTCATTTTCGCCTCCATCAACTACTTTCAGCTCCTCTCTTAATCTCACAAAATTCTTGGTCGATAATGCTTTTGTAAGAGCATCAGCTCGCTGATAGTAAGCAGAAATATGACAGACAATTATCTTTCCATTTTGTGTCCTTTCTCTCATAAAATGAAGATCGATTTCACAATGTTTTGTCCTTGAATGTTGGATTGGATTGAGGGAAAGAGAAATTGTACTTTTATTATCGCACCAGATAATAGATTTTTGTGTTAAATACAACCCTAATTCTTCCATCAATGTTTCAATCCATGTTACTTCTGCAGTTGCACTTGTGAGAGCTCTATATTCAGCTTTTGTACTGGATCTGGATGTAGTCTATTGTTTCTCAGTGCACCAGGAAATTATGTTGTTGTCAAGATAAACACAGTATCCTGATACAGACCGTCTGTTATCAACATCATTTGCCCAATCAGCATCACTAAAGCACTATAAGGAAAATTTTCTCTCTAATTTTATAATTATTCCTAAATGCTTTGTCCCTTTCAAATATCTCAAAACCCTTTTTAAGGCAATCCAATGTTCTGATAATGGATTTTGCATAAATTGACCAAGCTTGTTAACAATGTAACAAATATCTGGGCGAGTACTTATTGCATGATGCAGTGCTCCTATTAAAATCCTGTACTGTTTTGCATTAGTGATGACTTCTCCTTTATGTTTAGATAAGTGTAGATTACTTATCATTGGTGTAGGTAGATGTTTGGCATATTGCATATTGGCCCTGTGCAAAATTTCAGAAATACAATTTTCCTGGGATAAAATCAATTTTTCTTTACTGTGTTTGATAATTTGAATCCCAAGAAAATATTTTAACTCTCCTAAATCTTTAATAGCAAAATGTTGATCCATTAATCGTATGACTTTGCTTATCTCTTGATCATTATCTCCTTTGATTAACATATCATCCACATATACTAAAATAAAGATAGCTCCTCGCCCAATCCTTTTCATGTATAATGAGTTATCAGACTTGAATTGAATAAAGCCTAAATTTAATAATGTCGTCTTGAGTTTCTCATACCAAGCCCTTCAAGCTTGCTTGAGTCCATAGATGGATTTATAAAGCCTGCAAACCCTTTTATCATCAGAATTGTATCCTTCAGGTTGTTGCATGTAAACTTCTTCAGTTAATTCTCCATTTAAAAAAACATTTTTCACATCAAATTGTTTTATATTCCACCCCTTACTTAGGCAACAGTTAAAATTATCCTAATAGTAGTGGGTTATAAATGGAGGAAATGTTTCATTGAAATCAAAACCAAATAGTTATGCATAACCTTTAGCTACCTGTCTGACTTTGTATTTGTCAATAGATCCATCAGCCTTTCTTTTTATCTTACATACCCATCTACAACCAATTACATCCTTGTGTGCTGGTGGTACAACAAGTTCCCAAGTTTTTTTTTCATAAGAGCTTCATATTCTATATCCATGGCCATTTTCCAATTTCTTGACTTTAGTGTTTAAGTGAAATTAAGTGGTTCAGTTTCTGCGATAGCCACATTATATACTTTTGGTTTAAAAATACCACTTTGTGATCTAGTAGTCATGTGATGCCTGCTTTGATTTTGCACTGCCTGTTGTGATTGTTGTTCCTGTTGTGATATCCTTGTACTGCTATTGCTTTGCCTGCTACCATCGTCATCGGTGTTGTGCATGTTATTATCAACTTGACTTATTTCTGTGTCATTTGAATTTATTTCTTCTGATCCACTGATGTGCATACTTGTTTCTCGTATATCCTCAGCTTGTGTGCTTGAGTGTTCATTGTCTTTAATTGTTTCAAGAGTAAATGGTCTAAACTCTACAGTTGTAACACCCCACCTCCGCCAATGCCACTCTTGCAAGGACATTAGCTTTGGAGGGGCGTTAAACAAGGTAAACATGCATGCAGATATCACAAGACAGAACATATAAGTAAAACAGAGTAGTAAAGCAGCGGATAAAACTTAGCATTTCAAAACCATAGTCATGTTACAACAAAGTACTTGGTCATTATTTTCCAACAACAAAGTCTAGATAAAAGCATAAACTGAAAAACTGAAATACATAAAGTACTATCCCCAAAATGAAGTGATAAACCATAGCTAGCTCAATGTCCAAAACCATACATGAGCAAATCCAGTAAGCAAGCTGTAAAGATCCAAGCTAAGCTCCAATGTTCCCACCCTGAGAACCCGAGGGGGGGGGGGACGGAAGAAAAGAGGTGAAAGAAAACAGGTCAGTCAAAAAGACTGGTAAGCCCTACTACTATCTGTCTATGATCTAGTAAAGTTAACTGGCATGAGGAGCTGAGATGAACATAAGGATAACAACATACTGGCATGATGATTAACTAACAAGATAGATAAAGGTGTCATCGCATAATTAAGGTTAAGTTTTGCATCACGGGTGTACTAGCATTCTAACATGTCAAGTAAAAACAAGAATTGATCCCTTGGCCCAAGCTTGGCCCATCATCATGAGGTGACCTAAATTAAGGTCCAATTACACGGTCTAGTCGATCGGCTCCCTATAAGCCTAACTCGTCAAGTGTCGGTGTCATACGGCCCAAACATGCAATGTAGTTAAACTGCGCTAGGTACACCCTAGGGTGTATCAAGTCCTAGGGTGTCAACCTCGGACACGAATCAAGTATGCGCAGTCTAGATCTACTGGTACCCGGGCCTGATTCTCCAACTCCGGACTACGTGCACGAACATAGTCCGCCTGGACCTACACCGGCGTACCTACTCAGCCGTCGTTTTGGTCGCTTACATATCATCCCAGTAATCGTGCCCCACCCTAGCCTAGTCCTAGGGTCTTATGATAATATCAAGAGGGTTACTGCTGAAAAGGACCACGCAACTAGGGTTTCCTTAACGGGTTAAATGTGGTTAACCCGATCCAAACGTAGATTAAATTGGTTAAGTGTACCCAAGATCCATGACTTAACCCCGATTAACCCATCAAGCCCAAATTGATTAAGCATTAAGTGGACCATGACTTAACCCTAATCAGGAGGCATTAATTAACTTAATGTGCTTTAACCTCTCACATTAGACTTTGTTGTGGTTACTAGTTAAGCCGGGCGGGTCCGGGTAGATTTACACCACAACTTGGTCTAACCTCGGGTTCGAGCACAACATGACCAACTTCTCACATTGGGTCCTATTGTTTGTAGCCACTAGTTAAGCCGGGCGGGTCCGGGTAGATTTATGCTACAAATTCAACCCAACCTCGAGTTGGCCACACTCATATTTTCTAAGTGTCATGTCCATTATGTTTCCAAAACATAATTACAAGTTAACATATCACGTTATGTTATAAAAATCATGTTCATGTCATAATTTTACCCAACCCCAACGTAATCCCATCGTTTACATAATCGCAACAACGCATAAAGGGTAAAATAGGGAACTTGGCATAATCATGACAAAAAGGTGTTGAAGCCACAAGTTTATCATGGTGGCATATGAGATGTACATATGTTCATATACTTGCATATTGCATTGTTAGGCTTCAAAAGCATGCATAAAACCAAACTTAGCATATGAGTGATACATGGTGATAAATGACATGTAGAAGTTTCTAGAAGTTCGCATTTAGCCTCACATGCAAGTTATCATAAGGGATATGATAACTTTCATGTTGCCAAAATGCGACCTTTGATATAAAGCTTGGAGCTTTATGCTCACAACATCAAGTTTAACTTGCATAACATAGCAATATGTGTCATACATAATGATTAAACCAACTTGCATAGCATAATGATTAACCAAACTTGCATATCATAATAATCAACCAAACTTGCATATCATAATGATCAACCAAACTTGCATATCATAATGATCAACCCCAAACTTGCATCATTCATTTAACTTTAGAGTTCAATAAAAAGAAAGTAGAAAAGGGCTTACTACGCTATGAAGACACAAATGAATATTTATTATAAAGATTGAGACGAAGCCCTTATGCAAGCACCAAAATATGAAAGCCCCAATTGAAAAACCCTTGCGCCAAATCAATAAAAATCCTTGCTTTGAAATAGAAATGTTGCAACTTGACTTGAATGCAAACTAAGAACACTCATACAAGTTTGAAAGCACTTGTATGAACTCACAATCTCTCATAGAAATAGGCTTAGGAATTTTAGCATGAGAGTGGAGGCCATGAGAGGAACAAATTTGACATAGTTTAGTTGTAGGATTGAATAATGGTGATTTAGGCTAGGTTTAGTGGTCTTTTTATAGAGGATTAGGGTAGTATTAGCCATAGGATTAACCCTAGATTCAATCCAAGCCATCAAAGCATGTCTTGGGGAAGAAGTCAAGTGTAGGAACCATCTAGGGCCTTTAGATTAAAGCTGAACCATGAAAACCATTCAAATGCAAAATCTGCATTTGAGCGAATCGGCCCACGGGTTGACAGCCAAACACCCTGGATTAACCCCTAGTCGACCCAGCGAGCTCGGGTCGACCTCAAAAATCGGCCGGTTCGGTTATTCCCCTCTCCCAATCCGCTGTTTTGAACATTTTTGCATATTTATTTATTTATTTTTCAATTATATATATATATATATATATATATATCAATATATATATTTCTCTACGCAACCCATTTCACTTAATTAAGTATACTTTAATTTGTGAATTTTTATGTTCAAATTACGGGGTGTTACATTCTCCCCTCCTTAAAGGATTTCGTCCCCGAAATCTCCAAGTTAGGAAGAACGTATCCTACTATCCATTATCCATCTACTCAAAACATCATCCACGTGCAGTCATTGTCCTTAAAGGATTCTAAATGTTGTATGATCATATGCAAAGGTGTGTGTATATGTACTTATCTAATGCAAAAATCAGGCGGTTACTAATACAGTAAACCTCCTTAATGCAAAATATGTTAGTGAAATGAGTCCATATGTATGCAAATTCCTAACATAATTTATAATCTCTACATGAGTGCACATAATATTCATCCATATGCAACATCCACGTGATAGCTCAACAAGTTTCATCCATGAATAAGTATAAGCACTCATGCATATGCAACATGAAAGTGTGTGAGCCGATCTTAGTGCCTAATGTGTATCATGCATCCACGAGTATCCACGTGCAAACACTTGCAACCATCAAGCATAACATGTTTCAAATACATGTTTCATCCAAAGGGTTTCTACCTAAGGTCCTCATGACAAGTTTAACGAGATAACAAGATAAACAAGATAAACATGGATAAAAAGAAAGATACGCTAATTAGGAAAAGAGATCGAGAGTGTACCCTCAAAAAAAAGAAATGGATAAAGCCCACGCATCTTCTCCTCGGTTTCCCAAGTGGCATCTTCGTCGGCTTCACCCCACTGAACTTTCACCAATTTGACTTCTTGATTCCTTAGCTTCTTGATCTCTGTTCCCAAGATACGAATCGGAGCTCTTCTCAAGGTTGCTTCTTTCTCTACCTCAATGTCTTCAAGAATGCTTGGTTCAACCACCTCAACGGACTCATGTAGGCACTTTCGGAGATGCGAGACATGAAAGACATTATGCACTCCGGCTAGCTTCTCGGGCAATCCCACCTTATAGGCCATCTTTCCAATTCTCTCTATGATAGGGAAGGGTCCTACGAACCTTGGTGCCAGCTTCCCCGCTGCTCCAAAACGTACCACATTTCGCAAAGGAGAAACCTTCACGAAAACCATGTCTCCCACTTCGAATTCCAAATCTGCCCTTCGCTTGTCAGCATAGGATTTCTGTCTATCTTGGGCCGCTTTCATCCTTCTTCTTACTAATTCAACTTTCTCGAATGTGTCTCGTATCATGTCGGGCCCAAGTATAAGTCTATCTGTTGTCTCCCACCAACAAGATGGTGACCTACACGGCCTCCCATATAAAGCTTCAAATGGTGCCATCCCTATGCTGGCTTGATAGCTATTATTATAAGCAAATTCTTCAAGAGGAAGGTGGTCTTCCCAAGTACCACCGAAGTCGAGAACACAAAGCCTCAAGAGATCTTCTAGCACTCAATTCACCCTTTCGGTTTGGCCATCCGTCTGGGGGTGATAGGCTGTACTCAAATTCAATCGCGTACCCATCGCTTCTTGCAAACTGTTCCAGAACTGGCTAGTGAAAATCGGGTCACGATCGCTAACTATGCTAGAAGGAACTCCATGCAACCGCACTATTTCTCGTAGATAAATAGACGCTAGCCCTGATGCGGTCCTCTTGCTCTTTACTGGGATGAAGTGAGCACTCTTCGTAAGTCTGTCAACTATGACCCATATGCTTGTGTTCCCTCTCCTTGACCTAGGCAATCCATCCACAAAATCCATAGAATTACTCTCCCACTTCCATTGTGGGACCTCCAATGGATGTAATAGCCCACCTGGTTTCTTTGACTCGGCCTTCACTTGTTGGCACACCATGCACCTTGAAACATACTCTGCCACATCTTTCTTCATTCCATCCCAAAAGAAATTGTGCTTCATATCTCTATACATCTTATCTCCTCCCGGATGTATAGTCATCTTCGAGTGATGCGCTTCTTCAAGAACTCTATGGACCAAATCTCCCACCCGAGGAACACATAATCTCCCATCACGCCTTAGCCATCCTTTATCATCAATAGTATATCTGGCAAGGTGACTAGACGTCTCACCCCGAATCAACTTGTCCATAACTTCGACTATCTGTGGATCTTCCCTCTGCGAAGCCCCAACTTGATCAAGAAGTGTGGGTCTAAGCTCAAGGGATGCTAATGAACCCGTCATCAACTAAACAGCCGTCGTGAAATCAGAGGTTGCCAAGAATTCCAAGTTCTTCATCTCAATGAACAAGGGGCTTAAAGTCAATCTCCTTCTGCTTAGTTGATCTGCCACCACATTACCCTTGCCAGGGGTATAAGCTATCTCGAAGTCATAAGATGCCAAAAATTCCATCCACCTTTGCTGCCTTAGATTCAGATCTTTTTGCGAGAAGAGGTATTTGAGTGACTTGTGATCAGTATACAACTCAAACCTTTCGCCTAGAAGATAGTGGCGCCAGGATTTGAGTGCAAAGACGATCGCCGCTAACTCCAAATCATGAGTGGGATAGTTCTTCTCATGAACTTTAAGTTGCCTACCCCCATAACATATCACTCTTCCCTCTTGCATCAGAACAACTCCTAACCCCGTGCCACATGCATCTGTGTACACGGTAAACATCTTACCACTATCGGGTAATGCCAAAACTGGAGCTGAGGTAAGGGCTCTTTTGAGCTTTTGAAAAGCAAGCTCACACTCCAAGTCCCATGCAAAGACTAAGTTCTTCTTCGTCAACTTAGTGAGAGGGGCCGAAATCTTAGCGAAGTCTCTGATGAACTTCCTATAGTAGCCCGCCAAACCGAGAAAGCTTCTTACTTCGGTCGCATTCCTAGGAGTCTTTCAATCTTGAACCACAACCACTTTCGCGGGATCCACCGCTATGCCTTGCTTAGAAACTATATGTCCAAGAAACCGAACTTCCCTTCTCCAGAAATGACATTTGGAGAACTTGGCTTTCAACTGATGCGCTCTAAGCGTATCCATCACTTCCTTGAGATGTCTGGCATGTTCTTCCTCGTCCTTTGAGAAGATCAGAATATCATCCACGAAGACAACAACAAACTTGTTGAGGAACTCCCTGAACACCCTACTCATCAAGTCTACGAAGTAGGAGGGTGCATTAGTCAATCCGAATGGCATGACAAGCCATTCAAAGAATCCATCTGGAGTCCTAAACGCAGTTTTATCAATGCTATCCTCAGCTACTCTAAGCTGATGGAATCCGGTGGCTAGATCGAGCTGAGAGAAAATAGAAGCACCTACAAGCTGGTCAAAGAGATCATCAATCCTCGGTAACGGGTGCCTATTCTTCTTTGTCAGCTTGTTCAACCCTCGATAATCAACACATAGACGAAGCGAACCATCCGCCTTAGTAGCGAATACCACCGGAGCACCCCATTCGGAAATGCTTCGTCTAATAAAACCCTTCGCAAGCAGCTCCTTGATTTGCTTACTGAGCTCCCTTCTCTCACGAGGGGCCATGTGCCTAACGGGCAATGATACTGGCTTGGCATTATCGACTAGATAAATGCGGAAATCTATCTCTCGTTTAGGGGGTAACCCCTTAACTTCTTCAAAGACATCAGGATAGTCTCGGACCACCCTTACAGATTGCAGATCATCGATGGACGAGTCGAGAGATTCAAGATAGCATAACATGACGGGACCTCTAGGGTTACAAGAAATTTCTAGGGTATTACCGAGGTGGGTCATGAGCCTCACCCACCTATGTTCACAATCGAGAATGGCTCCATAACTGGACAACCAATCCATGCCCAAGATTAACCCATATCCCGTGAATCCGAGAACATAAGCATTACACGCGAATTCTACAGTCAAGATAGAAATCTTCAAATCCACACAAATCATAGATAGATGGGCGGAACCCCCAATTGGATTTGAAACACAAACGGGATCCTCAACTAAGCTAGTACTTAGGTGCAAACTTTCAACAATGTCAGAAGAAATAAAACTATGCGATGCGCCAGAATCAAATAAGGTGCGAACAGGAAAATCAGAAATGTAAACATGAATTTCTATAAAAACTCTACCTCGATCAAAAGCTGGAAGAGCGAGGAGAGCCTGCAATTTCCCTCCAGAGGGTCCTACTTGCCGAGTTTGTCCTTGCCCTTGTCCATGCTTCTTGGGACAATCCTTGCTAAAATGTCCAGATTTTTCGCAATGAAAACACTTGCCTAACTTCCTCTTCTTCTTCCTGCAATCCTTGACTATGTGCCCAACGATCCCATAGAAGTTGCACTTTCTTGTCTTTCTTGGCTTGTTGTTGTTCTTATCTCTTTTCTCGGTATCTTCCTTCTTGCCTTGGGACTCATTTGCCTTGACCTCCTTCTTGCCACTCTTATCTTCCTCTTAGAGTAGGGCCATATTCGCCAAACTCTCGAAAGTCGCCCCCATGGGTATATGAGACACGGCCAAACCGCGCAATGGCTCGTTCAATCCTAGAGCAAAGTGTAGGGCCTTCTTCCGAGCTGTGTTTACCAATTCTAGACCGAACCGAGCAAGTTGATTAAACTTATCCACGTATTCCCTAACTGTCATGTCCCCTTGCCTTAGAGATAGGAACCTCTCCATCTGAAGATTCTCTTCTGTCGATGATAGGAACTTTAGTCCAAACCTTCTCCTAAAGTCATCCCAAGTCTCGATGGGTCTAGTAGTGGTGGTGACTACCCACCAATAAGCAGCTTCCCCTTTCAATAGCCATACCGCCAACAGAACTTTCCTACGATCTTCCACATCAAAGATAGCAAAGAGGTCTTCAGTTTCTTTTAACCAGTTTCTTGCCTCTACAGAAGTCTCCGTTCCGACAAAATTCTTGCAACCCATCGCCTTAAAGTCTTTGCAAAGCTCCGCGAAATTCGCTTGTGTATGCTGAGGGGGAGGAGGAACCTCAGCTACGAGAGGAGGAGAGATGTTAGCGACGGGGGAAGGAGGAGGAATGGTTGCGGGGCCGGCTTCATTCGCCCTTGCCTCCATAAATCTCCGGAACCAGACGGGTACTTGAACGCCTTCCGGGATGTTAAAGCGATCGGCCATACTAAAAAAGGAAAAAGATAGATTCAGAACGAAGAAACGAAGGATAGTGCTATGGCTTTTGGGGAATAGCCTTTTTAAAATAACTAGACTTTTCTTGGAAAATACTTAATTGGTTTTGAAAATAGTTTTTTCAAAAGGTAAGTTTCAAAAACACTTTTGCTCAAATCTTGTAAACCTTATGCTCTGATACCAAATGTAACACCCCACCTCCGCCAATGCCACTCTTGCAAGGACATTAGCTTTGGAGGGGCGTTAAACAAGGTAAACATGCATGCAGATATCACAAGACAGAACATATAAGTAAAACAGAGTAGTAAAGCAGCGGATAAAACTTAGCATTTCAAAACCATAGTCATGTTACAACAAAGTACTTGGTCATTATTTCCCAACAACAAAGTCTAGATAAAAGCATAAACTGAAAAACTGAAATACATAAAGTACTATCCCCAAAATGAAGTGATAAACCATAGCTAGCTCAATGTCCAAAACCGTACATGAGCAAATCCAGTAAGCAAGCTGTAAAGATCCAAGCTAAGCTCTAATGTTCCCACCTTGAGAACCTGAGGGGGGGAACGGAAAAAAAGAGGCGAAAGAAAACAGGTCAGTCAAAAAGACTGGTAAGCCCTACTACTATCTGTCTATGAACTAGTAAAGTTAACTGGCATGAGGAGCTGAGATGAACATAAGGATAACAACATATTGGCATGATGATTAACTAACAAGATAGATAAAGGTGTCATCGCATAATTAAGGTTAAGTTTTGCACCACGGGTGTACTAGCATTCTAACATGTCAAGTAAAAACAAGAATTGATCCCTTGGCCCAAGCTTGGCCCATCATCATGAGGTGACCTAAATTAAGGTCCAACTACACGGTCTAGTCGATCGGCTCCCTATAAGCCTAGCTCGTCAAGTGTCGGTGTCATACGGCCCAAACATGCAATGTAGTTAAACTGCGCTAGGTACACCCTAGGGTGTATCAAGTCCTAGGGTGTCAACCTCAGACACGAATCAAGTATGCGCGGTCTAGATCTACTGGTACCCGTGCCTGATTCTCCAACTCCGGACTATGTGCACGACCATAGTCCGCCTGGACCTACACCGGCGTACCTACTCAGTCGTCGTTTTGGTCGCTTACATATCAGCCCAGTAATCGTGCCCCACCCTAGCCTAGTCCTAGGGTCTTATGATACTATCAAGAGGGTTACTGCTGAAAAGGACCACGCAACTAGGGTTTCCTTAACGGGTTAAATGTGGTTAACCCGATCCAAACGTGGATTAAATTGGTTAAGTGTACCCAAGATCCATGACTTAACCCCGATTAACCCATCAAGCCCAAATTGATTAAGCATTAAGTGGACCATGACTTAACCCTAATCAAGAGGCATTAATTAACTTAATGTGCTTTAACCTCTCACATTAGACTTTGTTGTGGTTACTAGTTAAGCCGGGCGGGTCCGGGTAGATTTACACCACAACTTGGTCTAACCTCGGGTTCGAGCACAACATGACCAACTTCTCACATTGGGTCCTATTGTTTGTAGCCACTTGTTAAGCCGGGCGGGTCCGGGTAGATTTATGCTACAAATTCAACCCAACCTCGAGTTGGCCACACTCATATTTTCTAAGTGTCATGTCCATTATGTTTCCAAAACATAATTACAAGTTAACATATCACGTTATGTTATAAAAATCATGTTCATGTCATAATTTTACCCAACCCCAACGTAATCCCATCGTTTACATAATCGCAACAACGCATAAAGGGTAAAATAGGGAACTTGGCATAATCATGACAAAAAGGTGTTGAAGCCACAAGTTTATCATGGTGGCATATGAGATGTACATATGTTCATATACTTGCATATTGCATTGTTAGGCTTCAAAAGCATGCATAAAACCAAACTTAGCATATGAGTGATACATGGTGATAAATGACATGTAGAAGTTGCTAGAAGTTCACATTTAGCCTCACATGCAAGTTATTATAAGGGATATGATAACTTTCATGTTGCCAAAATGCAACCTTTGATATAAAGCTTGGAGCATTATGCTCACAACATCAAGTTTAACTTGCATAACATAGCAATATGTGTCATACATAATGATTAAACCAACTTGCATAGCATAATGATTAACCAAACTTGCATATTATAATAATCAACCAAACTTGCATATCATAATGATCAACCAAACTTGCATATCATAATGATCAACCCCAAACTTGCATCATTCATTTAACTTTAGAGTTCAATAAAAAGAAAGTAGAAAAGGGCTTACTACGCTATGAAGACACAAATGAATATTTACTATAAAGATTGAGACGAAGCCCTTATGCAAGCACCAAAATATGAAAGCCCCAATTGAAAAACCCTTGCGCCAAATCAATAAAAATCCTTGCTTTGAAATAGAAATGTTGCAACTTGACTTGAATGCAAACTAAGAACACTCATACAAGTTTGAAAGCACTTGTATGAACTCACAATCTCTCATAGAAATAGGCTTAGGAATTTTAGCATGAGAGTGGAGGCCATGAGAGGAACAAATTTGACATAGTTTAGTTGTAGGATTGAATAATGGTGATTTAGGCTAGGTTTAGTGGTCTTTTTATAGAGGATTAGGATAGTATTAGCCATAGGATTAACCCTAGATTCAATCCAAGCCATCAAAGCATGTCTTGGGGAAGAAGTCAAGTGTAGGAACCATCTAGGGCCTTTAGATTAAAGTTGAACCATGAGAACCATTCAAATGCAAAATATGCATTTGAGCGAATCGGCCCACGGGTTGACAGCCAAACACCCTGGATTAACCCCTAGTCGACCCAGCGAGCTCGGGATGACCTCAAAAATCGGCCGGTTCGGTTATTCCCCTCTCCCAATTCGCTGTTTTGAACATTTTTGCATATTTATTTATTTAATTTTCAATTATATATATGTATATATATCAATATATATATATATTTCTCTGCGCAACCCATTTCACTTAATTAAGTATACTTTAATTTGTGAATTTTTATGTTCAAATTACGGGGTGTTACAACAGTCTTAATATATTCCACTCTATTGTCTTCTTTAGAATTATGTCTATCTGCATAAGGAAATTTACTTTCATCAAATATCACATATCTTGAGACATAAATTCTACCATTCTTGTAAAGACATTTATAACCTTTTTGATTTTGAGCCTAGCCAATAAATGTGCATGATCTTGACCTCATACTTAATGTATGTTTATTATAATCTCTCAGACATGGAAAACACAGACAACCGTATATTTTTAGAAACTTATAGTCTGGCGTAAAATTGTATATCATCTCATGCGGAGTTTTATTATCTAGGATCTTAATGGGTAAAGAAAAACTGAAGTAAAAAAGGTTTCATTCCAATACTTCATGGGTAATGAGCTTTGTGATAACAATGTTAAACTAGTTTCTACAATGTATCTGTGTTTTCTTTCAACCAAACCATTCTGCTCAGATGTGTGAGGACATGGTAATTTGTGTTTAATTCCTCTTTTAGCAAAATAATCAGCCAAAATTTTGAATTCTGCCCCACCATCTGTTTGCAAAATTTTGACAGTACAATTAAGTTGCTTTTCAACATGAGTTATAAATTGTATAACTGTGTTAGAAGATTCAGATTTATTTTTTAGCATATATATCTAAGTATATCTCGAATAGGCATCTACAAAAGAAAGATAGTACTTGTGCCCCTAATACGAATTTAGAGGTACTGGGCCCCATAAATCTATAGCTACAAGCTCCAATCGCTTGTTATGCTGGTTTCAGAGTTACTGAAAGGGAGCTTGTAGCTCTTTCCAAGCTGACAATGTGTACATGTGTGTTTAACATGTGCATTTTTAAAAGCAATATTATTAATAGATAAAAAAAAGTTCTTACAGTTTCAAAATTTGGATGTCCAAGTTTTATATGCCATAAAGTAATATTATCTAAAACATTATTTATATTACAATGCTTATTACTACTGCAATCATTATTACTACAAGCATCCACATTGTTGCACCAAAGTTCACAACTTGATTTTCCAGTCTTCAAGTTGTTAAATCTGTAAAGGCAATCATGTAGACTACCCTGTAGTAATATTTCATGACTTAGAATATCTTTGACTAAGCAAAATTTTGGGTGAAACTCAAAATATACACAATTATCATTTGCAAATTTTGATACACTTAAAAGATTTTTATTTATGATAGGAACCCTAAGCATGTTATTTAGCTGAAGTTGTCTTTTACCTAGAATAGTACATTTGCCAATATGTGTTATATTTGCAGTCTCACCATTGCCCATACGTAATTTTTTTCATACCCGAGTAATTTTTGCTTCCAATGTTCAAATTCTGAAAATTATTAGTAATATGATAGGTTGCACCTGAGTCTGGATACCATTCCTCAAAATTACTATCATCACCCTTGTCTGCATCATTACTGTTTTGACTATCATTGTTGCCCTTGCTTGAGTTTATTGTATCAAAATTTGCTTGTGCTGCTTTCTGAGAAAAACTCCCTTGACTGTTTTGAGAACTATTATCTGAATTGTACCTAAAGTAACATTTATTTGCCACATAACCAAATTTTTGACAAATTTGACATTTTACACGATTGTTATTATTCCATCGGCCTCTTCTACGACCTCGCTGAGGCTGGAAACCCCCTCTTTGTGGTTGAAATCCTCCTTGAAAACCTCCTCTTTGTAATTGAAAACCTCTTGAATACTGATTTTCTTGTCTGTTTGAATCATTATTGTAGTTGTTTTCTTGTTGATTATTTTTAGCTGCTGCATAGTTGACAGAAAAATCACCTTGTATGGTTTTTCTTTGTTCAATCCTTCCTTCATGAGCAAGTAGAGCAGATCTAACAAAGTGCAAATCATGTAATGTTTGTTGAGTTGTAATAACAGTTATTAATGAGTCATATTCCTCATCATGTCCTCCAGTGATAAACAATATTTGCTCACTATCACTTATCTTATGCCCAATAGCATTTAATTAATCACAAGTAATTTTAATTTTGCCTAAATATTCTTTCATACTTATGCCTTCTTTTCTGGAGGTTTGTAAATCCCTTCTATGCTGCATTACCCTTGCTGAACACTGAGAACTAAAAATTTTCTCAATATTTCATGAGAACTATTGCATCCTACTATTTGTGATAACAAATTTGAACCTATAGATGATATAAGCCATGATGATAATAGATTATCTTGCTTTTGATATCTAACATAGTCTGGATTTGAAACAATGCCACCATCTTGATTCAAACTCATGACTGGTGGTATTATTATGGTTCCATTGATGTATTCCAGTAGTCCATAACCTTTTAAAAGCAACTTCAACTTGATAATTCCATAATATATAATTGTCTTCATTAAGAGATGTGGTAATAATTTGGCTTTTAGATTTTATTAGGTTGGGGGCGTTTGGTGGTGGATCACCACTTATGTTGAGCGTAGTTGCAGACGGGGCTTCATTATCGTTGGCCATAGTTGATCAGAAAAAATATTGAGCGAGGCAAAAGCGGTAAATTGCAGCCAATGTAAAAAAATGCAAAAGACGAAGAGCAATAATAAGGTATATAATGTATGCCTGACACACAATATCAGATCTTGTAGTCGCCTTTGTGCTTGGCAAGTCAAGACTGATATTTGTAGCCGTTAGAAAAAAAATACCTATGATTAAAAGTGGTTCAATAAACTAGCAGCCTGTTGATCTAGGCTTGGCTAGTTTTTAGACTGATGATCCAAAACAGTCAAAAGTTGGATGTCTCTTCAGTGAGATCTCCGATGATGATAAAAACAAACTGAAGAGATAGATAAAATAAAACAACTCTTGGTTGATAGAAAGCCTTTCGGCAATTTGCTCTGATACCAAATTGAAGGACAAGAAGAACAAGAAGAATATTGGGAAGTAGAAGATTTTATTGATGAAATAATATATTTCTTGTACAAGGAGTAATGAAACAAAGACATGTATATATAGGAAAGCATTGCAACGACTAATTGTAAATTACAAATCATACTAAATATAGCATAACGACTAATTACATACCATACTAAATATAACATAACGGCTAATTGTCTTCATTAGTCTCCACTCGAACTAACACTGCATGTTAGGATGAATGTTAACCGAAGTAGCTACATGTATGCTAACCAAAGATGCATGGAGATTTATTCATTTCATTCATTTGTTCAGAAACTTCTAGTTTTACTAATTTGGTCCTTGTGGATGTTATGATCACTTGTGAGATATACCATTAGATTTTGTAATATTAAGACTACATTTAATTTGTCATTTTTAGCTTTGTGCTTTTTTTCTAAGCAGTAGTGTGTCCGTCATGCGTATTGTTGGAATACAACCAATTTTAGAAAATGAAACTAGCACTTTTTCAAAAAGGTAATTAATAGTGAATGCATGCCTTGCTTCATAACAAAATTTTATAGAACATCATATGTGTTTACTACTTTGGATGGAGTTCAAAGAGAATGCAACATCTTATAGATAATGACGTTATTATAGATATACCCACATTCTTCAAAATTTTGAGTCATTATATCAAAAAAAGAAAAAAAGTCTTTTTCATAAATATTTTTTGTGTATCTAATCTCTACGCATGCAATGTTGATTAAAATGATTACTCCTAGTTTCTAATAATATATGAAAATTTTATTTCATATATATATATGTGTAGTTTCAAGTAATTAAAAAGCAACAACAAAATAATTTTTTTTATCCGTTATTTAGTATTACAAAGTAGATTTTCTTACTGTTGTGCGGTAGTACTAATAAATGTTATTTCGGCAATTGTTGGTGGTTTATCCTAGGAACCAAAACAAGAACGTCCCATAGAATAATGGATTCATTGAACTAATTGCCCGCGGGTTAGGTATAAAGTGGTCAAAACCGCGCCGTTTCAAAAGAAAAACAGCGTGTGAAGATAAAAGGAGCGGAGCCAAGCCAACCCCAGCCCACGGTATTCGGCAGGCGCGGCTCCCTAGAACTTTCTTCTACCTTCACTGTCTTTAAACATACCTTTCGTAAGCAGCCCTAAAACTTATCCAAATCCAACTCATAAATTAATCCTAAACCATCGCATCACCATCTCAACAAAATTCACATCTCCCTCTTTCCATTTTCCCAGTCAATCAGCAAATCAAAATCGAGGAAAAGCGATCGAAAAGATGATTCTAGTGGCAGTTGTCGCGGAACTTCTGGAAGATTACACCGTTTTAGTCTCACGGGTTTTGGAACAGCTTCTCCACGATGCACCATTCCCGCGGCGGATGCGGTACTTGATCCTTCGCAGACTTCCTTTCTCTTCCCGCCCTTCTTTTTCTTCTGCTTCTCATGTAGAATCTGCACCTGTTCGTTGAAAACAAATCTTGCTTTTCTTTTTTTTTTAAATAGTTTGTAATTATTTTCGTTTGAAGCGTTAGCTGAATTCGAGTTGTTTTCGTTGTTTTGGTAGTTTGATCAGCAATAGGCGATTGATTTTGGTGCATCGATTGTACTTTTTGGTTTCAATTTCGTTGCAAATTTGGGAACAAATGCCGGTGAAGTAATCTGAGTTTTTGAATGGCAGCTGTAAATTGGGTTGGGTTCAATATTTTGTTTGATTTTGGTCCGATTCGGTCCAGTCTGATGCTTCTTTAAAGTGAAATTAGTCTCAATACCATAAAAAAGGGAACGTCAATAATGTAAATGAACGTAAAGTAAAAGTTGAAGTGCTTAAATGGTAGGTTCAATGCTGTAGTGGATATCCGATAACCGATATCATGATTTATTTCTGAATAAAATGATTGATCATCTTTTTTGGTTCTCCGTTTATTGTCTTTGTTTATGCATCTCGCGTGCTTACGTTAATATGTTATGTATTTATTTGTACTTATCAGGGGTTTTTTTTACGTAAGTCTTTCACATCATTGACTCTTTATCAATGCCTGCAATGAATCCTTACTTTGTGGATTTTGTGCAGCTGTGCATATCTTTAAAAAAAAAAAAAAAAAAAAAAAAAAAAAAAAAAAAAAACACCATCTCAGGATATTTTACATAGCCGGACCTACGTCTGAATTCCGCTGGTAGCACTTGTTTTTACTCTCTTCCAATCGGGTGTTTGTCGGGGGTTAAGCCAAGCTTCGTTGACCTTCAACTCCACCCAACCGGAGAAAGTCATCCAACAATCTTAACCGGCTGGCTAAGTTTAAAAAAAAAAAAAAAAAGAAATTTCTCTTAGCTTAAGATAAGCCGATTAAGAGATAGAGGGGAAAAAAAAAAAAAAAGCGAAAACAAAAGGTGCTTCAGAATAGCTGATTTAAGCCCCGTTGTCTTGATAACCCATGGGTTGCTTTGGCAACCCTGTTATCCCTAAATGACCCAACGTTGGGGTCGGTTGCTTCCCAACCGATTTCCCGTTGAAAGTGGTCTTACCGTCTTTAAAATAAAATAAAGCTAATCCCTTGTGTTTTGAAACAAAATAGCTTTATGTGCTAACTAGTATTACTGTACAACGGTAGAAAAATCGACCGTTAAATTATATAATAACAAAAAAAGAGTTAGTTTTTTAAAATTATGAATTTGATTAAAAAAAATGATTGACTTGTTTAATAAAAAAATAAAAGAAATTTGAAAATGTAAAATCCAAGTGCATTAAAGATTCACTATCGAAAATAAATGTACTAAGGGCATTTATAAAATACTCCCCGTGTTCTAAATAAATATCAAAAAACTTTATGAATCGCTTTCATTACTATGAGAAGAAAAACTGGCTTAGTCCAAATTTCGTTCTTAAAGAAGTTGAAGTAGTTCCTCTAATTTGCACCTAGTTCCCTTTTATTTCACGCAAGCAAGAAACAAGCTGTAACCTCATTAAAAGCAAATACATACACATGCTCTTTTGCTTCATTATAGCTCCACATTTGAATTATAAACAACAAAATACAAGCATCAAAAGAGTGAATGTATAGTAAATATTTTTTTTCAATTGAATAATGAAAATGGTACACTAATATTTACTTGTTACAATAAATGTCTGACTTGCATTTCAACTAATATGTGGGACAACGATTGTTACAATGAAAACAATAAATTAGCATAAGAGCAACTCCAACAGCACTTAATTTGTGTGCTGAATCAGTAATTTTTGATTGTTTTGTTTTGTTGGGGAAATCTCGTTCTTTCCCGCTTCGTGAAGTTAAGATAGACACTTTAAGATTAAGAGTAGCAACGGAAGCACAAGGGTTTAGAATTCTCCAATATGGAGATTCTTCCACTATACAAAAGAATAGTAGGATTACAAGAATATGATTACAGAAGTAAGTCACACTCAGTAGCTCACCAAGCTTGAGGATAAAGACCTCCCAAGCTATCTCTCTTTTCTCTCAAAGAGGCTGTCTTTAACTCTCTAGGTTTCCTCACTTTAAGAAGTGGCTTCTCTCTTGATTCTTGGATTCTTAAATGGATAGTAATAGGGCTCCTTCTCCTATTTACATCACTCAACCTTCATGATGAATGGTGGAGATTACTAACATCGAAGGGTGGAGATTGATTCTCTAGAATGTTCCATACTCTTTAGGAATTTCTACACTCTTCCATTCCCTTATACATCCTTCCATACTCTTCCGTAAGGTTTCGGAAGGTTCGTGTAATGTCCCGCATTTTTATCGGTTTGTATTTGAATATTTAAATCAGTTTAAGTATTGAATTCATAATATAAATGGATTTATATATTAATTAAAACGAAGTTGAACGTATAAAAATATATATTAAATATAATCGAGCACGTAATATCGCGGCAGTTCGTAATTTAACGTTCTGAACTTCAATTTAGTGTACATGACCCGTTATTAGTCGGATTTGTTCGAAACAAGAAGCGTTGGAATTTGATTAACGATATCTTTCTAACGGAAGTGAAAAACCAAGATTTCGTGTTACAGAGTGTGTGTTATGTCCAAATCAAAATTTCAAATAGTCGCTATAGAATCGTTTATCTACCGTAACGGTTTATTTGATATAACTATATACTGGTTCCGAATCTGAACAAGATTCTTTTGTGACATAATTATAATTTAATTTTTAGAATTTATTGTAATTTTTAATTAATTAAATAAGCAACTTTTTATTTGGAGTATTGTGCACCCTATATCAGCATTTTGGGGTTTAACAAAATAAGTTATCTACCGATATTATTATATTTTTTGGATTATGACATCTTGTTGAGCACGATTGTACTCTTACTTTTGTCCGTACGTACGTGTAATCTTAGGAAGTGAGGTAAACCATTCTTTAACAAATTAAAAAGGGCTGTTTCAAATTAAAATATAAACGTCGGACACCCTATGATTTTTACCATCTACCCTATATGAATACGGCAACAACACGCTTTCATTTAATGAGCTATACTCTTAAATTAATGCAAACATCGGAACTTGGGCTATATTTGAAAACCCACGCTATGTTGCACTGTATAATCCTTGGCCATGAAGGCTCCTTAAATTATATATACACATACCTTAGATGCTAAGTAATACATGAATGGTCACTGTCGAAGTTAAAAATGTATGTACGTTTGTTTTCCTTGGCAACAAAGTATGAAAGACAACAGTAGAAATTGTAGGCGCACAGACCTAGCTAAAACGAGCAAGGTTACTGCAGTCCTACCCTGTCAAATTCAAGCCTATATGTTTTAAGGCAAATCAAAATAAATGAAACCATAGTTCTACTCCTACAGTCTACAACATCCCCTAATACTTGCATGCCAAGGGAACGAGATCTATAAGTAATTGTAGCACATGCAAAAGACTGACCTGTATCTTCATATGAACAGTTCACTGATTCACTGCGATGTAACAATTCATTGCGATGTAAACACACTACAAAAATTACAATGGTTTGATACTTAACATATTGGTATTAATTTAAGTAATTTTGTCTCAAATTTCTCCTTAAGACCCAATAGATACAAAAAATATGGTATCTAAAACCATGTCCCAAATATTATAAAGACAACAAATATCTGTCTCAATGAAACTTAAGACAAACCAATTTGTCTTAACTTTGTTACTAAGCTTAATACTCTCTAGAGACATTTATATTGTCTCAAACGCATGCTGTAAGACCAAGAACATGGTGATAAAGATGTCTCAAATAGGAATGTTAACAGCACACAATAAACAGCCGCCATATGCTCAAATAGTCCCCATATATTGTCACAATACCATGCAGATCTTAATATTACAGCTCAAAATAGCATACACTAACATGCACATCCTAATATTACATGTCACGAAAGCTCAAAATGGCATACACTAACATCCATACACTAACAGATCCAGCACTACATATATCACGAAAACTAATGCAAACAGAACCTAATATTCAAATCACATGCACAAAAACATTTTTTCTCATAAAGTAACATGCATACCCTATCAATGATATAGCATAATATGATATAAATAGCCTGTACGATAAAAAGGCTGTATGACAATAACTAAAAATATAAAAGCTGAAACATACTTGACTAAAACAAAGATGCAATAAAGAAATCCCTATAACATAATACAAAGTACAACATAATTCAGTGAAATACAAACAACCATGTCCTAGTGTCCACATCAAAGCCAAAACAAAAACACAAACAAAACACTAAAAATGTAAAAGAAAAAGAAAACAGTTTCATTCTATGTTGTCAGTAAGAGACTGCTGAAATGTACCATGATGGGGTGCTGCTTGATATTGCCCAGGCTCCATGTTGTACTCGTTTGTAACAGGTCCGAGTAGCTGCGTAAATGGCCCAGGCTGCTGTGAAAAGTTTCCGAAAGTTTGTTGGCAAGACACATGAACAGATTGGAAGCTTGCAGGTGTCTGACGATAAGCAACTGATGGTTCTGCAAACTGAAACGAAGACTGCGGAAACTGTTCAAGTTGTTGAGGAATTCGATTAGAATTTTGAAAAAACGGAAATTGTGGGAATGTTTCTTGTGGCTGTGGTGGCTGTGGAGGCTGTGGTGGTGCAACAGAGCTATATTTGCTAGCGATTGCCAATTCGACTTCCTTTTCGATTAATTTTCTAATCTCTGGTGTCAACAAGATGCTTGAAGATGAATTGGATTGTGTAGAATTTTCTTGGCAAGTGATATTATCCGCTAAAATAGAAGACTGAGATCATTTATTTAACAGACTACTTGAATCAATGTATGGTGCTCCATATACTCTGCCTCTTGTTTGTCCCCCGGAAGCCTCTATCCAAAGTTGTGGATTCCATTCAGTTGGATCCTCGTTTAACTCCGCTTTCTTTCTCAAATATGTTTCCTGAAAGAAAAAAAGTATGCTTATATGAGATTATTACACTGACAGCTTAAATGAAGCTGAAAAATAGTACATATATTATATAATCAGGTATGCTAATAAATGGAGTGATGAACTATTCAACCAAAATAAAATGATGGCAAACTAACTTATGCAAGAAGCACGAAAGCAAAATAACTTATGCACCTGAAAAAGATAAAGCAAAATGATGGCAAAAATAGTTGTTATGACATCCAAACCAAAACCATTCAACATCAAGCACTAGCAGGTTATGGACACCGTATGATATGAACCTATCATATTTTGCCTGATAGTGGATAGAAGCTTCAGCCAATAGATTCAATGCTAAACAGTTAGAGGAGAGGAGGAAAATAACACACCAGATACCCTTACTAACAAACTAGCTAACCACCAATGAATAAAACCACCTTAGTGATGATTGTACTTTTCATTTTGTATATTTGTCGTTAAAATTTTCACCAAATCTACACGGATTATACGGACAAAAACCATAGGTAAACTCATATTCGATGAATAGTATTGTGCTTATACAGGAATTATTTTCCTGTATTGAATTTGGTGAAAATTTATCTAATATTTATGTCTATGACGTCTTCTGTCAGGTCTATACCAACTTAGTGATGATTGAATTTGTTGGGAAACAATGGCTGAGTCGCGGACCAGGTCGCTTTCTTGAAGACGATTCGGCGATCTGGTCGATGGTGCAAAACCAGTTCGTACTTTCGCCGCTGCCTCTAGGATAAAACAGCCTCTCTGAAATTAATAACTGATCTGCTTTGCACAAACAGATCAGTGCAGATTTGCACTTTCGGATTTAACTGCTCGAAAATTTCTGTAAGAATATTTTAATGGCGGTGGAAGAGAAAAGAGAAAAACAGTTTTTTTTTTTAATATTTTTATCTATATTAATCTCGTCTAATCTGAAGATAATAATATATAGACGAGGATTAGGTTATTCGAAAATACTGGTCAGTGGAGGAAAATAGGATCTGCGAAATACTTGGTCAAAAGTTTACCGTTTCAAATTAAATTTGGTTCAGAAATATTTTCCGTAATTAAAAAACGGTTCGAAAAATCAAGTTTTTCTGGTCTAAAAATATAAGTGTCTACACCACATAGCCAAGGCCCAAGCCCAATACCGGGTCGGTCGGTCGGTCGCGCGTGTGTGGTGGTCATGATGCATGGGCTCCCTCCTCACAACAAAGCATGTATTGGGAGCCCCAAGGCCCCATCAAAGCTTCTTAGAAACAAGTATAAATACTTGCTTCTTTCATATAATCCCATGATGTGGGACTATTCACATTAAGGAGCCACTCATACACTTATTCAAATATTTTAATAATTCACACAAATTTCCAACAATCCCCCACTTGAATTTTTAAAATATTATCGAGCAGTTTCTAAAAAAACATAAGACTGTGCATAAACAAAGGTGTCATCCGACTTGAACCTTTGCGTAGTGAATAAGATTCAGTTTTTACTAGAGTGACACGTAGTCTTGAACTCTATTCCTGACATCAAACCACACACAATCTTTTCCATTGTGCAATCAAATAAGCCCGTGCGTTTATGGCCATGCACGTCTATCCCAGTTTAGTGAACGCTCTAGAAGTTCTGCCCAAAACTCCATAGGAAACGGCCACATTTCCACATTCACATAGGTGAGTCTATCAAGAGTACTTCTGAAGGTAGGTACTCCACTCCAAATAGAGTATAGATCTCATTAAGAGTTTCTATTAACTCATCCTCTAATCACTTCAGGAATACATGCTTCTTAATATATAAATTTAGCATGTTCATCTACTATCACTACACAACTTGTTTTTACCCATTGAACCTAGTTCTTGGGATCTCCAGTCATTTAGGTCGGGTTACCATTGTGCGTGATTCCACTATCTCAGGCAGTAGTCCCATTCTTTTAGAATTTTTAAGGACTTTCTTTCTGGTCAGTCCTTTCGTCAAAGGATCTGCCAAATTATCATCACCTCATATGTGATGTTCTCTAACAATACTGTGCATACGACTGTCATATCTTACCGTTGTATTATCGGTTCTGTTTTTCTTTCAATAGTCGTCAAATCTTTCATCATTATATATGTGATGTTCTTTTACAGTATTGTGCTTACGACGTCGTTTTCTACCGTTGTTATAACGGTTCTATACTTTTTGTAATAGCCGCGGAACTATCACAATCGATTACACCACTGGTGTCTATTTTTCCTTTATAGGGATCTCAAATAGCAGATTTCTTTAGTTCTCTGCTTCTTAACTAGCTGTAGCTAGTGCTATTATCTCAGTCACTATAGTATACTGAGTCAAGATATTTTGTTTCTTAGATTTCCAAGAAACAGATCTTCCAGCAATGCTAAATATATAGTCACTGGTCGCAATAGAATCATCAGATAAAATATTCCAGTCAGCTTCGGAATATCTTTCAAGTACAGCTTGAAACTTTTCATAATGTAATCCAAGGTTCATGGTTCGTTTAAGGTATCTCATGACCCTTTCAATATCATGTCAATGCTTTATACTAGGTCTACTGGTAAACCTGCATAATAATCCCACGACATAAGCAATGTCGGGTCTAGTACATTCAGTGGCATACCGTAGGCTGCCAATGATGCTCGCATAATCAGACTGTCTTACACCTTCATCAGTGTTCTTAAATAACTTTACACTGTGATCATATGGGGTATTTGCATATTTACAGTCTAAATAATTGTATTTCTTTAGTATCTTCTCAATGTAATAAGATTGATCCAAAGAAATTCTCTTTTCTGACCTAGTAATTTTAATACCAAGGATTACACTCGTCTCACCTAGATCTTTCATATCAAAATTGGCACTCAATAAGGATTTGACTTAATTTATGGCATGAATGTTTGACCCAAAGATGAGTAGGTCATCTACATAAGGCATATAATAGTGCAAATGTCATTCTCAGATTTGTAATAAATGCATTTGTCACTTTCACTAACTTTAAAATCATGTGAAATGATTAAAGTTCTCAAAAAAAATTCATGCCATTGTTAAAGTTCTTGTTTTAAACCATATAATGATTTATCTAATTTGCATACTTTATGTTTTTAACCATGTACTACAAATCCTTCAGACTGGTCTATATAAATTTCTTCGTCTAATTCACCGTTTAAAAAAAAACCGTTTTAACATCCATTTGGTGTTTTAGTAAATTATAAATGCAAGGAAGTGAAATTAATACCGGAATGGATGTTATTCTAGTCACATGTGAGAAATTGTCGAAGAAGTTTATATTTTCTTTTTGTTTAAAAAACCTTTAGCTACTGATCGTGCCTTATATTTATTAACAGTGCCATCAAGTTTTAATTTTCCATTAAGTACTCATTTACAGCCTATAGATTTACAACCAGAAGGTAAATCTGTCAAATGCCAAGTCCTATTGGATTTCAGAGAATCCATCTCATCATTTATAGCCTCTCGCCAAAAATCGGCGTCTAAATAAGATAAGGCCTCTTGGAGGTTTAAGTGATCCTCCTCTATAGTAAAAGCACAAAAATCTGAATCAAATCTTTTACGATTCTTGCTCTTTTACTTCTTCTAGGTTCAACTTCAGAACTTTTATTAAGTTCTGTTCTAATAGGCATACTTGATGTGCCCCCACTATTCCTTAATTTAAAAGGAAATTTCGTTTCATAAAAATTGGCATCATTTGATTCAGATTATATTATGTGTATTTAGATCATAAATTCTGTATCCTTTGCTATTAACAACATAGCTTATAAATACACATTCGTATGATTTACTTGCCAATTTTATTCTCTTAGGGTCTGGAATGCGAACATATGCTAAGCAACACCAAGTTCTAAAGTATGACATATTGGATTTATATTTCTCTAAAATTTCATAAGACGAAATTTTATTCTTAGATTTGGGGATTCTATTCAGAACATAACGTACAGTCTATAAAATATCCCCCCACTAATGTTATGCTGCACCAAAATTTAATAAAATGACAATTATTAATTCGGTAAAGGTCCTTTTTTTTTTTTTTTAGCTTTACCGTTCATTTCAGGTGAATAGGGTGCAGTTCTCTTATGTACAATATATCACATAAAAAATCCAGAATAGAATTTGATTCGTATTTTGTTCCTCTATCACTACGTAGTCTCTTAATTTTCTTATTAACTTGATTCTCAATTTCAGTTTTGAATGTTTTAAACATGTCAAACACATCTCATCTTTTAAGAATCATTGTCTTTCTAATTATAAGCTTTATTTCCACATTACCAATCTCTATAGCTTTAGTGGTGCGAGGATCTCACAACACACTTTCTGATCATCAACAACCATGTATATTGTGAATATATCACAATCATAGCAGACACGGCGAGAAACACCAATGTCTACCCACCAACCATCTAATCCACCAAAAGGTGAATCTCAGTAATCATAGCCGTTAGAGTCTTCTTATTCAGGTTTGCCTGCGGTGCAGGGCCTTACCTGTTCCTACACTTTCGTGTCATATGATCTGGTTTTTCACAGTTGTAACATAGAAACAACTGTCCAGAATCACTCTTTTGGGTTGGTTGCTGTTATCCTTTATGGTTTCCTTGCGGATTCTCATTCTATTCTATACTGACTGGTCGTGGAAGCTTATTAATGTTAAAGATGTTCATATGTTTGAGAATTCATATTTTATTGTATAGAAAAATATACGTAAACTCAGAGACTAACGTAAGTGAATCTCATAAAATATTATTTTCTGCATTTTCGAAAAAATAAAATAAAATATAAAATTCAGCATGTTCTTTTGGTTTGGCTCAAGGAGTCACAATTTACATGCTGTCCTCCATATTAGGCTACAATGCAGTCTAACTCATGTAGAAATATTGAATACATATGTATGCAACAAAGATGTTCTATATTCTATCTTATCACTT
Source organism: Allium sativum (assembly GCA_030737875.1). Lineage (NCBI taxonomy): Eukaryota > Viridiplantae > Streptophyta > Magnoliopsida > Asparagales > Amaryllidaceae > Allium > Allium sativum. Next base: position 342,410,525 of record CM060920.1, on the reverse strand, counting down.
GTATCCATATAAACTATGTCAATTTATTTGATGTAAAAAACCTATCCAATTAATGTCGATTCTTAAGGACATTATCAAATAACATACACATTCTATTAATGTCAAAAATTTTAGTGACATTTCCAAATAATATATGTGTTCTATTAATGTTAATTTTAATGACATTTTCATATAATCATATGTATTTCAGTAATGCCAAAATTTTAATGACATTTTCAACATAATTATGCACTTAAATAATGTCAATTTATAATAAAAACATTTTCACTATTTGCATTCAAATAGTGCCTCCTCTAATGACACTTTCAAAATAAAACTCATTAAATCATATGATTTAGGTCAAAATAGATCTGAAATAATCAGCTGAAAAGAAAGGCGAAAACAGAACCTGAGCATGTAGATCCATGGTCCACAGTTCAGATTTCATCGCGTTCAATCGTTGCAAAGTGATTTCAGTCGTTCGATATGCCTGGCCACGGCGATGATGCGGCATCCAGCAGCAGCGAGATCTATTACAATGGCTGATAACGCGCCAATGATCATCACGACTGTTCCATCCAGATCATTTTAGTGTCCTCCCATTGATTAATTGTCTGTAGGGTAGCAACCGCCTCCATCTAGGACTGCAACGAAGCCATTGTTTCTTATCGTCTTCAAATTGTTGGGAAACAATGGCTGAGTCGCGGACCAGGTCGCTTTCTTGAAGACGATTCGGCGATCTGGTCGATGGTGCAAAACCAGTTCGTACTTTCGCCGCCGCCTCTAGGATAAAACAGCCTCTCTGAAATTAATAACTGATCTGCTTTGCACAAACAGATCAGTGCAGATTTGCACTTTCGGATTTAACTGCTCGAAAATTTCTGTAAGAATATTTTAATGGCGGTGGAAGAGAAAAGAGAAAAACAGTTTTTTTTTTTTAATATTTTTATCTATATTAATCTCGTCTAATCTGAAGATAATAATATATAGACGAGGATTAGGTTATTCGAAAATACTGGTCAGTGGAGGAAAATAGGATCTGCGAAATACTTGGTCAAAAGTTTACCGTTTCAAATTAAATTTGGTTCAGAAATATTTTCCGTAATTAAAAAACGGTTCGAAAAATCAAGTTTTTCTGGTCTAAAAATATAAGTGTCTACACCACATAGCCAAGGCCCAAGCCCAATACCGGGTCGGTCGGTCGGTCGCGCGTGTGTGGTGGTCATGATGCATGGGCTCCCTCCTCACAACAAAGCATGTATTGGGAGCCCCAAGGCCCCATCAAAGCTTCTTAGAAACAAGTATAAATACTTGCTTCTTTCATATAATCCCATGATGTGGGACTATTCACATTAAGGAGCCACTCATACACTTATTCAAATATTTTAATAATTCACACAAATTTCCAACAGAATTTGGTGAAGATTTATCTATAACAGTGGCATCTTAGGTTGAAATTGGTAGTTTGCCAAAAATAGAACAAAATAAATATCACAATCTATCATACCTTAGCGATGAAAACAAGAGTGCTTGGATTTTATTTACCAAGTGCGTAATTTTAATAGAGCTTACATTTTAGTAGTAGGATATAACTTCAGACTTCTTATATTGATCTAAATGTTATAATTTGCTCTGTTAAGATAACTAGTAAATGGGGGGCATTGTTAATTAGACACATTTAAATGAAATAGAAGTGGTCTGGTCCAAGGATACAACATAGTTTAATCTGACTAGAAGACGCAAATTACATGAAACTCGTTATTAGACTCCTTTCTTTAACTTATTTAAGTATGCATTAAGTCTGTGATTGAGTTTGTGCACTAGAATAGGTGTTGTCTTTGTATTTCTATGAATATCAACAAGTAATAAAATTCATATATTAGCTTAAAAAAACTATGTCAAATATCAAGAATCTATATTCTCAGGAAAAAATATGGTTTACACCAGCATGGAGACAGCTATACATTAGTTAATGGAGAAATTTACGTCGACCAAATTATTAGACCAAGTTGATGAATGTTACATTCTTCACGAATACGATTAGGCTAAAATACGTTTTCAGGTTTTTTTAGACTTTAATATAATAGTATGGTTCGATTTTCCCTAAAAATATGTAAATGTAGCAATGTTAAAAGAAACACCTATTAGTCCCTGCAAAGGTGGCTCCATCTGGACATACACAGATACAACTATAAAAATATAAAATCGGAAGTATACGTCGTTGTAACAAACACCATTCGGATGCTCGAAGTCATCCTTCAGTCAATATGTGCAGGTGGTTGCTATCATGCTATGACCATCTCTTTGCTAATAGGGATAATGTTATAGAAAGCAAATTCTTCTTAAGTTTTTCTTTTTTTTTCCAAACCCAAAATACACTTGGAAAACATTATTTTAAAAAGGAAATTTATGCTTATTTAATCATTTTTGGAGTGTCAATAACAATGCTCTAAAAATATAAAAAAATGTTTGGATACTATTATAACTCTTTAATTTTTTTCGCCCTTTGCATAACATCATTCATTCTTCTAACTAAACACAATGTATACTCATCCAAGGCAAAATGATCGGACACTATTTTAATCTTAGTAAATTACTTATTTATTTCTATTCTGAGATATCAATATCCATGCACTGCCAAAGTACTGATAAACAAAAAATATAAATGGAAGTTCTCTAATATAGCTACATGGCTCAAAACGTTGGCAATGTTCGCCAACGGTAGTAATTTAGTAATCATGAACAACCTAATCGAGTATGTTACAGAAACTTACTTTGCGATTTCGCATTTCAGCCCATGTACCCAAAATCGAGCTTTGTGTTACAAATCATGAACGACGAATGAAATCAACAAATTTGACTAGCAAGAATATAATAAAAACTCAAACTATAAAAAAGTAATAATTAGTTACTTGGGTTAGCAGTTTCCAGAGAAAGAACATCCCCCTTGATTACCAATATGATAATAAAAAGAAAAATAATATTTAAGAAAAAAAATTGTGAAAGAGAGAATTTGGATACCTTTGTATATGGCATAGCTTTGTAAAAAAACAGATGCTTAGCGAAAAACTAGCGCCAAATATTGAATTTTTCTTTCTCAAATTTAAGTTCTAAACTTATTTTGATTTGGCAGAAGATGTATTGCTTGGAAAAGATGAACACAGAATCAAAGATTGACCCGGGATGCAAAGGACGTGTAAAATGATAGCTTGTCCCTTGACCTTGCAGGCAAACCTCTTTGCAAACTCAAAATATACTTAAATTAACTAATTTAATATGATTTAAAATATGATTTACCAAATGGCTTTTTAACCTATTTATTAAAATGAAAAACAAAAGTTCAAACTAAAAGAAAATAGATGTTCAAGTTAAAAATAAAAAAAATTAACCAACCTCACGTTAATTAAACTTAAAAATATAGTTCAATATTTGTTCATATCATTTTTTTGAACATATTAAATATATACAATTTTTCGAAATATAATTCATGAATGTAGCGTTTTGCCATGGTTATGCGAAAATCGTCTCATCATTATGCGTAAAGCACGCGCCTTAATGCTTGTATTGTATTAATCTATCAGCTAACTACAGTATTTCACTTGATCATGGTAGAGAGTTGGCGATATTGAACAAAGTTACCTCATCCTACTATGGGAAGTTACTGCTTGATGCATTAATAATGACATGTCACATATGCCAGTCCATAGTTTCTGATAATCAATTTTTGATTGCTCATGGTTTAAGATTTCGAAGGTTGAACAATTTGAAACGTGAAAACCAAGCATTTTCTTTTTAATTAAATAAATCATTTCATAAAAAAACGATACGTAGTATTTAATTGTGATTTGAATATATAAAATTAGGATTCTAAGGTCACGAATCAACGTATGCTCCCCATAAAGACTATACTTCAACTCGCATTCAGTTATGTTTTACCTCCTCCGCTCATTAAGATACAGAGCATTAGTAGGTAAGCTTTTTCTACATAATACAATTCTGTAATTTTATATCGGTTTGCGATCAGTTTGATGTCTTCTTTCTTTTTTGTAAATCATCTAACAAATGTGAGTTTTTAGATCTTCATGTGAACTTTTTATGGAGTTCATTTATACTGGCTATTTAAGTTAAAATATTCTCTTATCATTAATCAATTCATAGGCTGCATAGAGCGCGACATGCGCTGGAATTGTTAGAGAGTACGCACCATATATTATTCTCTTTTGGTATAGACATTTTGGTTCAAAAATGCATTTTTTCGATGTTCTCACTGTATGTATACATGCAATGAAGAAATACATTACCTACCTTTTGTAAAGAAAGTTTCTTTAATAGCCCATACTTTTAAGTGATAAAATGATATTCACAGTAGTTCAAGATGATAGCAAACAGTGAAACACTAAAATTTTGCAATTATTATTAAAGATATTGATTGATTTATCTAAAAAAATCTTAGATTTGAACAATTCTACACCAAATAATTGAAATCATTATCTAGGTTTGAACACGTCTTAAGTGTTTGTAGGAAGATTTTTATCTCCTATTTTGTTGCAGAGGTCATATGAAATAGCAATTTTATATTCAAAAGCTACATATATATATATATATATATATATATATATATATTTGAGTATTTGGATAGTTCACGATCGGACCAAAAAACTTACGTTTTCAAACCACCAACTATTAACAAAGATATAACATACGCTGGAAGGAAGCAACTGCAGATTAACATGCCTTATTTTGGTGCAACTTAGTTTAAGCCCATGGCAGAAGAATAAAGCTAGGATCTCCATTATAGGTGAAACCTAAATAATTAAATAAATTTAATGTGGTAATTACAAGGCCATAATGAAGTGTTCTAGTAAAACTAAAGTGTTTTTATTATTCAGAAAATAAATGAGGTCGGCAACACTACTTGTGAGTTGTGACCATATAGCATCACCGCACACAACATACCTGCAGCCAAAACAAGTACATTGACTAACTGGCTAAGGGGGTGTATATAATTAAATAATGTTTATTGATATGCAGGAAACGGTTAAAAAAGGGGCATGGCAAAATGGTGCTCAGTTGATAGCTTATCCCTTGAACCCACATCGGTTCAAAGTGTGTGATCTAATGGAGAGAACATAGAATTAATTCCAAAATTAAAAAAAAAAGATAAATAAATTTCAAGATGAACAGCAGGTGGAGATAATTTTTCAGTTTTGATTAACAGGGACTCTAAACTCCCAAATAGACACAAGTTCATGGATTCTTAAAATAATGACAAAAACAGGCACCAATGTGATTTTATAAAATCATAATCGTGATTTTTCAAAATAAACATGTTCTTTAAAGTCTATACAAAACCAAAATTAATGTGGTTCATGAGTCCATTAAACTTATATAGTATAAAGGAATTAATCCCTGGACATATAAACGCAGAAAGTAAAATGCTGAATATGCACATGTAAAACAAAATTTTGAAGAGAAGAAGCCTTGTACATATATGGAGAAAAGATTAAACTGATTGGAAAAGGGGGGGAAAAGCTTTTTTTTTTGGGGGGGGGGGGGGGGGAGGGGCTATCATGACTACGATTCAAAATATGCCTAAATTTTCTGATCTTATATTTTATTATTATAAAATGATGAACATAGCAGCAAGAATACAAACGCCTCATTTGTTAAGAAAACTAGTGGACCAACTGATAAACTTACATAAACTTTTTTTGATTTGTTGTCAACAAACGAGCTGCTTGGCATCAACGACGATTCTTTTGCTTTGCCTTTTCCTTTCTCTCTTTTGGTATGCCAATAACAGAAACTATCAGCAAATGGTACGGGATGGCCTGTCTCAAGTTCCTTCAAAATTGGATATTAAAATCAATTAGTATAAACAGTAAGCATGAGTAAATATTTAATACAAGTAAACATGCAAAACTGTCTCAAAGTTAAGTCCATAAAACTCGAACCTGCTGTACAAGTAATTTAAGTTCAAATGAAGATCAAATGATGAAAGCCAAAAGGAAGTCAACCAATATTTTTTTTGCACTAATAAAAAGAGGGAATAGCAAGTAATTTTCATTTATTTATATATTTCATTATTCTTATGATATTTAAAAAAAAAAATTTGACGAAGCATACGTCGTTATTCTTACGTAATCAGCATGAAAAGTGATATTGGCTTACCACTTGTGCATCATGTGACATAATAGACACCGAACCAGCAGTATGACGCGTGTGAGTCCCTTCTTTAGGTGTCAAATGATTATTTCTCATCTTGTTTCCTTTATCATCATACGTACTCTTATGCCATTCTATATCAATCATTTGATTCCAAATATTTTCTTGAATCCAACTTGGTGGCATATTTCGACAGTTAATCATCCTATCAGTTTGTCTTAATTCTTTTGCCTTTCTTCGTGCACGATATAATTTCTTTTTTAGGATAGAGGAAGCTGCTTTGGTCCAAATCTCATAAACTCTTTGCTCATAAACAACATCATATGTGTAAGCCCGCTACACATTGAAATATATTGTAAATAAATTTCACTACAAAAAACAGTAATTTGAATTAAAAAGAACATAAACATACCTTAAACTCATTAAACAGTATTGATCTTTTTTCATGAGGCACTTTAGAAAACCTATACCATGGCTCCGTAAACCGACGGTTCCAAATTTTTCCAATAAGACGAGAGGCGGATTTGTTTTTAAATCTAAACAACATATTGAAATACCTCATAGAATATTCATAGGATAAAATATACCAAAGAAGTGTCATAAATTCTTATTGATTTCCTATCCACTCAAGTGGTCTCTTTTGTGTAACATGATCGATTGGAGTGTCATATCCTTCAACCGGAATATACGCTTTTGGATCATCTTCCTCTCCTTCTTCCGCACTATCCGCTTCAATTCCTAGTGGACCGTCTCTCATCTCTTGTTGTACTTCAAGTCCCTCTTCACCTCTTTCATCTACAACTTCTAGTCTCTCCTCACATATGTCAGTCATTGCATTTGTGCTTGTGTTTGAAATAAACTGGCTTGGCATGTTATCTACATGTTCGGATTGTGCTGAATGTGTATTTGTCATCCTTCTTATAAGACTTCGAAAAGCTAAACCAGTCATTATATCGTAACTACACATAAATTTGATTATTTGAAAAATTATCAAAAGCATGGTATTATCATAAAATTAGAAAAATGGTCAACAAAATTTTAGTATGCTATCTAAATATTTTGTGCAAGCATGTCATATACGATAATTAATTGAATAAAATAAATATATTTACCTGTAGTTAATCTAGAAAGTGAACCCCTTTCTATTGATGTCCAATACTTTCCTATTTCTTCAGTGAGCTTCAAAACCACTTGAGAAAACTGAAATTAGAAAAAAGTCAAATAGTTATAATTTAATGTATGGATAAAAAAATCCTCAATTGCATACTATATTGAAGAGCTAAGGAAACTTGATCACAAATTACTATGGAAGTGATACTTTGTAATGTGCATTCCATTGTAATACATAAATATGCACAAACTGTGAAAATGAATGCATACCCAGTAAGGTTGCTCTAGTGAGGCACATGACCATATATAATGTGAACTCAAATGTTACGATATAATAAATGCCTAAATTATTATTACATTCAAAAACAAAGTTGCAAAGTTTAACATATTTTTTATTAGATTCGAACAAAATACAAAATAGTACTCATGACATAATCCAATATTATTCTTGAACTAATAAAGAGAATAGTCATCTTCAGTAGCAACTTCTTCATCACTTTGTACCACATCATCATCACTCTCTCCAAATTCGTCGTCGTCATTATCAACTTCTATGTCTTCTTCTAATTCATCGTTTTCATCATTATTTTCCATTGCTAGCTCTAGTTCTTCGTTATCAACATCGACATAATGGTCAAATGTTATTGGTTGATCAAGACTGTCGTCAAGGTGAACGGTAGATTGTTGACACATCTCATCTACTTGATCCACATCTACATCCTCCTCTAAGTTGGGTGCATTAAGTACAAAACGACTTCTCGCGATAGTTTTAATAACTATTAACCATTCACTTGATGTATCAGGCTGACAAGTGAAATAAACTTGCTGACATTGTTGAGCAAACACAAAAACATCATCTGTTCGAAGTCTGGAATTTTTCTTTAGTTCAATCAATCCATTTATATAGTGCACTCTTATTCCATCTCTTGTTACAGTGTCAAACCAGTCACAATTGAATAAAAATATTTCATTTTTGTTTCCAAGATATGTCAGCTTAATAACTTCATTAATCATCCCATAATAATCACTTTCCAAATCATCGTAACAACTTCCTTTCACACATACACCACTATTCATTGTTTTTTTGTTCTTTCCATAGTGCATTGTATGAAATTTATAACCATTTACGAAAAACCCATTGTAACACTCAACTACAAAATTTGGCCCTTGTGCAAGCAAATATAATTGATGTTGAATACCATCAGAGTGAAATGGAACCTATCAAACAAAAGTAAAAAATTATTTTTAACATTTGCAATTAAAAGTTAGAAACTATACAACATAATTTATTTTTCCATCTAGACAATAAACTTACATTTGATTTTAACCAATCCGAAAATAATGTTTCCAACAACGTATCAATGAAATTTTCATCTTTATGGGGATGTTGTCCTCGTAGTTCTTCTTTGCACTTGCTATATGTAAGAAATAATTTTGTTAACATAATTATACAACTATATATTTAGCTATAAAAAAAATTAGCATTGCTTACATCATTAAGTCCTTGAATTCAAGGCAATTGAATAACACGTATTTGTGTACAGCAAGGTGTTCTTTTGCGGTGAGCTTCCTTTTAGTGAACGCGTTTGATAATACTCTACCTGGGTGTCGAAAAATTGATAATCGTTCATCAGGTGCAACTTCTCCGCCATCATCATTTCTAGGTGGTTGATTCCATATTGTTTCAACGTTTGGACCAAAATAACATGATGTAAAATTTGAAATCTCATCAATAAGGTATGCTTCAGCTATCGAACCTTCTACATGTGCCTTATTACCTACTTTCTTTTTTAAATAAAACAAATACCTACATAATTTATAAATGGTTGAAAATTGATCGATACAAAATAAAAATATTAATTGAACATACCTTTCAAAAGGGTACATCCATCGATACTGAACAGGACCACCTACTTTGGCTTCATAAGGAAGGTGAATTGACAAATGCTCCATAGGATCGAAAAAAGAAGGAGGAAATATTTTTTCAAGTTTACAAATTATTTCAACAATGTTCTTTTCTAGTGAATTCATATTTTCAACACTTAAATTTTTTGCACAAAGATCACGGAAGAAATTACTAAGTTCAATTAAAGTTTCCCATATATTTTTTGGTAAAAACGGATGAAATGCAATGGGAAGAAGTCTTTGCATGAACACATGACAATCATGACTCTTAAACCCGCTGATTTTATTTTCATGCTCATTAACACATCTTTGAATGTTTGAGGCATAACCATCCGGAAAACATAGACTTTTTACCCACTTACAAACCATTTTCTGTTCATTTTTTGAGAGACAATAAGGAGCTTTTGGCTTGTAATAATTACCATTTGAACGTTGAATTAAGGTCATCCATCGTGATTTGCTGCAGATTTTTTCAAGATCAAGTCTAGCTTTTAAATTATCTTTTGTCTTGTCAATGTCCATTAATGTGTGGAATATGTTGTCAAAAAAGTTCTTTTCAACATGCATAACATCTAAATTATGACGAATCAAATTTGAATCCCAATAAGGAAGATCCCAAAAAATACTCATATGGACCCAATTGTGTGATTCCCCGAATCCTGCTATTTTTTGATTTCCACTTTTAAATCCAAATACAATATTAGGTAAGCTAGACACTATATTTTTCATCTCAGCACCAGAACGTCGAAAGGGTGATATATCATTTTCAATGTTATTCCTTCTAAACTTGTCCCTCTGCCTTCTATATGAATGATCCAATGGTAAGTACTGTCGATGACAATAAAAAAAACATGCTTTTCCACCATATTCTAGAGTGAAGGATTTTATTCTCTCCATACAATAAGGGCACGCTAATCTTCCATGAGTGCTCCAACCAGACAACATACCATATGCAGGAAAATCACTAATAGTCCATAGCAAAGCAGCTCTTAGAATAAAGTTATCCTTTTTATGCACATCGTACGCTATAACACCATTCCATAGATTTAGCAGTTCATCAATCAATGGTCGTAGAAAAACATCTAAATTCTTTCCAGGATGTTTAGGTCCCGGGACAATTGTGTTTAGGAATAAAAATGGTTGTTTCATGCACTTCCAAGGTGGTAAATTGTAAACTGTTAAAATTACTGGCCAACATGAATAAACTTTTACAGAAACTCCAAACGGGATAAAACCATCGCTGCATAAGCCTAATCGAACATTTCGCTCAAAAGAAGCGAACTCTGGATGTCGACGATCAAAATCTTTCCATGCTTCACCGTCAACTGGATGAGTCATTGTACCATCACTAGATTGATTATAATAGTGCCAAGTCATGTCTTTAGCATGATTTGGTGACATGTATAACCTTTTCAACCTTGGAATGATCGGAAAGTAACTAACTTGTTTTTCAGCAATATTTTTCATGTTGTTTTGACAAGGTTTATAACGAGAACTACTACAAATATCACAAGAAACCTTTGCACTATTTTCTTTGTAATACAACATACAAAAATTGGGACAAACATCAATTTTTTCATAACCAAGCCCAAGAGGTTTCAACAACTTTTTAGCTTCATAAAAATTATGAACTAGCTTATGCCCCTCTGGCAACATATTACCAATTAATGTACTCATATCTTTAAAACTTGCCTCAGTCAAACCTCTTCGAGATTTAAGGGCCATCATCTTTGCACATGCAGATAATTTTGTCTCTTTTTTGCATCCGTCCCATAAGGGTTCATCAGCGGCTTTTAGTATATCTAAAAAAATTTGAGCTTCGAGATTGGGTAATTGCTCTTCTGTATTGTGATCAACACCCATTGCATCCAAGACCATATCCCTATATGGGTTCTCCTCATTCAAATCGCTATTTTGTGATTCTGACATTGTTGACTCCTCAACTTCTTCCTCCCCGTGAAAAATCCAGGTAGAATAAAGTGGAACAAACCCTTTTTGTAGTAAATGCTTAGTGATTTCTTCTTTAATTTGAAATTTTTCATTTTTACACATAGAACATGGACATCTAACCGTTCCTCCATATTCTACTTGTAGAAATGCAAAATCGACAAAAAATTTGACGCCATCGACAAACTCTATATTTATATATCCATCTTTAAGTCTACGATACATCCACGATTGATCACTCATTTTGATATCAATCCTAAACAAAAGGCATTGGTTTTGTATGAGACAAAGGAGGATGCTGATTTAAAACTACAAATATTATCCAACATGAAGAATTTAACATATCACCTTTAAATGTTATATTAAACATAATGAGACCGTGTTTTTCTAATTTACTATCCCCTCATTAATTGGTTCTTCCCCTGATTTTATTTTCATTCCATTTATACAAGTCAGGATCGAATTTGAATCAAAATGCATGTTTTTTTTGCATTAAATCATAAATCAATGGTTAATTTGATTTCATCTTGGACACAATCATAGTTGGAGCTACGAAGGCCATCGTTTTCAAAAATAAATTAAATAACTAAACTGTTTTCATACAATAAAATTAATGGTGTTGGTAAACTAATCTATTGCCATATCATAAGCAAATTAACCATAAGCAATTAATTAAATTAATTTTAGTCATCGATTTTGATATGTACATGCGTTAGTGACAAGTTCAGTTTCCATCACATACAATTAAATTATGGATTTATCTTTTAGACTTGCAAGGTCTTCTTGCTTTTACAAGTACAGTTTCCATCACATACAGAAAGTTCAGTTTATTTTTGTTGCTTCCATTCTTTATTTATTCTAAATTTCAAAAATCATGTTTACAGATACACTACATGTTTTGTACAAAGTTAAAAAAAAATCTTATATCAATAGTACCCTTTATTAATGGGTATTCTCTTTGTAGCGAATATTTAATAAATTTAAGTTTCAAATTTTTTTAACTTTGTAATAATAATAAACCTTCAACGTGGATGTAGATGGTCATAATAAAAAATATGTCAGTGTTATATGAGAAAGAAACCGATATGCATAACTAACATAATCAAACCTTAAATTCGTAATATCGGGAAGAAAAAAAATAACAAGACATTATTATTTCTTACAAAGTGGAAAAGTATATCAACATTACTTTACATATTAATGCAATGAGATCGGGATAATATAAATGATTTTTAAGATGGATTTTTTTTCTTTTTTCTGTAAGCTGTAAAAATTAACATCTTATGTAATTGATACGGAGCAAAGTAAAATGGTAAATACAACTTACAATTTATCTCACTAGCATCATCAAAAATTTACTTAGCCACATTAGAAATAAATTAAATTTCCTAATATGTAAAGATTGCAAGGATGCATGTGCAGAAAATTAGTTTTGTAAAGGTAAGTTATGGCTTTCTTAAGTTTTCCAAGGATGCATTAAAAATAAAAAAGTAAGTTTAAAAAATGTAAAATAAAAGCAAAGAGAACATCATATATATCTCTCATTTATTTTTGGTAATAGTACAGGAATGTATAATAATGATGTCAAGCAATATAACTTTTTGAACGTATTTTTTCTTGAGTTCAACTAAACTTTTTGTACAATTTCTAGGATAGTCAATAATTTTTAAATTATATTTTATTAAGGAGACTTGTTGAGCATAACTTGGCATCATGAGTGTCAGTTGGCAACAGCATTTCAGGGAACTTCAATATCACAAGCATATAAAAAATTTGTCAAGAAATAATCACCATAAGCCAAAATTAAATCTTAACCAAGTAAAACCAGTTGACATGAATACTCACTCATAGCTTCATGGGTAGCATTTTACTAATACTAATTTCACCACATAGTAGATTTATGCATACAGTAAAAACAAAATAAGGCATGAGTTATTTTGGCTAGACATTTGAGGAGGTATAACATGATTATGAACAAGAATATCAGTGGTATTACAAGAATTTCAAAACAGAACAATTTTAATGTTTGAATGCTGGCCATTATAATTCTGATAATAAATCAAAAGAATTATAGATCAGACATATATCAAAATAAATTTCGAAATCGCATACCTCGTTCTTCCTCACTTCACAGTCGATTATCCATAGCTCGGATTTTCCCTTTTATTCTTTTTTATGCGAAAAATCGCGTATCCGCCAATCAAAAAAAGCGATTAAGTCAGTGTCGATTGTAGGAAATTCACACCGATATTTTATGATTAAATCAGAGAAAACCAACCTTTGTTATTTTAGAATAATCTTCCTCTTTGCGCAGGTATGATATATCGCTCTGAAGCTCCAGAGCAGCCTGCAGATTTTGAAGTGCTAAAGCTAGAAAGAGAGATCGATATTTAGGGTTTTTAGAATTTAGGGATCGTGTTTCCTGGTGCGGCGGAAATTAACGCGAGATAAAGGGGTAACTGAGAAAAGTGGATGCGTATCGTATTGCAGAGGGACTTGGTCAATTAAGACCTACTTGTCACGTTTATTTTGTTAAGTGCGAAAATAATTGAGACATAAACATATTGTAGCAAATAAGTCCTTCTATAAAGACAAAAAAATTTGTGGTATCAAATCATGGTCTTAGGTTCAGCTTTTTGTTGTAGTGACAATTCATGCCAACCTACCTATGCTACACCATGCCTACTACTTGGTATCCAAGTAAATGACTCCTATATAAATGGAATTGTTCCCCTGCTCATTCAAATATGAAATGGTCGAACACAAAAGAAAAGAAAAAAAAGTTTTCAAATGGCGATTAAAATAAATTCAAGTTTCCTCACTAATCTAATTATAACCAAGACGTTTTCAAGACTTGTTTCAAGAAAAAACTCACTGTTCAAACAAAGAAATTCACTCGTCAATGGTTGTACTGTAGTCGAGCTTCAGAGTGGAGGAACGCAACCTTTTCCGAGTTTTCGGGTGGTGATTGGTGTAGTCGAATGGGAAGAGAGAGCGAGGGGATGACGAGATATGCCGACGGTTTGGCAAACAGTGAGAGAACGTGAAGTCAGTTGTAGGAGGAGTCCGCGGAGCTGAAGGTATGAAGCTGACAGGAAAGTGGAGGCCTTGGTGTGAACTAGCTATTGGTGCAAGAGTGGTTCAATGGCTTGAACCTCGGACTTCGTTCGGCGCAGGTGAGCTGCGTACAGAAATGTACAGGAGGCGCAGCAAAGAGAAATTGTGATGGGAGATTTAAAGGCACTTCAAAATGGAGTGGAAAAAGGATCTTTTAAAAACTTATGCATCCCTACTTATATACTTTATAGCATGCAAATTTTGTGTACAGAAGGCGCTTCAAGTGTTTTCATGCGGAAGAACTACGGTGGTATTGGAGGGTGTTTGTTTTATGATGGAGAGCTCAACACGTGCGGTTGTATGGAGGTGTTGTGTTCAATGAAGAGGAAGGGGCACGTTGCATGCAAGAAGTGAAATGGGACGTGGGTTTTGGGTGACAAAGTGGAGTTTCAGGGCAACCGTAGTATAGTAGGGGGTGGTGCGAGTTCACTGTTTTGGAGTGGAGGATGTAGACGAGGAAGAGAGGGAGCGACTATAGGGTGGGACGTGAACACAGCGGTTCGTGAACGATGGGGGCGGTTTGACTTAAATGGTGCGAGAAGTCTGTTGCTTGAAGGAATGAATGGCAGACTGATATATGTGGAGCAGCAAAGAAGAAAATTATGGAACCTGCGTGAGTATGGGAAGAGTTGCATGAGTACGATGTACATGACGCATAAATACGAGGAAGGGGATTCCATGGTGAAGCTACCAAGGAAAATGGGTGGGATGTTTTCATGAAGCAGGGACAAACTTTTGAAAAGAAAGATACTGGGCATGGCAGTTCTAAGGGGTATGGGCCGACATCAAAGGCTAAGGCCCAACTTAAGGGACAACGTTGTTTACATGAATGGAAGGAGGATGCCTTGCGTGTAAGGGGAAAAGGAATTTGGAACGTTGTATATGGAACGCAGTGCATGCGGTGCATATGGGTGAAGTATAGGGGGAACGTTGTACTGTGCGTACTTTGGGAGTGAAGCAAGTATTGATATAAATGGAGGTGCGCGGATCTCAGATGGGAGAGCGGCAGTTTAATTTGTTTGGAAAAAAATACTGCTATCGACGATGTGGGGTTTTAAGCATGCATATGAGTTATTTTTGGAAAGAGCGTTAGAATCAGGAACGGTCTGATCCATTAGGATCGTGGGGACGAATGCTACACGAGGGAACTAGTTTGGAGTCATTTGAAACACGTTACGGTTTTAGGCAATTAAAGCACCGGGAATAATCAATGGACGCAAATTGTTGTTTAACGGTTAACGCGCCAAGGTGAGTAAATCTCACTAACTCTCCTCAGTTTATATTTTTATAGATAAAATCTAGTGTTGAAAAATGATGATTGATTTCTGTGTGATGGCTATTTGGCTGAATTGTTGAAATTATGGATAACGATACATTTATATATCGTTAATCAAATAATTGATTTTGTTTGTCAGAATATTTCATATTGAAATGAAGTTGTTAATTAACATATGTGGATGCAGAGAAACAGGTTGGAGGGATCCGACTGGATTCCTCAGTATTTATTATACTGTTTTATTCATATATTGTGATATATATATTCTGTGATTGATTGTGATGACACTGGCCCTGTTGTTTGGTATTTTAAATACCATAAGGAATACTGGAATGAATAAAGGGAATTTTCAAAGTATATAATGAAAATGAAATATATTTATATAAAATTAAATGATTTTATAGAAAGGAATTTCAAGGTGAATATTGAATTTAATGATTTTACAAAATCAATGGATTTTATAAAAAGAATTATTTGGAAACAAATAGAATTGAAATAGGAATATTTGGAAAATAAATAGGATATTATAAGGAAATATTTATATGAAATAAATAGGATATTATAAATGAAATATTTATATGAAATAAATAGGATATTATAAAGGGAAAGAATTTTATAAAATGAATAGAATTTTATAAAAGGAAATATGTGGAAAATAAATATTAAATAGGAATATGTTTTAACAGATAAAGTGAAAAGATTTATTTAATATAGATTTTAAATAGAATCAGCTTAAAATAGATTTTAAATATAATCTGTTTTAACAGATAAATTGAGAAGATTAATTTATAAATAATGTTTTTATAAATTAAATAAAATATTTATCATTTGGTAAATGGGATATATAAGTCTGAACTTATATAGAGAAATAGAAATCGGTTTTGACACCGATATTTTAAATAGAATGTGAGCACAACATTTATAAAGGGAATTATAAATGAGATTTAACTGTTAGAAAAAAGAGATTTCGTATGAATAATTCTATATATAGAAGTATAAATAGAATTTGGAAATGGGATATTATTTTAAAATACGAAATCAAACTTAATGGATTATATAAAAGGAATATTTTTCACATTCGATGTGAATCATCAATTAAATGAATATTTTATAAATTAAAAACATTTATAAGGAAATTTGAGTTTTGAAATAGGAATTCAAATGGAAATTTGAATAAGAGGTAATCGAATATTAGTTATTCGAATAAAGTTAATCGAATATTAGTTATTTAAATAAAGTTAAATCGAATATTAGTTATTCGAATTAGAGTTAATCAAACTAGAGTTAGTTGAATATTAGTTAATCGAATAAGAGTTAATCGAATAGAGTTAATCGAATCACTGTTTTCCCAGGAGAATGAAGAGTTAATATAAATAGCCATAAACAACGGAGATTTCAAAGTAAGAATACTGCGTTATAAAAACTATATTGTAAAATGAAACAAGAAATACGGTTTGATCAAGATTGGAAATAATAAGGAGTTTAAAGTTGCGGACTTATATATCTATTCTAAGATAAGAACGTTGTCGATCGAGGTCTGAGAGGTAAATAAAATACCCCAACTTGAACGACTTCACTATTATCGAGGAATGGTATTAGTTTGTAACAGACAGAGACGTCGAGAGTAGTTATAAAGGGGGATATAGCAGCGTATTGCATTAGTTATAAAGGAAATATGGCAGCGTATTGCAGTAGTTATAAAAAAGGAATATGGCAGTGTATTGCATTAGTTATAAAGGGAAATAAAGAAGAGTTTATAAAAATATGGGAAACTAGAAAGTTAGTATAAAATAAAAAGGCCAGTGTTTGTGTGATGTTTGGTTGTACATTTGAATGGATGCTTGTTTTTACTTCGATAGTTAAATAACCGACTATTGAAGTGTTTTAACCATCGTCGTCAATACGGAGAGACCGGTTGGATATATTATCTGAAAATCACTCCGTATAGGCATAAGCACTGCGAATTAGATTATGCTGAAGATAACTGAAGACAGAGTAAAAATACAATGGTAGTTCTGTTCCAGAATGGTGTATTTTGTTTGTCCAGTCCCAGGACTACTTGTACGGACGAGTGTCTGACAGAGTATACCTAACAAATCACGTACAATTGATCTCTTAAAGGTATTACGTCTGGTGGCGGAGGAATTTGATCCTCTTAGCTTTTTATACCCGTGATATTTTTAGAAATCGATTAGTGAATTGACGGGTTTGACGATGTGGCATTCAAAGTGAATGGTGGACAGATGTTCTGAAAAGGATAGACATAGCCTCATGCCTCACAACCAGGAAATGAATAAAATCGGGGAGGCAGCGTGGCCATGTGGGTCATTCCTATTAGGGTGTATTGTCACCATCTAGAGAAAATTTGTATTTGTTCCTCTTCCGTTTCTGTATCTTCGGATAACGGTTATGTGGGCCCAACCGTAGGTGGCAATATATTCGATACACTCAAGAGAAATGCGTGGTCGGTCATGTGTGGGCCGGGTTGCAAGATGTTCTTGTTGAACCCCAGTGTATCCCCTCTAGAGTACACTGATTGGGAGGTGGTCCCATACCTTGTCATAGTTGGAATCCGATCTCCAATAAGCGCCCAACGGTTTTTGATTTTATACTACGTATGTGTAGCGTGAGATGCAAGCGTTCTGCTATTTGATTATTTATTTGGTTAGACATTATTATAATATCACTGGATTTTGATATCAAAAATGGTTTAGTTATAGTAAGGTAAAAACCGTCCGTGTTTATGTGTGGGCTGGTCTTACTACTACCCTTTTGTTTCAAAAGGATTTTCAAAGTTAAATAATATGATTGGAGTTTACTCACACCAGTCCCATGACTGACCCAGAGCTTATTTCGTTTTGTTTTCCCTAAACTCTTGGGTTCCCAAATTTGTACGGACAGTCAAGTGTTTCAGGATTTTGCAGATTTACTGGGAGGAGCTCGAAACAGGAGGCTCCACCGTTAGTTATGTCGAGATTATTTCCGCTGTAATGTATATGAGTTATACTCTGATATGGTATGTATACAAATTCAGATTTGTATATCAAAGTTATGTAATATATGTTACTCGTTCCGCTGTGAGATTCGTGTTTGCTCTGATTCTGATGTTCTTCTTATTCTTCTATTCTATAAGTTCTATCTTTCCTATCTCATCCTCTAACTTCTTTCTATTAAATATCTGTATTTTCGTACACTTTGAGTTGAATGTGTGGGATATTAGTCAGCTCAAATTGGTATGGATTTACGGGCCTTTACAGTTCCACACATCTCCAGGATATTCCAGAGGGTTCCACACTCTTCCACTAGCTTCTAGAGGGGTCTACACTTCTCTAGAGTTCTCCGATCATACTCTTCCGTAAGGTTCCACACATCTCCAGAATATTCCAGAGGGTTCCACACTCTTCCACAAGCTTCTAGAGGATTCTACACTTCTTCTAGAGTTCTCCGATCATACTCTTCCGTAAGGTTCCACACATCTCCGAAATATTGCAGAGGGTTCCACACTCTTCCACAAGCTTCTAGAGGGTTCTACACTTCTCTAGAGTTCTCTGATACATTCTAGAAAATTATAGATTTTTCTAGAAAGGTCTAGAAATTTCTAGAAACTCTCCAATTAAGGAGGGATCCCAACAAATCTCCCCTCCCTGACTTAATTGGGGGTAGTAGCAAAGTGACACCTTGACAACAATCTTCAAACTTCTTTATTGGTATTACCTTGGTCATCATGTCAGACCGTTTCTCATCTGTGTGAAACTTGTCGAGATGTATTTTCTTTTCCTCGAGAACTCCTCGGATTGATGACATCTTTACCACGGGAGAGAGTATCTCTTCAAAGTCAATACCTTTTTCTTGTCTGAATCCTTTGACGACTAACCGAGATTTGTAGCGAGGCTTTGAACAATTTTCTTTGGTCTTGATTCTATACACCCACCTATTCTTCAAAGTTCTTCTCCCTTTTGGTAGCTCCACTAGTTCATATGTGTTATTCTCATGCAAGGATTGCATTTCTTCTTGCATGACCATTCTCCACTCTTCTTTATGACAATCACTCATTGCTTCTTTATAGCTTAAAGGCTTCCCCTCATCAGTGAGCGTCAATATCCTCCATCATGAACTTACACGAGCTTTATTACAACTACGAATGAACCTGGCTCTGATACCACTGTTGGGGAAATCTCTCTCTTTCCCGCTTCGTGAAGTTAAGATAGGCACTTTAAGATTAAGAGTAGCAACGGAAGCACAAGGGTTTAGAATTCTCCAATATGGAGATTCTTCCACTACACAAAAGAATAGTAGGGTTACAAGAATATGATTACAGAAGTAAGTCACACTCAGTAGCTCACCAAGCTTGAGGATAAAGACTTCCCAAGCTATCTCTCTTTTCTCTGAAAGAGGCTCTCTCTAACTCTCTAGGTTTCCTCACTTTAAGAAGTGGCTTCTCTCTTGATTCTTGAATTCTTGGATTCTTAGATGGATAGTAATAGGGCTCCATCTCCTATTTATACCACTCAACCTCCATGATGAATGGTGGAGATTACTTGCATCGGAGGGTGGAGATTGATTCTCTAGAATGCTCCATACTCTTTAGGAATCTCTACACTCTTCATTTCCCTTATGCATCCTTCCATACTCTTCCGTAAGGTTTCGGAAGGTTCCACACATCTCCAGGATATTCCAGTGGGTTCCACACTCTTCCACAAGCTTCTAGAGGGTTCTACACTTCTCTAGAATTCTCCGGTCATACTCTTCCGTAATGTTCCACACATCTCCAGAATATTCCAGAGGGTTCCACACTCTTCCACAAGCTTCTAGAGGATTCTACACTTCTTCTAGAGTTCTTCGGTCATACTCTTCCGTAAGATTCCGAAAGGTTCCACACATATCCAGAATATTGCATAGGGTTCCACACTCTTCCACAAGCTTCTAGAGGGTTCTACACTTCTCTAGAGTTCTCCGATACATTCTAGAAAATTATAGATTTTTCTAGAAAGGTCTAGAAATTTCTAGAAACTCTCCAATTAAGGAGGGATCCAACATGTTCACCAACAGATGTTGGTGAACGTAATATTAAGGCAAATGTTACGGGACCAATTCAAAATGAATTGGTCTCGCGCGCCGACTTTTTTGAATCGTCATGTAGCGAGCTGATTTTTTCGGCGCGCGCCGGTAAAATCGGTTCATCACATGACGAGCCGATAAAATCGAAGTGTGCTTCATTTGCATTTTAATTTTTTGTTTACTTATCCTAACTTTTATTTTAATATGAAAAAAATAAAATTGTTATTATTTTCCTAGAAAATAGTTATGTTTAGGAAGACCGAAATAAACTAATTTAGATTCAGAGCATAATAACAGCTGGTTAATAACTCGTACGAATACAATAGAACGCGATTGGTAAAATAAAAAACTACAACATCATGACTGTATAAATGATCGATAAGTTCGGACAATCATAAAATGAAATACGAGTTTAGACCATTAAGCTTCATAAGTAGGTATCGCCATAGTGGTTCTATAAATGATCCATAAGATCTTTCTGCAGCCGGTTATGGAGTCGTGCATCTCTTAACATAACCTGACAGTTCAAATGAATGTTGAAGTACTCTTCTGTTAGTGGTGTGTTTTATCGGAATACTTAGAGTGGTTGCGAAGCACCTTCATATTCGTAGTGACGTTGCCCTTCATCCATATCTCTTTCATCTTCTATAATCATGTAGTGTAGAACGATGCAGACAAACATGATTGTAGACATCTTTTTCCTAGACCACAGCCAACATGGATTACTTATCATTGCAAATCTAGATTATAAAACATCGAATGCTCGTTCTACATCTTTCCTTTGCCCCTCCTACATCGCCGCGAATTTGACTTGTTTAGGAGTCAATGGATTTGGACATGTTTTAATAATGGTGCTCCATTTTGGGTAAATGTCATCAACTAGGTAATAGCCATGATTGTAGGTATTTAGGCCCAGGGTAAATGTTAAAGGAGGTAGCTGGCTGTAACGATCCATAATTTTTAACCAATTTAAAATTGGGATTTTTTACTTAATTTAAATTTAACATTGAATTTGATATATATATATATATATATATATATATATGGTTAAGAGTATTTAATAATTTTGATAAGTTATATGATAGATTTTACTTTAATTATAAATGAGAATGATTATTAATGAGTTTGGATTTATTGATACTATTTATCGTTCGATCTGATTTGTCAAACCATAACACAAATTAGTAGCGTTAGAATTAAGTGTTGCCTTTAGTTTTCATAACATTTAAAAGAAAGTGCTACCAAAAGTTCTTTTTTCTTCTTAAGAAAAGTGTTAAGACACATGTCTTTATGCATGCTCCCTTTCATGCATGATTGTCACTTGCCGCCTTATGTGTCTTTACCTCCTTACTCCTCCTTTCCTATATAAGGAGGCTCTTTCTCCATTTTTTTACCATTCCATTTCCATTTCCTCCTTTCCGCCTTCTTCTTAAAGCTTATGGCTATGGTTTCCATGGCATAAGTCTTCCTCTTTTCCACCACCACCTTGCCAAAGTTCGTCATTCTCCTCCTCCTCTTATAATATAAAGATAGATTAGTGTATATTATATTATACATATTTTGGTGAAGAAGACGTTGCGCTGAAATACTGTCCAACGGTTCGCTTAGCTAGGCTCGCCTACCGTGAAGATTTGGAAAGCTGTTAGGTGAGAACTCTTTAACCACGGTTTATATATTTAATTAGTAGCTAGACCAATTTAATTATGATGATTGATATTTGTTGTAATGGATGATGAATGCGAAGTTTAGAACACACACTATTAAGCGTTAGTGTTATAACGCTTGTGCACAATTATGATTTATTGAATCATGTCAATAATGGTTGCTATGGATGTCTAAATGGTTGTTAATGTTGTTTTGCACACGCTATGACACAACAATTATGGTATCACATTGGTGATCGACAAATCTCCTTCATAATTAAAAGTAATATCATTATTGAAATTGAAGGTTCATAATTGGAAAAGACCATATGTATGAATTCATATATATTGTTGAAGTCCTTTAAATGAATAAATAAATACCGGAACATTCTAGGATGACAGAGAGGATAGTGTCTAGGCTTGTGTTTGGAAATAAAGTTTCCTGCTCTCCCTGGCTATCCCTAACTGATCCGACGAATGGGAAGGTTAATTTGAAGTTATTTGAATTTAGAAATGAATTGGAATTTATGAAAGTTGAATTTTAGATCCAAAATAATTTGGAAAGTAAATTTAAATGATTTTAAAAGGGTTATAAAAGGATATAATGGTTTTCTAAGATAATTTGAAGTATCATAGAATAATGGTTATTATGGTCAAAATAGAGCCCGTCGCATAACGACAATTTACGTATTTTAGATGCAAACTTTAAACGCTTATAACTTTGGCAATCAAAATCGGATTTCCATGAAACGAAAAATATTTGATTTATGTTAACAAGAGCTTTTAAATGAGTGAAAGCAGATTTTAAATTCGAGTTATTATTTTCTAGTTATGTTTATAACCATTTTGGAAAAGGTCGCTATAAGAGAAGTTATCGACCATAACCATAAACAACCATTTTTTAATGTTTCTAAAGGTATTGAAAAAATGGTAAAATTATTATAAATTATGTAAAAAATGTTTTGAATTGTAAAGTTTAAGTTTTGACAAAGAAAAGTGATATTTTGATCGAAGTAATTAAGATAACTGTTTTGTAACGCTTTTGTAACGCGTTTGAAAACACTATTGTTACGCTTTCTTCGAAAACAATCTATTTTGAAGTTTTTAACCCGCAAACTATTTTCCGAACTACAAGTAATCATTTTTAAATGATTTGTGGAATGTTTTCAAAGGTTCAAAAGTATTGGAAATATTTTATATGGAATTTAAATTGATATTAATATGGGTTTTCAGTTTTAAATAATTGGATATGGTTAGAGATAAATCTTCGGATGTTTGATATTAATCCGGTAGATGATGATTCTTACTATTTGAGGAATTTAAAAGGTAGTTCACCATTATTCCGCTTATAGTGTGAGTTGGATATCGAGATTAATATTAAGTATAAGTTGATGGTATTTCTATCTAGATCTAATGTCAAAGAGTTGAATAAATCTTTTAATTAAGATACGAGTTTTCTAAGTTAACTAGGATAAGTTGGATAGAAATAATCTTCAGATATTTGATATGAAATTCTGTGGTGTAAATGTATACTATTTGAGGAATTTGGAAGATATTATTATATCGTTATTCCACCTATAGTATTCGCAGATTATGAGAATTGATATCGAATATAAGTAGATACAATTTCTGTGTAACTTATGTTCAATATCAATTGATTTGGGTTTTGTCATGAATCATATCTTCAATAATATCATTCTTGAAACCCAATGAGAGTGAGTTATGGAAATTCATATTGTAATTTGGGGATTTAATCAGATCTTTGATTTGAAGAAATTAAAAGAAAGGAATTGAAAAGAAAGTATAATCTTTTAGTTAAGATTACAGAAGGGAATGTTGGAAAATCAATTTAATTGGAAACTAGTGTTGAAATGTGGGGTAAGGGTTTTCAAAGGAAATTGGATTTTTGATAACGAGTTATCAAACGGAAAATTAATGAAGGCTTTGGGCTAGATTATCTTGGATTTAAGGTATGTGTTTTAAAGAAGAAGGGTTATATATGGATTTTGTTAAAAATAATTTGAGAATAGATTTAAAGAAGTTTAATTTAACGAAATCCAAAATGGAAGTATTTTTGGTAGAAAGCCTGTGTGCTCCGTGATTGTGTTTTTAATTGCGCTTATTATTTGGAAAGACCGGGATCAGAATTATGTCTGAAAACCATTTCAAGTAATAGTAGGACGTTCTGGATCAATTGAAGACATTGGAGGCGACATTGAAGACTGGGACACTTCGTGTCGTAAGGGCGACTTGGTGAATCTCTTGAATGGCTGGCTCCCATCCGCAGATGGATTTTATATATCAGCTAAGTGGCAAGAAGCCCGAACGTATGTGAAGGAATTCCGGATTGTTGTTTCGTTCAGACCAAGAACGGACATGTATGGATTGTGTGTCTGACATTGTGATTGACTGCATAGCACTGATCTTTATTAATATATATCTACTTGGTGGCGTAGAATTTATTCTCTTGCTTAACACTCTTCTCTAAGACGTATGAGTTTAGAGGTTATATATTGATAGAAATCAGTGATGCGTAGTGAATGGACAATGTGACATGCTTAAGTTATGTGATGAGCTATGGATGATCAAAGCATGGCTTATTTAAGTGTAGCTTTGTGTATATCGTGACCTCGACAAACCTCACACCCCGGATTGATGGTAAACCGATGGTCAGATTTTTTTTGTTCGTTTCGTATGTTCGGTGCACCGGGATGTGATGATGAAAGGGTACTACGAAGTCCCCAGTCTGAGACGCTATTTGTTGGGCACTCTGATTCATGTATAGTGGGTTAGTATAACGGAGTTCGAGTCTGGATGTTATCCACGAGTACTGGGATGATGCGTGCAAGAAAGTCTGGGAGCCCACGAATGATCTTTCGTACCAGGAACCATTATGTTCGAAACCCAATCTCCACTACGAGACCGTACGGTTTTGATTGTATAGCCTGCTGGTTACCGGCATGATTGTCAGTATAATGGGATGGGGCATTATGCTGGTTAGGATTAATACATTTATTTACGAAAAGGTTTTTCACACTATATATAGTAGTAAAAGAGGATTTTCACGTATGAAGGCCTTTTTGGTTATCATAAGGCAAAAATCGCCCATTTGGTGTGTGCTTGCATTGTGTGATGTGGGACGAGCTTATGATTGCTTCATTTTTTCAAAAATTCATTGCGGATTTGTATGCACTGGTATTCACATGGAATAAACCCGTTCCGCATTGACGGCGTGGTCCGGTGAATTATCTATCTTTAAAATAAACCCTAAAGACAACTATTTTGAGTTCTCACACCAGTCCCATGACTGACCTGGTGTTTATTGTTCCCACACCTAAACTCTGGGTGCCCATAATTTTTACACAGGCAGCCTAGTAGTTTGGTTCGCAGATATATCCTTGGAGTTAGTTGGAGCAGGAATCTGGTTTAACTGGAGCTATTATGTTTGGAGCATTCGCATTCTTCCGCTGAGTTTAGTATCTTTTCCGCTGTGTAACCGATGTACTCTGATGTACCTCTTGTAACTCTGATGTAATATTATTTTAATGATAATGAAAAAGTTGTTTTTATTTTGTGCAAATGTGTAAGTGCCCCTAACAATCTGTCTTTGTGAACGGTTTAAGTTAGTTTAATTACCGGCGAAAACCGAGCAAAAAGCCGGGTCGTTACATAGTGGTATCAGAGCTTTGGTTTATACAAAGAAATGGGGTACGACACATTTGAACAAATGGAAAGACTCATCAGAGTTATATATCTCATTAGAGATAGGGTTAGTAATGCCCTAGAATGAGATTTTGGAGTATTATGTTTGAGAGAGCATATTTGAAAATATGAAATGAGTTTTGAAAAGTTTTAATTTAAGAAACAAACATATTTTGGAAATATATGGTTAATTTATAACCTGGACACTTAATCAAATGATTAAGGTTAAGTTTACATTTTGTGATTATAATTACACATAAAATACTTCTTATGGAATGGTAATTAAGCCCCTTCCACTGATTAGGAAAACAATCCGAGTACAAATGCCTTTTGGATTTAATTTCACTATTGGGGATTTCGAAATATCAATAAACTTGGGTCAAATTTGTTAAGGTAACTAATTAATATGGTTAGAAATTAAAAAATAGATTTGAGTATTGCATTCGATGTTGAGGTTGGACTATCGAGTATAAGAAATTTTGAATATACACCTAGCTAACGTATACACGAAGTCTTGAGTATACTAGATTGATGTAGAATCACACTCAGGTGAAAATGATTCTGTTGATGACTGCAGCATCATCAGTATGTATTTTCGATTTTCGAAAGTGGGATGACTATATTATTCCGATTAAAACATCAATATATACTTAAACCCATCTAGATAAGTGTTTGAAATTGTTAGGTAAATTGGTGTGAACTTAAATAGATAAGTGAAAATTTGATTGGGTTGTAAGAATTATACCAGGTAAACTTGTTAGTAAGAAGAGGAGAGTAATTTGGACTTTTCAATAAAATTTCCATATAAGAACAAAGATGGAATTTAGTCTATCAGGTACTGAATGGTGGATGACCCTAAAACAAGCAAGAAAAGCTCATAACCAAAAAGAAAAGGAAGAAAGCCTTAGATTGGGGAAATTCAAAGGTATCTATTGTTATAGATGTAGTCAAGAAGGACATTTTGCCGTTTTATGCCCAGAAAGAATATAAAAGAAAACCATTCGAGAAGACATAATTTGTTTCAAATGCAAGAAGAGAGGACGTTTTATACGTAAGTGTCCTAAAACAAAGAAGAAACCCATGAACCCAACAAAAGAAAAGAAGCGTTATCGATGTAGAAAAGAAGGGCATGTAGTCTAGGATTGTCAGTTAAAGAAGGGGGAAAGATCAGCTAAAGCAACACCACCCGCCGTCATAAGTGAAGAAGAAGGAATGCAAGGATTATGTAATCAGAGCAAGCTCTTTGACCCCTAGGGAATTATCTCTGAAAATTTGGATGCATGAATAAATGTATGTATATGATGTTAATTATATATAAAAAATATAACTTCCTTTATAAATCTTGTTAATATATTCTATCATATATCTAAACAGATCATATTTTAATGAAAAAGTTATTGAATTTAATTAAGGGTATAGATAGTAAGATTGAAATTATCGACGATTTTGGACAAGTCGATAAGTTCTAAAGTAAATTGTGGCAACAAAAGGAACTATTTAAGTAAGCATAAATACCTTGTGAATTAAGTTTCACAATTTGATTAAAGGATTTTGGCAAGCGGAAATAGTAAGAATAAATTACCTAAACTGAAACGTTTAGACAAGCTGAGTTCGGAGATGATCAAGTTTTTCATGTAACGAATAATAATAAATTTTGGAAACTGAAAAGGAATAAGTTTCATAACGTTTGCATTTGTAAGATAAGATCTAAGAGCATAATTTATAAGTCTGATTTTTTTTTGAAAGCAGTAAATGGTTGAGTATAAGTAATTGGCCGAGTAAACTATGAATCGAATATAATAGGTAACAGGAGGTTATCGTAGGAGGACATGTAGATATGGTTATCTGTTAATACATGTGAGAACATGGAGCTTTGGTATAAAGAATTCTAATCTTGAATTTGTCGAATAAGTAGTTACGATTCCCTTTTCTTTTCGAGGATGAAAAGTTTTGGGGGGGGGGGGAGTGAATGTAACGATCCAGAATTTTTAACCAATTTAAAATTGGAATTTTTTACTTAATTTGAATTTGATATAAATACATATGGTTAAGAGTATTTAATAATTTTGATAAGTTATATGATAGATTTTACTTGAATTATAAATGAGAATGATTATTAATGAGTTTGGATTTATTGAAACTATTTGTCGTTCGATCATATTTGTCAAACCATAACACGAATTAGTAGCATTAGAATTAAGTGTTGCCTTTAGTTTTCATAACATTTAAAAGAAAGTGCTACCAAAAGTTCTTTTTTTCTTCTTAAGACAAGTGTTAAGACACATGTCTTTATGCATGCTCCCTTTCATACATGATTGCCACTTGCCCCCTTATGTGTCTTTATCTCCTTACTCCTCCTTTTCTATATAAGGAGGCTCTTTCTCCATTTTTTACCATTCCATTTCCATTTCCTCCTTTCTACCTTCTTCTTAAAGCATATGGCCATGGTTTTCATGGTATAAGGAGGCTCTTTCTCCTCTTTTCCACCACCACCTTGCCAAAGTTCGTCGTTCTTCTCCTCCTCTCACAATATGAAGAGAGATTAGTGTATATATATTATACATATTTTGGTGAAAAAGACGTTGCGCTGAAATACTGTCTGACGGTTTGCTTAGCTAGGCTCGCCTACCGTGAAGATTTGGAACGCTGTTAGGTGAGAACTCTTTAACCACTGTTTATATATTTAATTAGTAGCTAGACTAATTAAATTATAGTGATGAATTATTATTGGTTAATGATGATTGGTATTTGTTGTGATAGATGATGGATGCGAAGTTTAGAACACACACTATTAAGCGTTAGTGTTATAACGCTTGTGCACAATTATGATTTATTGAATCATGTTGATAATGATAGCTATGGATGTTTAAATGGTTGTTGATGTTGTTTTGCACACACTATGACACAATAATTATGGTATCACATTGGTGATTGACAAATCTCCTTCATAATTAAAAGCAATATCATTATTGAAATTGAAGGTTAATAATTGGAAAAGACCATATGTATGAATTCATATATATTGTTAAAGTACTTTAAATGAATAAATAAATACTGGAACATTCTAGGATGACAGAGAGGATAGTGTCTAGTCTTGGGTTTGGAAATAAAGTTTCTTGCTCTCCCTGGCTATCTCTAACTGATCTGACTAACGGGAAGGTTAATTTGAAGTTATTTGAATTTAGAAATGAATTGGAATTTATGAAAGTTGAATTTTAGATCCAAAATAATTTGGAAAGTAAATTTAAATGATTTTAAAAAGGGTTATATAAGGATATGATGGTTTTCTAAGATATTTTGAAGTATCATAGAATAATGGTTATTATGGTCAAAATAGAGCCTGTCGCATAACGACAATTTACGTATTTTAGATGCAAACTTTAAACGCTTATAACTTTTGCAATCTAAATCGAATTTCCATGAAATGAAAAACATTTGATTTATATTAGCAAGAGCTTTTAAATGAGTGAAAGAAGATTCTAAATTCAAGTTATAATTTTCAAGTTATGTTTTAAACCATTTTGGAAAAGGTCGCTATAAGAGAAGTTATCGACCATAACCATAAGCAGCCATTTTTTAATGTTTCTAAAAATATGGAAAAAATGGTAAAATCATTATAAATTATGTAAAAAATGTTTTGAATTGTAAAGTTTAAGTTTTGACTAAGAAAAGCGATATTTTGATCGAAGTAATTAAGATAACTTTTTTGTAACGTTTTTGTAATGCTTTTGAAAACACTATTGTAATGTTTTCTTCGAAAACAAACTATTTTGAAGTTTTTAACCCACAAACTGTTTTCCGAACTACAAGTAATCATTTTTAAATGATTTGTGGAATGTTTTCAAAGGTTCAAAAGTATTGGAAATATTTTATATGGAATTTAAATTGATATTAATATGGGTTTTCAATTTTAAATAATTGGATATGGTTGGAGATAAATCTTCGGGTGTTTGATATTAATCCGGTAGATGATGATTCTTACTATTTGAGGAATTTAAAAGGTAGTTCACCATTATTCCGCTTATAGCGTGAGTTGGATATCGAGGTTAATATTAAGTATAAGTTGATGGTATTTCTATCCAGATCTAATGTCAAAGAGTTGAATAAATCTTTTAATTAAGATACGAGTTTCCTAAGTTGACTGGGATAAGTTGGATAGAAATAATCTTTAGATATTAGATATTAAATTTTGTGGTGTAAATGTATACTATTTCAGGAATTTGGAATATATTATTATATCGTTATTCCACATATAGTATTCGTTGATTATGAGAATTGATATCGAATTTAAGTAGATACAATTTCTGTGTAACTTATGTTCAATATCAATTGATTTGGGTTTTGTCCTGAATCATATCTTCAATAATATCATTCTTGAAACCCAATGTGGGTGAGTTATGGAAATTCATATCGTAATTTGAGGATTTCATCAGATCTTTGATTTGAGGAAATTAAAAGTGAGGAATTGGAAAGAAAGTATAATCTTTTAGTTAAGATTAAACAATAGAATGTTGGAAAATCAATTTAATTGGAAACTAGGGTTGAAATGTGGGGTAAGGGTTTTCAAAGGAAACTGAATTTTTGATAATGAGTTACCAAGCAGAAAATTAATTAAGGCTTTTGGGCTAGATTATCTTGCATTTAAGGGATGTGTTTTAAAGAAGAAGGGTTAAATATGAATTTTGTTAAAGATAATTTGAGAATAGATTTAAAGAAGTTTAATTTAACAAAATCAAAAATGGAAGTAGTTTTGGTAGAAAGCCTGTGTGTTCCGTGATTGTGTTTTTAATTGTGCTTATTATTTGGAAAGACCGGGATCAGAATTATGTCGCAAAATCATTCCAAGTAATAATACGACTTTGTGGAGCAATTGAAGACATTGGAGGCGGCATTGAAGACCGGGACCCTTCGTGTCGTAAAGGCGACTTGCTGAATGTATTGAATGGTTGGCTCCTATTCGCAGATGGATTTTATATATCAGCTAAGTGGCAAGAAGCCCGAACGTGTGTGAAGGAATTCCGGATTGTCGTTTCATTCAGACCTAGAACGGACATGTATGAATTGTGTGTCTGACATTGTAATTGACTGCATAGCACTGATCTTTATTAATATATATCTGCTTGGTGGCAGAGAATTTATTCTCTTGCTTAACACCCTTCTCTAAGACGTATGAGCTTAGATGTTATATATTGATAGAAATCAGTGATGCGTAGTGAATGGACAATGTGGCATACTTAAGTTATGTGATGAGCTATGGATGATCAAAGCATGACTTATTTAAGCGTAGCTTTGTGTATATCGTGACCTCGACGAACCTCACACCCTGGATTGATGGTAAACTGGTGGTCAGATTTTTATGTTCGTTTCGTATGTTCGGTGCACCAGGATGTGATGATGAAAGGGTATTGCGAAGTCCCCAGTCTGGGACGCTATTTGTTCGGTACTCTGATTCATGTATGGTGGGTTAGCATAACGGAGTCCGAGTCTGGACGTTGTCCGTGAGTACTGGGATGATGAGCGCAAGAAAGTTTGGGAGCCCACGAATGATCTTTCATCTCAGGAACCATCATGTTCGAAACCCAATCTCCACTACGAGCCCATACAGTTTTGATTATATACCCTGCTAATTACCGGCAGGATTGTCAGTATAATGGGATGGGGCGTTATGCTGGATAGGATTAATACATTTATTTGCGAAAAGGTTTTTCACACTATATATAGTAGTAAAAGAGGATTTTCACGTATGAAGGTATTTTTGGTTATCATAAGGCAAAACTCGCCCATTTGGTGTGCGCTTGCATCGTGTGATGTGGAACGAGCTTATGATAGCTTCATTTTTTTCAAAAAGTCATCACGGATTTCTATGCACTGGTATTCACATGGAGTAAATCCTTTCCGTATTGGCGACGTGGTCCAATGAATTACCTAACTTTAAAATAAACCCTAAACACAACTGTTTTGAGTTCTCATACCAGTACCATAACTAACATGGAGTTTATTGTTCCCACACCTAAACTCTGGATGCCCATAATTTTTACACGGGCAGCCTAGTAGGTTGGTTCGTAGATTTAGCCTTGGAGTTAGTTGGAGAAGAGTTCTGATTTAACTAGAGCTATTATGTTTGGAGCATTCACATTCTTCCACTGAGTTTAGTATCTTTTCCGCTGTGTAACCGATGTACTCTGATGTACCTCGTGTAACTCTGATGTAATATTATTTTAATGATAATGGAAAAGTTGTTTTTATTTTGTGCAAATGTGTAAGTGCCCCTAATAATCCGTCTTTGTGAACGGTTTAAGTTGGTTTAATTACCGGCGAAAACCGAGCAAAAAGACGGGTCGTTACACTGGCCTTGAGCAAAATCATTGAACATATGTAATCTTTCTATAACATTTAAGTCATTATTCGAACTCGGGATTACGAAGAAAGCGTGCCATATCCATAAATCGTACGATGCTACAGCTTCGAAAATAATGGTTGGTCGTCTTTCCTTGCCGTTGTACTCACCTTGTAATCTCTTAGAGCAGTTCTTCCATTCCCAGCGCATATACTCCATACTTCCTAACATTTTCGGCCATCCCTGCTTTCGTGCATCTCTCTGATTCGCACTAGATCTGCTTCTTTTAGAGACCTTAAGTTTTCTTCTCCATATACATCCACCACAGCTTGATAGAAATTTTCAAATGTTTCAAGTGTCATGCTCTCTGCTATCTGGTATGCATCGTTCAAAGCATCAACAGGAGTGCCATAAGCTAACATTTTCATAGCGACCATCATTTTCTGAAAACCGGACAACCTATGTGTCTTCGACGCATTTTATTTATACTTGAAGTAATCATTTTTACCTTGAATACCCGCAAAAATCCGAAGAAATAGATTTCTCTGCATACTGAATCTTCTATGAAACATATCAGGTCCGTAAGTGCAGTTGTCATTGAATTAATCTTGAATAAGTGACTTATGGTATTTAGCATGATTTCGGTGCATAAAAATTCCTTCTAGGAACCGATCCCCCTCGAGTTATGGATGATGAACCGTAGGCTTCATGGTATAAGTCACGTATTTCTTGTATTTCTTCCGCTTCCTCTTGAAGGATTTCCTCTTCCTCCGAATCGATATTAAAAGCCATGATGCATTTCATAAAATAGGAATTCATTTTTGTTTGTGAATATGTTTGGATATGAGATATGGTTGCGACGTTGTTGTTGTATATAAGGTATGAGGTCTTGGTCAGTGAGTAGGTTTATTGGGTGGAGTGTGCTCATTTATTGGACAAAGCACTCCTTTATTGGACAGAATGCTCCTTTATTGGATAGAGTGCACCTTTACTGGACATGAAGCCCTTTTATTGGATAGAGCGATCCTTTGTTGGACAGAGCGCTCCTTTATTGGACAAAGTGTTCCTTTATTGGACTAAGGGCTTCTTTATTGGACATGGTGCTCCATTATTGGTACGAGTGTTCCTTTATTGGACAGAGTGTTCCTTTGTTGGACGAAGTGCTCCTTTATTGGGCATGATGCTGCTTTATTGTTACGAGTGCTCCTTTATTGGACATAGTGTAGGGTCATCCACGTAAAGTAGCCAAGGAATTTAATAAGTAGGGTCGTCTACGTAATAGCTCACGTTGAATGCCAAGCCAAAACGATACTAAATAAAATTATAATCCTTTTTTATGTAAATAAACATTATAATTTATAAACGAATTCCATAGCGACTATTTGAAAATTTGATTTGGGCACATAACAAAATCTATAACATGAAAACTAAAATTTTCTCTTCCATTAGAAAAATATTATCAAATAGATTTGAACGTTTCTTGTTTTGAGAAATTCCAACTTATATTGACTTCTAAACAACCATTTAAAGTTCAAAACGTTATATTACGAAGTACTGCGCCGCTGCAATTCGTTTTATAATTATATTATAAATTAAACGTTTCAAACATCGTGTTGTGTGCCGCTTTATTGGTCGGAGTGTACATCGTGTTGTGCGCCGCTTTATTGGAACCAAAACAATATTACATGAAATAAAAATCTTTTGTTTTATCTAAATAAATGTTATAATTTATAAAAGAATTTCACAGTGACTATTTGAAAATTTGATTTTGAAATATAACAAAATCTATGACATGAAAACTCTAATTTTCTCTTTCATTAGAAAAACATTATCAATTAGATTAGAACGCTTCTTGTTTCGAAAAAAATATGACTTAAATTAGATCGTGTACAACCAATTAAAGTGGAAAACGTTATATTATGAACTATCGCGCCGCTGTAGTTCGTTTTATAATTAATTTATAAATTAAATGTTTCAAACATCCTTTTATAATCAAACGTTTCAAACATCGTTTAACATTACATAGAACATCATAATATATAAATAATAAAGGGTCCAGTAAACAGAATATCATAACATATAGCTGTTGACAGCAATAAACATAAAATGTAAATAACATAGTACAGTACAACATGCATCAACGTAACATATGAAAACGAGCAAACATTAAAGAATAACATAAAGTCCACTACATCAAGCCATACACATATGTACATCATGATAACCAAAAACAAAATATCATCATCAACATCCTCATGATAGTCATCCTAAATCCGCAGCATCATCGTCATCATCGTGCTCAGACTCCTCACCATCCTCCTCCATGTCATCCCCACTATCATCACTGCCATAATAAGGAATATCGTCAATGTCACTACCACCTCCCTGTCCGCCAGCACCACTTAATCCTCCATCACCACCTAATCCTCCAACCCCTCTTGGTCCTCCAGCAACACCTGAACCTCCACCACTACATGACCCCCCAACTGTACCTGATGCTCTTGTATCACCGCCCCTGCTGCCGTTAGTCTGGCCTGTAAGTCGTCGATCTGGTCCTGCAAACCCTAAACTATCGTCTTGTGCTCTTGATATAAGGACTGAGAATGTAGTAGGACTGTCTCCTGAATAGCGGCAATATGTAACCTATGCTGGTCTAGCCGTGGTGCAAACTGCAAATATAGAACATATAAAATCAGTTTCTACAACGTAGAACGTACAAGGTAATAAATTCACAAGTACGAATATTACCTCATGTGCCGGATATAATCCAACAGTAGGGACACTGTGTACCATGTGAGCAGGTGGGTAGAAAATAGGCAGGGATAGTTGTGTACCGCTAAGATCATATGCCTGAAATGTGTCAGCCAGAGCAAAGTCCATAGGCTGGTCGTAGTACTATGAAGGGGTCAGGTCAAAAGTAAACAATGGAGGATGAACTCTACCGGTAGCCACTCGGGGACCAATGTGATCGGAATTTACACCCCACATTTAATCTGGCAACAAGTACTGCCGAGGAGCTACTTGATGCCAATAAGTGTCAAAATTTGCTCCGGGAAATAGAAAATTCTACGTAACAACCCATCATGTCTGTCTCAAACCCTGTATGTACTGACTCCCTTCAGGACGATGCGGTCCGAACATATTATCGGGATGAAGTGGATCTCCAGGTACGCGCAACTGACCGAGACCCTGGTAATAACAACGATCTCCCAGGTACCAAATAGGAAGATGGGCCGGTGGGAGCAAGAGGGCACGGCGCAACGGTAAACGACATGCAATGGCTAATGGGTGGATATCTGGTAGTGGGCCGCCTGCTGCAAGTAACAACCAATAAGAAGTTCAAGGTGCTCGTAATAAATTGCTCCTATCCCTCAAATCTAACTGAGTATGGGCCTCCATCAAGTCGTGTCTCACGCTAGTAGGAACACGCCGGACTATGTGACAACTCTCCCATCTATGCATGCGTGGGAAAAAGGGCTCGGCAGTATGATTGCCAGTGGGCTCTATGCGTGGTTGCATGTTGGTCGTGTACTCGTAGTACCAGCACGATAACATGTACCAAAATCCAAACATATAATGTAATCAAGTAAATATCCCAATATGGCAGAGCCCCAATCAATCATATGCAGCTGCTCTAAATCGGCTAGTGCTACTAGGTAGCCCAATCTAATCATACTCCGTTGGTTCGAAAAGATTGTCGAACCAAGAAGATATAAAATGGTAGCCCGATATGCCATGGAAATCCATGTCACCGAGATGCACTATAATGTAACCAAGTGAATATGCAACAGAAACGACACCATTGGATATATGAGCCGCGGACAAATCTGAAAAATACTGAAGGTGAGACTCCAGTGACTGGGCAGGAGACTCTGTCAGGGAGGCTAATCTCATTCCCCGTAAGCATGTAAAAATTGGCTGGGGTGATACCTAACTCAAAATCGGGAAAGTGAAAAGTGTGTGTCGTAGGCCGCCTACTCTAATAAGGCCTCTACTAATGGTTGATTGAAGGACCGGGGAGGTATGATCTGTAAAAATAGTCCGAACGGACTAGCCAGTAGCCTCTCTCGAATACGTAATGATAACATGTCAAGGCCCTGTGTACTAAACTTCAACCAACTCCCACGAACGTAAATTACTGTGTCTATTAAAATTATAACAGTTCAATAACTATAAAATCAACAGTTCATACTAATAAAAATTATAACGTACATCTACTAAACTGTAACTATAAAACCGACAGGGCATACTACCTAAGTAATTTAGTAAACTAGTTAACAGTTCAATAAATATAAATGTTAAAATTAGAATTTATACCGGAACGATGGCGAGCGCGGTGAAAGAACGGTGAGTGTATCCATCTGGAAACTCATGAAGGATCTGTAAGTCCTGAATCGTCGTCTCCGGTGCTGGAAGAGGGTGCGTTGGACTAGCTGCGTTCTTCAGCTAAGGATGAACTATATGTCTCCCCATCTTCGTTACGCGTGGCGGCATCCTAGCGTCCCGAACAATAAAAAAAATGAGGAAAGTGGGGGGAAGTGTTGGGGGGTCAAGGCCTACCGCGCCGTATTTATAGGGGCGATAGGAGCGCGCACCGACTTTATCGGCTCGCGATGCTCTTGAGCCGATAAAATCGATGCACGCTGACTAAATCCTGGCGCACCGATAAAATTGGCATGCGACTGTTGGGCACCATCAAACATATTACCCTGAATGTTATGGATTATAACATTACGATCTATAACCTTGTCGAGTTGCTCTAACATATCGATATAAGGAATATAATGCATAAGAGTTTTCCAAAGGACATGCATTTTATAAACTTGAGTGTATATGAATTTGAAATAAACTTTTTGTAAAATAGAACAAATCATAATTAGTTTACCAATATTACAAACTAAATTAACTTGAAACAAATAATCACCTTAAACTTGGAATAAATCATAATTAGTATATCTATATTACAAACGGATCGAACTTGGAAACAAATATTCACAATTTTGTTGTTGAATTTCAACGTGGCCTCATTAATAAAAGAAGGAAAAAAGGCTTCTCCATAATGCACTATAAAATATAATCTGCACCCACTAATAATCAGTCACAACACAAGCACACATGACTGCAAAATAAATGTGCATGTAGACACATATACATTCATTTATACGATTGCACCAAATGCAAATAAATCAATCACAATGACTGTTAACTAATAGTCTAATACCAAACTACCACAGCGAAATGCACAAAATACATCAAATAAACTACCTCCCAGATATGAGGTTTAACTAGAGCTTAGTTCCGATAAAAAAGATCTCTATCCAAATCTTTCATAGATGAAGACAATGTCATCAATGCAATTACTGTAGACCTCATACTTGGCCTTAGCTGTAGGTTCTCACGTCTAAATGCCGTTATTTATATGACAGGGTCGTTTAACTCAACGTTGAACGACAATGCGATGTATACA
Organism: Allium sativum; assembly: GCA_030737875.1. Lineage (NCBI taxonomy): Eukaryota > Viridiplantae > Streptophyta > Magnoliopsida > Asparagales > Amaryllidaceae > Allium > Allium sativum. The sequence goes on along the minus strand of CM060920.1, from coordinate 342,372,819 downwards.
AAGTAATATGACTTGTAGAAAATTTATTACTCATGAAATAATCACATATGTGTGTGGGGACCACATAATAAACCGTTAATTTAGTTGAGAGCAAATTCTCTGTATCCAAAATTCCCTATTTCTTGGTATCCAACCTATCAGCACATTTGATTTTCACCTTTTTGCAATTAACTTAGAAAGAACAAGAGGATTTAATTGCAAGAAGATGGAATTCAAGGTGTCCTGATTGGTTGGATATGGAGGAATAAGGGATTTTGGGTACAAGTGATTTTCTTCGAAGTTAGTTAGCCAGAGTGCGTATATATATATGCATCAAAATATTAAATATGAACAATATCGCTCGAGCACATTTGGCATTAGATGGATACAAACTGAAGTATTAAAACAGTCCAAATTGAGACATGTTCAAACAAAGACTCTTTTGGGTAAGTTAACAACCCATAATAATATCATGCGCTTAAATGTTATTTCTTTCCCGTCTAGCAACAAAATATTAAACTAAGAGTGTATTCGGCGAAAGCGAAAGCGGAAACGGAGAGTTTGAACGGGGAATTTAAGCGGAGAATTGTAGTTAGCGGAGAATGCGTTCGGCTCGTTAAACAGAGAATTTGAGTGAAGCATTTAAGCAGATCATTTTATTTTTATTTTGTAGTTAAATTAATTAATGGTTAATTAATTTATTATTTGTTTTTAATAAATAATACATATCAATAATTTACACAAAAATATAAAAAATTATAAGTTGTTCCGATTCAGTTCAAACCTACTCCATTATGTGAACGATTTCAATACGATCGCAATGCAAAAACCGCATCTCAAATGGATCTCATTTGCACAAGTTATTATTTTTGAAATTTATAAAAACTTAAATTTATTAAATAAATAAATAATATATATTTATATCCAGCAGCTCAAAACTGGGTTTTGGACCCCTGACTCATCCGACGCGTTGGAGCCTAACAACTTAGTTTTGAGCTGTTGGGCAAATGGACCGTTTGCCCCAACCGAAAAACCCCTAAAAGTACATAATGAATTTGATTAGGATTATATTATTATCAGCTTCACATGATGAATATATATGAACTTAAGTAGGAATGGCTTAAAGTAATTAGAAGTTAACTTATCCTTTCATGGTAGAACCGCTTATAAGAAGTAATAATGATTGGTGTTATTAGGAAATAAAAGAAAGTTCTCAGAGTGTGACACTAAAAGCATAACACATAATTTATCTGAGCTATTTTAATTAACTGTGCAGTTATATTTTACTGAGTGCAATGAATGAATCCATAAAAGGACAAAAGCCACTTACCTACAAGTAATTAGTGCGTTGCAATCTTCACATTACAGTAAATATTGCTTAGTTTTGACTATGACTTCTATTTAGTTTATTCGTTTATTACTATACTTTAATTAAAACGAATGAAATTATGTGTAAAGTCTTACAATAGATCTACATGTAAAGTTTTATAATAGATCTACAGTTTCATAAAATGTTTACAAATTGAGGAACAGAAAATTTCCTGACCTTTCCTAAATTCAAAGAACCCAATGATGAAATTTTTGTGATTTAGATGTTTTTACGAAAAGCACTGTAGAATACAATTTTTTCACAGTGCATTCACTACACATTAGAATATAATTTTTTCACAATGCATTCGCTAAACATTGCAAATATGATGTTGTAATACATATTGTTTTCTCTTGTGGTAAAGAATTCTTTTTATTTGAAATTTGCTCTACAGCAAAAATAAATAAATATCCAAATTGCATATTATAAGAGCACATAAGGTAAAGTAGAGGTAAACATATAGTGATCTAGATAAATAATTCGGAATAAATTCTTAAGTTAAGAAAGAAATTGCTATTTTTTTTTTATACTCATGTATATTACTATTGGAACATGATTATCAATTTAGTCATAGAAAATTTCAAAAGCCGAATGTTTATGGCCTACCATATATGTGAAGCATATAAAGTAACTTCTTTTACTGGAGGAGTTATGAACGAACATGTTTATTCTGTTTGGGTAATTTGATGACAACTATTTTGGTAAGTTGAATTGCTCAAATTTATTTAAATAAACAAAGAAAACAGTAATTTACTTCAAATTAGGGTCCTACTATTCACACCTTTATTTACACTTCTGACTACCAAAAATGAAAGCACCCCAAATATTTCAAATTTTCTCTGTTGGCCACCGTCTAAATTAGAAACCAAAAAATGTAGAGGCCACCAGCTCCTTCCTCTACACAAACGCTTCCTTCCTCCCTTACATCAATGTATTCTGCGAATCAAATCCTCAAAATAAAATCAAATATTTCAAGAAAAATTAACATAATCCATTTTCATAACCACATTAATGATTTTAATTTTTATAAATCAGTACTTACTTCGTTGATTGTGAAATGATTCGTCAAATCAACATTTATGTCTTTTGAGTCATTTAATCGAACATCTTGCAACATATTATCACAACCATCATTTTGTCGTCCAATTTATCATCATTTAAATACTTCATCTATCAAACGATAAAAAATAAAATTAATGTATCAATTTGTAAAAAAAGATACGTAAGTTATACGGGTAAAAACCCTATAAGTTAAAACTTACAATGTTGTTCTCTATTACAACGTCATCAAATTTAATGTCCTCCAAACTTGAAATTTGCAACGGAGCGGAAAAATATCCTAAAACGTAATGGAAAACTCAAACCATTAAAAAAACGTAACAACATATTTTATAACATAACAGGAAAAAAAATAAAAATCAAGCAATTCTAACCTCTTTTTTGTTTTCATCTTCCATCTCTATTATACACAAAAGAATATCTGCTTTTGTTAGGGTTTGAAAATGTAGAGAAATATGTGTTTTTCTTAAGAGAAGTACGGTGGTGAATAACTAAGTGAAGAAATAATATATGGTGGCCAGAAGAATAAACAAAATAATCATTTGTAGTTAATTTAGAAAGGTTACAGGAAGTGTAAACCAGAGTGTGAATAGTAGCACCCTAAGATTAAATAAGCAAAGAAAATCAAAATGAATGGGTTTCGAAATTGTAAGTTCAATCAGAGTTGCATTTCTAATAATAAAAGACACAACTCCAAAATATCTAACTTAGAATAATCAAATAATCTCTTAATCATATTACGATTATTATACAGTAGTAATGTTAGAATTCTCATCTTCGGTCTATCCTTTTGCAGGCTCATCGTAAACCTCAGGCTTTTTTCTAAATTTACAACGAAAGTGGAAAACAAAATAAAATAGTATTTTGTCCAATAGAAAGAAGAAAAACCACAGTAATCATACGATATCATTGCAAATATAAGACAAAACATACAACTAGGATTTAAAAAGTATTAATCAAATAACATGATTTTCTATCTTCATTATTATCATAAACAAGTATATATTGGAAACGACAATATATGTAATTATAGAAGCAAATAAACTCACTCGTAGATCTCAGTTTTGAAGTACTTAACTCCAGTCTTCTACCTTTCTACAACATCCATTTCCTGCAATAAGCAATCTGATATCAAATAATTTTCCTTCATAACTGAAAAGAAAATAAACTGTAATCGAGCTTTCTGATAGAACTATTCAGGAAAGGACCTGAATTGTTTCGAGATTGCAAAATTTGTGAAAGGATAGAATAAATCCCAGTATAAAGATTGATCAGAGCATTTGATTTATGTAGAAAAAAATAAAGAATGTATGTGTATATAAAAAACGAGTTTAAAATGAATCAATTTCCAGATCGATTCACTAATTGATTACTAAATAGATTTACGAGTTAGTTCCATTGAAGATTATCTTATTTAAGTATAAATTACCTGATTTCGTGACTCCGGGCTTTGTATTATTCTCTTCTTCTTCCCTTGTTCAGTGAGATCTGAAAAATGAATATAGACGAGGAATTTTTAATCAAATCGGATCAAAAGCTGAAAATGGATTAAATAATTTGAGCGAAAAATTTGGAAAGATGGTCTGGAGGAGAATATGTCGTCCAATGGAATCGGGATTATGGACTGGCGGAGAAGAACGTGGAGGAGAAAGAAGAATATGAGAAACAAAATAAGAAACAAATGGAGCAATTTTTTGTAGGGATAGGCGTTGATGCAGTTTGGAGTTCAAACCGCCTATGCACCGCATCAAGTGGTTGATCAGAAATACAACCCATTATATTATTCATTTAAACGGTTCGGTTTCGGTTCAGTTTTGATATATTACGGTCCGGTTTTGGCTCGGTTCGTTTTGAACCCGTATTAAATATGAAATAGGAGAATTATTTCCATCAATAATCAATTTACAACTATGTCATGCAGTGTAATTTAAAGGGTAAAACACACAATGTTACTAAAAATTGAAAGATTGGTTTCTAACTGTATGAATACTTCAATTTGACATTTAATGACAAGTGAGATTATTTTAATACACCAACCAAATATCAATTTTAATTAATGCATAAAATTAAGTAAGATAACTCAAATAAGATTATAACTCGCATTTATCCAAAAAATGATATAGAAACTATTATACCAAAACTATTACTTTCTCCTTTGTGATAATAGTTATTATTAGTATAACAGCAACATAAATATACATTGTTAAAATCAATAATTTGATAGGAATTAATCATATTTTTATTATAATATTGCTAATGCAACTATTCGGTGCAGTCTGACTTAATACGCTTGGGTCAACAGCTCAAACCACAATCAGATCGTATCGTTACGAGTCGGTCCGGTTTGGAGTACCTACTTTAAAGAGAAGATTCGGTCCGGTTTTCCGCACCGCTTTTACCGTTCGGTGCGTGCGATTTTCATATGGTGGTGCAGTTTATGCCCACCTCTATGTTTTTGGCTTTAGACAAAATTTATTTCATCTGACAGTAGGCAAACCTACCTAACTGTCGGTTTGATAATTTGTTGAAATATTCCATATTGTTACCGTACGTTGGAAATTACATACGTTATTGCTTTTACAAAATTATCCATATTTCTTCATTATTTTTTCTTTGTTAAAATTTTAAGCTCATTTAAGAATTTCCAAGCACAAAATCCAATGAGTTCTAACTTTTGACATTCTAACTTCTTCTTTTTCTACTGTAGTAGCTCAACTATAGCAAAATCAAATTAAACTTTTGCACAAAAAAATCTTTTAATTTGAGCAGCTAGGTTTGAAGTTTGTCTTAATTAATATTTTATAGGTTTTAGGTTAAAAATTTCATTTACTTCTAAATGAAAAAATATATATATTAATCCAATATCGTTTATTTTTAACTTTTTAATTTGACGAGTCATCCTTAATATTATTAATAGTTTTTATACATTTAGTGTTGCACTTTTTCTTTGTAAACCAAAACTACCAAAATGCGCTTATAACTATTAATATTTCTTGTAAATAGGATTTAATAATAGACTTTCTTAAATATTCAAAACGTATCTAATATTAGTAACTCAAAAAAGGGGATCTACAATTGATTTAATGAAAGTTAGACCAAAAATATCCTTGCAACCACTAAAATCCCTAAAATTAGGATATAAGAATTGAATTTTCTTAATGAATTTAAAACAATAACAAATACTAAAAACTCAAAAGTAGATTTAGAATTAATAAAAATTGAATGTTGTAACGTAGAGGAAAAAAAACTAACATCAAGTGCACATGATCTCAACGGAAAAATATAAGTAGATTTTTAAGCAAATAAAATAATTTTCTCTTATATGTGTCAAACAGGTATAATTTGTGAAAATAAAATATTTTAAGAGCGAAGAGTGTCGTAATCACGCGTGAAGCGCGTGCTGTAACGCTTGTTAGAAAAAAAATTTGAAAGTGCAATAAATAAAGGGTAAAATTTTGTAATAATTTTACAGTGCATGATGTCTAATTACATATTAATATCTTTTTCCTTTAATGGGTAAAATGGTTTTCCAAAATGATTATTTTTACTATTTAACCTATCGTTGATGTTAAATGACGTCAATAACTCAATTCGTGTTTTGATACCAAAATGTTGTTGTTTAAGTGTGCCACCAACCTTACAACATAATACTAGTAGAGCACAAAAATAAAGAAGATAAAATAAAACAAAAAGAAAATGAATACAAAGGATTTTATAATGGTTTGGCTAGTTGGGATTACGTCCACTTCAAAAGTTTTATCCTCTATTTATAATGTCAATTGCAATTATAATTTGTTAGAATCTAAGATTAAAAATGCCAGAGAGTGTAGTTAGAGAGCTAGAAAAAAGATTTATTTTCTTCTGCAAATGATCTAGTATCTATCGGCGGAGACATGGACAGATCAATCTGAAATTGCTTTCGCAAAACATTCAGAAAAAGTTGCACACCATTTAGAAATCACAACCTCGTATAAGATATAGGGATCAGAACCGGACTGACTGGAAGATCGGTGATGATCCTTATTAGTGATCCTTGTTGTGGGCTCTCTTGTCTTCTGCTTCGGGTTTGCATTATCTTTTAGTGAAGTTGCATATTTGAAATTTTGAGTAATCAAGTTATTTCTATTAAGTCAAACTGTTGGTTTAAATTATCCATAACCATGATGACTTGTGTATTAGAAGTGCTGATCCATACCTACTTAATTTCAAAATGTCATTCGGGTGAATCTGTTTGATCACAACTTTATATCCTTATTCGTACTTGACTTTCGAGCTGTGCAGTTAAAGCGTTTAGTGATTCTATGGCACGGAGGTGTAAAAAGATGTAGCAGGGAAATAGTGGGGGATATAGTGGAAGCGCAAAAAAGTTCATTAGATGTAAATCAAATATTTGAATATTAATTAATCACCTTTGTCACATTATAAGTGTAGTACAAGATGTAGAAAACTAGAGAACCAAACAAGTATTCCTAAAACCAATTGGTAATAGGAACAATGGTCTCATAATATATAAAAGGAAACATGACACAAATTGCTCAATGTGGAACAAGACTTACACCACCCCTGCACGTGTGATAGTGACACCACTGGCCAAGATGTGCCTAAGCCACACGAGCCGAAGCTAATCTTCAATACCATGTAAAAAACTAGAGACCAAACAAGTGTTTCTAAAACCAAATAGTAATAGGAACGACGGTCTCATAGTATATATATATATATATATATATATATATATATATATATATAGGAAACATGACCCAAATTGCTCAATGTGAGACAAGACTAACACCACCCCTACACGTGTGACACCAGTGGCCAAGACGTGCCCAAGCCACATGAACCGAAACCAAGCTCCGATACTCTGTAGAAAACTAGAGAACCAAACAAGTGTTCCGAAAACCAATCAGTAATAGGAATGACAGTCTCATAGTAAATATACAAGAAACATGAAACAAATTGCTTAATATAGGACAAGACTAACACAAAAACTAATACTGATTAATCTTTTATATCAAAATCAAGGAATATCATTGTTATGCATGCTAAATTTAATGAGTGTAATTGATCGCTACCATATACTAAGCACTTATGCCTTAAATTTTGCCCTTCACGCTAAATTCACTGAATTTGTTTTAAAAGAGAACTTGTCAAATGAAGCTCTATATATTAATATTGTTAAAGCGGACGCTAAAAAGCCTTGACTTAACTGATGCAGAGGAATATAGTGGGGCAAAAAGCAGATCTAATGTTTATTGGCGTTAAATTTAAATAGCGCAGCGGTTGAAGAGCGATATGGACGATAATAGGGATATTGTGGGGTTTTAGCAGGGATTTAACTGCATAGCTTTCGAGCTATTGTTATATCTTCAAACTTTCTATCTTGAAAAATGAGAAGTCCATTTTAACGAATCAGATATGTAACTACTTTATGGGTTAGCACATATGAATAACATTTTAAAAGTAATTTATAGCATACATAGAGGTAATACCAATTGCGTAAATTTTGACAATCATGAATGGCTTAATAACTTTTTAAAAAACATAGAAAGCTTTAAAAAAGGTTGACATTTACTAATTTAGGTATTTATATGTGGAAGGATGGAGAAATTGAAATATTTTAGTCAATCTAATGAAAATAAGAGGGGGATGGATATAGGTTTCGATATTTGTGCAAGGAGGGAAATACAAGTGTCATTTTAACTTTATATGCTAAAAACCATTTTTCAATTCGATTGTTTCACTTTCATTTCCGCTCTTTCAAATATTTTAAATGGAACATTGAAAACATGTCATGGCACAAACGATACTCATTTTCCATTAAGATTCGGTAACTTTCCAATCATTAAAAAATAAGTAAATGTTAAGATGATTGAGGTAAAGTGTTATTTTTTATATGAACGATAATATAATATTTCGACGAACCTTTTACGAATATGGTGTTCGAGAGACGTATTTTGTGAATATAATACTGAATTATTTTCCTTCTTCATTTGATTTATTTAATATTAACATATCAAATTAATAAAGTTAGGTTCGATAATTCACCAAAAGTGTTAAAAAGGTTAAAACTATAATTTAGGGGTGGGCGCGGTTCGGTTTGGTGCGGTTTGAAGCTCAAACCGCTTCCGCACCGCCTCAAACAGTTGATCAAAAATACAAACCATTATACTAACCGTTCCAACGGTTCGGTTTTGGTTCGGTTTCGATGTAATACGGTCTGGTTTTGGTTCGGTCCGGTTTGAACCCGTATTAAATATGAAACAAGAAAATTATTTCCATCAACAATCAATTTATGATTGTATGACATTGTGTCACCTGAAGGTCAAAACGCATAGTGTTATCTTTAATTAATATAACTACCACATACATTGAAAATAGAATATATATTGTTAAATTAAAAGTTATATAGGAATTTGTTAACTTTTTTATCATAAAATTGTCGGTGTAGCTATGCGGTTCGGTTCGGTTTAATATGGTTTGGTAAAAGTTCAAACCGCAACCGAACCGTATTGTTGCGAGTCGGTTCGGTTTGGGTTGTTTGCTTTAGAGAGGGAATCCGGTGTGTTTTTTCGCACCGTTTTTACGGTTTGGTCTAGGCGGTTTCCACATTGCGATGTAGTTTATGCCAACCCTACTACATTTAGCTAAAATGCAAATGAGCTATGTAAAAATATCAACTATGTTGTTTGCAACTTAAGTTCTCAGATTGCATTTATAAAAAATCATAGTCAATGGTTCATAGAAATTATTTAAAAGACTTAAAGTACATTTAATTATAATGTAAGAAAGCATATGACAATACGACTATATTGTTTATAGCTCAAGTTCTTCGATTTGAAAACAACATATTTCCTCATTGATTGAATTGCTAGTTTGAATTTGAAAACTGCGAAGCCATTATTTATAAACCATAACTTTTCATTCAAACATTGATTCCTTTCGCAGTCATGCTTGTGAAATGAGTCGTCATTTTAACGTACCGTATGACATTGGACTATTTGGTTCTTGATTTAGCTTTGAATGAATCATCTTTATGGAATTTAGAAGTTCCAAATTCCTTATCATTTTGAACTTACCATTTCCATCTTTAGTCTGCAGTAAATCATCAGTCTTTAATCTAATCTACCATGTTTCTAATACTCCTACTTGTTTTATTTAGGAGTTATTATAATCGAGCTAAAATTGCTTGTTGATCGTGAAATTTTGTAGATACAAAGAATCAATTTTGTTTTATCTTAGAACAAACCAAGAAAATTCATTATGGTGGACCAACCCTCAAAGTGGTAACCGATAGAGATTCTTGAAATGACGAATGAAGAAAACGGGCACTAAGTCCCAAACTGGTTAAAAAAAGATAAAATATGTGGGCTTATATATTATTTTCTATCAACTTATATTGACCTTTAAAGTTAATTTAATTTTTTTCCAATGGGTATTTATGTGGCTATGATTTAACCAAGGTTTTAAATCTCGGATATCGGTCGCGTTTCGTCTCGGGGATTTTATAAACTTGACCTCATATCGGGGGAGATCTCGGACAAGATGAGTCTAATTCGGTGGTTTGTCTCGGATTTCCATCTCGGGTCTGAAAGTTCATATCGGAACAATCTCGGGGCAAATGATATGTTAAAAAAATAATATTTTTACAAAATTATTTTTATGAATGCTATTAAAAACATAGTAACTTGAACTTGAATTGCAAAATAATTTATTATTCTTTATTGTGCAAAAGATCATTCATATTTAGAATTGTAATATGCTTAAAACAAAAATATTGTTAGACATAAAACATTAAAAGGGTCCAAAACATTAAAAAAAATCAGCATAAATAGAAAATAAAATGTATAATTTCATAGGTAACATGTATGTAGAAAAGGCGAATATCAAAATCATAAATATTGTATAACATATATGAACATACAATATGGTCATTTAACATGCAAAATGCTAGATTTGAGTTTTTTAATTTGTGGTCTAGTTCAGACACATATTTAAATTATAACCAAAAAACTAATATCTTTGACAATATTCCAGTATTTCGTCTCGGTGCATATATCATTCGATATTGCAATATCTCGGGCGATATACTCGAAAGGAGATTTAGAGTGATATTTGCTGTTTCATTTCGGAAGTTGCCCAAAACGAGATCTCGGAGGAGATCTCAGACGATATTTGCGATATTTGAAACAGTGGATTTAACATGCCCACGTTGCCCATTCCGTACAGACAGTCCCGACTCTGGGCATAGGCGGCTGCCTAGGGCCTTCGATCTCCGGTGGCTACTGCCCAGGGCCTCAATTTGCTTTAGGGGCCTCAAATTTTATTTACTTGCATACATATATAATGTTAGCAACTTGTTAATGTAAGCACATTGAGTGGGGTTGCTAAGTCACCCTGCTCCCACCTGGAAGGTCTGTTGTTCGATTCTCTGAGTAGGCATATGGAAAATTTTCCCCATTTTCCCCATTTTTTTTGCGTAGGGCCTCCGTGACCTCAGGGTCGGCACTACGTATAGAATCAAACCTGGTGGGCATAAAAAGACTGCTTTATACCATGTGTGCTCATATAACCAAATAGTGCGTTGCATAGGTAGATGATCGATGCAGGACGGTTGTCAAGGGAAAGAAATATAATAAAAGAAGAGAAATGGAAAGGAAGAGAATGAAATATAAGGGAAATGGAAAGGAAGAGAAATGGTTCTCTTGTTATTCGGTACCCTTCTATCTCCGCCCTAAATATTTCATTTCCCTCCCTTGTTATTCATTACACTTTAGCAATCCAGACCTAAATAACCAAAAATCCAAAACATGTCTGTTTCGATTGTGCGTTCTAAGATTTTTTTCTTCCCACTCGTGATTTTCTATTTCCATGGCAATTCACTGACATTCTATTTTTTGTTTTTCGTTCAGTATTGGATTTCCGATCATGATTTGAGGTAATTTATTGTAGATTTGAGGTAATTTTCGATTGGAGCAACATGAACCATCATCTGAAAAGGCCAATTTTATTTGTTGATAAACTGATTGGGGGTTCTATTCATGTTCTCTCTTTTTACCTTTTTCCTCTCTCCTTTTTTGCGTGATATTTCTTTTGGCAAGCATGACATTTGGCCTTTCTTATTTGTTATTTTCTTTTTGGTTCTTATGAAACTGTTGAGATTGGACTATAAAAAACCGAGCTTATGTTCAATTTTTTTTTTGTTTATTGAAACTTTTTGCCACAGTACGCAGTTTGCTTCTGACTTGATTGATCTTGTATATATGCTATTATGATAAAGCAATGATGGAAGCTGCTTGAGAACATGGTATGTCATGGATTTCCCTTACTTCTGTTAATTTTTTGCTTGTAGGCTCAATGTTTAAGTCTTGATGCTTTGGTTATAGAGCTATCTAAAGTGGTAGTTCAATTAACGGTCTTATTAGCAACTATTTTTTTATAACACACATTTAGAGTAAACACCTATGAGGAGATTTATCTTTTTAGTGCAAACTACTCATATGTGTCATTTTTCGTGGATTTGGCTTTGGTTATGTCGTTTAGTTTGAATTTTGGTGTATTATATTAAGAGCACAACCAACAATGGCTTGTTTAGTTACTAAACAAGCCACGGAGCAACCAGGTGTGGCTTGTTCAGTCACCCGTGGCTAGTCTGTGGCTAGTTTTGAGCTCGTTCATGGCTGATTGACTGAACAGGGGCTAGTGCTTATAATGGCAAAGTGTTTGCCGTTATAAGCTTATAACGACAAACTCTTTGCCATTATAATCTTATAATGGCAAAGAGTTTGCCGTTATAAGCTTATAACGGCAAACACTTTGCCGTTATAAGCACTAGCTGTTGCACTCCAACGGCTAGTGCACTTCCTCCCTATATACCAACCTACCTCCTTCTTCTTCCACACAACCACTCCACCTTCTCAACTTCAACTTCTTCAACAACAAAATGTCTTCTTCTGCACCCAAACGAAGCGGGAAAAAATCTGCAAACAGGACAGTCATGTCCAAACCGCACTCGTCATCGTATGCCATGCAACAGTCAATCCAACAACAGCAACCGTTGCAGCCATCTCACGAATATGGCTACTCGCCGTATTCAAATTATCCATACCGACCACCGGACCAACCGCTCGCTCCTCCTAATTTTCCTCCCATCCATTCTATCGCCCAACCACAGTTTTACCAACGACCGACCGGGGTAGGCATGTACGACGATCATTCGTCTTATATGTCAATGATGATGCAGATCGATCAAAGTCAACAACCCCACCTAACTCCGCAATAGACCGAGGTTCGTGACCGTGAAGCTATGAAAAATCTTGAAAGGCAGTTTTCGTACGGGTATGTCTCTCCTACTACCGAAGAAAATGTTGAAACTTCAACGGAGGAGGCGGAGGAAGATGCAAATGAGGATGTGAATGTTACAAATTCTGAAGAATTTATTCAAGAATACGTTGCACCTATTAGTCCTGAATATAACCAAAAGAAGACGAAGTGGAAGTCTTTAAATGGCATTTTCAGTAAATGACACCAAACCGAAGTTGAATCGGAGCTGGATCCCGGAATAGAAGATATTGAGGATGATCATGCTGAAGAGGAAGGATTAGCAGCGGATGAAAAAGAAACAATTTAAGTTTACTTCCGAGCAGTACTTTTCACTTGCTAAATCGTGGATACACATTTCACAAGACAACATTGTTGGGAATAATATGAAAGGTCAGAAATTTTGGGAAAGAGTAGCAGAGTTTTACAATTCGTTGGAAGCGAGGAATAGAACATGGGCATCACTTAGAGGCGGTTATAGAGTTATGAATGCAGCATGTCAGAACTATCTGGCAATACTGACAGGCTTGCAGAACAGACAGCAAAGCGATGCTGCACCTTATGACGTTGTAAGTACTATAGATTACTTTGAAAAATAACTTACTATACTATGATTGATTAGTTAGAAATGTCATACGCTCATACAGTTTCCACTTTGTGTTACAGATTGAAGAGTCACGAAAGGCCTACCAACAAAAGTATGGTCATCCATTTAAATTTCAAGACTGTTTCGAGCTTCTATCTAGTTTGCCGAAGTGGAAGAACCCAAGCAACTTCATGTTTGAGCAGCAGAACAAAGCTAGAAGGATGAACTACTCTGATTCTAGTCCAGGAAGTGACCCAAGTTCGCAAGAAAGAAACCCTTTATTTGGAACTAGTGACGGACGACCTGTTGGCAGAGCCAAGTCAATTCAGCTGGAGCAACGCGGTGCAGAGTTTTCTAGATTTATGGAAACAATAGAGAATTCATCTAAGGCGACAAAAGAGCATAGAGCTCGATTTTCGATGCAAAGAAACTGCAGCGACGAAGAGTTCCAAAAGGCAGTTAGGGATGATCGAGAGCTTCGCAGACATGTACATACGGAGAAACAAGCCATGGTACGAAAAAAGCAGGAGGAGAAGAAAGCCATGCTACGAGGGAAGCAGGAGGAGAAGAAAGCAATGGTACGAGAGAAGCTGGAGGAGACGAAAGCTATGATGCGAGAGAAGAATTATATTATAATGATTACATGTGATTTTAGCAAGCTTTCCCCTCTACAGCAAGAACTAGTAACCGAGCAGATCGGAGAGTACTAAAAACACAAAGGAAGCAGAAGCGGAAGCGGTAGTGGCTCGTATATGGACTAGCTATGTATGTTGGGTTAAGTTGTAATATGATTGTGAACTGTTTGTAGTATTTATGTACTGGTGGGTGTTTATGTACTAGCTATATATGTTGGGTTGAGTTGTAATATGATTGTGACCTGTTTGTAGTATTTATGTAGTAGTTGTTGTTTATGTACTAGTTGTATATGTTGGGTTGAGTTGTAATATGACTGTGAGCAGTTTTTAGTATTTATGTACCAGTTGTTGAAATAATGATACAATCTACAATATGATTGGAAACCAGATTTATTAACCCAACTACACACTGATAGATAGTACTCTGATACATAGTACATGACTACACACCGATACATAGTTCTAGTACCAACTATTGATTCCAACTATTCCTTCCTTTATGCGTCCACAAATGTTCCACCAACTGGTCATGCAATTGGAAGTGCGCAGCTTGATCTTCAATGTGTTGAACCATATCAACATATTCTTCCATTGAGTTTACATCTTTATGGGGTTTTGCATTTAACCCCGTAAACATGTCAGGATAATTAGACTTTTGATTCTTATATCCGCCTCTTTTAGACTCCACAATCATGTTATGTATTATTATACAAGCATACATGATTTCTGAAAGCACTCTTGCATCATGAAAACGAGTAGGATTTCGTAAAATATGAAATCGGGCTTGTAAAACACCAAACATACGTTCGATGTCCTTTCTGTAGCTAGCTATTTTTTCAGTGAAATACCTTTCTTTATCATTTGATGGTACTCTGTATCGTTGCACCAAAGTTCTCCACTTTGGGTATATTCCATCTACTAGGTAGTACCCAGTTTTGTGTTCGATATTACCAACTTTATATGAAACCTCTGTTGACAGTCCGTTAGCAAGTTCTGTGAAAAGATATGATTGTTTTAAAACATTTATATCATTCAAAGAACCTGGGACTCCAAAAAAAGCATGCCAAACCCATAAATTGTCTGTTGATACTGCTTCAAGGATCATTGACGACACTTTTTTATGTCCGGTGAACATTCCTTTCCATCCCGTTAGGCAGTTTTTCCAAGGCCAATGCATGCAATCTAAACTTCCAATCATACCTGGAAATCCTCTAGCTTCTCCCATGCATAGAATCCTACTTATATCGTTTGGTCCAGGCGTCCGTAGATACTCCTGCCCGAACTATTCAACAACTGTTTTACAGAATTCTTTCAGACACTTTATTGTTGTTGATGCTGCAATTCTGAAATATTCATCCATTTGGTCGCCAGATGTTCCATAGCTTAACATCCTTAACGCCGGTGAAATTTTGATGTGGGGTAAGTGGCCGATTTCTTGTTCTCCGTTTAGTCTATAAGTGAAATATGGGTTTGACTGATGAAGTTTAAGATAAATTTTTAAGAAAATTGCCGGATTCATACGATAACGACGGCGGAACAAAGTTATATCGTAGGTTGGATTGTCGATGAAGTAATCCCTCATTAGTCTTTCATGTCCATCCTTGTAGTCTCTCTTATACCGCCGGTCAATCCGGCCAAGCATACTACCTCGACGGTTGGTCATTGAGCCTTCAGCAAAATAATTGGAATACCCAACCATTGCGTTCTGTTCCAGCTCCTCCTCCGTCTCTTCCTCCATTTCTAGTTCGGAATCGTCAGTTTGATTATTGACTTCGTAGTAATGGTGGTATAGATTTGGATCTATTGCTTTCTTTTTTATAAATTTAGTTTCGTTGTTCTCCCTGAGTGTAGACGTAGGACAGATATATATAATCAAGGATGGTTGGCATAATATCTCTGTCATTGAGTAGTCAAATCGGGCAGTTGTGATGTGAAAGGTTGGTAATAATGGTTGGCAATACATGTAGACAAGAATGGTTGGCAATAATGGTGTGGATAATATCTCTGTCATTGAGCAGTCAAATGGGTTTGCTGTTGTGCTGTAAAATGTTGGCAATAATGGTTGGCAATACATGTAGCCTAGAATGGTTGGCAATAACGGTTCCGACATAATGGTTGGGTTAATAATGGTTCTGTCATTGAGTAGTCAGTTTGGACAGTTGTTGTAATGTGAAAGTAGTAGAGAATATAAAGGAGAATTTCCTTTGTATTTATGTAATAAACGATTTTGTAGATTTTCAGAAATTTACGTTTGAAACGATATCCAAATGTATAGAAATTCCTTTATATTCAATTAAATAAACGTTATCGTTTATCAACGAAATTCCATAGCGACTATTTAAAAATTTAAATTGAACATAACTAACAATCTATGTCATAAAATCTCAAAATTTTCCCCAATAGATAATTTTAATCTAATCGACCCGAACGATTCTTGTTTCATAGAATTCTGACCTATACCGGATCCGGTATATTCAGTTAAAGTTCGTATTGAAAATTACGAACTACTGCCGCGTTTCGGGCTCGTTTTAATTATATTATAAACTATATATATTTTCAAACATCATTTTATATAATAAACTCGATATAAAATCAATTATATCTCCAATATAATATTAACGACAAAATCATGGCTTCAGTGTTCACCGTCTTGGCTACGGTGTACGCTACATGGTTGGCAATACATGTAGGCAAGAATGGTTGGCAATAATGGTTTGGATAATATATCTGCCTTGAGTAGTCAAATTATTCTAGCCAAGAATGGTTGGCAGTAATGGTTCCGACATAATGGTTGGAATAATAATGGTTCTGTCATTGAGTAGTCAATTCAGACAGTTGTTGTAATGTGAAAGTAATAGAGAATATAATGGAGAATTTCCGTTGTATTTATGTAATAAATGATATTGTAAATTTTCAGAAATTTACGTTTGAAACGATATCCAAATGTATAGAAATTCCTTTATATTCAATTAAATAATCGTTATCGTTTATTAACGAAATTCCATAGCGACTATTTAAAAATTTAAATTGAACATAACTAACAATTTATGTCACGAAATCTCAAGATTTTTCCCCCAACAGATAATTTTAATCTTATCGACCGGAACGATTCTTGTTTCATAGAATTCTGACCTATACCGGATCTGGTATATTCAGTTAAAGTTCGTATTGAAAATTACAAACTACCGCCGCGTTACGGGCTCGTTTTAATTATATTATAAACTATATATATTTTCAAACGTCATTTTATATAACAAACTCGATATAAATTCAATTATATCTCCAATATAATATTAACGACAAAATCATGGCTTCAGTGTTCACCGTCATGGCTACGGTGTACGCTACATGGTTGGCAATACATGTAGGCAAGGATGGTTGACAATAATGGTTTGGATAATATCTCTGCCTTGAGTAGTCAAATTATTCTAGCCAAGAATGGTTGGAAATAATGGTTCCGACATAATGGTTGGGATAATAATGGTTCTGTCATTGAGTAGTCAATTCAGACAGTTGTTGTGATGTGAAAGTAATAGAGAATATAATGGAGAATTTCCGTTGTATTTATGTAATAAATGATTTTGTAAATTTTCAAAAATTTACGTTTGAAACGATATCCAAATGTATAGAAATTCCTTTATATTCAATTAAATAATCGTTATCGTTTATTAACGAAATTCCATAGCGACTATTTAAAAATTTAAATTGAACATAACTAACAATCTATGTCACGAAATCTCAAACTTTTTCCCCTAACAGATAATTTTAATCTAATCGACCAGAACGATTCTTGTTTCACAGAATTCTGACCTATACCGGATCCGGTATATTCAGTTAAAGTTCGTATTGAAAATTACGAACTACCGCCGCGTTTCGGGCTCGTTTTAATTATGTTATAAACTATTTATATTTTCAAACGTTATTTTATATAATAAACTCGATATAAAATCAATTATATCTCCAATATAATATTAACGACAAAGATTTGTCACAGTAGAGTAGGATAAGGAGATACAACAATAAGCACAAAGATAAAACAGTTTATAAAGACACAACAACTGACGATAGTACATGCGAACTAACTCAATCAAACCATGGAGTAGGCATTAGCAACTTCATTACAATGCATGTTACGTTTAGTCTTACGGGCGTCGCATGATGTTCAATTGCAACTGCTCATTATCACTTCGAACACGTCTATTTTCTCGTTCAGTTCGTTAGCATATGCTATTCCCCAAGGACACAAAGGTTGGTCTATCCAGTCCGTGTAATTGCAACCATTTGGATAGGCTGGACATCGCTGCATGCGCCGACCTATATTGTTGCCCTCTGCTCGAACGACAACTTCAACTGCATACCCGTAGTAGCAACGAATTGGATAAGAAACAACTACATGTTCGTGCAGTGGTACACGAAAGAACTCTGCTTCCTGCGTTGACTGAGTGACCTCCTGTTGAGATGATACTTGAACAGGTGGTACTGGTGTTTCATGTGGAGGTTGAACGTTCACTTGTTCGTACAGTGGTATAGTTTGCGGTTTCATTTGGTTTAGGAACTGAAGTTCGTCTTCAAGCTCCTGTAGCCTCATGTTTTCGTATGCTTGTTCCTCGGAATCTGTAGACGTTGCCCACGAAGACATTTTCAGTGAGTGCGAATCCAAGGATGTGCTCTAAGAATGGGGAAGAAGTTGTTTGAGTTTTGTGTGTTGTGAGTAAGTTAACATATGTATATATAGCTGGAAGATTGGTAATGGTGTGAATGGTCAAAAGCTACACTGTAGGGAACACTATATGGAATCTTCCAGATGACATGACTGCACTATGTGAAGAACGCAAGACTTGACCAGTCATTGCACTATAGTTGGTTGACCCGTTATGTTTTTACGTATAATATGGAGTTATCTGCAAACCTTGTTATGTTGGCGCGTTATTTAAGAATTTTGCATTTCGAAACGAGAAGATGACAATCTTGTTCACGATCAAATTCAAACGCTAATACATTTCAAACAACACTTACAGGAACTAGAACAACATAACATAGCAACATCAAATTCAAAGTACAGTAATAAATCTTCGATCTAAGAAAAAACAAATCCTAACGATTTCTGAGATAGCCAGCTCTAGTTGCATCCGCAACAATCTTGTTCAACCGCCTTATTTCGGCTTGCGCTTCCAATGCATATTGAAGTCCACGTTGGCACATCGGGGGGGTCTATCCACTGCATAAAATTACAACATTGAATATCATTGGGGTAATACCTATGGTCTACGAAGGCAGGACATCCGAAGAATCGGCGTCCAGCATTTTTTTCAGTTTTGGCAACAACAACAACCGATTCATCTCCACAACAACAAATAGGGTAAGCTCCACTAGGTAGTGTTGGACCGATTGGATGTAGGGGCTCGATTTCTTGTCCTTCGTATACGATCTGCTTACCAGGTCTTTGATTTGCTACAACTTCGCGCAATCGAGCATTCAAAGATTTTGTTCTCGGCTTCACTGATTTAGACTGAACTTGTGCTCCTTCACCGAATTCCTCCATAGGCTTGTTGTGTTGTACACTACTCCTTGACCGTTCAAACTCTTCATAACAATTATTCATTGTTTCATCATCAATCTCCAAGTTGTCTATAGAATCAATACAAAATAAAATCTTAAGCAATTGAAATGAATTCAAAGTGTAAGGAATTTTTGTTCTGTTAGAGATATAAACCTGGTGCATATGTATTGCTGCATTTGAACACAAAGCAGGGCTAGATTTGTAAAAAGAGATGTTGCAATTCCCAACATAAACACAAAGTAGGTGATACCCGTGATGAATTTTTGGTATTGATATATAATGCATCAACTTTATCAGTAACATAATTACTGGTACTGTATCAATGTATAGTGTATCACTGTTTGCACTGTATACTGTTTGACTATTTCCATAAATTGTTTGACACAAAGTAGGCCGACCCTTTATTTAACTCCTACACATATTGAAATGGTAAATGCACCCGAGGACGACCCCTATTTTTAACTCCTACTCTCGAAAAACAGTGGCATGACTCCACCCTGCCATAAAACATGGCTGAACTATGGGAACTGTGCAAGACTTGACCAGTCAATGCGGAACGACCCATATTTTTTAACTCGTTGTTGTATTGAATCGTTTAATGCACCTAGGAACGACCCTTACGCATAGGTTACATAAGTGATAATAAGTAACAAATATGATAAATTACACAAACGGTAGACTAGACAAACGATAGGTTCCACAAATAAAATCATCCTACATAACCTAAACGTTACACAGCTATAGGGTTACATACTTCGGTCGTTTACTTGATTTCGCAGTACATAGTTCGCATAACATAAAATATTTAAATCCTAATTGAACCCACGTTGCAGGTGATAATTTGCATTACTTAGGTTGTTTACTTGATTTCGCAGCTTTCTTATGTCTTCCTCTAGTTCCAAAGCATACGTAATTGCTTGACGGAGAAAACGGTCATCTATCCACTGTCCAAACTCGCATCCGTTGCCACGTACTGGACAACTATAATATCGACGTCCAACGTCGTTTCCATGATGGATGACTAATTGCGGTGCTTCAAATCCACAAAAGCATACAATATTTGTGGATTGCACCTCGCCTTCTTCTACCGTCGCTCTAACACGAGGAATTACAAGGTTAGACCTGCGATCACGTTGTCGATTACGATTGTCATGCTAATGTCGTATTTCCATTCCATGCATTCCTACTTCAAGTTCTAATTGTCGCACCTTGTCATTGTGTCGCTCTTCCATTTCGATATACCGCTCTGTTGGTTCTCTGGGTGTGGACGGATTAGGGTTTGATGGTCCTGAGAGAAGGTCCATGTAAATGTAAAAAAATGGATACGATATTGGCATTTTTCTTATTTGAGACATAATTTTCAGTCCGTATGGATCGGGTATTGCTGAATCAATGTTAGTTATATATAGGAGGAGATTTAATTACCACTGCATAAGGATATTACTTCCCGTTTCCAAAAGACACTGAATGTGAAAACAAATTGACAACGGGTAATGTTTATGTTGGACTGCGCACTGTATACTGTGCACTTTTTACTGCATATTGTCCGCTGTATACTGTACACTGTGCACTATTTCCTGTAGCTACGTTGGAAAATGCGTTCTTAACTTTAGTAAAAGAGTGACATGGCCACACTTTGGTCTGAAAACTGTAGAAAAAGGGTGACAGGCCTACACACTAGGAAAAGAAATTGCTTGTATAAAAATATAACGACAAACTATTTGCCGTTATATTTTATAGTCGTGGCACCACAGCGGCTACTTAAACGGTCGCAAGCCCTCCCTTTATATATCAACCTACCTCCTCCTTCTTCCAACAACCAGACCACCTTCTCAAATTCATTTCTGATAACCAGAAAAATGTCTTCGTTTGAACCCAAGCGTACCGGTAAAAAATCTACAAGCAAGAAACCTATGTCCCAAGCGCACTCGTCACCGTATTCAAACGAAGATGCTTCTTCCGTTCATCAAAGATCTGGAAAAGAAATTGTACTTGAAGGGAAGGTTTCCGAGCCATTACGGACGATTGGATCCAACCCTATTTGCCATTGTGGACAAGAGTCGGTCGCGGCTGTTGACGAGACCGAAACAAATGCTGGTCGTCGATTTTTCGGCTGTCAAGCCTACAACGACCACATGAATTATCATGACGACATTGATTGTTGTTGCTTTAAGCAGTGGATTGACCCTCCCATGCGCGAACGTGGACATCAGTATGCACTCGAAGCGCAAGCAAAAATAAGACGCTTGAGCAAGATTAATGCTGGTAAGACTAGAGATGGTCCTTTCCCTAGGCCATGGTAGGTGTACGTGTTTGAATTTGATGCTTATGTGCTCAGTTGTTGTAGTTTGTATGATTATGGTTTGGCATTTCCTTCTATTGTACTAATTTTCATTGTTTCAGTTGTTATAATTGCTCAATTGTCGTAGTTGTTATAATTGTCAAGTCATGTAAGCTTCTAAGTTATGTAAGGCACCTGGGAATGACCCATTTTTCTTAACTCTTTCGTGAATTGAAATGGTTAAAGCACCGGTGGGCGACCCCTATATTTAAACTCCTACATATACACAAAATTGCCACTATGACAAAACAATTATGAATAATGTTTCCAAAGCCTGCTACAGTCAATGAAATGACTTGACACTGAGGCATACAACAATATTACATACTGCAATATCACTGTGAAATTAATACGAGTCACGTGTATGTAGAGTATACCCTTTCACATGCATGTATGACATGATTAGACCATTCACTGAGAAGAAAAAAATAAAGACGCGTCTCCATCATTCGTTGCTGGGATTCCATTAAACGTCTCCATCTTTCGCAGACTGCATTGAGTAGTCTCTTCCAAATTAAATGACAACAGTATACGAAATTAATAGTAACTGCCCACATTTGTTGTGATGTGAAAAGTCACTGTACGGAATCTAACGTAATATCACGAGATTAAAAGTACATGCCAACATTTCATGTGATGGCACCATTTTTCGTGCTGCAATGATGTGACCGGTCATTGTACATAATCTAACATAATATCACGAGAACGTTGTAATG
The DNA here is from genome assembly GCA_030737875.1 of Allium sativum. NCBI lineage: Eukaryota > Viridiplantae > Streptophyta > Magnoliopsida > Asparagales > Amaryllidaceae > Allium > Allium sativum. The sequence continues at coordinate 342,350,257 of CM060920.1, read as the reverse complement.
GGTATTCAAGTCTGTTGAATTGTAACTGTTGGTCGTACATTGCCCTTATAAGTACTCCATATTTGATAATCCATCTCATACCTTGTACAGCTTCAAGCAGCACCATTGCAGGCTCAAGTGATAAAATTTATTTTCATGTTTTCTTAAAGGTAACGTTTATTATCAACAAAATTCGTACTTCTAGTAACTCTACTTATTCTACTGATGCTAGGTTACATGGACGATTCAGAAATAAGTGATGAACAAACGGGAAGGATTTATGATGAGTACGAATGAAACTTAGCGAATGATAACGAAGTTGGATTAGTTCATGATACACAAGTTGAAGAGGTGCCTGTCGCGATTCGGCATCGAGCGGTTACAGCTCCATGTCCTTCTCCAGTAAATCAACGACCTAGTAATAGTGCTCAAACATTGAATTTTCCTACTCCAGATTTTTCGTCGAAGGATTTGCTGGCCCTCGTAAAATCCTATATTGAGGTTGAAAAGAGAGATGAGTTACTAATGCAAAGTGGAGGGGGTTTAACATATGAAGAAAGATGGGCAATGATCACGAGGCTATACAACAACCATCGTTCCCGGCCCACTAGACGAACATCGGTTGAAATCCAAATGGCTAATCGTCATTTTGCAGACGCTTGTGATCGGTACACAAAGATTATCGAAACTGTTGAAGACGAGAACATATTTAAAACAAATCCAGCAACATATGATTCTCGTTACCTTTTCGAGTAAGGTGAGGAGTTTGTTGGTTACAAAGCATATAAACTTCGCTACAGTTGGTTGACCCGCTATGGAACTGAGTAGGCTTATGGTATTGTGATTTTATTGTTGTTTTACTGTCTATTTAATTTGATGTTTGTCCGTAGAATATGGAGTTATCTGTAAACCTTGGTATGTTGGCATGCTATTTTAGAATTTTGCATTCCTACACCAAAAGAGGGAAATCTTGTTCAACATCAAATTCAAACGTTATTACATTCCAAACAACACTTACAGGAACTAGAACAACAGAACATACCGGCTCTACAAAAAAACAGTCTCTACACAGATATACAGTCGCTACACAGAACCAAATATAGTCTCTACACAGAAACATAACCAGAACATACACAAAATACATCAAAAGTACATAATAGTGGTAGTCAACAAATACAGAACGCGTACTCAAACAATAGGAACATACAACTGACAACTGCGAAAACGTAATACATCGGAAGTACATAATAGTGGTTGTGAACAAATGCAGAACGTCTACTCAAACAACAGAGACATACAACTAACAACTAGGAAAACGTAATACATAAAAAGTACATACAATTGACAACTGCGAAAGTACATGAAAGTGGTAGTAAGTCACTCGTCCGAGTCATCTGAAGGTGGATGTGTACGTATACGTGTGCGGCGCCGATGACGTCTCTCATCATCACCAACATCTGGAGGCTGACTGGACCCAGCACTAGACCTATGGTGGTAATACATCTGTAAGTCCTGAAGTCTCTTGCGCTCTGCCTCAAGCTGGGCCTCTAAATGCGCCTGTTGCTGTCGTGCCTCCTCTGCAACACGACGTAGCTCGCCATCATAGTAATCTAGGCTACGCCTATGCTCTATATAGCCCGTATGCCTAATCCCCATCTGCATATCATACAGATCATGATATCTGTGTAGGATCCGGGTAATCGTGATGGGCCGGAGGATGAAACACGTCAACGTAACGATCTGGTCCAATGGTGGGCACTGCCATGGTCCATCCAAAATGACTGGCGGCCGCCACATGATCAGCTGCACGAAAACTCTGGTTGGGCTGGGTAATATCCTCGACAACTGGTGGATGTATGCCGTGTCGTATAGCAGATGGCCCTACTAAATCAATCGATGCTGCATGTGTAATCGTGTCGGAGGACCCGGTGAAAAATCTACGCCAGAAGGTAAGGTAACACTCCCCGGTAATAACAAAGCTCTCGGTCGTCCACCAGCCTGCTGCCCTGGCTATATCTAGCTGCTCCGTCGGGTAAATCATACACCGATAAGTATGTGGGTGTGGATCATCCGGAATAGCTCCGAAGTCATACAACTGTCCCCAGCACCTCTCACCAAGATACCAATAAGCACCTACCGCCACGTGATAAGATATAAGTGGAAATCTCCGTCCGGCAAGCGTCCTAGCAATCTGTATGATCTTAAGATCGATCGATGTACTCTGCTCAAATGGATGCCATATAATCTGATCCCTATACATCCTCAGCTCAATTTGGTTGTGGGCAACTGGATACACATGGCGTGCCTCATTATCCCTGGATCCCTGGTTGTCCGCAGTCCAAAAGGATATACGGGGGAAAAAGGTCGATGGGTCTGCAGTACGGGTGACAAAATGAAAGTTCCTAGAGTACTCAAAGTACCAATACTGTAACAACTCCCAGAATCCAAATAAAGAAACCTGAGAATCAGAGATGGTGCACTGCATGTCGAGACATCTGTATAGGTATGCAAGGATAGGTGTGCCCCAATCATATAAAATCGCCCCATCGGCATTTAACTCAGCCACGACCTCAAGAAACCCCACAGGAAAACTACTGCTCGAAGAACTAAAGAAAAGGTTACCCATAAGGTATAACACAAATAATCGAGCAAGCTCCAATTCGTCATCTACGGAGTATTGACCGAGTATGTTGTCCATAGCCGCACGGATGGCGCTCACTCTAATAGCGCCTTCTGCCTGATACGACGCAGCAGAAACATCAAAATGAAGCAGTAGATCATGAACAAGTGCACGATCACGCCACCGACCATTGTCATAAGGCAGTGGGGGATAAGCACCTACTCCAATGCTAATACCAGTAAGCATGGAGAAATCAAGCGGTGTAAGTCCTAACTCACCACAAGGAAAGTGAAATGTGTGGGCGGTTTTGTACCACCGTAGAGTAATGGCCGCACACAATTGGACATCAGCATTTATAACATGGTTTATTCCTAAAATTGTAAAGCGCACAATAAGATAAAATATGACTAATAAATTATCCACTTGTTTCATTAAAAGGTCTTTAATATTACCTAGAAAAAATTGAAATCCAAGAGCATGTAACAGTCCTGCGACCCCCTCCTTACCTGCCAAGTGTGCATGATAATATCTAAGTGTGGTCGCTAACGAACCACATGAACGTATATTCCGCGACTGTCAACGGTTCAAAAAAATGTTATACTATCAACCCAATATCTAATACTCAAATAATACTATTTAAATAATACTAAAAATACTTACAACCAAACTCGACTGTGTGCTAACGTGTACTTCGTCTTCTGGAAGAATGCGAAAGTTAGATAGGAAAGGAAGCTTCGCGACGCTGAGGTTCATATTCAGAAAGCCATCGAGATCGGCCTGTCTAGCGGAAACCGATCCCACACTCCTACGCATCCTGCCTGCTCGTCCGCCTCTACGCCCGCCACGTCCACGATGGTCGCCTTCCTCGTGCTCCCCTACGTCTTAGTTCTCCATGTTTTCGGCGGCTGCAAGCAAGTCTTCTATTCCGAGCGCTGGTTGTTCCCCACTACCCCCTGCACCACTCCCGCCTGCGCCACTTCCCCCGGTGCCACCATCGTCGACGTGCATGAATTTTTTGGCAAAATTTTAAGTAATATGGCCATATTTTCAAATGAATATCTCAAATACGGTAGTTAATTTGGTTCAAAGCCGACGGATTGGTGAATTTGTGGAAAAAAATTGGTGAAAAATGGGGGATGAGGTTTGATTTTCGGGTTTGAAATGTGGAGAAGGAAAATGAAGAAGAGGGGTGGCGGCAGGGGGGTTTTGGGGGGGGTGTATAACGACAAACACTTTACCGTTAAAACATTATAACGGCAAACACTTTTCCGTTATAACATTATAACGACAAAGTGTTTGCCGTTATAATGTTACAACGACAAAGTGTTTGCCGTTGTAACCTTATAACGGCGAACACTTTGCCGTTGTAAACCCCCCTTACCTGACCCGTGGTTGGTTCCTTCTTCTGGTTGCTCCGCTCGTTGGACCAGTTTCAAAACAAGAGAGAGAATAACTGAACAGAACGGATGATTGGTTATGGTCTAAGCAGAGTGTATGTGCTGCTTTTCTTACCCAAGGTAGTTGGCAGTTTGCTGTGCTTACAATGACAGACAATTGTCTAATGTTTAAGTTTAGTGATATACTAATTTACTTAGATTTCAAAATTTCGTTACACTGGAAGATTTAGTATTTATTAGAATGTGGATTGAAGCCTGACCTCAGCATAGTATAAACAGTGAGTATGATTTGGTGTGCTCATTTTATTTTATTTTATTTTATTGAGATATATGCACATTGTTTTTTATTTTGTGAAGCTCCGTAACAACTAGCATTTATCAGTAAACTGATTTCTTGGGATACAACTTATTTTGTGTATTTTGATCATAAATAAAATTTTGCACAGAAACTTTACACTTCTTTACATCCAAATATCTGGATATATCTGTCGTTTCTTTTTAGAATATGCAAACTAAGCTATCTTGCTGCTACACCCAATAATACATGGTATATTATAATATAGTTTTACATGCATTGAATATTATATTACAACATAAGTTCTATACATGTTAATTTCTGAATGTTACATAAATTATAATATATTTACAATATGTATATCTTTTATTATTTGAATTTTTTGATATTATTGAAGTGTAATAAAAGACTTCGGGGCTGTACATATGGATAAACAGAATTAAGTTATACTACAATGATATGAAAGAACATTAGTTATATTATCTTCCTACAATAATAACATGTTCAGTATTATGAATTATCTTTCGTGTGTTGAAGGATGCTATACATATCTTTGTTTTTTCTTTGGCATTCACCATAATAATTTTGAGCAGGTTGTGGTCTAGATGTTAAAGGACTGTTGCTTTTGTGCATCTTCAGGTAGCGAGAGGGAGATGCAATTTGTATGCCAGGTTAGGTATATATAAATAAATGGTAGTAGGCTATTGTGTGAAAGCCTGTGTTGGCTCTGTTAGCGTCTTATTTTGTGGATCTTGTTATTGAACCAGGGCTCAAGATAATTCAGATTCTTATTCCATTCTTTCAGTGTGTCTTTGGGCCATGTCCTATGATGATGAGCTTAGATCTATTTAAAGTAAATTTTGTTGTAATATATTTGAGTGAATATGCTTTTTTCATATTCTGTTTTCTCCCACATTATGAGAATTTTTTTACTCCAAGCTTCCAAGCCTTTATATAAGGAGTTCATGTATTGTAAATAGTGTACCGATTGATGAATGAATAAAAAAGTATCCTCTATCTCCTCCTCTAATCGCTTTCTTATTGTATATTATTTATAACACGTTATCAACACGAAGTTCTATTAGAGCTATTGTTTGAAATATTCTAGATCTATATCTATGGATCTATCATGTAAGTAATTTTTATTTGAAGATATCAATTCATGAATTTATATATTTGTTATACTGTTATTTTCTGTTTGAGAATATTAGATCAATGGATCTATGAATTTGTCATATCTTCAGTTCTTTTAGATCCGACTCAAACTTCTAGATCTCTTTTCCTATATTTTTTTGTAGACCTAGATTATATTCTAATGGATCTAACTTTTTAGATCTATTTTTTTTGTTGATCCTAAATATGTGTAGATGTATTCCTTCATTTCTTTGTGGATCTAATTTTGAATTTTCCAAATCCAATTTGATGGAGACTCGATTATATATGTATTATTTACATTATTGATGATGTAGAGGTAGATCTAGTTTTATCCTTTCCGATCTACTATTACTTTTCACCCAACAGAATATGTGATTCTTTTGGATAGACTGAAGATAAAATATGTATGATTTTTTTTATGTACACCCAACAAAATTATGGGTATAAAATATGATGATGTAGCATTTAAACTCAATAGCAGTATTGATTTATCACTAAAAGTGAAATTGAAAACTCATGATGTAAACAAAATATGCAAATAAGGAACCTGAAGTTCATATGCAAATAAGGAACCTGAAGTTCATATGCAAATGAGGAACCTGAAGTTCAAATGCAAATAAAAAACGTGAAGTTCATATGCAAATGAGAAAGATGAAACAAAATCCCGAAGCTTTCTTAAAAGTTGTGACATAAAAATATTGTACTTCCAGAAGAAGTTAAAAGAGACACACACATTATAATATGTGACAAAATCATTAGATTCAATAGAAAATATCTAAACATGTTTCATTTAACTAACATCTTTCATGTACAGTTTATATTAACTGAATATCCTGAAGATATAATATACATATTAATCTCTTGAAGAGATGTTTTAGAGATTTAATTTTATATAGCAAATCCAACATCCTAGAAGAGATGCTAGAATTTTTTTTTTTGTTGCATTGCAATTACATATGTTCCTTGAAGGAATATCATACACTCTAGAAGTAGTGATTTCTTTTCTCCCTTGAATCTTATTTTTATTTAATGCACCTAATTGTGTTAATGCATTTAAGGTTTGAATGTATTTTTGTATATTGATATGACATTTCAATAGTTTATATATATTTATCTTTGGAAGAGATAAGTTCATCCCAGAAGTGGTGATAACAAAATATCTTTAGAGGATATTTGTATATTTAGAAATGATAAAATATCTCCAGAAGAGATCTGTTTATTTGAAAATAATAAAATATCTCTAGAAGAGATTTCTACAATTAAAGGCGATAAATATTTATAGAAAAAAATGTATTAAAACTCCATAAATGATATTTATGGAATATCCGAGAAGCGAAATTATATTCTGGTATGTCTATAAAAGAATTTTTTAAATATCAAAGATGATGATACAAATTTAATGACTAAAGAAAATATGCATCTCGAAGTTCATATTAAGTTATGATCTAAATATTGATCTTAATTTTGTACACCGGAAGTGAATGCAAAAGTAATTTTTGTTAAAAAAATGGAAAACTTAGAATGTGCAGTTTCTATGATGGTAAGAAGTAATTTTGATATAAAAAGAAAGATCTATATATGGATAGTATAATTTGAAACATGTAATTTTTTTGTTGTTGTTGTGAATTTTATGCATAGATCTGCAAGTTTTTCAAATCATTCATATTAAATAATGTAAATCTCGGTTCTATAATTATGCATTTCTACTCAATTTTGGATCAGACATTATGCATGTATATAATATTTTAGAAAATATGATTATTGGGAATGCAGTACAACTATAAGTTGTTTATTTCAGTTTTGTCGTTGACCAATTCTGTAGCTAGATCAAAATTTTATTATGTTGATTTAAGTAAAATTTGTTTATTTGATTCGTATATTTAGACCGTACAATGGTTATTTCCGTTATTTTTATAATAAATGCATTATATGCATCGTTATGGTAATATATATTGTATTACCATATTATTATAAATGTATTAAAAGCATTTCCTGTTGTAAGTTAAATGATGTATGATTGGCAACTAATATCTAATGTAATGAAAAAAAATTGTATAACTCAGATCTAAGACCTGAAGTCTTAGATTATGAAAAAAGAATTTTTTTTTGATGAAGTTTACAGTCTGAAATCTTGACAATTAGCAAGAATATAAAAGCCTCTAAACTAAAAGTATGTTCAAAAATTGAGAACCAGAAGTTCATCATAAATTTATAAAATTGATATACATATGTATGTGTATATATATATGCATAGGAACTCGAAGTTCCTCAATCAATGAATTTGAAATACTTCATAATTTAAAAGCCTGAAGCTTTATTCAAACCGTATGAAATAATAACACTACACTTCTTAAGGAAGTTAAATCATAGGCGACAAAAATAATGCATCCAAAGATTGCACAATCTTCAAAATGAGCTATATCTTGCTTATATATTTATATTTACATATTGTATTGAAGAATAAATTTTAACAACTCGAAGTTGTTATATATTTTATTTGAACCAGAAGTTCAACACAGTGGAACCAGAAGTTCAATACAATGGAATCAGAAGTTCAATACAGTGGAACCAGAAGTTCAATACAGTTGGACAAGAAGTTCAATACAGTTTATAACTTGAAATCGTTTATATATTATTTGAACTAGAAGTTCAATATGGATTAACAACTCAAAGTTGTTCATATATTTCATTTGAACCATAAGTTCAATACAGTTTCAAATCAGATATTTTGGATATTATGAAACAATCTTTAAGATTCACGGTGACATTGCTTGATAAGCAAAAATTAATGATTGGAACATTATAAACAATTTGTTCTAAAATCAATAACTTGAATGAGAAAAAAATATGCAAATCAATTACATATGTAATACGTGGACGCATGTATATGCGCATTTATGCGATATTTAATTAACAACCTGAAGTTGTTATGAACTCATATTATAATTTATGCAATCGATTGACATCAATGTTGAATGACCTGAAGTCATATGCATATTCAAATGATAGAAAATTCCTCCAAGTCATTAGATCATTGAAAGGGAATAAGCAATACAATAAGAATGCATCTTATCAACTAATAAGAGCATTATCCTCCTACAATTGAAATACATCTAATGTATTTGCTAGCTATGATGCTATAATGGATAAAAAATGAATCCAAAGTAGGTTTATTATTTAAAGTGACAATGTTTGTCAACGTTGAGGGGGAGGTTAAAGGAATCATCAATGTTAAATATTTGCTAACATATAAAATTATGCAAAGTATTAAGTAACTTGCATAAATTATCAATTATGTCCATAATAGACTTTCTCCAATATACATTTGAATCCCCGAAGGATCAAAAGGTGTAAATCACAGCTGAAAATATGGTATAAAAGTCAGTTCAAAATATCTTTGGAGTAAGTCATAAATATGCAAAACAAAGGAGGTGAGTGTTCCTGAAGAACCACTTAAGGGTACTTTGAAAGAAACCCATGACATGATTGTCAAAATAACCCCAGAAGTGGTTTAGGTACCTAAAGCATGATAATTTTTGAGATCTCAATAAATCATGTATAGAACTGATAGAAAATAATCACCGATGATAAATTAATAAATAATAAAGCACTTATATTTATAAATGGATTAAAATCCCATATTAGAGAGAAACATGATTGACCATCATGAAATTCTCCTAAATAAGATATATGGACCTGTAGTCCATAAGATATGAACCTGTAGTTCATAAGATAAAATAGAAATATAGATAATGACAAAAGCACATGGAAGTTACTGAAACACCATAGAGTGTCAAATGCCATGAGCATTGTATTTTTCAGAAATAATTGAATTGATTAAAGTGGTGAAAGTATTTAAAACACTTACAATACGCTGAAGGTATAAACGATGAAAGTATACAAATTCTAGAAGAATTTGAATAACTTTGATAGTGATAAAGAACAAGAAATGTAGATTACAACATTCTTTTAAGTATTGTTGTGATGAAAATCTTGAAATAATTCATGATGAGTAGATCACTTCCTACTTCCAAGAATTGTTGTAGTGAAACTCTTAATATCCATTGAAGTGGTAGTTGCGATTTGCAAAAATTATAATAATATATAAGTTCCTGAAGAACATAAAGAATACAAAGAATATATCTGATAGATTACAACATTCTTCTAAGTACTGTTGTAATGAAAATCTTGATATACTTCAAGATGAGAAGATTACTTCCTGCTTAGTGTTGTTGTAATGAAAGTTGTCTCACTCATCAAATGTGTATTGCAATATTCAAGCCCGATTGAAACAGAAAATTATAAGCATCTGAAGTGTATTCATAAATGAATATTAGTATCATATAAATCACAAAAGGGAGGTGTTTTAAATAAGAAAGCATGCCTGAAGCATGGAAATGCACATGAAGTTTTAAAAGAAAAACTTCACTAAAGAGTATTTGTAAGCAATTTGAGTTATTGAAAGAAGAATATGAATTTAGAGAAAGTTATTAAATCAGGGGGAGCATCCATATGTATGTTATAATGCTCTCTTTTTCCTTAACTAAGTTTTTCCCCACTGGGTTTTCTTAGTAAGGTTTTAATGAGGTATGGGTCATGACCCTGAAGTATCAACCCAAAAGTAACATACAAAAATAAGTTATAATGTACTCTTTTTCCTTATTTAAGATTTTTCCCACAGGGTTTTTCTTATTAAGGTTTTAACGAGGCATAACACTGATCCAGAAGTACCATACTACTTTTGACGTAGTAAATATGACATTGTATATTGTACTCTTTTTCTTTCACTAAGATTTTTCTCATCAGGTTTTTCTTAGTAAGGTTTCGACGAGGCACATTTTGATCTAGAAGTATCAAACATCTTTTGATGAAGCAAACTATTATTTATAAAGAAGACAAGGAAGTTTGCATGACTCAGATTCAAGTGAATTATATCAAGGCTGATAGGATAGAGCAAATTTCTTCTAAAATTCTCTTCACACATGAATGAAAGGATAAAAGAATGAGGAGAAACAAATTCAGTTCAAGAAAAGCAAGTAGATTTGTTCTCAAAGGCAATTTCCAAATCAACAATCCAGAAGATGATGTACAAAATTGTCATGCATCGACTGCATCAATAGACTAATTGAATAATGAGTTATAAATAAGGGGGAGCATATAAAAATATGCTATAATGTACTCTTTTCCTTCACTAATATTTTTCCCACTGGGTTTTTGTTAGTAAGGTTTTTAATGAGACATTATCTTGATCCTGAAGTATCAACCATTACTGTAACATTGTAAAACATACTAGCTAAAGATGAAATGAATTTGCACTCTTTTCCTTGTTTTTGATTTTTCCCACAGGGTTTTTCATAAAAAGGTTTTCAATGAGGTATTGTTTTGATCCTGAAGAATCAAACTCTTTTTAAGGAATATCATTTTAATATGATATTCATAATGTCAGATGCTGTATTCTTTTTCTCGTTCTAGGTTTTTCTCATTGGGTTTTCCTGATAGAGTTTTGAAGGCAACAAACAATAGTTGTATCTACTGAACGGATAATTATAAAAGGGAGCAATCATTATATATGTTTTAAAAGGGACAACTTCAAGTTAGCAGAGCATTCAAGATTTTGAAGACGCATATTCAAGGGGGAGTGTTGTAATATATATGAGGGAATATGCTTTTGTCATATTCTGTTTTGTCCCACATCGTGGGATAAATTTTATTCCAAGCTTCCAAGCCCTTATATAAGGAGCTCATGTATTGTAAATAGTGTACCGATTGATGAATGAATAAAAAGTATCATCTTTCTCCTCCTCTAATGGCTTTCTTATTATACATTATTTACAACAAATTTATGTTAATTTGCAGCCCAATTTGTTGCAAATTTGAACAGGGATTGCATGATGGCATAATAAGATTGACGGCTTTCTATATATAATATCTAGATAAAAGCAATATAATTCATATAACGAATATAATCCATATTTAAAATCATATCTTTACTATAATGACATGAAAACAGGGAATAATGCACCTAAGTTTAAGTTATATATAACCGTCAAACACTGCACACAGCGAATGCATCTAAGTTTTAAAATGTCTTGAGAACACTTTTAAACTCTTCTTATGTTTTTAAAGGAGAGGTAATATTTTACTGATAACAATTGGTAGTGCACCTAAATTTTAACAGTTGCTTTTATACATAATTGTATGATTATATCATACACTGATAACATTTTACATTTAAGATGTTAAATGTATTTGAATAGGTAGGTAAAATATATCAAAAGTTAAATTGTATAATCCATATTTAACATTTTAAATGTTAATTTACTAAATTGTTAACTATTTTAAATCTATTTTAATTTTAGTTCGGTTGTCTAATAAGATTTAGCAATTTAGTAAATTTAAATGTACATTGATCAGCAATAATGTCACTATACGATTTGGCATTAATTATCCTATTATGTGCAAATTAAAACTGATAATAATAGCTTTTAATTTGTCAAATGTTGTAATATATATGAGTGAATATGCTTTTGTCATATTCTGTTTAGTCCCACATTGTGTGTAAAGTTTTACTCCAAGCTCCCAAGCCTTTATATAAGGAGCTCATGTAATGTAAATAGTGTACTAATTTTGGAATGAATAAAAGTATCTTCTTTATCCTCCTCTAATGACTTTCTAATTGTATATTGTTTACAAACGTTATTAGCACGAGATTCTATTATAGATATTGTTTGAAATATTCTAGATTTATATCTATGGATCTATCATGTAAGTAATTTTTATTTGAAGATATCAATTCACTGATTTATATATTTGTTATACAATCGTTTTCTGTTTGAGAATATTTGATTAATGGATTTATGAATTTGTCATATCTTCTGTTCTTTTTGTTCTGACTCAAACTTCTAGATCTCTTTTCCTATTTTTTTTTGTAGATCTAGATCACTTTCTAATGGATCTAACTTTTTAGATCTAATTATTTTGTTGATCCTAAATATGTGTAGATGTATTTTTTCATTTCTTTGCAGATCTAATTTTTAATTTTCCAAACCCAATTTGATGGAGATTCGATTGTATATGTATTATTTACATTATTGATGATGTAGAGGTAGATCAAGTTTTATCCTTTCCGATCTACTATTACTTTTCGTATTTAATTCTTTTGGATACATTGAAGATAAAATATGTATGATTTTTTTATGTACACCCAAAGTATTATGGGTATAAAATATGATGATGTATCATTTAAACTCAATGCAACATTGATTTATCACCGGAAATGAAAATGAAAACTCATGACGTAAGCAAATTTTTTAAAGTGAGGAACCTGAAGTTCATATGCAAATAAGGAACCTGATGTTCATATGCAAATGAGGAACCTGAAGTTTATATGCAAATAAGGAACCTGAATTTCATATGAAAATGAGGAACCTAAAGTTCATATGCAAATGAGGAACCTGAAGTTCATATGCAAATGTGGAACCTGAAGTTCATATGCAAATGAAGAACCTGATGTTCCTATGCAAATGAGAAAGATGGAATAAAAGCCTCGAGGCATGTAATTGCATTTAATTTTTTGCTTATAGCAAATGACATGTAATAGAAAAGGATTTGAAAAAGCAATGAAGAAGAAAAAGAAAAGCTTTCATTTATTGAAGTTATTTTTGGTTTAGCACCTGAAGTGAATGGAAATATTAATGAAAGCATACAAGACAAACTTAATTTTAGTATTTGAAATAAAAGTTGAGAACTTGTAATTCCTTTATAGTATTTTTTTTTTGAGTTTCCATGAATTATTGAATGTATTTGTTATCTGAAATAGAAATCTTTTATGCAATATATCTCATTTGCTAAAATAACAGATGTAAGATTTGTTGCATCCTAAAGATGCTATTATATTTGTATGAAGATTATATATATATATATATCAAGAATGTATATTTATTTTAGGAAATCTAATTATTAAGAAATAAATTTCATTATTAAGATATTCATTTTAATTTTATCATTGACTAATATTGAACTTAAAACTGAGATGAAACTGTGTTACTTTATGTACCATTTTTCAATTGATTCATATATTTGTAATGAAATCATTTTACTGTGACAATAGTTATATCCTAGGCCATATAAATGTTAATGCAGTTACTGTTATCATAAATGCATTGGTTATTGTAACACCCCACGCCCGCTATGGTCACTCACTAAAGGAATGCCATAGCATCGGTGGAGTATTTTAGTGAATATAGAACAGAAAAATTACAACAAGACAGATATAATTAGTACTTGAAATTTTAAAATATCATCTCACAACAGCGGAAATAAACATGTCTGGTTACATCATAAAACCACGATAAAAGTCAAGTACAATATCCATCAAAATAAAGAAGTACATAATCCCACTCTCTCATACAATAGCCATAACAAAAGAAAAGATAACTGGATAACTGGAGCTTTACATCTACCCAAGCTCCTAAAGACTGGAACAACAATCCGATCAAGCTCTACTACCGCTAGGATCCACCGTAGGACCTAAGGGTTGGGAAAAAGATAAAAACAACGGGGTCAGACATAAGTCTGAGTGAGTCCTATAACTTTAACAATACAATCATTAAAGTAACCAGAGAAGACATAAACTTGACCTACGGTAATATTTGGGGATGAATGGCTACACTAAGCAGCTTGGTAGACTTAGGATAAACTAAGATAACCGTAAGGACGCATCTACCCACCCAAGGATAATTACTAACTGCACCACACCAGTCACTCCTACTTAAAGGTTGATCCCTTCCAAGGACTTAGAAAATTTCCCAGTAGTTTCGTGTACTCCTAGCCCACTACATAGGTGCCGTCTGCCCCTATCTCCACTAGGTGTACTCAGTAATTCTTACCCAGTAGTTTCGTGTACCCCTACATAGGTGCCGTCTGCCCCTATCTTCATTAGGTGTACCCACTACTCCCCATCGATCGGCTCCCTACCGTAGATACCCGTGCTGGTCCCACAGTGGGGTGTATCACTCCCCTAAAGTGGCTACCCAATACTAACGGTGCACGGCTTTATATCTACACGATGCAACAACGGCTTATCTACCAGCCCGGGCCCACACACGCATATGAAACCCGTTGGACTTGCGTTGCCACCGCTAACCCGTTTTGGCCTCTTATAATCAAGCCCAATATGCGTGTCCCGTCACTCGACATGGGTCGAGCCCACAAAGATACGTTTGGGATATTGGTTGAAATGGGCCCCCAACAAGCTACCCACCTAAGCTTGTCATATATCTAGTGTATCCCACTTAACCCTTTAATCATGTTTAATTACATGTTTCCACTTGGTTAAGTATTCTAATCGTATTTTCTACTGCCACCCAAGGCAACCCACTAGATTCCACATGCCACCCAAGGCAACCATTAAATTTCCACATGCCACCCAAGGCACCCAATTAACCCCTTATGTCCCCCCACATGCTAATATGGTTAAGTGTTTCTTAATTAATTAAGACCGTGATCCCCCATAAAGACCTCCCACATTAGACTGGCTGTTATGACCGCCTGGTTAAGCCGGTAGAGTCCGGGCAGTCTTACGTCATAACAGAGCCTAACCTCGTGTCTTTACTTTAATCACGTATTTAATTCATGGCTAAGACCTCTCACATTGGGCTGACATTTGTAGCAACTGGTTAAGCCGGTCGGGTCCGGGCAGTTTTACACTACAAATGAGTCCAACCTCGTGTCTTAGTCGATTAATTACACCTAATTAATCACCCCCATATTAATTATCCCTAATTAATATCAAGTTTTCCATATCATGGGTAGACCTAACTCAATAGGTAAATTCCCATGGGGTAGACCTAACTCAATAGGTAAATTCCCACTTATGGTAATTTATTTTTATGGTATGCTTAATCATACCCAATCATTCATTTATTAACATATTTACCAACCCCATCGTTCCCCACGTAAATCGTTCTCATTTCATGACATAAATAAGGGGAAGATCATCACAAATATCATGGGTTTAGCATACAACTTTGTCATGGGCTAAGAGGATGTCAACTTGCATATATGAGCATATATTAACCCAACTACATATAACCCAAACTTGCATATTATCATACACATGATTTGCATAACATGTTGCATATGAGCTTGCATATTATCATACACATATCTTGCATAACATGTTGAACTTGCATATAGTCATTCTCATAACTTACATAACATGTTAAACATGCATTTAAGCATACACATAACTTGCATAAGCATTCACATACTTGCATAAGCATTCACATACTTGCATAAGCATACATAACTTGCATAAACATGCATAACTTGCATATCATGTCATTTAAGCATATACATATCTTGCGTAAGCATTCATATACTCGCATAAGCATGCATAACTTGCATATCACATAAATCTTGCATTTAAACATATACATGACTTGCATAAGCATCCATATACTTGCATAAGCATGCATAACTTGCATATCACATTAAACTTGCATTTAAACATATACTTAACTTGCATAACTCACTTTGTTAAACATGCATAATTCCACTCATTAAATATGCATAAATCCACTTGTTAAACATGCATATACCAACTTGTTAAACATGCATAAATCAACTTATTAAGCATGCATAAACCAACTTATCAAATATGCATAAACATAGAACAACATAGAGTAACATATCATTATACATGATTCAAACTCACTAATCCGCATTTAAGACCATAAGTCTCATTACACCCAATCTACTTACTTTAACAATTGATGTTAAAGTGATAGAAACTCACCAAACTCAAGATTAGCAACCTTATGAAGTAGAATTAGTTGCTAACTATGAAGATAATGATGATTAAAGATTGATTAGAGAGTGATTAGCTTGCAACTTCCTTCATAAATTAGTGGAGGCTCCTCTTAGGATTTAATTTGGCGGCATGAGGCCATCATTTCTATTTTTGGTAAGGATTAAGGGGGGTTTAGGGTGTATTTATAGATTAGGTGAGTGTTTTAGGCCCTTAGATTAACCCTAGATTAGATTAGGACCCTTAGATTTTGGAAATCTCTAGAACCAGCCCTCCTAGCCAGCCTGAAACCCAACCTGGTGCAACCTGGTGCACCCAGGTTCAATGGACGGCGCGCCCCTGTCGACAGGCAAGTCGACACCCCTGTCGACAGCCCTATCAACATGGGTAGGGCGGGAATCTTCCCGCCTGACCCCGCCTGTTCCATCCCACAATCTGAAATTTTAAATTTTTAAATCTGTTTTAGTTTTGAATTTTCTGCAAACTTCATCGGGCCATAACTGGGCCATACGGACTTCGATTTTCGAAAACTCGGACTCTATTTTGCGTATTTTTCCGAGACGAACGCAATAACGCAACTCGTTTCCCCTAATTCCCACATCTGAGATTATTTATCCTGTAATTAGTGAATTTTAGTATTAACCCAAAATTCGGGGTGTTACATTCTCCCCTCCTTAAAGGATTTCGTCCCCGAAATCTCTAAGCTAAGGAGAATGAATATCCTACCATCCAAACATCCATCTACTCAATCCATCAAACACGGGCATCCATTGTCCTTAGAACAATTTCTAATGATGTATGAGCATATGCAAAGAGTGTGTGTATATGTTCCCTATCTAATGTATGAACATATGCAAACCATGATAGTGCCATGCATCCATTATGTATGCGAGAAAACCCTATCGACACATACAATATCTACATGAGTGCACAATCATTCATCAAAATGCATCATCCATGTGATAACACAACCATTATACATCCATAAATATATTTTCCTACACACAATTTTATGCAATATGAAGTGACTGAGCCGATCTAGTGCCTAGAGTGTGTGTATATGCATCCACGAGCAACCACTAGCAAACACTTGCATCCACTTGCATCCATCAACCATAACATGTCTCAAACACATGTTTCAACCATAGGTTTACCCTATCTAAAGGTCAAAGGTACTAACGAGAGGACATACCAAAGATAAGATAAGTACTAGACAAGTGATAAAGGAGAAAGTAAAGACATACCCTCAAAAAGAAATGGGTACAATGAACGCATCTTCGCTTCCGTCTCCCAAGTTGCGTTGCTCTCATCTTCTCCCCATTGCACCTTGACTAGTTGAACCTCTCTGTTTCTCAACTTCCTAGTCTCTGACCCAAGGATGCGAGTAGGAGCTCGTCGAATAGTCGCATCACGCTCTACCTCTACATCTCTAAGGAAGCTCGGCTCTACCACCTCTGCCGTCTCATGTAAGCACTTCCTCAGATGTGATACATGGAATACATCATGAACACCACTAAGTCTGTCGGGCAACTCCACCCTATATGCCATCCGTCCAATCCTTTCCTTGATAGGAAACGGCCCAACAAACCTCGGTGCTAACTTCCCAACGGATCCGAAGCGAACAACATTTCTCAACGGAGATACCTTAACAAAAACCATATCCCCAACCTCAAACTCAAGATCCGTCCTTCTCTTGTCCGCATAAGATTTTTGCCTATCCTGCGCTGCTTTCATCCTTCATCGAATCAAGTCAATCTTCTCAGAAGTCTCCCTAACCATATCGGGCCCAAGCAAGATCTTATCCGTAGATTCCCACCAACATGTAGGTGACCGACAAGGCCTTCCATAGAGAGCTTCGAAAGGAGCCATACCAATACTGGACTGAAAGCTGTTATTATATGCGAACTCCACCAATGGAAGATGCTCTTCCCATGTACCTCCAAAATCTAAGATACAAAGCCTCAAAAGGTCTTCTAGAACACGATTCACCCTCTCAGTCTGGCCGTCCGTCTGAGGATGATATGCGGTGCTCAGACACAATTGAGTCCCCACTGCTTCTTGCAAACTTCTCCAGAACTCGCTAGTGAAGATAGGATCTCGATCACTTACTATGCTAGAGGGTAACCCATGTAATCGAACTATCTCTCGAAGATATACTGAAGCTAGCCATGGAGCAGTCCTCTTACTCTTCACAGGTATGAAATGGGCGCTCTTAGTAAGTCTGTCTACCACCACCCAAATTCCTGTATTACCCTTCCTCGATCTGGGTAACCCGTCAATAAAATCCATCGAGACACTATCCCACTTCCATTGCGGAACCTCCAATGGGTGAAGCAACCCACCTGGTTTCCTTTGCTCCGCCTTCACTTGCTGGCACACCAAACATCGAGCGACATATTCGGCCACATCTTTCTTCATACCGGCCCAGAAGAAAACCCTCTTCATGTCTTGGTACATCTTATCCCCACCGGGATGAATGGTCATCCTAGAACGGTGTGCGTCATCAAGAATAGCCTTCCTCAAACCCTCGTCTTGCGGTACGCCAAGTCTACCGTCTCTACGCAAGCACCCCCTATCGTCTAGGGTGTACCTACTCAAATGGCTGGACGACTCCCCCCTCATGAGCTTCTCTACTAACTCAACCAGCTGTGGGTCGCCCCTCTGTGCTTCTCCAATCCGCCCCAAAAGAGTAGGCCTAACTTCCAAGGAAGCTAGCAAACCGGGTACATAATCAATGGAAGGTCTGAAATCAAACATCGAGATAAACTCCAAGTTTCGTCGTTCCACGAACAATGGACTCAAGGACAACCTCTTCCTACTCAAGGCGTCCGCCACCACGTTACCCTTGCCAGGGGTATACGCTATCTCGAAATCATAAGATGCTAAGAACTCCATCCACCTTTGCTGTCTTAAGTTTAGATCCTTCTGAGAGAACAAGTACTTCAAAGATTTATGGTCAGTGAACAACTCGAATCTCTCACCAAGAAGATAATGGCGCCAAATCTTAAGCGCAAAAACAATAGCGGCTAGCTCTAGATCATGGGTAGGGTAATTTTTCTCATGCGCCCTCAACTGCCTTCCACCATAGGCTATTACCCTTCCCTCTTGCATTAAGACTGCGCCAAGTCCTGTCCCACAGGCATCGGTATAGACAACAAATGGCTTGCTCCCATCTGGCAACACTAAAACTGGAGCCGTGGTTAAAGCTCTCTTTAACCGTCGGAACGCATCATCACAATCTACGTCCCATGCAATAACAAGATTCTTCTTTGTTAAGCGGGTTAATGGGGCTGATATCTTCGCGAAGTCTTTAATAAACTTCCTATAATAACCCGCCAACCCCAAGAAACTTCTTACTTCGATAGCATTCTTCGGAACCTTCCAATCCTGAATTGATACTACCTTCGCGGGATCCACAGCTATCCCTTCCTTGGAGACCACGTGCCCCAAGAACCGTACTTCCTTCCTCCAGAAGTGACATTTAGAGAATTTAGCCTTAAGGCTATGTGCTCGAAGAGTCTTCAACACTTCCCCAAGATGTAGGGCATGCTCTTCTTCACTCTTAGAAAATACTAAGATATCATCCACAAAGACCACCACGAATTTATTAAGGAACTCCCTGAACACCCTACTCATCAAATCAACAAAGTATGCAGGGGCGTTCGTCAACCCAAATGGCATCACCCGCCACTCATAGAAACCATCCGGAGTTCTAAAGGCAGTCTTGTCTATGCTATCCTCAGCCACCCTCAACTGATGAAACCCCGTGGCCAAGTCTAACTGAGAAAATACTGAAGCGCCAACCAACTGTTCGAAAAGATCATCTATTCTCGGCAATGGGTGTCTATTCTTCTTTGTGAGCTTGTTGAGTTCTCTATAGTCTACACAAAGTCTGAGGGACCCATCTGCCTTCGTAGCAAATACTACTGGAGCACCCCACTCCGATATGCTCCGTCTTATGAACCCCTTCTCAAGTAACTCCCCTACTTGCTTATGGAGTTCCCTCCTCTCACGAGGAGCCATGTGGCGCACTGGTAAAGATACCGGTTTAGCATTATCCACCAAATATATTCGGAAGTCAATCTCCCGCTTCGGAGGTAAGCCCTTCACCTCCTCAAACACATCCGGATATTCCCGGACCACTCTAACAGATTGCAAACTCTCGACCGAAGCGTCAAGCGATTCAAGATAACTTAGCATAACAGAGTCCATGGGATTACAAGAAATCTCGAGAGTGTTACCCAAGCGGGTCATGAGCCTAACAACTCTCCTTTCGCAATCAAGAACGGCACCATTACTGGATAACCAGTCCATGCCCAAAATCAACCCATAGCCCGTGAAGCCCAATACAAAAGCATCACATCTAAACTCAATGTTAAGTATAGAAATCTTCAAACCCAAACATATCATGGACAAATAAGTGGAGCCCCCAATTGGATTTGAAACAACCAAGGGATCATCTACCAGACTGGTGTCTAAGTGCAGTAACTCAACTAATGATGATGAGATAAACGAATGAGATGCGCCTGAATCAAACAATGTACGGACAGGATGATCAAATAGAAAAACCAGACTTTCAACGGAGATAGTTCTACCTCTCTCCTGAATCGGTGGAACCGCGAGAGCCTGTTCTTGCCCCCTAGCCTGACTTGGTGCCATAAGAGCTTGCACCTGTCCTCCTGAGGTAGATCCCGTCCTTTGCCCTTTCTTAGGGCAATCCTTCACTAAATGCCCTGCTTCGCCACAGTGGAAGCAGCCAGTCTTCTTCTTCTTGCGACAATCCTTGCTTAGGTGGCCAGGTGTCCCACAATTGAAACACTTCTTCTTCTTGCCCTTGCCACCGTTGCCTTTCCCACCTTTGCTTTGTTGTTGTTGCTGAGGTCTCTTTTGATCTCCCTTCTTCTCGGGTGCCTTATTAGCATTAGGACCCTTCTCTTCCTCATACATGAGTGCCATGTCAACTAGCTTCTCAAAGGTGGCCCCCATAGGGATATGAGTCATAGCCAACCCATGCATAGGTTCATTCAAGCCTTTCACGAACCGCAAAGCCTTCTTCTCCGGTGTATTCACCATATCTAGGCCAAACCTTGCCAATTGATTAAACTTGTTAACATATTCCTTCACCGAAAGATTTCCTTGCTTTAGAGTCAAGAATCTTTCCATATACAAGTTTTCCTCCGCCCTTGAGAGAAACTTTGCCACAAATCTTGGCCTAAAATCCGCCCAAGAGTCAACGGGGCGTTCTCCATTAGTGACCTCCCACCAGAATGAGGCCTCTCCCTTCATTAACCAAGCAGCCAACTTGACTTTCTTCCCTTCTTCCATCTCAAAGATATCTATCAACTCTTCCACCTCCTTAAGCCAATCTCTAGCCTCCACAAAAGTTTCAGATCCTTGAAAAGGTTTCCCTCCCATAGCTTTAAATTCCTTGCAAGTCTTAGCAAAAGTATCCGTGCGAGGAGGAGGGGGAGGAGGAAGATCGGGTGCTACGGTTGGTGGAGGAACATTTGCTGGACCCGTAGTGGTGGCCCTAGCCTCCATCAATCTCCTATACCATACTGGTACCGTCACACCCTCCGGAAGATTAAGATTCTCGGCCATGCTGAAACGAAAAAGGAAAGATTCAAAACGGAGAATTCGAAGGATATAGATATGGCTATTGGGGATTATGCTTTTCTTTCAAAAACTTTTCTCTTAAAAGACATGTTTTTGAAAATATCTTTTCCAAAAATGTTTTAGAAAAATAGTTTTCTAAAAATTTTATCTGTTCCGGTAACCTTTGCTCTGATACCACGTGTAACACCCCACGCCCGCTATGGTCACTCACTAAAGGAATGCCATAGCATCGGTGGAGTATTTTAGTGAATATAGAACAGAAAAATTACAACAAGACAGATATAATTAGTACTTGAAATTTTAAAATATCATCTCACAACAGCGGAAATAAACATGTCTGGTTACATCATAAAACCACGATAAAAGTCAAGTACAATATCCATCAAAATAAAGAAGTACATAATCCCACTCTCTCATACAATAGCCATAACAAAAGAAAAGATAACTGGATAACTGGAGCTTTACATCTACCCAAGCTCCTAAAGACTGGAACAGCAATCCGATCAAGCTCTACTACCGCTAGGATCCACCGTAGGACCTGAGGGTTGGGAAAAAGATAAAAACAACGGGGTCAGACATAAGTCTGAGTGAGTCCTATAACTTTAACAATACAATCATTAAAGTAACCAGAGAAGACATAAACTTGACCTACGGTAATATCTGGGGATGAATGGCTACACTAAGCAGCTTGGTAGACTTAGGATAAACTAAGATAATCGTAAGGACGCATCTACCCACCCAAGGATAATTACTAACTGCACCACACCAGTCACTCCTACTTAAAGGTTGATCCGTTCCAAGGACTTAGAAAATTTCCCCAGTAGTTTCGTGTACTCCTAGCCCACTACATAGGTGCCGTCTGCCCCTATCTCCACTAGGTGTACTCAGTAATTCTTACCCAGTAGTTTCGTGTACCCCTACATAGGTGCCGTCTGCCCCTATCTTCATTAGGTGTACCCACTACTCCCCATCGATCGGCTCCCTACCGTAGATACCCGTGCTGGTCCCACAGTGGGGTTTATCACTCCCCTAAAGTGGCTACCCAATACTAACGGTGCACGGCTTTATATCTACACGATGCAACAACGGCTTATCTACCAGCCCGGGCCCACACACGCATATGAAACCCGTTGGACTTGCGTTGCCACCGCTAACCCGTTTTGGCCTCTTATAATCAAGCCCAATATGCGTGTCCCGTCACTCGACATGGGTCGAGCCCACAAAGATACGTTTGGGATATTGGTTGAAATGGGCCCCCAACAAGCTACCCACCTAAGCTTGTCATATATCTAGTGTATCCCACTTAACCCTTTAATCATGTTTAATTACATGTTTCCACTTGGTTAAGTATTCTAATCGTATTTTCTACTGCCACCCAAGGCAACCCACTAGATTCCACATGCCACCCAAGGCAACCATTAAATTTCCATATGCCACCCAAGGCACCCACTTAACCCCTCATGTCCCCCCACATGCTAATATGGTTAAGTGTTTCTTAATTAATTAAGACCGTGATCCCCCATAAAGACCTCCCACATTAGACTGGCTGTTATGACCGCCTGGTTAAGCCGGTAGAGTCCGGGCAGTCTTACGTCATAACAGAGCCTAACCTCGTGTCTTTACTTTAATCACGTATTTAATTCATGGCTAAGACCTCTCACATTGGGCTGACATTTGTAGCAACTGGTTAAGCCGGTCGGGTCCGGGCAGTTTTACACTACAAATGAGTCCAACCTCGTGTCTTAGTCGATTAATTACACCTAATTAATCACCCCCATATTAATTATCCCTAATTAATATCAAGTTTTCCATATCATGGGTAGACCTAACTCAATAGGTAAATTCCCATGGGGTAGACCTAACTCAATAGGTAAATTCCCACTTATGGTAATTTATTTTTATGGTATGCTTAATCATACCCAATCATTCATTTATTAACATATTTACCAACCCCATCGTTCCCCACGTAAATCGTTCTCATTTCATGACATAAATAAGGGGAAGATCATCACAAATATCATGGGTTTAGCATACAACTTTGTCATGGGCTAAGAGGATGTCAACTTGCATATATGAGCATATATTAACCCAACTACATATAACCCAAACTTGCATATTATCATACACATGATTTGCATAACATGTTGCATATGAGCTTGCATATTATCATACACATATCTTGCATAACATGTTGAACTTGCATATAGTCATTCTCATAACTTACATAACATGTTAAACATGCATTTAAGCATACACATAACTTGCATAAGCATTCACATACTTGCATAAGCATTCACATACTTGCATAAGCATACATAACTTGCATAAACATGCATAACTTGCATATCATGTCATTTAAGCATATACATATCTTGCATAAGCATTCATATACTCGCATAAGCATGCATAACTTGCATATCACATAAATCTTGCATTTAAACATATACATGACTTGCATAAGCATCCATATACTTGCATAAGCATGCATAACTTGCATATCACATTAAACTTGCATTTAAACATATACTTAACTTGCATAACTCACTTTGTTAAACATGCATAATTCCACTCATTAAATATGCATAAATCCACTTGTTAAACATGCATATACCAACTTGTTAAACATGCATAAATCAACTTATTAAGCATGCATAAACCAACTTATCAAATATGCATAAACATAGAACAACATAGAGTAACATATCATTATACATGATTCAAACTCACTAATCCGCATTTAAGACCATAAGTCTCATTACACCCAATCTACTTACTTTAACAATTGATGTTAAAGTGATAGAAACTCACCAAACTCAAGATTAGCAACCTTATGAAGTAGAATTAGTTGCTAACTATGAAGATAGTGATGATTAAAGATTGATTAGAGAGTGATTAGCTTGCAACTTCCTTCATAAATTAGTGGAGGCTCCTCTTAGGATTTAATTTGGCGGCATGAGGCCATCATTTCTATTTTTGGTAAGGATTAAGGGGGGTTTAGGGTGTATTTATAGATTAGGTGAGTGTTTTAGGCCCTTAGATTAACCCTAGATTAGATTAGGACCCTTAGATTTCGGAAATCTCTAGAACCAGCCCTCCTAGCCAGCCTGAAACCCAACCTGGTGCAACCTGGTGCACCCAGGTTCAATGGACGGCGCGCCCCTGTCGACAGGCAAGTCGACACCCCTGTCGACAGGCCTGTCGACAGCCCTGTCGACATGGGTAGGGCGGGAATCTTCCCGCCTGACCCCGCCTGTTCCATCCCACAATCTGAAATTTTAAAATTTTAAATCTGTTTTAGTTTTGAATTTTCTGCAAACTTCATCGGGCCATAACTGGGCCATACGGACTTCGATTTTCGAAAACTCGGACTCTATTTTGCGTATTTTTCCGAGACGAACGCAATAACGCAACCCGTTTACCCTAATTCCCACATCTGAGATTATTTATCCTGTAATTAGTGAATTTTAGTATTAACCCAAAATTCGGGGTGTTACAGTTATTGTAAATTAAATGTTATATGTTCATGCTCAGAATATGGATATAAGTATGATTTTTTTATGTATTTATTTGGCAAGTAATATATGATATAATGGAAGAAACAGGTTCAACAACAACCTGACGTTTGTGAAGAAATTATTTTAACAAGGAATTGTATAACTCAAAACCCAAGACCTGAAGTCCTGAATTCATATCAATATTTTCCTTAACTTGTCAAAATTTATAAGCTTCTAAACAAGAAGTTTACACATAATTTGAGAAGCTGAAGTTCATAAAAAAATGGTCTTGAAGTTCATGAATAAGTAGCCTGAAGGTATGTTGAAATTATGTAAAACGATAAGATTTAACTTCCTGAAGAAGTTAAAGGAAATAAATAAATCATAATACTCAAGAAATAGAAACCCGAAGCTTTCTTGAAGTTGTGACATGAAAAGATTGGCTTCCAGAAGAAGTTAAAAGAGACACACACATAATAATTTGTGACAATAACATTGGATTCAATAGAAAATCTCTAAACGGGTTTTATCTAACTGACATTTTTCATGTACATTTTATATTAATTGAATATCCTAAAGATATAATATGCATATTAATCTCTTTAAGAGATGTTCTAGAGATTTATTTTTATATAGCAAATCCAACATCCTAGAAGAGATGTTAGAGATTTTTTTTATTTTTTGCATTGCAATTACATAAAAAAAGATATGTTCCCTGAAGGAATATCATACACTCCAGAAGTAGTGATTTCTTTTCTTGAATCTTATTTTTATTTAATGCATCTAATTTTGTTACTGCATTTAATGTTTGAAATGTATTTTTGTATATTGATATGACATTTCAATAATTTGTATATAGTTATCTCTGGAGGAGATAAGTTCATCCTAGAAGAGGTGATAACAAAATATCTTTAGAGGATATTTGTATATTTGGAAATGGTAAGATATCTCTAGAAGGGATCTGTTTATTTGAAAATAATAAAATATCTCCAGAAGAGATTTCTACAATTAAAAATGATAAATATTTGTAGAAAAGTTCATAAATTTCTCCTAAAAGAGAAAATATGTATTAAAACTCCATAAATAGTGTTTATGGAATATCCCAGAAGCGATATTAAAACCCCATCAACTTAACAACTTGAAGTTGTTCATATATCTATTTGGACCAGAAGTTCGATATGTTTTCAAACTAGGAGTTTGAACATTAACATATGATCCTGAAGAATTTGTAATGACATTGATCAATACATTGAAATCAATAGTTTGATCTTTGTTATAATTTATTCTAAAATCACTAACTCAAATGAGAAAGACTATGCAAATTTATAATACGTGGACGCACGTATTTATATATCCATATCAGTAAATATTTAACTAACAACCTGAAGTTTGTTATAAGCTTATTTTATAGATTATGCACAAAAATTATTTAGTGATTTAAATTTCATTAAACATGAATGTTGAATGACCTGAAATCATGTGTGTATTCAAATGATCTGTATAATAAGAAAATTCTTTCAATATTGCTAGATCAATGAAAGAGAATAAGTAATAAAAAAATGAATGCATCTTATCGTCTAACTAAAGGGTTATCCTCCTACAACTGATATACATATAATATATTTGCCAGCAGCAATGTGATAATAGATCAAAATGAGAATTCCATGATGATTGTTATTTAGTGTGACAATGTTTGTCAACATTGAGGGGGAGGATAATGGGATACAATTTCATTTTGAGTATCATTGTTAAATAATTAACACACAAATAAATTATAAATAATATCCTTTGTAGACTTGCTTTAATATATATATTTGAATCCCTGAAGGATCAAAATGTATAAAACACATTTAAAGATTGGTTTAAAAGTCAGTTCGAAATATTTTTGAAGTAAGTAATAAATATTCCAGATGAAGGAGGTGAGTGTTCTTGAAGAAACACCTAAGGAGTCTCTTGAAGAGATCCATGACATGATTGTCAAATAACCCCAGAAGTGGTTTAGGTACCTAAAATAGATAAATAAAGAGATCTCAATGAATTATATCTAGAAATGTCAATATATAATCATCGATGATAAATTTATAAAAAAGCAAAGCGCTTATGTTAAATCATGATTGGTCATCATCAATCCTTCTCTAATTGAGAAATGTGGACCTGTAGTCCGCAAAGTATTGAATAAACCTTGAAGGTATGAATATTTGTTAAATCGCACCAAATGATGAAAGAATATTAGCTCCTGAAGAACATAAACTACTTTGCTGGTTATATAGAATATAAAGAACAAAGAGAGTTGATTACAACATTCTTTTAAGTATTGTTATAATGAAAATCATCATATAATTCATGATGAGTAGATTATTTCCTGCTTTTAAGTATTGTCGTAATGAAACATTTAATATACTTTGAGTACAGTTGCGATATGAAAAATTCATTGAAGTGTACAGGTTCCTGAAGAATACAAATAACTTTAGCAGTTATAAAGAATGCAAAGTACATAGAATATAGATTACAACATGCTTCTACGTATTGTTGTAATGAAAATCTTGATATACTTCAAGATGAGTAGATTACTTCCTACTTTTAAGCATTGCTGTAACGAAACTATTATTGTTAATTACAAATGCATTGTTGTGTGCAAACCTGATTGAAGCACAAAATTATAAACACTCGAAGTGTATAGTAAACAAGTGCAAACAAAAGGTGCTTTAAATAAGAAAACACGCCTGAAGCATGGAAATGCACATAAAAGTTTTTAAAGAAAATTTCATTAAGAATTATCTTGTGATGTTGTACTCTTTTTCCTTCACTTTGGCTTTTTCCCATAGGGTTTCCATTGTGAAGGTTTTGAAGAGGCAAATGTTAATAAATGATGAACATCGGAAGTATGAAGACTAAAGATTATTATCTCTTGATTTTATTTTCTATACAAGATTTGTTTGAGTAATATTGTCAATGAAATACATATTTATGAATCCAGAAGTATCATCCTCAAAGTAATATTTGGAAGTTTTAACGAGGCATTATCTTGATCTAGAAGAATCAAGCATCACATCAAGGAATAACATCTCAAATATGTTATTTAAGTTAATCTGTATTTTTATCCTTAACTAGGGTTTTTCGCACAGGGTTTTCCTTTGTAGGGTTTTTACTGAAGAATTATATTGATCCAGAAGTATCATTCTACATTTAATGTAGTAATTTATTGAAAATATGTTTTTGTACTCTTTTTCCTTCACTAAAATTTTTCCCATAGGGTTTTTCTTGGTAAGGTTTTAATGAGGCATTACATTGATCCTGAAGTATCGAACTCTTAGAAGTAATATCATTTTAATATGACATTTACAATTCAAGAGTTGCACTCTTTTCCTCGATCAAGGTTTTTTCCATTAGGATTTCCTAATAGAGGTTTTTAACGAGGCAACAAACAATATCTATGTCATCCGAATAGATATTTGCAAGCAATATACTATGAGGGGGAGCAATAATCTTTCAAAGGGGATAATTTCAAGCCACTATAAGAGCATTCAAGAATTTAAAGATGCATATTCAAGGAGGAGTGTTAACGTTCTGATCCACGTAAAGCAAAATCACAAATTAGATATGTGTTTACAAGCAACAATGCAGCTATTTCACGGAGATCTACAAAGCAAACATTGGTAGTAACATCATCCAATCATTCTGAAATAATAGCACTAAATGAAGCAAGTCAAAAATGTGTTTGGTTAAGATAATTAATTAAACATATTCGAAGCACATGTCAACTTCCCTTAACTACAGGAAGATCAATTATTTATGAAGACAATGCAGCATGCATAGCTCAGATTCAAGCAGGATATATCAAGGGTGATAGGGCAAAACACATTTCTCCCAAATTCTTTTTCACACAAAAGCTTCAAAAATGGACAATAAGATAGAAGTGAAGCAAATCCAATCTCAAGATAATCCAGTAGATCCATTCATGAAGGCACTTCCAAAATCAACGTTGCAGAAGATGATATATAAAATTGGTGTGCGCTGCTTGCATCGCAAAACTATTTGAAAAATGCGTTACGAATCAGGGGGAGCATATATTATGCTGTAATGTACTCTTTTCCTTCACTAATATTTTCCCACTAGGTTTTTATTAGTAAGGTTTTTAATGAGGCATTATTTTGATCCATAAGTATCAACCCTCATTGGAACATTATCAATATGTTACCTAGAGATGAAATAAAAATTGTACTCTTTTCCTTATTAATGATTTTTCCCACAGGGTTTTTTATAAAGAGGTTTTTAATGAGGCAATTAATCTTATCATCTTTACTTACACATATTCAAGGGGGAGTGTTTAATATATATGAGTGAATATGCTTTTGTCATATTCTGTTTAGCCCCACATCGTGGGATAAGTTTTACTCCAAGCTCCCAAGCCTTTATATAAGGAGCTCATGTAATGTAAATAGTGTACTAATTCTGGAATGAATAAAAGTATCTTCTTTCTCCTCCTCTAATGGCTTTCTAATTGTATATTGTTTACAACATCAAAAGAAATTGTTAACTATTGTTAACAATAATTAAAATGTTCTGCCTCCTCCGTCAATTGCTACTCCTGTTAGTTCTTCCACGAGACTTACTGGGAAATTTTGGGCTGATGTGGAAGATGGAGGGTCTCCTAAGTGTGACAAACCACCACGATCTATTGTTACCCATTCTATCACTTCAGGCCAAAGTGGTTAGAATAGCAAGCGGCGTGCTGTTGAGTGCGTCGATGATTTGGATGAGGGTATGTACTATGGATTAGAGGACTTTCTTTCAAATTCTATGAATTTCCACCTAGGCATACATGGAGGAATCCTATATAATTTTGGATCTGTTTTGGTGTAAGTTTTTGTTCAGATTATTGTTTATACAAGTGTTATAATGATTCTAGTAGATCAGATTTTCTTACATTCAGACTGCTATTGGATGTATATACTATTCTTGAGGCTTGTCTGGTTTAGTCAAGTTAATTGGATCATGTTGTAATTGATAATGACTAATAATAGCTTGTGAACAATAAATGGATTAGTTTTGGCAAATATGGTAATATAGAGTGGATTTTTGGCAATTAATAATAAGGCAAATTCATTCTGGTTGAGGTGAAGTTTGGCTAGTGCAGTATGGCTCTTTGAAGATTTTCTGTAATAACTAGCAGTGTTGAGTTTTATTTGGGATTCACTTGTATTTTAGTCATTTTTTTTCTCAATGCTGCTTTGTTGTGCGATTCGAGGACTCTTTGTATAGATATTATATAGTTTATGGTGTCATGTTGTAATTCCTTGTAATTGTTTAGTGTTAATAAAAATTACTTTCCTTTCAAAAAATAATAATTAAAATGTTAACTAATTCCCATGGGTTAGGTAACGAAATGTTATAATTGTTAACGATTAACCATTGTATATGAGTTAGGTCCAAGTTTTTAATCAATATTAGGGAATGTTAAAATGTATGATACTATACATAAAAATGTTAACAATGTATTCAAAATTTATATCCGATAACTGTAATAATAGTTAACTATTGAATGTAAGATAATGTTAAAGTTGGTAGAAGTTAGGGGTTATAAATACGATGGATTAGAACAGTATTTCAATTATTTGGTGGAAGGTTGTTTTGTATTGAATGTTAACAAATTCATGTGCATGTTTAATAGTGAGATAATTCATGTTCACGCAGTGTATTTAAAAACAATTTAGTTAACAATGAATGATAAATATACAAGGGATCAAAATTTTTGTTAACATTATCTACTTACCATATTTTATAACTAGTTACCATATTTATAACTAGTTAACTAGTTATAAAATGTTAAAAACTAGTTAACATTTCGTTCCCTAACCCGATGGATTACTATAAGCGAAGCTTGACATGCTGGGAGTCTAACTGGATTTGTTATCAGGCTTATGAGGTCTCAACAAAAATGATATATTTAGGTGATCCATTCATAGGAATCGACAAGACAACTAAATTGGTTGAAATAGTAGGGATGTCTTAGGGAATGACAACTAAATACAATGGATTTGTGGATTTTTCATTTACTAGATTACATTTTACTAAATTGTTAACTATTTTAAATGTATAATCTTAGTCATCAATGTACATTTAAAATTTACTAAATTGTTTACAATTGGTAGAAGTTAGGGATTATACAATATCATTTAAAAGCAATAACTTAATTGACTAGCCAATAGCAAATTTTAAATCATCTAGGTGCACTACTTTTAAACTTAGGTAATTCTTTGACTTTTTTTTGGTTTTGGGTTTGTTATAAGCGAAGCTCGACATGTTGGAAGTCTAACTAGATTTGTGAACATGTTAAAAGACAGGGGTTTTAAGTAATATAATCATTGTTTAATTGCTTTTATATATAACTCATCATGTTATATTCCCAAATGCTAATGAATTATCATATTAGCCCCATTTGTTTAAACAACAGTTAAACTAAGGTCGTAGTTTGATTAAAATTAATGTAATTTATTATATCTGTATTATGTTGTAAATGCATCTATATATCTAATTAATAGAATTAATGCATCCATATGGGAGCGGCTATTCTGATACAAAATTAAACACGAGATTGGAGGCACAAATTTTGAACCGTTGGATTCATGATACAAAATTAAACACGAGATTGGAGGCACAAATTTTGAACCGTTGGATTCATTTGTCATTTTATGATGAGTTAAATTTACGGGAAGATCTAATGGCTAAGATTGTTTGTATCTAATTTTGTGTCATCGTTTGATGCCTAAATAGACATTCCCCTTACATATATCTAATAAAAATTGATTTGTTGAAATTATTTAATGAAATGTTGGAATTGATGTTGTATTTGACGAAATGTAGAGATATAAAGATGTCATTTATAGCATCAATAAAGGAAAAGAAATTACTAGAGCAAAACCGATGTAATATTTTATGACATGCAGAGATATTAAGATGATGCTTATAGCATCAACAAAGGAGAAATGCTTACTAGAGAAAAACTTAGGGAAACTGTGGAGTGTCAAGTTGGAGAGATTCAAATGCTAAAAAACAGTATGAACAAAATAGTATGAACAACTATCTAAGATGTTTCAACAACGGTTTGATGAAGAGCCAAACGATCACCATGAGAGTTAATTTTCTTCTTCGTTGTGATATTTTATACATTGTCATGTATCATGAACATATTATTATATGGTTTAGACATATGAGAACTTGATTATTGTTATGTTGATTTCGCAATATTAATCAGATGTTTGCTAGTAATTGATGATGAATGATTTGATTTTAATCTTTTTATTGAAATGTAAATAGATAAGAAATAGGCCTGTTTTGTTTAATATGGAATAATAGAACATGATAATGATATGTCAAAATTACTTCAGAAAAGGCGTACATTGGGCGTAGAAAAGGCACATCAATTTAATTTAAAAATATGGCATAGAAAAGATGTAAGTGAATGAACGACATAGGACAGGCGTAGGAAAAATTAAATGTAAATATATCGTAGGAAGTTCATGGCGTAGGAAAGACATAGAGAAATAATGGCATAGGTGTGACGTCGAAAACAACCTAACGAATGACGTAGGTAAGACATGAGTAGATTATTACCCACGCAGGTTTTACCTATGTCAATATTGTCGTAGGCATATGTAGCTACGACATTTACCTACGTTCCGCCTATGCCATTTTGGCTTAGTTAAAACCACAGTTTTCTTGTAGTGTATACCTCGATAACATTTAATAATAATCATAGATATAAAATAGATGATGGAGCAAACTATATAAACACATAATCAACGTATATAATCTCATATAGTTTAGAAGACTAGTAATAGAGTTCACAAAAAAGATAAATAAACTAAACTGGAAAAATATCTCAAAAAATAAATAGTTAACATTGTCACGGTTCCACAGTGCTTCATAGTGGAATAAGCAATAATGATACAAATATAAATATGGAAAGACGTTGATCCTGTTAATCCACCTGTGCAACTCTAGGTGAAGGTGGAGAGGAAATCACAAGGCTTAATAAAGGTTTAAACGATTGATTATCTTAATTGTTTCTAGGGTTGTATATCGGACAGGACAGTCCATTGTCCAGCTCGGTCCGATGCTATAATGTGTCTGGTCCGTGTCCGTCCGGTTCTCTCATAGGATAGAGCTTGGACACACCAGTGTTCGGTCCGATCTAAACTGTTCGATGTTTTTCTATTATCTAAGGCTATATCGGACAGGACAGTCCGTTATCCGGCTTGGTCTGAGGCTATATGATGTCTGGTTCGTGTCCATCCGAATTCTTATAAGACAGAGCTTAGACACACCTCCGTCCGGTCCGATCCGACCCGTTTACACCCCTAATTGTTTCTCAGATTATTATTTTTGTTTACCTATCTTGCATGCTTTTGCTAATATGTTATGTAATTTTTTTTTCTTGTTAGGGTTTATTTCTTAATCCTTCACATAATTGACTCTACCTATACCGGTAGTGAATCCTTGCTTGTTATTTTTGTGCACTTGTGCATATATAAAAAAAACTTCTCAGAATATTTCATGTAGCAAGTCCCGTGCTTGAATTCCACTGATGACACTAGTTTGTTTCTATATTTAAAAAAGAAAAAGGGAAGACAAAAAGTTACTAGCTTGTGCTTTAAAGCAAAATCAAGTTAACATTGTTACATCATCAAGTAATTCCTTGTTTAATTATATTCAAATCAATAATTTGTTAACATGCACCTATACAATGTAATATATTGCTGCTATATATCAAAGACTATTTTGCATCCCTGTCAATTTTACAAAATCACTTAGGCCCGATTCACAGTCAATATTTGGCACGTTGGGGATTTTGCTCGCGTCCGACGTGTCGGACGCCAACACATTTTTTTTCGTTCAAAAAGAACGATTGCTCGCTGCTCGAAATTGTTCCGTTGGTATCAGACGCGTCCGACGCAAGACCATTAATTTACCTAATTTTGTTTAATAATGAAAGTTTAAGTAGCTTGGTTGGTAAGTGCACATGGTTTGTTGGAGAGTGACCAGGGATCATGTCCCACCTTCACCCAATTTTTTAGTGTTTTGTTGTACACTGTTTATTAATGCTTAATGCCTAGTGTTCACTATTTGTTAATGCTTAATGCCATTTTTAATTTATTTTTTGTAGATTGTTAATGCTTAATGCTATTATAATGTATTTGCATCGATAATATTGTTGTTTAAAATGGTTTCAACACATTCACTAATTAGATTTAACGGTCTAATTAAAAATCGGTATTTAACTAATTCAAAACAATTAATTTAATAATTAAATATCGTGCTTAATTACCCCATTCGCAGCAAAAAACACATTCCCCTTCTCTATAGTACCACGCTCAAATACCCCACTCAAATGTCACGCTCAAATACCCCGTTCCCGTTCGTCAAGAACACACCCTTTTATTTTCTCCGCTATTATCTTTTCTTTTTAAAATTTTAAACTCATTTAAGAATTTCCTAGCACAAAATTAAACTGTAGTTCAATGCATTGGCTTTAAGTTTTAGCATATTTTAACTTCTTTGTTCTAGTAAAGAAGTTCTTAATTTTGCAAAACCAAATCTAGTTTTTGGTTTAAAAATACTTTGATTTAGCTTAGCTGGTTATAAAATTTGTCTTTATTGACATTTTAGGTTTCATGTTAATGAGTTCATCAAATTCATCATGAAAACGCGTGTGCTCATTCCAATATTGTTAATTTTAATCTTCTAATTTGGTAGGTTAAAAGAAAAAGAAAAAAAATGCAACATAGAAAGGGCAGTTTTTAAATATTTTTTCCAGTAAAATAGCGGTGAATTTTAGTGCATGATGCTAATTCTTTTTAAAAATCTTTTTAGTTTACGAACCAAATAGTTTTTCGAAATGATTATTTTTGTTATTGAACATGTTGTTGATGTTAAAAATGTTGATAACTGCTTGATCGATTTGAAAGCATCACAACCCAATATTCTAGCTCTTGTATTGGAATGTTTATGTTCAATAGTGCTATAAATCTCTCAAAATATTGCAACAGAGCACAAAAATAAAGAAAGTAAAATAATAATAAAAACGAACATCAAATATTTATGGTAGTTCAGTCATTTTCAGCAAACGTTCGCTCCAAAAGTGTTATCCTTTATTTGTACTACCAATTATCATTATAATCTGTTACAATACAAGAATGAAAATGGCAAAGAGTGTTGATGGAGAGCTAGAAAGAAGATCGATTTCCCTATGCAAATGATTCAGTATCTAACATGTGGATAGGTGCACGGATCAACTTGAAAATTTTCAAATAAAATGTCAAGATCAAGTCGCATATCCTTTAAACTCCTTATCTTAAACCTATTAGGATTAGTATAGATTCTATGGGGTTGTTGGTACGGGCCTCTATAGGTGATTGCTTATATGGGCCTCTTTTGACTTTCGCTTCAAGTGTGCATGGTTTGTTGGTGAAGTCGAGTATGCGAAATTATGAATTTCGAGTGATTTTTGTTGAGTTGAACTGCTGGTCTAAGTTATCCATAGCCTTGACGATTTGGCCTAATCGTCTTCTTATTGGAAGCGTTAATCTCATCAACCATAAATTGTCGTTTGGATGAATCTACTTGATCGCAACTTCATTTCCTTCTTTGTACTTAATTTTCGAGCCATTCAGCCATCTCTTTATGGTTTCCACCTAAATAATTGAGAAGCTCATTTAACCAAATCCAATGTGTTACTATAGGCATATTAACACTTGGGCAAGGCATGTTAACACTTTTCCCCTAAAGCTTGCCTTTCAATTGGATGGGGTGCTTTGTATGAGATTCGATTTTAGAACTGGCTATAGCAGAATTTTCAAGCATTGATCTCTTTGGATCATCAGCGGAATCTTGACTGTGTTCTAAGTCAATAGCCAAACCAGCAGTCTCTTTGGATTGTAAGTCAAATCCAATATCCAATTTCACAACCTCCTTAGGTTGATTGTGGAACCATTGATTTGTGTAGATCGTTATCCAAATCCAATGCCCATTCGGAATTTTAACTGTGTTAATGACCTCTTCCGTCTATAAGGTTTGTTGTCCCTTGGGTTCGATAATGTTTGTGGCCTTTTCGTGTTGATCCAAGGTCTTTCTAGGTCCTTGCTAAACATAATTCATTCTCAATGATGAATACGTCGATATTGTCACTTTTGGACGAAGCGACCTACTCCTCGTACTCCAATCTCGGCACTTTGACAGGACAAATAACGATATTAAAGACCCTTTTAGGTTGGTAATAGTATCTTAGGACTCTTGATAAATCCAGTCCAACGGTTCTCTGATGAAATGAACTTAAAGATAAGCAAGATAATCGTGTCGCTTTCTGACCTATGGTATGTAAGTTGTCATTGTGTATCCAACTGAAATAATTCCAGATGTTTGTTTAACTTCATATATGCCGATAATTTTGGTTTTCTCATTTTCCTTCTTTGTCTTATGTATTCATCATCAAGCTTTAATTTTTCGTTACCCTTCTTGAATCCTCCTTCCTTAATCAAGCAAACCTTTCTCTATTAGGCTTTAGCGTCCTCTTACAAAAAAAAACGTTTGGCCTTATGTTAAAATTCTCTAAGATTTATTGGTGGACCTCACTCTAAAGCTATTTTAAATTCAGCATTATCTGCGATCCTAGAAATTACTATGATTAATATCATCAAAGAATTTGGCCTATGCATTGAAGTAACTGCCTTATTAAACCTCGTCAAGAAATTATTTAGGGACTCAAATGCCCTTTTATTTATTATTATTTATGTCATTACATTATTGGATCTAGAAATGTGGGCTTCAAAATGCCTAATAAAACCATCAATAAATTCTATGTAAGTGTTTATTCTTTCTAGTTGTCCGATGTAGAAAGCCGCCAAATCAGAGGGAACACCCTGCACCATCTGTTCCTCTGATGCCCCCAATACTTCCTTATGAATGGTACATTGAGTCAAGTGTATGTAGGATCCAAATTCTAATCGTATGCATCTGAATTTGGTAGCAAAAAGTCTACAAATTTTCTAGCATGTTTGATATTAGTGGTAAATGAATTTTTATTTACGTCCCCCAAACTTGTTTACAAATCCTTCTCTTGCAGCGACAGTCTCTAACCTGGGTTCCTATCTTATCTCCCTGATTCCAGGAGATAAATTCAGTATGCACTTCTCATGTTGCGCATTCATACCCCGAGCGCCAACACGACCAATTTCAACCGCAATTCCTCCACCAATTCCCTCCAGAGTCATCCAGAGTTTTCGCATTTATGTATCTTTTATGAATCTAGTATATAAGTAGCATATTTGGTGAATGTAATAATAAATTATTTGTCATATCGTATAATTTATTTAATATTATCATATCAAATTAAAAGGAGTGAAATATAATGCGCCTAAATTATTTAAAATAAAATAT
This sequence comes from Allium sativum, assembly GCA_030737875.1. Lineage (NCBI taxonomy): Eukaryota > Viridiplantae > Streptophyta > Magnoliopsida > Asparagales > Amaryllidaceae > Allium > Allium sativum. The sequence continues at coordinate 342,312,456 of CM060920.1, read as the reverse complement.
ATTTAGTGAAAATGTAAATGAACAACGTAATAACATTGACTGTGTTGTTTGTAATTTAGGCTCTCCAATTGCAATTAGATAAAATTGTATTAAATAATTCACCAGACTTATTTAAAACCCCTAAAATATGTTTAATTAAAGTGTAAAAAAGTGAATAAAAACACTTGTTGTGTTCACAGCTCAAGTTTTCCAATTTGAAAACTACAAATTTCATAATTTAAAAGTTTAAATTTGAATTTGGAAATTGTAAAGGCATTACTTATAAAACCATAAATTTTCATCATGGCATTCATTCACTGCTTAATCATGTCTATGAAATGAGCCATCGTCCTAAACTACAACATGTATTGGGCTATTCAGTTCTTAAGCTCTAAATGAATCATTTTCATGGAATTCAGAAGTTCTTAATCTGTCACATTTCATTTACATCTTTAGTTTGCACTAAATCATCCATCTTTAATCAAGCATGTTGTTGACTCTCCGAATTGTTTTATTTAGGAGTTATTATAATTGAGACAAAATTGCTTATTTATTATGGAAATTTGTTGATACTAAAAATCAATCCTGTGTGTTGACACCCGACACTCCTAGCTCAGTTGGTTAGAGGTGAGCGAATTGGAATGAGACATAGGTCTCAGGTTCGAGGGTCATCTCTGCCAGTTTCTAGGGGCGACTACCTAGGTAGTGTGAAAGCGTTGAAAAATTGGGGCATACCACTACCCGCGCGGTTTACTAAGACCGACAAGCAATGACTTGAGTGCAGTCTTAGGTTCCACAACGTAAAAAAATAAAAAAAAAATCCTGTGTGTTGACGGCAAAAAATGTCGCAAACACAAAAGATTCCAATTACTAGGAATAATTAATTTGGTCATACAGACATGAGCATAAAGTAGTAAATAACACAAAAGATTTATAGTGGTTGGACCTCGAGAGGGGCCTACGTCCACTTTGAAGCGTTGTTGGAATATTATTGATCACAAAAGGTTACAAGGTTAAGACCCTCTCATGACATCTCATTACATTCATTTCAAATCCATATGATGTCATCTCTAAGCTATATGATGTCATCTATAAGGCTATATGATGTCATCTCTAAGACATGATGTCATCACTATCATATATGATGTCATAATTATCATATATTTAATATATTAGGAAAAGACACTTTTGCCCTTCTTCTTCCTCGAATGGGAGATGCCATTAAAGTTGCTCACTAGAGGTCTTGAGTTCACAAATTCCAACCCCTTTCAAGTGTGAAGTCATGGGGTATTTATAGGAAAGTGATTGGGTAGAAGTAGGTGGGAGTAAATTTCGCACTTCGGGGTTACGAAATTCGTACCTCCTGGAGGTGCGAAATTCGTGCCTCATAGGCTATGAATTTCGCACCCTACAGGGTACGAGTCTAGTACCCTTCGGAGGTACGAAATTCATACCCTGAAGGGTTCGAATTTCGTACCCCAAAGTGTACGGATTTCGCACCTCCTAGGGTGCAAAATTCGCACCCCAAGGTACAAATTTCGCACCTCGCTAGGTGCGAATTTCACAACTCGCTGGGTGCGAATTTCGCACCTTGTGGGGTGCGAATTTCGTACCTCTTAGAGGTGCGAAATTCACACCTCCAGGGGTACGAAACTCCCGTTTCGAGAGGTGCGAGGCCCATCCGAATGGGTGTTTGATGGCTCGAGATGTTGGCTTGTGAGTCCTGGGATTTCGAGGCCTTGGTTTGGAAATGTGCTGGTGGAGGCGTGACATCCTTAGCGGCGCGGTCCTTCTTCAACCCTGTCTCCTTTGCTCTTGAGCATCCCTTTCGGCCTTAGCTCCATGCAATGCGTCGAGTTGAGCGTGGCTCGTGTACTTTTGGGAACTAGACCAAAAAGCCGGTTAACATTTGCCCTCTAAAGTACGTCTTGTCTTGGCATGATGTGCTTTGCGTTAGATGAGGTAGTAGTTGAGTTATCGACTGATCCTGTAAGTTAAGAGAAAACATACGTTAGGTTATCGGGCTCATTCGCTGTGGAATTGCGAGCGAGTTATTGCTGGTGTGGCGGCATGCCCACGTTGTTAAGTATTCGAAATTCCATGTCCTGGAGGTTTGAAATTCCGTGTCCTGGAGGTTCGAAATATCGAACCCTAAGGTTCAAAATTTCGAACCCCGGAGGTTCGAAAATTTGAACTCGTGGGTTCGAAATTTCGAACCTGTGGGTTCGAAGTTTTCGGGAATACCAAGGGACTACTTCCTTTCATTAGAAATAGCTGGCCCCCTCATTCCCTTCTTCCATTATTTTTCTATCTTGGCTGCCGTTGTTTCAGAGCTTCGAAACCGAGTGCTTAGATTTTGGTAATGTTTGGGGTCGAGGCTCGAGGAGGAAGAAGGTCGAAGGGTCACGAACTGGCTGGAGTAGTTCGACGCGAGGGAGAGAGGCGGAGGGCTGGAAATCTTGACCCTTACGGGGTTTGAAATTTCGACCCTCTAGGGGTTCGAATTTTCGAACCCTCACGGGTTCGAGTTCCCGAACCCCCATGGCTTGAATTTTCGAACCTGAAGGGTTTGAATTTTCGAACATTCTGGGTTCGGATTTTCAAACCTCCACGGTTCAAAATTCCGAACCTTGAGTGGTTCGAATCTTCGAGCCTGGAGGCTTCGAATTTTTGAACCACTAGGGTTCAAATTCTTCCGAATCTTAAGGTTCGAATTTTTGATCCTTGATGCTTGTCGGAGCCTCTTTCGCCTATCGCGAGGCTTGGGTATGCTGCTAGCCCAACTACTCTATGCTACGCCTTAGCAGGGTATTGTTTCTTTCGTACAGGACTTCGATCACTTAACTGCCCGCGCTTATGTTTACATATCACCTACTTCCTTGTGCGACTGTGCGAGTGTGTACGAGGATAGTCGCGCGGACAGGGGCTTGAATCTTTCACATAGGATAGTGCATATATCTAAACCATGAATGAACTGTTGGACTGTTTAACTTTCCTTTGTACATCTTAATTTTGCATGACACCGCACGCGCATGTTAGTTTTTACCAGCACGAGGGGTACAAGTTATTCTACTTTGATGTCTAACACTAGTGCGTTAAAGTATAGCTAGCTATGCAGACAAGATCAAAGACTGGGAAAATCCTAGAAGCTGAGGCTTCTCCGCCATCGTCATATACATCTGATTCTACTAACATCGGTAGCTCGAGTGCCAACAAGCTTGAGACTACCAAAGGATCCGCTCCTTCTCAAACGGCCAGTTCGCCTGAAGTATCTGATCACAGGGATCAAATTGAGAGGTTACATTCTCTGGTCATACATGAGGAGATTGAGAACATGGACATCATTAATGAAGATGCACCGGAGCCCAATAGCCTAGGACATGTTGCCCAATTCCGTTATTTTGGAAAATCCGACGGATTCGGTACCGTCGCGCATGAATGATACAACGGTTAGGAAAATGGCGCAGCGGTTCAATATACCGATGGCCGACACCCATGCACTGGGAGAGGGTGGCCGAGCTCACACACTGCCGAGGTTTTAATTGCCTCGAATAGGCAAGCTTGATTTGCGGGATGCATGCCCCCAGCCAATGATTACATCCGGGACATGCTATCCTATTTTCGCCTCGCACCTTCGCAATTGCACCCGAATGCTTACTCCTCACTCTTAGGCACTTATGTTCTCTACCGAGAATACTTGCACATGGAATCCACCTGAGAGGACAAGCGGTATTTTTTCAGTTTGAGGAGAACATCTAGCGGATTTCCTTTCGAATGTTTCTTGGAAGCGACAGCCACCACCAAATTCTTCGTCGGGAAGTGGCCCAGGCTATCAGTGTTCAAGCAAGACTGGTTCTTTGTGCGCTGCCCTCCTGGATTTACAAGGAGGTGGATAGAAGGGAGTAAGTACTTTCGAACTCCGTACCCTACTATGAAGTTCTTGGAGCCTGCATCTCAATATTATTCTTTTTTGATTGCGGCAGGGAATCCGGAGGCACCCACCGGTGAAGAGTACAAGCAGCGTCTTGACGCCTTGCGAGCAATTCTCGAAGAGTCTCGTAAAACTGATACTATAACAAGCCAAGAGCGCCTTCGCAGTGCAGGGTTGCTTCCTGATGATCAGACTATAATTAGGCCCTCAGTGGCGAGCAGTGTACCAAAGAAGGTGGTGGCGAAAAGCCCTATGACCCCGGGCCAGGAAATAAAGTTGCCCTCTGCTGGGCCCAGGCCAAAAAAGGTAGTTAAGTTCCAAGGAGACGCTGGCGAAGACGGGGCTCACGGTGAGGAGGCCGCAGCTAGAGATGAGGGCCCATTGAATGTTCCTGCCCCGCCCCCCGGCAGGATGGGCGAAGGCGGGAGTGTCGATTAGGCCATTGTCTCCAGTGACTTCTCCTGGAGCCGCCACCCCACTTGAGGACGAGTGCCAGTTTGATGGGTTAAATAAACTTGACCTAGAAGTGTCCTCGTGGCCGACTCCTGCTAGCATGGAATAACTCTTACTACGGAGGGGTTAACTCCTTTGAGTGGACCACAATCTGGTTTGTTGAGAGAACACTTAGGTCATGCACTCATTAACACTGCATAGCATAGCATAGCAGCTTATCTGAGTGTGCGACTTAACTGACTTTGTTCCATTTCTTGGACAGGTGACATGGACAGAGGCGTGGAGGACGATGTTATGGACATGGAGGCCGTAAACACCCTAGGAATCCTTTCTTTGAGGGCATTAGAAGAGGGCCAACTTGTACGATACTCCACCCCCGCTTGGTCGCGGTAGTGAGCACCGAGGTGGGGATCAATCTCGACGATCTCCTCCTCCTCCGATTCGGGTGTCCGAGGGAGATTCTCGACTTAACTTAGGGGGTTCTTGGCATCCGTCTTTGACAGCTCCCTCAAGTACAACGGCTCATGCCCCCATTCCAGTTACCAAAGGGAGGGAGCCACTACTCGGCTAACCAAGATTGGAGAGGGCAACCGTAACCGGGACGCGGGAACTAGCGGCCTTTGAGCAACAAAGACTTTTCGTGGAGAACGGAGGGCATGGTTGAAAACAACTTTCCCTCAACATTACTTTGATGAGCTGACGGTCCTTCCAGATCTCCGCCCGCCTCTAGCTAGGGACTCCAGAGAGATCTGGATGCATGTGAAGGAAGCGTACCATCAAGCCGACGAGCTTACCGCCTATTCCTTTCATCCATCGGAGTTGATCAAGAGGAAGAACATGGAGCTCATGAACCTGAAGTTAACTGTTGATGCTGAGCAGACCACCATCGTTCATCTAAACGCAGAAATAGGTGAGTTTGCTTTTTGTATCGTGGGAACATTGTTGTCCATCCCCGTGTCTTTAAATGCTAACTCATGAATATCGTTGATGTAGCTGAAATAAAGGAAGGGTACGAGGCACTCAAGAAGGAGGCTGATCACCCCCGCTCCATTTTCATGGAAACTATAGCCGACCTAACCACCTAGAACACAGCCCTAAAAAGGAACAAGGCTGAGGTGGATAAAGTATGCGCCGATTTGGAAAGGGACAATGCGAGGGTCTTCGTCCACCAAAATGACAACAATGCTTTGAAAGGGGAGAATGACAGCCTGAAGAGACAGTTTGAGGAGGTGAAAAAGACCAAGGAGGAAGCAGAGGCTAGTAATAGGGATGTCTTGGGCACAATGGATGGATTGAGGGTGGCACATCTGAGAGAGGTGGAACAACTGGAGGACACAAAATTTTGGGTTCAAACGTCTGTGGAGGAAGACATCTAGAACATATATGTAAAGTTCTAAGATTTCGTGGGCTCTCTTGGGTCGAAGATTACCCCCATGAACTGGCTCGAACCTGGGAGAGGTTGGTTTCGTATGAGGCCTATTTACGCCAAGTGGATGTCGGGTCCTTGGAGGAACGACAGTTTATGATTGATCTCTTGACCACTGAAGAGCGCTTGAAGCTGGAGGAGGGTAAGAGGTTGTTGCTTGAGGATTCCGAGAGAGAGAGAGGCTGGAGAGGCTAATTGCCGAGAAAGGGAAAGTTGCCATGACTGAGAGCATTGTGGTAGCGGAGACATATGCAAAGGAAGCTCTTATCGGCCACTGGCCCCTGAATCGGTTATGGTGAGCGATCCCGCAGCTTCAGTTCGGGTTTCAACTGAGTACGACCCTGAGCATCCGGGGCTAGGAGAGATCGGATTCACTTTACCTACCACCACAAGTACCCCTCCTGTCCTTTCTACACCATCCCTGACCAGAGGTAAATTTCTTTTGCCATGCATCCCCGAGGATGATGTAATTACCGAATTTGCAGATCAAAAGGTTGTGTTTTTATTGTACAACCCTTCCTGGACTAACCATGGCATCGGGCCCTACCCTTGTTGTCCCACAAACAACTGAATCTGGGCCAGGACCTGCGGTAGTGCAATTCGGAGAAGGCGGCGATCAGCTGGACACCTACTCGGATATAATGATAACTCCCAGCATATGAGAGAGCCTTATGGAGGAAGGAGAGGTGGTCAAAGGGCAAAGTTCTCATGCCAGAGGCCCATTGGAAGCCGATGTGCCTTCGGTGGCGGATATGGTGGAGGCTCAACAAGCTAAGATGGTGGTTAAGAGCGATGTAGTGGAGGAGAAGCGGAGGCAGGACGAGGCTGCCAGGCAGGAGGTCCTAATGAAGACCAAACGGGAAGCTTAGGCGAGAGCCGCTGAAACGGTCGCATGGAGGAGGGCCGATGAGGAGGCAGAGAAGAAGAGGGCTGTTGATGAGGACCGGAAGAAAAGGGAGAATGAGGAAGCCCAGCATAGGGCTACCAAGTCCCTTGAGAATACCAAGGCTGGTGTGGTCACTCCGTATAAGTCCTAGAAGCTTATTGAGCGACGGGCCGCCAAAGAGGCCAAGGAAAGGGCCGAGCGAGAGGGCAAGGAGATATCGGAAAAGAGTGACGCTATAGTACGCCTTGCAGCCGGAAGTGCCCCCATGCCTACGCCGCATATCGTCCTTGTTGATATCACTGAGATCTCTAGCGGTGAGGGTGCGAACGAGAAACGTCTCTCGGCTTCTCATGAATCGACCACTTCCCAGAAGGGTCGAGGTGGAAGGAGCGGGTCTAGCAAGAAGAGGTCCAGCTCGAAGGATGAACCGTCAAGTGCTGAATCTGCAAAGAAGAAACACAAGGACAAAAAAAGACATGGTTAGTGTTAGTAACTTAAGTAGAAGTTACCATTCATTTTGGTAGTGTAGGCCGATAGTCTACGCGAGTACGACCCTCACTTTTGGTTTTTCAAGACCTGGTGTGGTTTTTATGTACACCCTGCCATTAAAAAAGAAAAATGTTAGACATGTAGTTTGTTAAATGTGTGTGTGGAAATTGAATATGAATTAGTAAAGATCGCGATTTTTGTCAAGTGTTCGAATGTTCTTCTTATGCTTTCCGGCGTCCCGTACTTGCATAAGCATACTTACCATTACACTTGACAAAAAAGCGATCGGGGGCCACGCTCTAGGTTAATTATTCCAGAGGGGCGAGATAGAGCGCTGGTTTCAATAAATCTCCCTTAGCTCAGGAAACCCGTAGTTTGCGAAACCAGGCTGGGCGCCTACTGTTTTGGGTTGCCTGGGGTTAATCCCAAGTATAGCGAAGGCATATGACGTTGCGTTATGTGGTTCGTCCAGTGTGTGGCTCTCCCGTCGTTCATCAGGTTGAGGCAAGCCACAGATGTCGTTTATTCGCTTGAGAGGAGAAGTCCGGATCATCAGCCCGTAGAGTCCGATCATGGCCATGGGCTACCCCTTAGCCTTGATAGCTTTGGGGAAGAAACGATTTTAGATCGGTCTTGGTGCTGCGCCAAGATTCGACCGGCATCCGTTTCCTGGGCAGAAATTTACATTACTCCTAACTAGCCATCGGGCAGCTCTAAGTCGCTTTGGACTTGGGCACGGAAGGATTTATCCTTGGTCTCGGCACGGGGTCGAGGTTCGAGTTCGTGGTTATTTATACTCGGTCGCGCCGCGGGCCGACAACTCGAGTAGCATTGTCGGCTCCCGTGCTCGGGGTGCCAGTCATAGCTAGTGATGTTTGGACTCGATGTGGGGGCACCGGCTCCCGTGCTTGGGGGTCGATACGGCGATCGATGGATTACATGCCAGATGGTTGCTAGGACTAATCAAACATGTCATGCGCGGAATTAACACAAAGGAGATATGAAGCTGAACATCATTTCTACTAATAACTTTGGAAGTAATAGCCTTTACAATTCCTTGAGTTGCTAGAAAACAAAACATTGTTGGAAAGTGTAAACAATTGTGAACTAAGTTATGTAAAGTACCGGCGTAAATGTTCACTGTTCCATGCCCTTGGGAGTTCATCTCCATCCATGATTGCGAGTCTGAAAGATCCGTTGTTGAGCTTTCGTTGTATGGAGTACAGGCCTTCCCAACGAGGGGTGAGGTCGGTAGGTGGAGGAAAGACCCATTTCAAGACGAGGTCACCGACGTTGAGGTCCTTGCGGCGGACCTTGGAATTGAAATACTAGGCCACTCATCGCCATTTGGCCGGCGGCTCTGAGGTCAGCTTCGTTCCTTCTCTCTTCTAGCAAGTCGAGTGATCCCAGATGTAAATCTTGGTTTGTATTCGGGTCGAAGTAAGTGACTCGATGAGATGGAAGCTTGAGCTCGATGGGAATGACGGCTTCAGATCCGTGGATAAGGGCGAAAGGAGTGTGTCTGTTTGTTGTCTTGTGCGTGGTTCAGTAGGCCCATAGAGCTAAAGGAAGTTCATCCGCCCATATGCCCCCAGTCTTTTCCAGTCATTTCTTGATAATGGATTTGATGACCTTATTAACCGCGTTGACTTGCCCGTTGGCTTGGGGATGAGCCACCGTCGAAAATCTTTTTTCGATGCCACGTCACTGACAGAAAGCTTTGAACTTAGCGCTCTCGAACTGAGTGCTGTTGTCGGAAATGATAGCTTGAGGGACCCCATATCGAGTAATGATGTTGCGCACAACGAACTTGATCATCTTCTTGGTGGTGATTGTGGCAAGAGTTTCAGCCTCCGCCCATTTGGTAAAATAATCAACCGCCACGACAGCATATCGTTCCCTTCCTCCGGCCATTGGAAGAGTTCCAATGATGTCAATTCCCCACATGGAAAATGGTCATGGGCTAATCATTTGTGTCAACTCTGTAGGCAGGACCTTGGGATCTTTGATAAGCGCTGGCACTTGTCACCTTGCGAGCATAGTCTGCGGCATCTTGATCGAGCGCAGGCCAATAATAGCCATGTCTGAGTATTTTCCTGGCCAGAGTTTGTCCTCTAGTTTAGTCGTTACACTCACCTTCATGTACACTAGTGAGCACTCGAGCGGCATCGTCATGGGCTACGCATCTGAGCAACAGGACAGAGAAGCCTCTCCGGTAGAGCATCCCATCCATGAGAAGGTAGCGAGCTGATTGACGGGTGAGCGCTCGTCTTTCCTTTTAGCATTCTGGGAGGATTCCGTGTTGTAGGTAATTCTTGATCGGCGTCATCTAGGATTCAGGTTCGGACTCGACATTCATGGTCGCCTCAGTCTGTATTTTATACTTAGGGAGTTGAGCACTTCGACGGGGGTGAAACCCAAGAGTTGCGAGCCCTTGGAGCTTGCTAGCTTAGCTAGTGAATCTACTTTTTCATTCTGTTCTCGAGGAATGTATGAGATGACAAAGTGGTCGAAGTGAGTGAGTAATTCCTGAAGCTAGGTTAAATATAGGACGGGTCGTCCCACCTTCGCTTGATATTCTCCTTGCACCTGACAAACGATGAGTTGTGAATAAGAGAAAATTTGGACGGTCTTTAGTTTGAGCTCAATCGCAATTCTAAATCCGGCAATCAAGGCCTCATACTCCGCATCGTTGTTGGTAGCAAGGAAATTCAGTTTTAGTGCATAGTATATCAGGCGTTCTTTGGGAATGATGAGTACGACTCTGACCCTGGAGCATTTGCTGTTGGAGGAGCCGTTTATGAAAATTTTCCATTGAGTGTCTGGAGCTTCAGCTTTCTCTACAAGAGTCTCCTCAGGAGCTGTGAATTCTATGATGAAGTCAGCGAGGGATTGTCCGAGGATGGCCCGGGACAAAGGTTATCTCAAACTGGCTTAGTTCCATACTCCACTTTAGCAGCCGTCCAGATGCTTCTGGTCGCTGTAGGACCGGTCGTAATGGGTGATCGGTTAATACCTTTATATGATGAGACTGGATGTATGGTCGAAGCTTCCGAGAAGAAGTCAATAGACAGAACGCCAGCTTTTCCAGCTTCGAATAGTTCTTTTCTTCCTCATCAATCGTTTTCTTATGTAGTAGAAGGGTCATTGGATGCGGTTCTTGATGTGTACGAGTGCCGAGCTGATTTCCTGTACAGAAACAACCAAATAAACATATAAGTCCTTGTGATCCACGGGCTTAGATAAGATATCTAGTCTCTCTAAGTGATTCAGAAGGTCCTCGAATGCGGAAATGCATTCTTGGGTCCACTTGAATTTGTGTTTTCCTTTTCGAAGTAAATCGAAGAAACGAATGCACTTGTCGGTGGCTTTAGAGATGAAACGACTTAAAGCGGCGACCTTTCCATTTAAACTTTTTACATCCTTGATGTTCTTGGGGATTTGGATGTCCCGAATAGCTTGGATTTTCTGGGTTGGCTTCGATTCCCCAGGAATTGCGATGGAACCCAAGAATTTTCCCGAAGCGACTTCGAATGAGCACTTTAGAGGATTGAGTTTCATGTTGTATCAGCGAAGGATATCGAACATTTCAAAGAGGTCGTGGATATGGTCATTGGACGCTTTCGATTTGACCAACATGTCATCCATGTACACCTCCATAGACTTTCCAATTTTGTTTTTAAAGAGCCAATTAAGCATTCGTTGATAAGTGGCGCCGACATTCTTGAGGCCGGAGAGCATGACACGATAGAAGTACAGTCCAAGGTCGGTTATGAAAGAGGTATGATCTTGGTCATGAAGATTCATTGGGATCTGATTGTAGGCTGAATAGGCGTCCATGAAAGATAGTAGTTGGTATCCGGCGGTTGAGTCAACAAGTTGGTCGATCTTCGGGAGTGGGAATTTGTCCTTGGGACATGCCTTGTTCAAGTCGGAGAAGTCGACACACATCCGCCATTTACCGTTCGCTTTTTTGACCAGGACCAGATTGGAGGCCCATTCGGGATAGTCAGCTTCGCGGATGAAATTGCTGTTGAGTAGTCGGTCTACCTCTTCTTCGAGTGCTTTGGATCTTTCAGGTCCTAAGAAATGGTGCTTCTACTTAATTGGAGGCATTGTGGGATCGATGCTTAGAAAATGACAAGCAACAGCGGGATCGATGCCTTTCATGTCGGAGTGAGTCCACGTGAACACATCCAAAATTTCCTTCAAGAAATCTACAAGATCCTCTTTGATTGCGGGATGGAGTTGCGATCCTATTTTCAGCTCCCCTGATGGGTCGTTGGAATTAACCGGAACATCCACCGTAGGCTCAACTAGAGTAGCCTTTTCATATTCGGGCTCTTCATCCTTCCATGGGTCGAGATAATCGGAAAGACGGCAGTGACGCCTGAGCCAAGGCCCAGATGCCGCTGATTGCTATGCTAAGATATTTTTGGCGCAAGAAGGTGTAGGCACGGTTTTTACCTTGTCTTTATTGCATGCATTCTTCCATTCTATTGCATAACATACTCTAGCGCTTGCTTGGTTGCCTCTAACTGTTCCGATCCTGTTCTCTATCGGAAATTTCATTAGGAGAGACCATGGAGACATGCAGACCCGAAACTCTATGAGAAAAGGGCGTCCAAGGAAAGCGTTGTAGGGGAAATCGATGTCTATAACCATGAAAGTGAGAATTCAGACCAAGCATCGATCCCCCACCCCAGTTCCATAGGTAAATTGATCATTCCCACTGGGGAACTAGAAGCCCCATTAAAGCCGTTGATCGTGGCATTACATGGCTTTAAGTTATTTGTCTCCAACTTCATATGGTCGTAAGCCGCTTTCAAAATGATGTTGACCAAGCTTCCCAAGTCGATTAATACCTTTCGGACAGAAGCGGCACCGATCTGAGCTGTGATAACTAGTGGATCGGTGGTCGGATTTCCACCCTAGTGGAATCTCTTTTGCGGAAAACAATGTTGTCCCGCATGTTTTTTTTGATATTAGCTGGGACAGATTCGTTGGGGGCGGAGCAAGCTTCATAAGTAGCATGCTATATGGAACTCACATGTTCTTCCATTTTCCGAAAGTTGTGTGTGGGGTAAGGTCCGCCACATGTTGTGTTGATCATGATCCCTTGCCTTGGGTAAGATGGACCTGCAGCCGCCTTGGCGGTCGTCGTAGGTGCTGGTGCCAGAGGCTTTGAATTTGTTTCGGGAGGAAAGGGCTCCTGGACATATTGTGTAACACCCCACATCCTTTAGTGTCACTCACAAAGGGAATGCACTAAGTTATGTGGAGCATTTAGGGTAAAAGATGCAGATAAATTACAAGACAGACAAAATTAAAACAGCGGAAAATAAAACTTTACTTTATTGATAAAATAGTTTGTACAACAATTGTTTTCCAATATCAGAGTATCATCTGTCTTACAAAATAAAGAAGCATAAAATAACATTTATATTCCCCAATGTAGCATAAGCCAGCCATAGCAGCAGAAAAAGAGAGTCCAAAGCACTTTGTCAAAGAATCTTCGACTTGGGAAGAGTGACGGTCCAATCTAACCTGAGCTATATTATTCCCTCCTTAACTACCTTGGGGGGGGGGGGGGGAAACGGAAGAAAAGAAGACGAAAGAAAACTGGGTCATACATAAAGTCTGGTAAGTTCAGTTACTTCTAGCATGTGAACAAGGAAAAACAAAACGACATTAATTAACTTAATACAAGACAATACCATGATGATAGGGCCAACAAGATAGGATAAGATTAACACAAGATATGCTAAGACAAGATAAACTGGATATGCTTTAATACTTTCTCCGCTTCGCTATTAACCTGTTATTATGGTTTCTATGTCTCTGCACCACCTATCTAGTGTCCCAACTAGTAATCTGTCTAAAATGATAACGCGATCCCAATCCCAGTAATTGTGGTTGCCTTTAGGCGTACATTTATTATTTATTACCTAGATCTAATCTAGGGTTTTATATCAAAGTGCTTCCTAGATTCCACGCGGCTTATCTAATGTTTCACAGATTCAGGGTTTATGCCACCTAGGTCCAACTAGGGATTACGCTACCTGTCGAACGATGCCCCTAGTCTAGGACGCACTACGTAGAGTGGTATATGTTCCTAGCCTTTCCCCACATATGTGTCGCGAATCGTTTATCGCTGTCTAGATGCACATGTCCTGAAATGTGCGACCCGAGTCCCGTGGCAGGGCTATTCTAGAAACACGGAACTCGGTCGGGAGCTTTCAGATATCTGCCGATGCAGATGCTAAGGTCTGTTTTTCCAGTGGCTATGGTTCCACCTGACCCCTCCCTCAACTAATGAAAGGCCACCCTTGAAAAATTGAGAACTATACGCAGGCCCTCTATGCCCCCACTGTCTTATGGCCATCCTCACCCGTAACTAGATAGCAAGTATATGGTCTTTTGGAGTTCTCCGCCTTTCCGCTTTACGTATCTCGACTAACTCAAGATGGTAGGTAGACGACGAGTTGCTATCACAGGGCTACTGGTCTCGCCGAATCACGCTGGTCCACCATAGTCTTTAGGTTGCCTTAAATTGCAACCAAGGCATACCCTTGGTTCTCCTAACGCAGACCTTAACCTCTGTGAGCCCAGGAGGATCATCTGCAGCCTCACAGAGGGATACCAAGAGTACCCTCACGTCCCCTCGAAGCCTCGGGCTTTGTAACCCAATTCGTTGGAGCCTTCTTTAAGATCAGATGGACGTTCGCTCCTCCTCCTGTTATACTAAGAATTACTACTTAGTTTTCCTAACTAAGGTTTACCACTTAGTTTCCTAAATCATCGTTTTCTTAACTAAGGTTTACCACTTAGTCCTTTTAACTAAGGTTTACTACTTAGTTCTCTTTCTCGTCAAGTTGGATTGGTTAAGTGTCATTAGTCGATACAAGTTAACTTAACCTATTCATTTGTCATGTTAAACTAGTTAAGTGTTACCAATAATTCACGTTAACTTAACCCTACCAGCATCAAGTTATATTGGTTAAGTATCTACTTAACCCTACCCATTCAACTTGTATTAGTTAAGTGTTCCTTTTTAACTTAACCTTGCCTATCTGTTTTAACTAACATGTTATAACGGTTAAGTGTTCCCTTAGTTAACTTAACCCTAACATTGGTTTGATTAACATGTTCTAATGGTTAAGTATTGTCCCTTCATGTTTTTAACTTAACCTTATTCATTTATCACACTCTGATGGTTAAGTGTTCAAGCTTACTTAACCCTACGGCCTAGTCCAGCTAACATATTAAATTGGCTAAGTGTATTAAATTTACTTAACCCCAACCTCTAGTCTAGTTAGCATGTTAAATTGGCTAAGTGTATTAACTTTACTTATCCCCACCCTCTAGTCTAGTTAACATGTTAAATTGGCTAAGTGTATTGAATTTACTTAACCCCACTTTCTAGTCTGGTTAACATATTAAATTGGCTAAGTGTTTTTCTTAGTTACTTAACCCCTACAAATCTTGTCTTGTTACCATGTTAAGTTGGTTATAAGTGTTCTAGTTAACTTAACCCTATCGTTCTAACTTAACTATGTTAAGTTGGTTAAGTGTTCCTATGGACTTAACCCTCCCATTCTAGCTTAACTGTGTTAAGTTGGTTAAGTGTTCTTATGGACTTAACCCTCCCATTCTAGCTTAACTTTAATTGTCTTATTAAAGCACCAGCCACTCACATTAGACAGGTATTGTTGTGGCTGCCGGTATGCCGGTTGGTTCCGGGCAGTCTTACGCCACAACTCAGTCTAACCTCGGGCCTTTATCGGGCTCAATGCCTTAACCTTCCACATTGGATAGGTATTGTTGTGATCACTGGACAGCCGGGCGGGTCCGGGCAGGTTTACATCACAACTCAATCCAACCTCGGGTTAAGCATGTTCGTATTGTCTAAATTTACTTTTCTCATTTAGGATAAATTCTATAAGTAAATTTTCCCTAATTTACTTATTCCATTATTACTCTTTTAATATACATTGTCAACATTTATTATTATGGCCCATTTTCCCTATATATCATATTTATAGTTTTTGGTATGTAAATTATACCAAATTAAGTGTCACTAACCATGATTATTCTAAACATGACAATTACTCACAATTATGACTAAATTCAAAATTTGTGCTAATATAATTATTATGCCAAATTATCTTTAATTGACCCAATTCTGATTTAACATCCTAATTTACAGTTTATGGCAAGACTAGAATTATTATCCTAGTTTACCGTTTACGCCTAAAACTTAGCTTACTTGCCAATACTAAATTTAATATGTCAAATTACATATTCCATAATTCATGTCAAATTTTCAAATTTGCGTTCTAGTGAACATGCCATAATACATGTTCTAAATTATGTCAATCATAATTATGTTAATGTTCTACATTGTGCCAATTTCCAAGTTTACAACCATGTTTAAGTCAAATTTATGAATTGCCCAAATGGTATTCCCATCGTTCGTGTAATCGTGATTTCATCCTAGATTATAGATAAATCTAGATTCGTGGATAAAAAGGGGATGAACCAAAATGCCATGAAAAGATAGACATAATGACTGGCAGAAGATGATAATTCACTAATCACAGATCTAACAAATTACACTGAATAAATTGATTAAAGCATCGAAGGCCTATAGATCTGATAATATTATGACATAAAAAGGGTTGAACAAATAACATAGGTTCAAGTATATGGGTAGATCTAACTTAATAGATAAATTCCCATAATCAGGATCCAAGGATAAATAAGAATAAAATGAATTAATAATCAAGTTTAGATCCAATCTCACAGCCATAATCCTAGGCAATAATATCATGTTCATGAATCATAGGTAATTATCCACTATTGTCCTTGTCATAGTCATAGGCATTGGTTTATGCTCCTAGTCAAAGGCTTATGTTCATAGTCAAAGGCTTATGGTCATAGTCAAAGGCTTATGATTTAAAAGGCTACAGTTCCATAGTCATAATCTTAAGCATTGGCAATTTAGTCACAATGTGTTCTAGGCCATAATCAAGAATCAGATCCAAAGTCATAAACAAGCACAGATTCAATGAAATGATAAGGCATATTTCTTATATTCTTTTAATTTCATGTCACAAATAGAAAATGCGTTCAAATCTAAAAAGTAACTGACTTACATTGATTGGATCTAGAAAAGAATAGAAAGATAGCATTGCTTGAAGCCGTTGAATCTTTACTTGAATCCTAACTTGTTTTGAATCTTCTCTTGAAAGACTTGAGCAGGATATCCTCGTCTTGATTTATATTTTATTTTAATCTACTTATTTAGATTTAGAGGAAGAAGAAGAAGCCATGTCCATCAAGAATTTGTGCAGCATAAGGTTAGAGAAGAATGGTGCAAAGAGAAGGAGACTAGGGGCTGTTTATATAGGATTGCAAGTTAATTTGAGCCGTCAATGAAGCCAAGGTTAATCAAAGCCATCCGTTCTAAAGAGAATCCAATTATGTTCACAATTACTTTCTTAATGTACATTATTAACATTTATTATTAAATTTGTATGCACATTAGATACATCCCCCCTTTACACATTTATTATTAAATTTGTATGCACATTAGATACATCTCCCCTTTACACATTTATTATTAAATTTGTATGCACATTAGATACATCTCCCCTTTACACATTTATTATTAAATTAGTAATTTTAGTGTTAACAGAAATACAGGGTGTTACATTCTCCCCTCCTTAAAGGATTTCGACCCCGAAATCTTCAAGTCAAGAAGAATGTAAATCCTACCATCCAATCATACATCTACTCAACCATCAAACACAGGCATCCATTGTCCTTAAAGACCTCTAATGCTTGTATGTTCATATGCATAGTGTGTGTACATGTCTTTATCTAATGCAAAATCAGGCGGTCTACCGATTCAGTTGACCTCCTTAATGCAAATCATGTCAGTGCCATGCGTCCAATATGTATGCAAATCCTAATGATACATATTATTTTTATATGAGTGCACAATCATTCAATCAAATGCGACATCCATATGATAACACATTAAGTTCAATTCATAAACAAATACGTATATGTAAATGAAATATGAAGGCGTCTGAGCTGATCTAGTGCCTAATACGTGTGTATATGCATTCACGAGCAACCACTAGCAACCATTCGCAACCATCAACCATAACATGTTTCAAATACATGTTTACATCCAAAAGGGTTTCTACCTAAGGATCGATGATACGTCCTAGAGGATATACCTTAAAAGCTAGAAATTAGTATGCATAGAATTCCTAAAAAAAGGAATCAAGGATATACCCTTAAGAAAAAGGGTATGAGGCGTGTATGCCTTATCTTCAATCTCCCGTATCACGTCTTCTTGAGCTTTACTCAAATGTACCTTAACAGATTCAACTTCACGATTGCGAAGTTTCTTGACCTCCATTTCCAAAATAAACAAATGTCAACCATGATACTGAGTGTATATACTAGGATGATCAGAGGTCTCTCCTCTTAGCTTATCCATCATGCCATAACTATGAGGGTCAAAAGGTCACTACGTACTTTTTACCTCTCTTAAGGTTAGTCCTTCTCTATATAGAGCACCTGCCACAACTATTCATCTCTCAAGCAAACCATCCTAGTCGAACTCGACATCCCTCAAGTACAAGCCCCAAAGGCCTAAACCAATATCAGACAAGCACCCGAGGAATGCCTCTTTCAAAGTTGGACGATCTATGTGAGATGATCTAAGTAAAAACAACCAAACACTTGAGCACTAGTTGGGATCTTTTACTATACAAGTACTAAGGTGCAGAGACTCAATTATGGAAGCAAATATGAACAAATGCGAAGTGCTAAAACCAAAAGAAAGAGTACAAACAGAAAAGCTAGACTCTTCCAACAGAACTTTACTACCTTTCTCCTAGGTACGCTTAGTGGTGAAAGCATGTACTTTCCCTTCTGAAAATCTTGTCCTTTGTTCTTAATTATATGCCTTATTCTGCCATAGTAAAGATACTTCCTCTTGCCTTAGGTTTTATAATCCCTTCCTCCTTCGTGAGCCAAGTCTACATCCATGAATTCCTCATCCTTGGGTTGTGCTCCTTAGCAAAACTCCTCATCCTCTTTCGTGTGTAATCATGTTGACAAATCTCTCGAAAGCTGCCTCCATCGTACAGAAAACCCTACTAAGCTTGAAAGAAAACTAGCCGCAGGTGAAACTACTACGGTTATAGTTGGAAGTCGGGCACTACTTCGCCCTTCGATGAGGTTACCTCCCAGAAAGCCAGGAGCCCAGAGACTCAAGAAAGAAGGGGACAAGAATTCAAACAGAGAATCAGAAGATAGTGCGTATGGCTTTTGGGGAATATGCCTTTAAAACAAAACTTTTCTTTTGAAAATGCTTCTTTTAAAACTGTTTGAAAATAATATTTTTTTTCAAATCTTTTATCTGATCCGGTAACCTTCAGCTCTGATACCACGTGTAACACCCCACATCCTTTAGTGTCTCTCACAAAGGGAATGCACTAAGTTCTGTGGAGCATTTAGGGTAAAATATGCAGATAAATTACAAGACAGACAAAATTAAAACAGCGGAAAATAAAACTTTACTTTATTGATAAAATAGTTTGTACAACAATTGTTTTCCAATATCAGAGTATCATCTGTCTTACAAAATAAAGAAGCATAAAATAACATTTATATTCCCCAATGTAGCATAAGCCAGCCATAGCAGCAGAAAAAGAGAGTCCAAAGCACTTTGTCAAAGAATCTTCGAGCTTGGGAAGAGTGACGGTCCAATCTAACCTGAGCTATACTATTCCCTCCTTAACTACCTGGGGGGGGGGGGGGGGGGGACGGAAGAAAAGAAGACGAAAGAAAACTGGGTCAGACATAAAGTCTGGTAAGTTCAGTTACTTCTAGCATGTGAACAAGGAAAAACAAAACGACATGAATTAACTGAATACAAGACAATACCACGATGATAGGGCCAACAAGATAGGATAAGATTAGCACAAGATATGCTAAGACAAGATAAACTGGATATGCTTTAATACTTTCTCCGCTTCGCTATTAACCTGTTATTATGGTTTCTATGTCTCTGCACCACCTATCTAGTGTCCCAACTAGTAATCTGTCTAAAATGATAACGCGATCCCAATCCCAGTAATTGTGGTTGCCTTTAGGCGTACATTTATTATTTATTACCTAGATCTAATCTAGGGTTATATATCAAAGTGCTTCCTAGATTCCACGCGGCTTATCTAATGCTTCACAGATTCAGGGTTTATGCCACCTAGGTCCAACTAGGGATTACGCTACCTGTCAAACGATGCCCCTAGTCTAGGACGCACTACCTAGAGTAGTATATGTTCCTAGCCTTTCCCCACGCATGTGTCGCGAATCGTTTATCGCTGTCTAGATGCACATGTCCTGAAATGTGCGACCCGAGTCCCGTGGCAGGGCTATTCTAGAAACACGGAACTCGGTCGGGAGCTTTCAGATATCTGCCGATGCAGATGCTAAGGTCTGTTTTTCCAGTGGCTATGGTCCTACCTGACCCCTCCCTCAACTAATGAAAGGCCACCCTTGAAAAATTGAGAACTATACGCATGCCCCCTACGCCCCACTGTCTTATGGCCATCCTCACCCATAACTAGATAGCAAGTATATGGTCTTTTGGAGTTCTCCGCCTTTCCGCTTTACGTATCTCGACTGACTCAAGATGGTAGGTAGACGACGAGTTGCTATCACAGGGCTACTGGTCTCGCCGAATCACGCTGGTCCACCCTAGTCTTTAGGTTGCCTTAAATTGCAACCAAGGCATACCCTTGGTTCTCCTAACGCAGACCTTAACCTCTGTGAGCCCAGGAGGATCATCTACAGCCTCACAGAGGGATACCAAGAGTACCCTCACGTCCCCTCGAAGCCTCGGGCTTCGTAACCCAATTCGTTGGAGCCTTCTTTAAGATCAGATGGACGTTCACTCCTCATCGTGTTATACTAAGAATTACTAGTTAGTTTTCCTAACTAAGGTTTACCACTTAGTTTCCTGAATCATCGTTTTCTTAACTAAGGTTTACCACTTAGTCCTTTTAACTAAGGTTTACTACTTAGTTCTCTTTCTCGTCAAGTTGGATTGGTTAAGTGTCATTAGTCGATACAAGTTAACTTAACCTATTCATTTGTCATGTTAAACTGGTTAAGTGTTACCAGTAATTCACGTTGACTTAACCCTACCAGCATCAAGTTATATTGGTTAAGTATTTACTTAACCTTACCCATTCATCTTGTATTGGTTAAGTGTTCCTTTTTAACTTAACCTTGCCTATCTGTTTTAACTAACATGTTATAACGGTTAAGTGTTCCCTTAGTTAACTTAACCCTAACATTGGTTTGATTAACATGTTCTAATGGTTAAGTATTGTCCCTTCATGTTTTTAACTTAACCCTATTCATTTATCACACTCTAATGGTTAAGTGTTCAAGCTTACTTAACCCTACGGTCTAGTCCAGCTAACATATTAAATTGGCTAAGTGTATTAAATTTACTTAACCCCAACCTCTAATCTAGTTAGCATGTTAAATTGGCTAAGTGTATTAACTTTACTTATCCCCAACCTCTAGTCTAGTTAACATGTTAAATTGGCTAAGTGTATTGAATTTACTTAACCCCCACTTTCTAGTCTGGTTAACATATTAAATTGGCTAAGTGTTTTTCTTAGTTACTTAACCCCTACAAATCTTGTCTTGTTACCATGTTAAGTTGGTTAAGTGTTCTAGTTAACTTGACTCTATCGTTCTAACTTAACTGTGTTAAGTTGGTTAAGTGTTCCTATGGACTTAACCCTCCCATTCTAGCTTAACTGTGTTAAGTTGGTTAAGTGTTCTTATGGACTTAACCCTCCAATTTTAGCTTAACTTTAATTGTCTTATTAAAGCACCGACCACTCACATTAGACAGGTATTGTTGTGGCTGCCGGTACGCCGGTTGGTTCCGGGCAGTCTTACGCCACAACTCAGTCTAACCTCGGGCCTTTATCGGGCTCAATGCCTTAACCTCCCACATTGGATAGGTATTGTTGTGATCACTGGACAACCGGGTGGGTCCGGGCAGGTTTACATCACAACTCAATCCAACCTCTGGTTAAGCATGTTCGTATTGTCTAAATTTACTTTTCTCATTAAGGATAAATTCCATAAGTAAATTTTCCCTAATTTACTTATTCCATTATTACTCTTTTAATGTACATTATCAACATTTATTATTATGGACCATTTTCCCTATATATCATATTTATAGTTTTTGGTATGTAAATTATACCAAATTAAGTGTCACTAACCATGATTATTCTAAACATGACAATTACTCACAATTATGACTAAATTCAAAATTTGTGCTAATATACTTATTATGCCAAATTAACTTTAATTGACCCAATTCTGATTTAACATCCTAATTTACAGTTTATGGCAAGACTAGAATTATTATTCTAGTTTACCATTTACGCCCAAAACTTAGCTTACTTGCCAATACTAAATTTAATATGTCAAATTACATATTCCATAATTCATGTCAAATTTTCAAATTTGCGTTCTAGTAAACATGCCATAATACATGTTCTAAATTATGTCAATCATAATTATGTTAATGTTCCACATTATGCCAATTTCCAAGTTTACAACCATGTTTAAGTCAAATTTATGAATTGCCCAAATCGTATTCCCATCGTTCGTGTAATCGTGATTTCATCCTAGATTATAGATAAATCTAGATTCGTGGATAAAAAGGGAATGAACCAAAATGCCATGAAAAGTTAGACATAATGACTGGCAGAAGATGATAATTCACTAATCACAGATCTAACAAATTACACTGAATAAATTGATTAAAGCATCGAAGGCCTATAGATCTGATAATATTATGACATAAAAATGGTTGAATAAATAACATAGGTCCAAGTATATCGGTAGATCTAACTTAATAGATAAATTCCCATAATCAAGATCCAAGGATAATTAAGAATAAACTGAATTAATAATCAAGTTTAGATCCAATCTCACAGTCATAATCCTAGGCAATAATATCATGTTCATGAATCATAGGTAATTATCCACTATTGTCCTTGTCATAGTCATAGGAACTGGTTTATGCTCCTAGTCAAAGGCTTATGTTCATAGTCAAAGGCTTATGGTCATAGGCAAAGGCTTATGGTTTCAAAGGCTACAGTTCCATAGTCATAATCTTAAGCATTGGCAATTTAGTCACAATGTGTTCTAGGCCATAATCAAGAATCCGATCCAAAGTCATAAATAAGCACAGATTCAATGAAATGCTAAGGCATATTTCTTATATTCTTTTAATTTCATGTCACAAATAGAAAAGGCCTTCAAATCTAAAAAGTAACCGACTTACATTGATTGGATCTAGAAAAGAATAGAAAGATAGCGTTGCTTGAAGTCGTTGAATCTTTACTTGAATCCTAACTTGTTTTGAATCTTCTCTTGAAAGACTTGAGCATGATATCCTCGTCTTGATTTATATTTTATTTTGATCTATTTATTTAGATTTAAAGGAAGAAGAAGAAGACATGTCCATCAAGAATTTGTGCAGCATAAGGTTAGAGAAGAATGGTGCAAAGAGAAGGAGACTAGGGGGCTGTTTATATAGGATTGCAAGTTAATTTGAGCCGTCGATGAAGCCAAGGTTAATCAAAGCCATCCGTTCTAAAGAGAAGCCAATTATGTTCACAATTACTTTCTTAATGTACATTAATAACATTTATTATTAAATTTGTATGCACATTAGATACATCCCCCCTTTACACATTTATTATTAAATTTGTATGCACATTAGATACATCTCCCCTTTACACATTTATTATTAAATTTGTATGCACATTAGATACATCTCCCCTTTATACATTTATTATTAAATTTGTATGCACATTAGATACATCTTCCCTTTACACATTTATTATTAAATTTGTATGCTCATTAGATACATCTCCCCTTTACACATTTATTATTAAATTAGTAACTTTAGAGTTAACAGAAATACGGGGTGTTACATATTACTCGAGTCATTTCCCACGAATAAGCTTCCCGGTTGCGTCCCTGAGCTGGCGGCACTCATTGATATCGTGTCCGAATACATCGTGGTATCGACAGTACCTCTCAATATTTTTCTCGCGGTCAGTTGATTTTATGATGCTCGGCTTCTTGTATGGCAGCGTGTTGCATGTCTCCAAGTTAATTGTTTCTAAGTCTTCGTTTAATGGGGTGTAGGTCTCGAAGGTCCGGTGATGACTGGGTTTTCTCGGCTCTGTTGGGGCCTGACTGTTGTTTCGGCCACCCGGCCTACCGTCGTTTGGTTTTTTCCTATAGGGACCTGCCCTTTGTTCTGGTCAAAGGGCTCCCCGACTTGTTTTCCTCTAAGGTTGTTATTTGCGGTGTTCGCTTGGAGCTTATTGGGATGACTTGTGGCAAAGAGCTGGTTGCGTCTTGCCTTCTCTTGACATAAATACTGATACGCCTTCTCATAGAAGGCATCGAGGCTTTTTGGCTGCTTCCGATCGATCCATGCCCCGAATTCGGAAGTAGAGAGGACACCTTTGGCTAACTGAAAGAGTATGGTGCGAGGGTCGGATCCTCGACCTCCACGAGGGCAATGTTGAAATGGGAGAGGTAGCACTTGAGCGACTTAGCGGGTCCTTGGTATAGGTTGGAAAAAGTAAGGGCGTTTTTTGAAGTCGGGATATGCGTCCGGAATTGCTTGACTAGTTCTGTAGCTAGCTGGCTGAAGTTGTTGATAGAATCGAGTGAAAGGCGAGAGAACCAAAGTAAAGTGGTCCCTGATAAGAAGACTGGGAATCACTTGGATTTGACTGGATCGTTGCCCCAGCTCGAGTCCATTTGCCATTCATATCGATTCAGGAAGGCACAGGGATCGGTGGTGTCGTCGTAAGCGGCATCTGTGGCTTGCTGAAGCGTCGCGGCCACTCGGCCTCATTTACCCTCCTTGTGAAGGGATTACGCCCAAAATGGCCTTCCACGAGTCTTGCACATTCCCTCGCATCTCCCTCATGATCCTTCAGACCATGTTAGGAAGGTAAGTTGGATGGGGGTCTGCCATTGGGACCCATGGGTGTTGGCGAGGTTCCGAAATTCTGTTGCGAGGACGTCTTCTATAATGGATGTCCGGATCGTCTTCTTCCATGTCCTCGACATCTATAATCAAATCCTGGTGCGGAGCGGGCTGATGCGGATGCTGTTCCGGAAAAGCGCGGACCGTGGGAATGGTAGGTCCATCGTCTTCATGGGTGACCGTTGGGTTTTGTCGAGGAAGGGGTTGGTTTGTCGGACCCGATCCATCATTGATGATCAAGCAAGAGCGATCCCAGCATTGCGCCCCCTCACTATATGTGACTGTAGTTCAGTCACCATTGTCGTTTCCATTGCCATTGGCGTAGCCATTGCCGTTATCGAGGGTATTGTAACACCCCGTATTTTCTGTGAACTTAAGAATTACAAATCTAAGTGTAATTAAAATATAAAATAAGAATCAGGGAAAACGGGTTGCGCCATTGCGTTCGTCTCGAAATTATGCTTGAAAACGAGTCCGAGTTTGTGAGAATCGGAGTCTGTATGACCAAGTTATGGCCCTCCAAAGTTTCAGAAATATTCAGAGTTCAAAACAGCTCGAATTCGAATTCAAAATTCGAATTTCAAACGCAGAACAGACTGGCGGGAAATTTCCCGCCCAGACCCAGGTCGACTGGGGAGTCGACTGGGCAGTCGACCCCCCAGACCAGGTCGACTGGGCAGTCGACCTGGGTGTCGACCTGGTCCCCGAGCCCATTTTTGGGCCAGTGTTCGTTCTGATGTTTCCAGTCCGATTTCTGTCCAGATACATCTGCCTAAACCTATTTAAACAGCCCCAAACCTAGCCTTCTCTACACACAATTCTGTTCTGCTTCTGCTCTACCTCTGTTCTAAATAAAAATAAAAATGGCGTCGCTACTCTGCTGGAATCAAAACTAGATGCTAATCAACATCAACCTAATCAACTCAATTCAAACTAGAGATTAAAGCTTCTGCAACGATTCTACAACAATTAAAGTTCTTTCTTTAATCCAACCAAGGCAAGTGCAGTTATTTTCTGATATAAACTTTAATCATAATTGTGACATGATTGTAAATCTGAATTTGAGATTGTGTATGTTCTGTTCTGATCTATTTTATTCTGTATCTCTTCTTCTTTCTGTTTTATAGCCAGGCTACTACGAGCCTGCGCCAATCTCCTAAGAACGCACGAACGCTAAAATGTTTGGGACAAATAATGAATGTGGCCTAATTGGACATGGCTAATCTGTGACTGATTTAAGAAAAAGGACATAGGTTGTAAACTAGATTTAGATCTATGCATATTCTGTGAATTGGAAGAAGAGGAACCATGGTATGTTAACATGTGACTTGAGACATTGGACATAACGCATATTTTGAATTATGATCTGTTATAACTAGATTGTTGGGTATATCGTTTATACAACAATTCATGATTTGGGATAAAAAGAGAATACGACTTAGGTGTGAAGATCTATATTAAGATTTGATAACTGTTAAATGTGAATAACACCTAAGTAGAAGATTTTTGAATATATGACATGCATTGAAATCGATGGCTATATTTGGTATAATTTATATGTGAATCTTTTGTACTAGACAAGTTGAACTAAATTGGGACATGTAAATTTTGACCATAATCTATGACATGTAAATTCAATGCAAACGTGGGGTATATGATCAAAGTGTGAATCATTACAACTATTTAGGCATGAAAACTTAGGCCAAATTTATAATTAGGCAAGATATGTTTGTGAAATTTTAAGGAATGATTAAATCTGTTATATTTGCCTAATTTGCTAGTTCTGCTATATTTGCCTAATCTGCTAGTTCTGTTATATTGCCTAATCCATTAGTTTTGTTATATTGCTTAATCTGCTAGTTTTGCTCTACTTCCTAGTCTGCTAGATCTGTTCATCTGCCAAATCTGTCATCTGCTAAGTCTGCTGAAAATGCCAAAGCTGTTATATGCTAAATCTGCTAAATTACTTAATCTGCTGAATCCGTTAAGTCGCCTAATCTGCGAAAATCTGTTATCTGCTATATCTGTTAAGTTGATATATTCAGTCTGTTATTGACATAATCTGAATTGGCTATAGTTATGAATAATTGACATGTATATTAGGTGTGGGCATAAATGGTAAATTATTAATTAATTGGCCGCAAAGACGAACATGGCTAACTCGAAGTTAGAATGAGTTTGCGGCGTAATCCTGCCCGGAACCGCCCGACACATCCAGTGGCCGCAAACAATAGGTTATAATGTGAGAAGTTAGTCATAATATGCTTAGACATGAGGTTAGGTCTGGCTTGTGGCAGAAGTCTGCCCGGAACCGCCCGGCCCATCCAGCGGCCACAAGCTAGCGACCTAATGTGAGAGGTCTGTGCATTAATAATTAATTAATGAAAATCTGAGATAAATATGATGTCTAAAACATGTCGGGCGGATAGGGTTAAACCCACTAGACTGATGAATTTAATAAATCTGTTCCGTGAATCTGTAGGCCTAATTACAAAGTTAGACAAATCTGTAAGTCTGCTAATCTGTAACTGGTTAATCGATAAGTGTGTTAAATCTGTATATCTGATCCGTTAGTCTGAAAACTTGTCTGTGAACTAGTTGATTTTAATTCTGTATGTCTAAACTTGTAAACAAGTTAATCTGAAATCTGTTAGTCTGGGGACACAAGGATAGGAAGGGAATTACTTGTGTCATCTGTTGTTTGGGACCCATATTAGTCAGTAACCCTTTCTGGTATCAAAACTTTGACCCAACAGTAGGTAGGGTCCGGGCACGCTTACTGAACTAATTATAAGAGGTTCATTCTGATAATGGCGAAGGGTGTTGATGGTGCGTTCCAACTGGGTCATGTGCGTGTATGGATCCCAGTCTGCCTCTGAGGATGTAAGACGTCGTGACATCTATAAATAGATCTGTGCCAATTGGTTGTCACTTTAGGGAGTGATACACCCTACTGTGGGGCTGACACATGGTATTTATGTATTAGGGAGCCGATCGCTTGGGGTAGGGTTTTAGGGTACACTAAGTTCTATCTGTTTCTGTTGGTACCGTCTGTTTCTGTTGGGTGGCAACACCCGTCTGTTTCTACGTGGTACCGTCTGTTCGGGTGGTAAAGGCCCAATTACTAGTGTACACCTAATTCTACATTCTGTTTCCGTAGGGATTAATCTGACTGTTTCTGTTCGGGTGGTAAAGGCCCATTATTAATATTCTGTTTCTGTCTGTTTCTGTTCGGGTGGTGAAAGCCCATTATCAGCATTCTGCTTCTGTCTGTTTCTGTTGGGGTGGTAAAGGCCCATTACTAGCATTCTCTTCTGTGGAAATTATCCTGTACCTGTTTCTGTTTCAGTTTAGACATTAGGGTGACACCTAATTCTGTTATACTAGTATTAGTGCAGAGAAGTGTAAAGCAATAGCTTATATCATTCTGTTCTTCTGTTATATCTGTTACATCTGTACTGTTATCTCTCATCCAGTTTTATTTTCATGTCATGTTATTATTATCTGTTCATAACTGAAAATCACTGGACTTGCCAGACTTTTTGTCTGACCCTTGTTGTTTCGCCTCCTTTCTTCCGTTCCCCCCCCCAGGTTTTTCAAAAGGGAGTACTCTAGCTTGATCCAGATTTCTTCCGCTTGAAGTGCTTAAAGTATGGCTTGTCTTCTTCTGTGGGGATTATGATTTTAAACTATGCATTCTGAAGGCTTTTGTACAAGACTGATATTTTGTACTTGAATTCTGATATTGTGATTTGAAAGGATGTAACCAAGCTTATTTCGGTTTCTGTTGTAATAAAGTTATAAATTTTTCAAGTACTGTTTTATCTGTCTTGTAAGTTTCTGTTCTGTTTACTAAAATGCTCCACCAAAGTTAAGGCATTCCCTTTGTGAGTGACCTTAATGGAGGTGGGGTGTTACACTTGGTATCAGAGCCGAAGATTACCAGATTGGGTAAAGTTTTTGAAAACTATTTTCAAAAAGATTTTGAAAGGAAGTATTTTCAAAAATAAAGCTTATTTTGATAAACATGATCCCCAAGAGCCATTTATCTTTCCTTCAGTCCTTTTTGTATTGAATCTTTCCTTTTTTGTTTCAACATGTCTGAAGCATCTGAGATACCAGAGGGTGTTCATGTACCCGGTTGGTTTCGTCAATATCTTGAGGCTAGGACCGCCGCCGCAGTTCCTGCAAATGATCCCCCTCCTCCGCCCCCTCCTCGTGCAATTTCTTTCTCAAAGATCTGTAGATATTTTAGGGCCATGGGTGGGAAGGATTTCAAGGGAACTGAATCAGTCGTAGAAGCGAGGAACTGGCTCAAAGAAACCGAGGATCTATTCGTTATCTTCGAGGTGGACGATAGGCAGAAGGTACAGTTGGCGGTATGGCTGCTCAAAGACGAAGCTTCCTATTGGTGGGAAGTCACTAACGCCGAGAGGCCAGTTGAAACATGGATGGATTTCAGAACAAGGTTTGAGACAAAATTCCTCTCGCAAGCTGAACGAAGTCTACAACTGGAAAAGTTCTTATCTCTTAAGCAAGGAAGTATGACGGTCAAGGAATACGTCAACCACTTCAACCAACTGGCTAGGTTCGGATTGGATTTAGTCAACACTCAGCATAAAAAGGCTCTCCGCTTTGTTAAAGGATTGAACGAGCCACTGCACAGCCTAGCCATGACCCATGTACCCATGGGAGCGACTTACGAGAAATTGGTGGACATGGCACTGCTGCACGAGGAAGACAAGGGCCCGAAAGAGATAAAGAAGGAATAACCACAGAATAAGAAAGCATGGCCCAAAAAGGAAACACAAAAGAAGGATGAGAAGTCTGAAGATAAGAAGGGGGAAAAGTGCTTTACTTGTGGAAGCTCGACTCATCTGAACAAGGATTGCAGAAAAAGGAAGTGCACTTGCTTCAACTGTGGTGAGATGGGACACTTCACTAGGGACTGCCCGAAGAAACGAGGGCAAGGGCAGAGGGCAGAACCCACTTATGGAGGACAGGCGAATGCTCAAGGGACTGGTAGATAGGGTAGAAATAAGAAAATTTAAGTAGAAGGTTTAATTTTCTTATCTGATTGTTGAGTTAAAACCCTTTCTGATTCTGGCATTTTGATTCTGTAATCGATACTCTGCACTTTAATACTAGTATTGTTTCTGATTCCGCTATAGACCCAAATCCATAAGGGTTATGACTCATCTGTTTGTGATTGGGGTTTGAGAGATACTCGTGTTAGGCGTCAAGTAGGACGCATACATTCTGGGACTTATCATGCTTAGTTTCCTAAGAATCATTCGGTAATCTGATCTATACCAGTAATCTGTAAATATCTGAATATTTCTGATAAGGTTAATATTTACAGTTTTGACATTATCTAAAGAGGGCAATCCTCTGGGTGTCAATCTGATGTTGGTTTCGATCTTCGGGGCCGGTACTTAGGACCCATGTCTAATGGGAACCAAGTTTTTGTTTTATCTGTACTCGCTTCCATCATTCGACTGTATCCTATCGATCGAATCTTCGAACTTTAGGTAGAAACTATTGGGTGTAAACATGTGTTTGAGACATGTTATGTTTGATGGTTGCAAGTGGATGCAAGTGGTTGCTAGTGGTTGCTCGTGGATGCATATACACACACTAGGCACTAGATCGGCTCGAAAACACTCTCATACTGCATATGGATGTGTGAGCATTTTCAATTTTTGTGGATGAAATATGATTGACTCAGCACATGGATGTTGCATATGGCTGAATGGTTGTGCACTCATATAGAAATGATATGTATCGAGTAGGAAAATTGCATACATGTTGGACTCATGGCACTGGCATAATTCGCATTAAGGAGGTCAACTGAATCAGTGGACCGCCAGATCTTTGCATTAGATAAGGAACATATACACACACCTTTGCATATGTTCATACAACATTAGAAGTTTCTAAGGACAATGGACGCCAGTGATTGATGATTGAGTAGATGGATGTTGGATGGTAGGACACATTCTTCTTAACTTGAAGATTTCGGGGACGAAATCCTTTAAGGAGGGGAGAATGTAACACCCCGTATTTTCTGTGAACTTAAGAATTAAAAATCTAAGTGTAATTAAAATATAAAATAAGAATCAGGGAATATGGGTTGCACCATTGCGTTCGTCTCGAAATTCTGCTTGAAAACGAGTCTGAGTTTGTGAGAATCGGAGTCCGTATGACCAAGTTATGGCCCTCCAAAGTTTTAGAAATATTCAGAGTTCAAAACAGCTCGAATTCGAATTCAAAATTCGAATTTCAAACGCAGAACAGACTGGGCAGGAAATTTCCCGCCCAGACCCAGGTCGACTGGGGAGTCGACTAGGCAGTCGACTCCCCAGACCAGGTCCACTGGGCAGTCGACCTGGGTGTCGACCTGGTCCCCGAGCCCATTTTTGGGCCAGTGTTCGTTCTGATGTTTCCAGTCCGATTTCTATCCAGATTCATCTGCCTAAACCTATTTAAACAGCCCCAAACCTAGCCTTCTCTACACACAATTCTGTTCTGCTTCTGCTCTGCCTCTGTTCTAAATAAAAATAAAAATGGCGTCGCTACTTTGCTGGAATCAAAACTAGATGCTAATCAACATTAACCTAATCAACTCAATTCAAACTAGAGATTAAAGCTTCTGCAACGATTCTACAACAATTAAAGTTCTTTCTTTAATCCAACCAAGGCAAGTGCAGTTATTTTCCGATATAAACTTTAATCATAATTGTGACATGATTGTAAATCTGAATTTGAGATTGTGTATGTTCTGTTCTAATCTATTTTATTATGTATCTCTTCTTCTTTCTGTTCTATAGCCAGGCTACTACGAGCCTGCGCCAATATCCTAAGAGATTAACGCACGAACGCTAAAATGTTTGGGACAAATAATGAATGTGGCCTAATTGGACATGGCTAATCTGTGACTAATTTAAGAAAAAGGACATAGGTTGTAAACTAGATTTAGATCTATGCATATTCTGTGAATTGGAAGAAGAGGAACCATGGTATGTTAACATGTGACTTGAGACATTGGACATAACGCATATTTTGAATTAAGATCTGTTATAACTAGATTGTTGGGCATATTGTTTATAAAACAATTCATGATTTGGGATAAAAAGAGAATATGACTTAGGTGTGAAGATCTATATTAAGATTTGATAACTGTTAAATGTGAATAACACCTAAGTAGGAGATTTTTGAATATATGACATGCATTGAAATCGATGGCTATATTTGGTATAATTTATATGTGAATCTTTTGTACTAGACAAGTTGAACTAAATTGGGACATGTAAATTTTGACCATAATCTATGACATGTAAATTCAATGCAAACGTGGGGTATATGATCAAAGTGTGAATCATTACAACTATTTAGGCATGAAAACTTAGGCCAAATTTATAATTAGGCAAGATATGTTTGTGAAATTTTAAGGAATGATTAAATCTGTTATATTTGCCTAATTTGCTAGTTCTGCTATATTTGCCTAATCTGCTAGTTCTGTTATATTGCCTAATCCATTAGTTTTGTTATATTGCTTAATCTGCTAGTTTTGCTCTACTTCCTAGTCTGCTAGATCTGTTCATCTGCCAAATCTGTCATCTGCTAAGTCTGCTGAAAATGCCAAAGCTGTTATATGCTAAATCTGCTAAATTACTTAATCTGCTGAATCCGTTAAGTCGCCTAATCTGCGAAAATCTGTTATCTGCTATATCTGTTAAGTTGATATATTCAGTCTGTTATTGACATAATCTGAATTGGCTATAGTTATGAATAATTGACATGTATATTAGGCGTGGGCATAAATGGTAAATTATTAATTAATTGGTCGCAAAGACGAACATGGCTAACTCGAGGTTAGAATGAGTTTGCGGCGTAATCCTGCCCGAATTCGCCCGGCACATCCAGTGGCCGCAAAAAATAGGTTCTAATGTGAGAAGTTAGTCATAATATGCTTAGACACGAGGTTAGGTCTGGCTTGTGGCAGAAGTCTGCCCGGAACCGCCCGGCCCATCCAGCGGCCACAAGCTAGCGACCTAATGTGAGAGGTCTGTGCATTAATAATTAATTAATGAAAATCTGAGATAAATATGATGTCTAAAAATTGTCGGGCGGATAGGGTTAAACCCACTATACTGATGAATTTAATAAATCTGTTCCGTGAATCTGTAGGCCCAGTTACAAAGTTAGACAAATCTGTAAGTCTGTTAATCTGTAACTGGTTGATCGATAAGTCTGTTCAATCTGTATATCTAATCCGTTAGTCTGAAAACTTGTCTGTGAACTAGTTGATCTGAATTCTGTATGTTTGAACTTGTAAACATGTTAATCTGAAATTTGTTAGTCTGGGGACACAAGGATAGGAAGGGAATTACTTGTGTCATCTGTTGTTTGGGACCCATATTAGTCAGTAACCCTTTCCGGTATCAAAACTTTGACCCAACAGTAGGTAGGGTCCGGGCACGCTTACTGAACTAATTATAAGCGGTTCATTCTGATAATGGCGAAGGGTGTTGATGGTGCGTTCCAACTGGGTCATGTGCGTGCATGGATCCCAGTCTGCCTCTGAGGATGTAAGACGCCGTGACATCTGTAAATAGGTCTGTGCCAATTGGTTGTCACTTTAGGGAGTGATACACCCTACTGTGGGGCCGACACAGGGTATTTATGTATTAGGGAGCCGATCGCTTGGGGTAGGGTTTTAGGGTACACTAAGTTCTGTCTGTTTCCGTTAGTACCGTCTATTTCTGTTGGGTGGCAACACCCGTCTGTTTCTGCATGGTACCGTCTGTTCGGGTGGTAAAGGCCCAATTACTAGTGTACACCTAATTCTACATTCTGTTTCCGTAGGGATTAATCTGACTGTTTCTGTTCGGGTGGTAAAGGCCCATTATTAATATTCTGTTTCTGTCTGTTTCTGTTCGGGTGGTGAAAGCCCATTATCAGCATTCTGCTTTTGTCTGTTTCTGTTGGGGTGGTAAAGTCCCATTACTATCATTCTCTTCTGTGGAAATTATTCTGTACCTGTTTCTGTTTCAGTTTAGACATTAGGGTGACACCTAATTCTGTTATACTAGTATTAGTGCAGAGAAGTGTAAAGCAATAGCTTATATCATTCTGTTCTTCTGTTATATCTGTTACATTTGTACAGTTATCTCTCATCCAGTTTTATTTTCATGTCATGTTATTATTATCTGTTCATAACTGAAAATCACTGGACTTGCCAGACTTTTTGTCTGACCCTTGTTGTTTCACCTCCTTTCTTCCGTTCCCCCCAGGTTTTGTAGAAGGGATTACTCTAGCTTGATCCAGATTTCTTCTGCTTGAAGTGCTTAAAGTATGGCTTGTCTTCTTCTGTGGGGATTATGATTTTAAACTATGCATTCTGAAGGCTTTTGTACAAGACTGATATTTTGTACTTGAATTCTGATATTGTGATTTGAAAGGATGTAACCAAGCTTATTTCGGTTTCTGTTGTAATAAAGTTATAAATTTTTCAAGTACTGTTTTATCTGACTTGTAAGTTTCTGTTCTGTTTACTAAAATGCTCCACCAAAGTTAAGGCATTCCCTTTGTGAGTGACCTTAACGGAGGTGGGGTGTTACAGGTATTGGTGCGGGCGGCGACGTTGTGATGAGGCTAAACCTCCTCCTTTGATGCAACCCCCTCGACTCAGAAGAGGAAGTTTCCGATGTAGTTGGTCGGGGTCGAGCATTGTTCCGAGTTAGTTGAAGTCGAGCGACGATGCGCTGACTTTCTTGAAGTTGTCGCATAAGGTCGATGTTATTCCTTAATGCTCGATTGAGCTCGACCGCTGTGCTCTCGTATTTTTCATTAAGCGCGCAGACCTGAGCTTATGTTGCTGGCGCTTCGGGGTCCACAATAGGAGGGATGTTTTCATTAGTGGTCGTGATGTCTGCCAGTTGAGTTTGTTGGGAGGTCCCAGCCTCAGTTGTGGCTGAAGAGCCGACCATTGTGTTCTTTGGTCTCTTTACCATCGTAAGCAGACTCGGCGACAGATTTAGCAAAGGAACCTTAAGCTCATCGAAGTCGAGACGATAACATGCGAAAAAGACGCAAAACTTGAGTTCAGTTCTCAGTGAAAGCACCAAATGTTGACAGCAAAAAATGTCGTAAACACCAAAGATTCCAATTAGTAGGAATAATCAATTTGGCCGTACAGACAAGAGTGGAAAGTAGTAAATAATACAAGAGATTTATAGTGGTTCGGCCTCGTGAGGGGCCTACGTCCACTTTGAAGCATTGTTGGAATATTATTGATCACGAAAGGTTGCAAGGTTAAGACCCTCTCATGACATCTCATTACATTCATTTCAAAGCCATATGATGTCATTTCTATGCTATATGATGTTATCTCTAAGGCTATATGATGTTATCTCTAAGACATGATGTCATCACTATCATATATGATGTCATAACTGTTAGGGACTGCGGAATGGATCATTCAGGAAAAGCAAACACTAGAGGGGGGTGAATAGTGTTTGTAAGAATTTAAAAGAAACTAAAATCTAAAGTGAAATACAGGATGAATCCAACACCACAAACACAATCAAAGACACAGATTCAAACACAGATGCAAAATAAACAGAAATAAAAATGCAGAAAATGGAAAGAACACACCAGATTTTATACTGGTTCGGATCACTCCTACGTCCAGTCCCACACAATGCTGGATTGTGCAGAAATAAAAATACAACCTCCTTGATTTCACGGCTCAACAAGGAGACACCGACTCCTATCCCTTGATTTCATGGCTCAACAAGGGCACACCGACTCCTATTCCTTGATTTCACGGCTACAAGGATACACTGATTCCTCTTTGACTTACAAACAAGGTTTATTCAACCCAAGCAATTACAAAACAAACCCTATAACTCATCAATAGCACTTGGTTCAGAGAGTAGAGAGAAGAAGTTTTATCAAAATAGAATTGAATCGGCATGGTATAAGTGTAAGAATCATAAAAATGATTAAGAATAACGGTGGGATGAAATAGTATGAAGTTAGAGAAGAAGATATGTTAAAAAATTCGGTTTTAACCTCTTTTTATAGAATATGAAGGGTTGCAACGGTTCTAAAGTATTTCAAATAGTGAAAAGACACTTCCCTTTAAAATTAGAAAAAATAGCAGTTATATGCCTACATACACTTTTTGCTATGTCGACATACTCATGTGTATTTTTCATTTTCAAAGCATTTTTCAAATATTTTGATATAAAACTAATTCTGGAAATTCTTGAGTAAAATTCTAGTGTTGTAAATTAAT
This sequence comes from Allium sativum, assembly GCA_030737875.1. Taxonomy (NCBI): domain Eukaryota; kingdom Viridiplantae; phylum Streptophyta; class Magnoliopsida; order Asparagales; family Amaryllidaceae; genus Allium; species Allium sativum. The sequence goes on along the minus strand of CM060920.1, from coordinate 342,276,847 downwards.
ATTATATGATAGAAAATCATATGAAAACATACTTTTAAACTAAATAAATATATTTATAAAATTATAAAGTTTTAAACTATATAAAGTAAGTATAAATATAAAGTATATATAAAAAATTTAAGTTTTGAAAACAAAGAAGAATTAAAATAGAAACAAACAGAAAAGCAAAATAGAGCGGATTGAGGATAAATAGAAAAACAAAATAAAGAGGATTGAGGATAGAATTGAAAATCAGAATTTAAAAATTTGAATTTGAATTTTGAACCTGGAGTGCTATTTAGTGTCTAACAAAATCTAGACTCTATAAATATATTAATCATGAACTCTTGAAATCTTGATTACTCATGAGTCTAGAAATTTCTCTGATCTCTGAATCTCTATCGTCTTTATAACTGTATAGTCTTCAGTAATATTTCCTGTATATTTCCTGCATATATATATATATATATATATATATATATATATATATATATATTCTATACAAAAAGTGTTAGCATATATTTTATAATCAATGATAACTGAAATAAGGTTGTTGTCATCAAAACTCCATTCTCCAACAATCTCTCCCTTTTTGATGATGACAACCTTAGTTTATAAAATATCATACCTGTTTATACCTGTTTGATGATGTTCCTCTTATACTCCCCCTGTCTGTAAGAATTCTATAAAACTAGGCCAATATTTTATAATTTCTCCCCCTTTGGCATTATTAAAAAGAAATCCTAAAGATACTCCCCCTAAATCCTATAACTATCCAAATAATTCCTATACTAAAGTAAAGTACTCCCCCTGAGTCCTAAATCAATAATCATAAAATACTCCCTCGAAATTCTATATCCATCTATACATATTGTATTATAAGATTCTATATAACTATCCCTGATTCTATGATACCCTTATATCTCCCTCTAACTCTCTGATTCTAAGCTTAAAAGATTATAGATCCCCATAAATTTATGACTGTACTAGTCTAATAAATAAGGCAATCTAATCAATGTTTATAATCAGTTATAATAATCAATCCAAACAAGCAATTCAAGCAATTAATTCAAGCAATCAATGTAAGCAATTAGTTCAAGCAATCAATGTAAGCAATCAAAAAAATCAATCAGATTAAATAATATGTGTTAATAAACACTTCTTGAACCTTTAATTAAACTTAGAAACTATAAAACTCCCCCTTAATCTAATACAAGACTAAACCTCCAATTGTTAGGGGTCATCACCAACCAGTGGCCTAGCCTATACTCAAGTTCCCTTAAAACTATAATAAACCTTAATCTAGACTTAGAAATAACTCTGATAAGATATCCTTAAAATTATGATATAAGTAAAGTAATTCAATCCAATCAATGAATCAATTTATGTTTGTTGTCACAAAACATCAACTCAAACATGAAACAAAACATTTCTTGTAACTTCTGTCTATCCTAAAACTTATAAAGCTCCTATCAACTATAAATTCATAAGTATATTTCTAACAAACCTATCAACCGCTAATGAAATTTAACCATGTCAAATAAGTAAATCAAGTTTTTCAAGTCAAAGAAACAAACCAAATAAGTTAATCAATTCAATCAAATTAATCAAGATAAAGTAAATACGTTATGTATTTAATTAATAATCCTACATTTCTAATAAAAACTTTTCATATATATACTTGTTATATGTGGAGTTAAAGTTAACATGTAATGCAGTGTATGAAGTATGTTGATTATAATGTAGTATGAAATTTATGTCATATGCAAAACAATATGAAATGCAACTTATGTTGTGAATAATCTTGATTTGAAATGCAATTGTAATTTATAATGATGATATGAAATAAGATGTATAATAATAGTATGTAGAATGATTTGGTGATAATATCTATTTGGGTAAAATATGTTCAAAGTACTATCTAACTATTATAAATTATTTGAATCAAACAAAGATAATGTTAATTTCTAGATTTAGGTTAATTATTTTAATGAAATTGATTAAAAGAATAATAAAGATAAGAGTTTAATTAAAAAATATATTCATGATAAGCAGTAAAATATTCAGAAAAATCATGAAGATAAATAATATTAGTAGGATAACTATTGTAAAAATTGAAGATCTTTCTAAAGAGAATATAAAATTCGTATAATATAAAATAATCTATATAAACATGTATTCATATGTATATAAAACTAATTTAAAAAGAACTTAAAATTTAATTTATGAGATATACATCAATATTTTGATACAAATCAATTTTAAATTTGAACTTTAGAAATCAAAACATATTTATTTGCTAAAAAACCATTTATACTTTTAGAAGAAAACATTATAAAGTAATCTATAAAACTTCTTATATTTAAACTACTTAAAAAAATCATGTATATATATTTATTTATATTATGTAAAATATACAAGTTTTATAAATCTTAATAGGAAGTCAAAATAAGTATTAAGTTACAAATAGTATTTGTGATAGTGTAACCCAAAATTGTTATGAAATCCTAAGAATAATATATAAGTTAAACTATGCATGTTTAAAATATATAAAAGATGAATAAATTTATATTTTATAATAATATAAAAAAATTATATTAACTCTGTATATCATATTAACATGTTTATATAATTTTATTAAATTATATATTTTAATATATATATTTTGAAATGTGATATAAGAAAATAAGTATACAGACATTTTCTAATTGAAAAAGATGGAGGGAAGTTGTAAAGTTTAAATCTTTGAGATAAAAAATTTGAATTTCATTCTATAGGCTGATATGTTAACATATAGATATATGTATGTTTACATATATGTATTATTTCAAAGAGAATATGGTTTTGTGACTTTGGTTTTAAAATATCGATTTATATTTCAGGTTTAACTATTTCCTGAAATAATATTAATCCTAACAAACATCCAAAATTTATTTTATTATTATATTAATTTTATTATAATTATTTTTTAATTTCAATTTTGAATTTTGAATTTTAAATTTCAAAATTGAATTTTAAAGTTTAAATTTCAAATTTAAAACAAAGCAAAGCAAGCAAAACATCCATTCAACCAAAAATTTAAAAATTAATTAAGGCATACCCGGTTTTTAGATCCATTTCGTCGATATTCTCTGAATTGATCTTCTGGAATTTGATGATGAGATCTGCTCTATTGCGATGGGCTCGTTTTTTTGATCAGGACAATATATTCATTTGCTGAATTTGAACACCGTATGAGAAAGATATTGAAGATTTAGTAGTTCAACCAACTTGGCGCCAAAATTTGAATTTTTAATTTTGAATGAATGGACACTTCAACTGCTATATAAAGGCCCAAAAGTCATGTCTCTTCATAACCACTTCTCTTCTTCTTCTTCTTCTTCTTCTCGTTTTTCATTTTCAATCAAACTTTCAGGAGGCATAACTTCTTCGTTTCTTAACGGAATTGGACGAAATTAGCGGCAAATTGAAGAGAAATGAAAGGACTACGATCTAGTAATAGTTTGGAGATGAATTTGGATGATATTGGGGTGCATCATGTCGAAACGGTAAGAGGTTTGCATGAAATCCCATAACAGTTTTTCTGTTTTGAATCACCAACTTCAAACTGCCATATCTCATTCAATTTTGATCGGAATTTGATGATCTACCCATTAAATCGGCCATGAGATCGAGAAATACAATCTGGAAAAGAATTTAAGACAATATAGTCTAACATGTGGATGCAATTTGAATATTCTTGTCGACAGTTTTGGTTTTCTTCTCTCTTATTTCACCAAAAATTCATTTGATCATTACTTGATCAATTCTCGATGGATTTACATGAGACCAGCGACATTCCAATAAAATGAAGAGAAGTATAGTAGTGAATCTACTTGCAGATAAGAATCAAAAGTTTCTACTTATCTGGTACCCATTTTTTGTTGATTTACAATGTATATTTTCATTTTTACTTGATGTCTCTTCACCAATCGTCGTAACTCTTCTCCTCTTTTTGATTTCTTTTCAGAGTTTGAATTTTTAGTAGCCACCAATTTGTAATTCGAATTACCAATAGCCACGTCACCCATCTTCTCAAAATTTGAATATCCAATAGCCATATAGCACATTTTTTCCTATAAAACAACACAACTTTTCAAATAATCAAATAACTTTTCAAATAGTTAAATGTCTTTTCAAATATTCAAATGACTTTTTAAAATAACTAACTACAATAATATCATGAAGGTTTTGTAGCAAATCCATAGATCAAAAATTTCAAAATTTAAAACATTTCAAATTTCAAAATTTCAAATTTCAAAAATCAAATCATAGTAACTTGATTTTTCAATAAAATTGAATGCAGACTCGTCTAATACTTGATGCAATACATGAATTAAAAATAATATTCAAAATTTGCCATTTAAAATTTTCAAAAATTAGATTATGAACTTTTTTAAAGACCTTGCTCTGATACCAATTGTAAGGGACTGCGGAATGGATCGTTCAGGCAAAGCAAACACTAAAGGGGGGGGGGTGAATAGTGTTTGTAAGAATTTAAACAAAACTAAAATCTAAAGTGAACTACGGAATGAATCAAACACCATAAACACAATCACATATTCAAACACAGATGCAAAATAAACAGAAATAAAAATGTAGAAAAAGGAAAGAACACACCGGGTTTTATACTGATTTGGATCACTCCTACGTCCAGTCCCACACAACGCTGGATTGTGCAGAGTTTTATTACTATTTTTAATAGTCAAATACAACCTCCTTGATTTCACGGCTCGACAAGGAGAAACCAACTCCTATCTCTTGACTTCACGTCTCAGCAAGAGCACACCGACTTCTATTCCTTGATTTCACGGCTACAAGGATTCACCGATTCCTCTTTGACTTACAAACAGGGTTTATTAAACCCAAGCAATTAAAAAACAGCCCTATAACTCTTCAATGACACTTAATTCAGAGAGTAGAGAGTGTAGACAGAAGAAGTTTTATCAAAATAGAATTGCGGTAGAGTATAAGTGTAAGAATCATAAGAATGATTAAGAATAATGGTGGGGTGAAAGAGTATGAAGTTAGAGAAGAAGATATGATAAAAAATAAAGTTTTAACCGCTTTTTGTAGAGTACGAAGGGTTGCAATGGATCTGAAGCATTTCAAATAGTGAAGATACTTCCCTTCAAAATTAGAAAAAATAGCAGTTATATGTCGACATACACTTTTTGCTATGTCGACATACTCAAGTGTATTTTCCATTTTCAAAGCATTATTTAAATATTTTGATATAAAACTAATTCTGGAAATTCTTGAGTAAAATTCTATTGTTGTAAATTAATATTATATGATAGAAAATCATATGAAAACATACTTTTAAACTAAATAAAAATACTTATAAAATTATAAAGTTTTAAACTATATAAAGTATAAATATAAAGTATATATAAAAAAATTATGTTTTGAAAACAAAGAAGAATAAAAATAGAAACAAATGGAAAAAATAGAGAGGATTGAGGACAAATAGAAAAACAAAATAAAGAGGATAGAGGATAGAATTGAAAATCAGAATTTGAATTTTGAACCTGGAGTGCTACTTAGAGTCTTACAAAATCTAGACTCTATAAATTTATTAATCTTGAACTCTTGAAATCTTGATTACTCATGAGTCTTGAAATTTCTATGATCTTTGAATCTCTATCGTCTTTATAACTGTACAGTCTTCAGTAATATTTCTTGTATATAATTCCTGCATATATATATATATATACATATATATATTCTATACAAAAAGTGTTAGCATATATTTTATAATCAATGATAATTGAAATAAGGTTGTTGTCATCAAAACTCCATTCTCCAACAATAATTATCATATATTTAATATATTAGGAAAAAGATGCTTTTGCCCTTCTTCTTCCTCAAATGGGAGATGCCATTAAAATTGCTGTCCAGAGGTCTTGAGCTCACAAATTCCAACCCATTTCAAGTGTGAAGTCATGGGGTATTCATAGGAAAGGAAGTAGGTAGGAGTAGGTGGGAGTAGGTAGAAATGGGGGACCACACCCAGAATTTCGCACCTCAGACCTATACACCCGCTTTTTTCGCAACCTGCCCCAGGGGGTGCGAATTTCACCCCTCGGGGGGTGCGAAATTCATACCTCCTGGAGGTGCAAAATTCGTACCTTGCAGGATACGAATTTCTCAACCTACAGGGTACGAGTCTCGTACCCTTCAGAGATATGAAATTTGAACCGCGAACAGTTCGAATTTCATATCCTGAAGAGTATGGATTTCGCACCTCCTGGGGTGTGAAATTAAAACCCTGAGGTACGAATTTCGCACCTCGCTTGGTGCGAATTTTGCACGTTGTGTGGTGAGAATTTCGCACCCTACTAGGTGCAAATTTCGCACTTCTTAGAGGTGCGAAATTCGCACCTCCTGGGGTATGAATCTCCCGTTTTGACAAGTGTGAGGCCCGTCCGAATGGGTGTTTGATGGCTCGAGATCCTGGCTTGTGAGTCCTGGGGTTTTGAGACCTTGGTTCGGAAATGTGATGGTGGAGGCGCGAGGCCCTTAGCAGCGCGATCCTTCTTCAACCCTGTCTCCTTTGCTCCTGAGCATCCCTTTCGGCCTTAGCTCCACGTGATGCGTTGAGTCGAGCGTGACTCGTGTACTTTTGGGAATCGGATCAAAAAGCCGGTTAACACTGTGTCATTTCAGAATTGCATGGTGGAACAACCTTTAAAGTGGTATACGTTAGAGATTTTTGAGGTGGTGAACGAGAAAATATACATGAAGTCCTATATGGGCAAAAATATTTGAGGTATATTGATTTATATATCATTTTCCATCCACTTATATTGACCTTTAGAGCTAAAAAAATTTATGCTAGGAGATGAACATATATGACCATGGTTTAACATGATGTACTGACATGGACGGACGAGGGATGTGGATGTGAATCCAATAAGAATGGATTGTTAAAATGGTTTTTTTAACACATACGAACTATTGCTGATGGTTGTTTGAAAGGACAGGTCTTTTGGAAATTTAAAATCGAATGTTGCGAATTACCGACGAAAATGACCATTGTAAGTAACAATCTGTTCAATGAGTAGACAAAACCATCAGAAGAGGTAACCGTCGTGAATTACCAAAAGTTTGAAGCTTTGATTTAAATGAATAAGCACATCCATTTCAAGAGGCACGACCACTGAAGGAAAGAATTATAAAAGGGGGAATGATGATCACATTTCTTTATTTTTTTTACTCTCGTTCTTATTTCTCTTCGTACTGTCCAAAAATCAAAACAACTAGAATATATCACAAAGCATACGTACTCATCACAATCTGTATATATTATCGTCTGTTGTGTCTTATGAGACTACAAGTAAAGTCCTAACGAAATTGTTGCAGTAAGTCTTAGGCCTATTTTTCTTATGTGGGTTAGATTGTTTTATTTTAATTTTTTTCTTTGATTTCTTTTTGAATTATCTTCTTTTTTCTACTGTTTAGAATCATTATACCCTTGTACAGCTTGTGCCCTTGTACACCAAATTTGTGTGGTTTGGGCATTGATTTTCGTTGTTCAAAACAAGTTTTGATTATCATGTTCCTATTCTATCAACTATGTGGTTGAGCCACATTTTGCTCATCCTTTTTCGATATTTGTTCTTTGTTCTAAGAGCATCTTCAACCTTAATAAATTTTAATGTAATGTCAAGCCACATCAATAATTAGAAAATGTTTTTTAAAAATACTTTCTCCAATGTTAATGTAATTTATAATTATTAGATAACATTGTGAATTGTAATATCTAATTTTAGACATTGCACTCTACAATGTGAAGTGTAAACCATAAACAGTTATCAACAAACAAGATAAATTAATTACTTCCATTATCTACGAATGATAGAATGACCCATAGTAAAAAAAATGAAATTTGCATTGGACAGAAGTTGTAAATGTTATTGTCATGTATGCAAACATTAATTTACACTGTCTATAACTAATTGACACATAAGCTTTACAGGACAATATTTGTGAAATGGGCTGAAGATGCTCTAATACTTCTTTGTTCCACATTTAATTATTTGATTTCTTCGTATCCTGCAATACTTCACCAACTATTTTTTTTATAATCATTAATTAACACTTCGAGCACTGTCACCATTATTTGACCTTTGGACAATAGGTCCAATATAGCGCTAGGGTGAACTATAGTTCAAACTATAGTGTCTTATTATTTTTACTTTGATTTTGGTTGTGACTTCAACAAATGTTCATGAATCATTCCTATTAAATTACTACCCTCCTCTATTGGAAAATTTACAGATGTAAGCAGTGTGCATAGATCGACATTATGGCGTAATACGGGATATGAATTGGAAAAATGATCGAATTTTAATTGGTTCCCTCCTGAACATATTTATGCTCAATTTGAAAAGATATTGTCTACGATACTAAAACGGAACTCCTGAGCTATTACTAGTTTGACTTCCACTTGATTGCAACTTAAAATGTAGAATTTACGACATATAAACCAATTCAATCTTGATTATTTTAGGTTTCAAACAAATAGAATTAATTTATTTCAATATGTTAAACCTTAAAAACGTTTGATTTGCTAGAATTTGTTTAGACATAATCAGATTTAGTTGAGCAACATTATGCGAAGCAGATTGAATAGAAGAATTAGAAGATATGAAAAGGGTAATATTTTGAGCCTACAAATGGTCTTCGCATCAATGGTACAAGGGAGAACATTTGGTCTGATAGGCTTAAGTTAGTTCAAACACAAATAGATTTAATCGAACATAATTAAGTTGTGCATAATGCGTCAAACAGGATATACTAAGGATATGAAAAACAAAATATTTTGAGCTTATAAATAGTAATCATATTAATTATATAAGAGAGAATTTTTGGTCTAGAATGCTTAAATCAGTAAAGACTCAAACAAATTTAGTCGAATAGAATTACGGTGAGCTTAATGTGTACATGATATGAAAAATATAATATTTTGATCTTCTAAGTAGCCATCCTATAAATTATTTGTGAAAGAATTTTCGAGAATTTTTTAGATTTCATATATCATATAAACTAGATCCACCATTCAACTACAACTTTGGAGATTGGATCAATCTCTTTTAAGATCATGGTAAAGCAGAGTCTTGCCAAAATAGTGAATAGACTCTTTACAACTGTTGTAGCTGATTTTGAGAGGTCTAGCAAGCTTTGCAGCAATAACAAATAATATAGAATTGATGTAGACTAGGGTTATAAATTGGTGAACCACTCTAAAATTTTCGTGTTAATCACTTTTTTCTCACTTTACAAACGTTCTACAATTTGTGTTTTGATTGGACTAAGAACAAACAATGTTCGTCGAGTCGAGATCTCACATTTCAGTAATCTATCTACAGTATATTATAGTTATTGAGTTTGCAATAGAGTGTTCACAGGGCTCCTCTCAATCTGAAACTCAACCTTCTCCCCAATATACCGACTACAGAAATTTCATTGCTCCTTCTCTTTTTCCATCTAATCTCTTTTCTTCATTTCCATTCCAAATCAATTTTTCTTCCTGTTCGTTCCAAAAAATTTCCCTGCTCTATTCGTTCCCACTACGATTTCTCTTCACTTTTCGTTCTCCTCTTTCAGCAAATAGAAACCCTAATTAAATTTCTGTTGCCTACACCAGAAAAATCATTGCTCCTTCCGCTTGAACAATCTACCTCTCAACCCTACTGGCACTAAATTATCCAAATCATTCCTCTTTTCCTTCAGCTTTTAACGTTACTTTCACCCTCCAACCTAGTCCTAAATCGACGACGATCGGATTTGCTCCCAGCGGATCCACGCTCCACTCCTGTGAACTTCCTAGCTCTTCTTCCGACGTAAGCACCTATTTACTGCCTATTTTCTACGCTAGATTTAGATTAGTTAGGTTTCTTTTAATTTTCATATTCTTCTTCGATGAGGGTTATCGGTTTCTACTCTCAGAAACAAATTTGTTCACTTCATTAGGTTATTTGATTAAGGTTCACGATTTAGGTTTCACCATTATTTGGTCACATAATATTCCTCTGTTTGTTAGACATGTATTTACAAGAGAAAAAAGGCTTGTGCATGATATTGGCTCCAATAAATGACCAACTGATGTTCAAGTTATTTATGGATTCTTATTTTTAATGTAAATATTTAAGATATTGTATGTGTTAACACCAAATATATTATTATTTAAAACCTTATAGCATATTACATTGGTCAGTTATTTTCATATTGAGGTATATGTCATATTAGATGCTTCTTTTTCAAACAAAAATATATTTTATTGTTACTTACTATGCTGAATCATACCAACTGAAATGAAAGTTGGTTATATTTGTTTGAATGCTGCTTCATATATTTTAAGCTATAGGTGATTATTCTCATTCACGCACACACATACATATATATATATATTTGAATATATATATATATGCTATGTTATAATTAGTGAGTTTGAAGTGTGCAACTCTTAGGCCCTCTCCGTATTTAGTAAAACTGAACCGTCAAAATTCAAAACATATACATCCTATGCTTTTTTCGCCTTCCCACCCTTTGCTAATCCTAATTTCCATTTGCAATCAAATTGGTCAGCTTCGAGACATGCAACATCCCTACTCATGTTTCTCCTACCACTTCCTACTTTCGCCGTCTACGGTCTACCTTGGCAATTCTCTTTTTTGCCCCTGCAATTCCAAACGGTTGTTGCACCCTTCCTCCGACTGCACTTATGCGATAATATGGTGATTTAGTGGATTGTCTCAGTTACGCTTTTCCTTTATTGAGGTAAAATTCCTAATCTGTTGTTTCACACAATCTAGGTTGTTACACATTACTGAACTTAGTTTTGCTAGAATTTTTCTTTAGTTATTTCATGTATACAACTGTGGTTGACAAAGTAAGATTATGCAATTGGGTTCATTTTCAAACCTCAATGTATGACTCCTAAACTGACATAAATAAAATAGTACAATTCTTATTTATATACAAAATAGTATATATCAGCAGTATTTGGTTTGTTGTTGCTTTTGACATGTGAAGTGGTAGCCTCCAATGATTTTCATATGATAGTATAATAGAAAGTGTTTAATCAGCACTTACTATTATGGTAAATGGACAAAAATTCTTCCAACTGGCCCATTGAGTTACTGTGGTATGCTGTAAAGTACATGTTACTGATGCTTATATTCATTTCTCAGTCTTTAGTTTTATAGTAAAACTAAATCAAAGTCTAGAATGCATGGTAAGTTGAACATTTTGGACAACTGGTTGTCCATATACAGTACAAAATCAGATAAAAAGACTCATAGATATATCATTAGCATATCCAAATATTCAACTTAAAGGAAAAAATCAGTATTCAGATAGATTAAGATTTCTAGCGTTAAGTACTAATATTAAACTGCTTAATTTGGAATAGAGTTCTCATAAAGTGTCTTTGATGATAATTTTTTTGCATGCTCATTATAGTAAAAAAAGTGTCAAAGTGGTCAACGTATAAATGCAATGCATTCTATGTGTATCTGACATTCTAATTCATATATGCTCTTCCATGACTTAGTTCGTTGTGCTTTGTACACTGATGGCATATTTAGAAAATCTTTTCTGCGATCAACATGTTCCTACAAGATATGAGCATACACATTTGAAGACCATACCTATCAATTTGGACCTTAGATATTTATAGGCATTATCAATATATTGCAATTTTTCATACAAAACCTCTAAATTTTGAATACAACATAGTGATACAAAAGCTCTAAATTAAATCCAATTTTTGTTGATTCCCACTGATACCATCGCCGTGTATGCTCGAGCTTTCGGATGCTATTGGGCTAGCTCCAACTTTTATATTTGATCAAGGTAATTTTATATTTTTTGACCTATTACTATTAGATTTTGTTTGAAATTTAGTTATTGTAGATTTATTTCTATGTTGAAGTTTACTTAAACATACATCATGCAAATTGGTACATTCTACATGTATTTAAGGTGTTTTATTATGGATATGTGTTCCAATATACAATTAGTTCTAATTTTTCTTTTTATTTTTGATTAAAATAGCTTTAATATATGGGGATTGGTTTTTTCATTCTATGAATTCTTACTAGTAGCACATAACACGCACAATATTTGAGCTTTAAGCCACTACATAAAAAACATTTCTTTCTAAATAAGAGACGAACTAAGTAGTGCAATAAATGTTTTCGATGAGATCTCTAGAAGTTTCTTTTTTAGCATTATGCATGTTGGATAATTTTTTGGATCCTTATAATAGAACCTCAAATTCTTCTAATATATTCATATTGATCTAATATTTTTGATTAGTCATTTGGAGTAAGTAATAATGCATTAATATAACATAACAAGAATCTAAAATCCCATATATTTTTTGTGAGCATGCATGTAACAACCTCAATTTTTAGAGTATTTTAATTAACGGTTTATTTAAAATTTTGATTTATCCAATGGCGACCACTAACTCAGGAACAGAAAAAGAAAATCCCGATTCAGGGAGACCTCAAGATCGGAGGCCAGGGAAAGAGGTGGTCCAACCTAATGATCTTGCGGACAATTCAGAGACTAATGCCTGCACAACTGTGGGGAAAGGAAGGAAAACGGCGAGGGTCTCGTTTTATCACCCATCGCGATCTGATCTGAGGCGCAACAGGGGATCTTCAGATCCCCAAAATTCTGCTGCGGCAGAACGTCCACCACGAGTTCAGATCTTGGGGGGAGCGAATGCTCGATCCGGATCTGCAACTCGCCAGATTCAGCGCACCAATAGAGACTGCCGTGGATTTGATTGGACATCAGTTAGAGCAGATATTGCTGCGGGTAATGCAAAGCCATGGCTTCAAGAGGGACAGGACAGTCTCACGATGAATTTTTAGATCTTTCATATATTGCACCAAAAATTGTGGATTCAAAAAAGAAGGCTGTTGTTCCTGAACATGCAGCGTTTAGATCCGTGGATAAGTGGGAAAATTCAATTATATTTTATGTTTTTGGGACTAAACCCTATCACATTCATCTCAAAAAATATATTGAACGGATGTGGAAACCGTCGGGTAATTTTCAACTGTTATCTAAAGAGAATGGATTTTTTATAATTCGTTTTGACAACGATCTAGACTGTGATAGAATTTTGAAAGGAGGACCTTATTTATTTGATAATAAAATCATCATCCTAAAAAAGTGGAACATGGGCATGCGATTCAGAAAAGATTTATTGTCTACAATGCCTTTATGGGTAAAATTTTCGAATCTAGAATTGGAACTGTGGGACAGAGAAGCGTTAAGTGCAATAGCCAGCGTGATTGGCCGACCTATAAAGATGGATAAAATAACGGCCGATGAGTCAAGAGTCGCCTTTGCGAAGATATTAATTGAAATTGATGCAGGGTCTGATTTTCCGAACGAAGTCGATGTTCTACTACATATAGGAGAAGAATTGAGCGTACGGGTTGATTATTTATATGAACCGTTATGCTGCAAACCTTGTGGAGTCTTCGGGCACTCTCACGCTCAATGTAAAGCTAAAGTGTCTGAAAATTGGGTCCGGAAAGAGAGTGGAGTTCCAAGCAATAATGGTGATTATGATGCTACCCATCCACAAATGCAAAAGTCAAATGTTACAGCTAATGAAGCCTCAATCCCCTCGAAGGCTTCTGAACCTTTCAATGTTGCTAATGAACAATCTTATATGGGAGGTGAAGTACAAAATACTGATGCTTCCATGCGCAATAACTATGATGTACCAGCAAGTAATGAAACAATAGTCTTACACAGTACAAATACAAAACAGTCTAAAGAACAAGAAGAAACAGATGCTCAGTCAAATTACAATGATAATAATGAGGTACAGACCATTCATAATGTTAATGAAACTACGGCTATCTCAGAAGCTTCGGCACAGAGCATGAATAGTAGTAAAATACATGAGAAGATGACAGTTACAAACAGTGGCTTTACAGAGGATGTTAATATTACAAAAGACAAGAATGATTTTGCACAAAATATGGGACGACTAGGCATTTTTGGCACCCTGTTTACTGGCGGCTCTCCCAATGAGTGCAGAAATTCAAACACAGTAGAAGCAAACTTGACAGGAGAAAATCCACAGAAGGAGAATTTGGATAGCATCGATGAAAATTGGGAAGATCCAGAGGATGACAACCTTGCTGATCTCATCACCACTGACGAGGATTCTTCAACTCAACCTGAAAAAGAGACAGATGTGTCAAATAATATTGAGAAAAATAAAAAATTCCTAGAAGAACTGGAAAATGCAAATCGAAACAGCAAGAAAAAAGCGGTAAGTCTGTTCCTGTAGCTCCTCCTAAAGTGTCGACAAGGAGCCAAAGCAAGATTAAATGAACGTTGTAGCATGGAATGTTAGGGGACTTAATGCGACAAATAAACAATTTGAAGTTTTTAAGTTCCTTAATAAAAATAGGCCATCATTAATCGACCTACTGGAGAACAAGTTGAGTGATAGAATGATCAAAGAGCTGAAAAATAAAATGAATAGCAACTGGGACACTTTGGATAATAATTGTACTGGTAGCAAAGGCAGAATTGTTTTGACGTGGGACTCTAATTTGTGGCGGGTTAATATCGAGGCTATGTCATATCAGCATGTTTCTATTAAGGCACATAATTCTGGAGGATTCGCCTGTAGATTTACTTTCATCTATGTTAGTAATTTTCTTAATGACAGAGAGAAACTTTGGACTGAGTTGGTTATGGAATCTCGTATTGTAGATTTTCCGTGGCTTGTTCTAGGAGATTTTAACAACATATTATCTCCTAATAATAAAAAGGGGGGTCTACAGTGCAATTCAGACATATTGTAGGACTCATTGACTGCATTTCCAATGCAGGCTTGATGGATATTCCTATTGTAGGATTTAAATACACATGGAGGAAGAAAGGAGTAGCTACTAAAATCGATAATGTTCTTTGCAATCATCAGTTTATTGATATTTTCCCTGAGATCAATGCATATGGGGTGTCGAATCCCATAAGCGATCACATACCGATTTGTGTCAATTTCAGGAAAAGCAGAAATGAAAAGAAAAATATTCCCTTCAGATTTTTAAACACTTAGACTATGAAGGAGGGATATGGAGATGCGTTCTACCAAGCTGTGGATTATATGAGGCTTCTTTATTGGCAAGGATCTATAATTTACAGATTTCAAATGTTTTTGAAAATTTGTTAATTCTTTCTAATGGGTTGGAACTACCTGAATTTAAAAGATGGATATGCTCTAAAAAGGATGGAGGATAATTATAGATTAGCTCTTGCCGAGGTTGATGACAATCCTACAAACGAGGAGAAATATGACAAGTTACGAGACGCATATATAAAATGGAAAGACCAGTGTTATATTGGTACTTGTAATGCGAAGCAGAAGGCGAAAATAATTTGGCTTACAAAGGGGGACTCTTGTTCAAAAAATTTTCACGCAAAAATGTCGCTGCGGAAGCATGTTAACAACTGGGGCAACTTGCTTATGAATAATGGGGATCTTGTTCATGATTCAGAGACTATTGAACAAGAAGCTATTTCCTACTTTTCAAAGATTTTTAATTCAGATACTCATTTGAAAGATTCCTTCCCTACTATTAATTGTATCAATATCATTAATGACAGGGGCAGAGAACACTTATCTGAAGATGTGACTTTGGAGGAGGTTAGGAAAGCTACCTTTTCTATACCAGATGACAAAAGCCCGGGACCTGACGGTTTTACCGCTAAATTCTTTAAACATCAGTGGGAGGAGCTTAAATTCAACTTGCTAGAGATGATACAGGAAGTTTTTAGTTCTGGAAAGATCGCAAAAGGTATAAACCATACGTTCATAACGTTAATCCCTAAGGTTGACAAACCTAGTACCATTTCAGATTATAGACCCATTGCTTGCTGTAATGTGATTTACAAGATTATATCTAAAGTCATTTGTAACAGAATTAAACCGTACCTCAAACA
Source organism: Allium sativum (assembly GCA_030737875.1). Lineage (NCBI taxonomy): Eukaryota > Viridiplantae > Streptophyta > Magnoliopsida > Asparagales > Amaryllidaceae > Allium > Allium sativum. Next base: position 342,260,833 of record CM060920.1, on the reverse strand, counting down.
TTTGATCTCCAAGAATCAATCTGCCTTCATTCCGGGTAGATTCATAGCTGAAAATATTCTGTTGGCACATGAACATGTTAGACATTTTAATGCAAAGGGGAGTGGGAAATTATGCATTAAAATTGATCTTCAAAAGGCGTATGATATGGTTAATAGATATTTTATTTGCCATATGCTGGTGAGAATGGGGTTTCCAAGGACTATTATGCGAATCATCAAAACTTGCATTACAACGCCTACTTACTCTATTTTGGTACAAGGTAGCCCTAAGGGTTTTTTACATAGTAATAGAGGTTTACGGCAAGGAGATCCTCTTTCTCCGTACCTTTTCTGTGTGGCTATGGAATTTTTTTCTATTCTCATGTACAAGTCAGCGGATGCAGGGTTAATTCAGCCTATATTTAAACAAGAGCCTTATGTGACTCATTTAATCTACGCTGATGACCTTATGATCTTTTCCAAATCAAAGACAAGCGGGGTTTTGGTGATTAAATCTATTTTAGATCAATTAAAGGAGATTGCTGGTCTAATAATTAACAATATAAAGTCCAAGGTTTTTTTCAGCAAAGGAGTCAACAACAAATGTATGGTCCTACAGGAGCTCAATATGGTTGAAGGAAGGCTACCGGTAAAATATCTAGGTGTTCCCCTCTCAAACAATAATCTAAAGATTTCAGATTGTGGAGCCCTAATTGACAAAATTAGAGGCAAAATGGATAGTTGGGATTGTCGTCTTCTGTCGATGGCAGGGAAAATTGAGTTGATCAAAACTGTTATTACCCCGATGGTTATGTACTGGCTTATGACATATCAATTACCGGAAGCTACGATTAGCAAAATAAATAAACTGTGTGCTAACTTTATCTGGGCCGGAAAAACGCACAAGATCGCATGGAACACTCTGTGTACTCCGAAAGGGGAAGGGGGGGTTGGGATACGAAATTTCAGAGATATTAAAACAGCAGCAGCCCTGAAACTTCTCTGGAGATTAGTTAATAGTAATAGTCTTTGGAAAAGATGGATGATGAAGCGTTACTGCAACGGAAAATTCTTCTGGGTGATGGATATCGATAATAACAGTTCGGGGACGTGGAAAACCATTCTTAGACACAGACAAAAAAGTTTGCAGTGCATTAATCGCTGCATTGTGAACGGAAATGATACAATGCTCTGGTTTGACCCATGGATAAACAGTGATATTATGGTCAGACTTCTTGGATGGGATCATTTAAGTTTGTTTGGAGGAGACGAACATAAGGTTAATTCGATTATTCAGGACGGCGAATTTAATCCGTATTGTTTAGCTGCGGCAAGGCATGTCATGACAGTGAGCAGTCGTGGTGTAATTAAACAGGTTGAGTACAAAAGACATTATGGCTACTTGGGGTTACAATATAGATCCTTTATGTGTTCTATGTAATGAAGAGTGCGAATCTAGAAATCACCTATTTTTCCAATGTCCGTATGCTGCATACCTCTGGGTTAGATGTCGCCTTAAATTGGGCCTGGTTCCAACGGCCACCTCTTCTCTGCAATTAGAGGATGAAATCATGCTGCTGAAGAACGCCTTCTCCTCTTCATCGATCATACAGGATATAGCCTTCTGTGCCTTGACCACAACGGTCTACCACATATGGACCGAGAGAAACCTTCGCACTCATGGCGACCATGGGTGGGATAAATTCCGTCGCTGGAACTTCATAGAAATCGATGTCAAGTATCTACTTCGTAAATCAAAGTGGAGATTGAATAGAACTCGAACAGATCGTGAATTTGGTGATCGTTGGGGAGTGGAGCTTCTTGATGCGGGTTGAAATTGGGAGAGAGCTCAAGTTTTAGGGGTTCGGTGGATTTCATTTTGGGGAAGAACTTGGTTAGATCTGATATTTCCTTTTTTTTAAAAAAAAAAAACCGGTTATGTACTTAGAGGAGACACGTGTCGGTTTCTTTACTTTGGTTAGTAATGTGTTCGTTTGTAAGTTTATGAGGGTATATCGGTGGACTGAAGAATGTTGTATCGCCTACTGTGTATAATTCTTTGTACTATTTATTGTTTTGTCAATAAATCACCGCACTCTTTTTTCATGTCTAGTACTCACGCTGAATACTAGTTCGGGTTTTTAACGAGGCGGTTTACCCATTTTCAAAAAAAAAAATTGATTTATTTATTTTATTTGTTTGCATTTTTACGGAAATAATTTTTATTTTGATTATTTAAAACTAAATTTTATTTTTGATATGAATGCAATCTAATAATTCAAATCAATATTTTCTATGTTAAAACCTTATTTATGGTAAAATTTAATTGGGTTATTTATTTGAGTTTGAATCCATTCTTGGATTTTATTTAATATTTAAAACTCATATAATTATACAATCCGTTTCAATATTAATGGAATTATATATATATTATCGTATTGATTGTTGTTGATGCAACATGGCTAAATTAATTGTCAAATTCTTTTTTTCCTTTGATATTGTCAATTATTGATTACAAAATTGTTGTAACTTTATATTGCCAAAACCATTTGTTTCTTTGAATTAATAAATTTATCTTGTTTCCTTTTATTTATGAACACGTTTTACATATTTAAAATTCATTGTTCATTTATTACTATTATTTCTTTCCTTACACCTTCGTTGATTCCAAAATTTAAACCATTCGTTCCTTTAAATTAAAATTTTATATTGTTTTCCTTTTTTTTGCAAACAAATTTATAGTGTTTCCTCTTATTTGCAAACTTTTTTCTTGTTTCTATTTCTACAGCGTCCGTTAGTTTCGAAATTTAAACCAAACATTTCTTTTCCCATTCCCATAAACATCGTTCATTAATGTTTTCTTCAATACCATAAATGTCTCGTAAATTAAAACCTACTACGTTCTTTTTCCTTATCACCGTTATTTCTTGTATTTGTGGCATCCATCCTTGCGAGAAAAAGCCGCATTTCTTTTATAAAATGCATTCCCTTTTTTATTCTTTTTTTGGGATTTGTACCATTCTTCTCTTCCCATCACATTTTTCCTTTTCCCATCTGCCGCCTCGCCATCTAAGAGTCGAGCTCGTTTCCAAAACTAAAGCTGACCATCCCCTTCTAAAACCGCTCCTGAACCCCGTCTGAACTTAACGTCATCTCATCCACCCTCCTGAAGCCATGCAAGCCTTACCAACCCTCCATCCAGCAGTTGGCATACAACACCCCTCACCCACTCACCTCATTCTCAATTTCCTGTGTCATTTGTTCTCTCCACCCCGCATGTGTTTTTGTAAGTGTTTTCAATTCTTATGTGAGTTGCTATATATATATTTTTTCTTTTGGTGTGGCGTGAGTTTACAATTTGTGTGTATATACTGAGTGTATGTTACATGTATAGTTTATGGGAGTACTGTGTTGATTTGAAAAAAAAGGGGAAAAGTTCTGATGTTTAAGGAGTTTTGTGTTGTATGTATTAGTGTGTGCTTTGTATTTGTTTGTGTGGGAGCGTGAGTGATTTTATTTGTGTGTGAAAATTTATAAATTTACATTTATGTATATAAGATATATATATATATATATATATATTTGAGGGTAAATTTACGTGTGATTTTTGTGCGAGTTGTTTTGAAAATATTTTGGTCTGAATATAATTTATGATAGCAAATAATATTTGGACTTCCAAAAACCTAAATCGAGTTTATTCATTTTGATTTGAAATTTATTTTAGTTTAGATGAACATTAAATTAGTAGATAATATAATGATAATTTATTGATTTCGGAGCGTTTATACATATTTTATAACATCAAATGTTTTGGAGTGTTGACCATGTGTGTTTATAATATGTATTTATATATGTAATTGTGTTTGTGTGTGCTATGTGTGTAATGCCTGTTCCATGCATGTGTGTATATTGATTGTGTGGTGTCTTGGGTAATGTTTGTATGTTTATTTTAAATTTTATAATGTATATAATAGTTTTGTGTGTGTTGATTTATATATATATATATTGGATTTTGAAATAGTGGTACGTGTGTGTTGATTTTTAAATAAATATATATATATATTTTCAGTGTGTATATATATGAGAATATATATATATATATTTGTTGATTTTTTATTTTATTTTTAATATGTATGTATATATATTTTTAACGATTGTCTATATATAATATATAGTTCGCGAAGGTATATGCATATTTAATTGATTTTGTATTTTGTTTTGTGTGTGTGGCGTAGTGTATTGTGTATGTGCATTCCTGTTTGTGTGCATGTGTGGGTTCTGTGTAGTGTTTTTTTTCTAGTGTGTGGTGCTTTAATCATACTATATGCGTATAGTTATTGTAGCGATTGTGTATTTTATAATACTGTGTATAACTACGTCTGTATTTGTGTGTATGTAATAAAAATTTATATTTTATAATAATAAATGTATTGTTTTGAATCTATTTGTTTTGAAGGAAAATTCATATGCATGTATATATGTTATATATAATCTATAATATACAAGCTTTTGGTGTGTTTTCTTGCATGTGAAATGGTGTGGGTACAACATTGTGTGTGCGTATATTTGTGTTGAGTTTGTTTTGAAAATTTATTTGTTAAAAAAATGCGTATATATATATGTATATATATATTTCTTTCAATGTTTATATATGCGTACAATGGTTTTTATGTATTTTGTGTGTGAGTTTGCATTGTATAATTATTTTATATATATAGTTTTTGGTGTGTTACATAATATTTAAATTTCTAAAATATTTTGGTGTGTGTTGAACTTGAATTATATATATATGTTATGATTTTACCATTCGTATCTATATATATATGTATAATATTTGTAAAAGTAAATGTTGTGTTTATATTTTCGGTTTGGTGTTGAATTTAATGACCTTCTGAAACCCAGTAGCCTAACTGATCCTATGAGACATTCCCTATCCTCCTATTATGGAGAAAAAAAAATAGTGAGCGATCATGGAGCTGAAATTATTCTGAATTGTGCAAGGGAGTCGTCGTTTCAATTCTGCAAAAATCCATATATTGTCTTTAATCTGCTCCACGAAAGGTGAGTTTTTCTCACACCTGGCTCACATTCTTTCTTAGATGTTAGATCAACTAAATGCACTATTATGAAATGCATAGTATTGCCAGTAGAAATTGTTTGTTTAAAATATGCACTTTCATATGTGACACAATATTCATATGACATGCATGTACACTAAATATATTTGACTATGATGTGATTGACGATATGTGATGATTTGTTATGTTGTATATACCCCTAGTTTAGGAAAATCACTAAGGTTTGAAATGATACATACCCGAACGGACATTAGATTAGAGAAAAATCGTTATGGGTTGAAATGATAGACCTGAACGATTTTTACTCAATTTGGGATTGCGGGTTGAAATGATAATCCGATGGAAATTTTATAAATTACGGGTTGAAACGATAAATATCCGTATCACTTGACCATAGGGTAGAAAACTATATACGGACACCGTTGGTCATGATTTCGAATTAAAATGAGTTGAAAATTTTGATTGTAATAATATTAATTTAAGATCTTATATTTATATTTTAAAGATTTATACTTAAATTTTGTAAATTTTAAATTGTACGTTTTAAAATGATTTTATGAGTGAAAATGTATTTAAATGCTTATTTAAGACTTTACTTATAATTTATTTATTTTAAACTGTATAATTTAATCATATATGTATTTTTAACTTTAAATTAATATATTATAATAAATTATTATTATTTTAAACCTATTTCTAAGCTATTTTAAACCTGTATATGTTTATAAAGCTATTTTCTATATAAATTTATAACTTAAAAATATATTTTCAATGATTATTTTATATATATTTTATAAACTTTAATAATAAACTCAATAGGTGGATAAGTTTTGATTTTTCGATTTAAATTCGAGGTTTAAAGATTTAAATTTATATATGGATACTTGATTCAACGAATTTGATTTTTTAAATCAACAAAATGCAAATTTTCAATTGACTTAAATATTGAACTTTATAGGAAATGAGCGTGAACTGCGTAATTAATTGGAATTTGAATTTATAATTGATAATGAATATATAATTTCGATTATAAGTTGATTGAATACGAATTGAAATAATTTTATATATGGAATTGATTCATAAAATGTTTGGTTTGAATTAAAGAAATTTCTTAAATCAATTTATTTCAAGATACGATTTTATTAAAATGGCCACGGGGTGAAAAATGTAAACCTTTGATTGTTAAAGAGATCGGGATCGGATATTGTCATACTCTCTGCCAATATCGAAAACCACTTTAACAACTGTGTACTGATGGAGTTCCATAATGAAGTAGGATGGTTTGGTGGCGATTACTGGATCGAAGAAAGAGAACGTTGATGGATAGCCTTGACCATCGGATCATAATTAAAATGACTAAAACAGGTGCTATACCGTGATTAAGTGAGGTCGCACCTCCATCGGACACACTTCTTCGAACTATATCTATTACTTTGTGATTTCATTGGTGGCAACCCTTGATTATGGGAGTGTTGTTCGAGGTGAGCAGTAGTTGCGGCTATGCATTATGTGACGATCCAGAAACCCCGTACGACGGTGTTAAGGATAATCATTGGAATATAACACATTAATCATCATTAGTAGAGAGCAGATAATAGCATAAACAAAAAATAGAATAATTTACATCAGTATGACAGCGGAATCATAATATGTAACAACATCAGAGTAGCGAAGTGTAGGATACAACTTAGTGCATAAAAAGAAATTGTTACACCCCACCTCCACTAGGGTCACTCACAAAGGGAATGCACTAGTTTTGGAGGAGCGTTATCGAGGTAAGCAAACACAGAAATATTACAAGACAGAACATAGATAAAACAGCGGAAGAATCAAAAGATAAATTTCATTACTTTCAAAAAGATACAAAACCTTTTACATCAAATAGCCAAGGTCACAATTTTCCATTACAACAAATTCTGTCTTGCATAAATAAAGAAGCATAATCTTAAAACAACAAAAGTAGCTTAATTCCCCAAAGGTAGCAGAAATGCAGCCATAGCATAGCTCAAGATCAAACTGTACATGAGCTGAACCGAAAGCAAGCGAAATCCAAGCTAAGTGCTAGAGCTTCCTCCCTGAGAACCTGGGGGGGTGGGGGAACGAAAGGAAAAGAGGTAAAAGAAAACGGGTCAGTCATAAAGACTGGTAAGTCCTAGTGACTTTCAGCATAAAAACAGGTAAAGGTAACATGACATGTACAAACTGAAAGTAAACATAAGGATGATGGCAAGATGGGCAAGATAGACTAAGATAACATGATAAATCAAGTATAAATCAAGTATAGCATCACATATTCAAGGTTCTCTGCATCAACTGTACTAGAATACCAAACCCATGTCTTATATTAATCATGAAATGATCCCTTGGCCCAATATCATGAAATGACCCATTACTAGGTCCAACGGAACGATCCACTAATCGATCGGCTCCCTACAAGTTCTAGCTCGTTGTGTGTCTGTGTCATACGACCCTATCCCGAATGTAGTCACCTGTGCTAGGTCCACCATAGGGTGTATCAAGCCCTATGGTGCCAACCACCGACACGAATCAAGCATGCACAGATAAACCTACTGATGCCCAATGCCTGCTTTTTCAACTCCGGACCACGTGCACGACCATAGCCCGCCTGAACCTACACTGGCGCACCAACATAGCCATCGTTCTGGTCACTTACAATCAGCCCAGTAATCGTGCCCCACCCTGCCTAGTTCTAGGGTACCATGATACGTGTAGTGGGTTACTGCTGAAATGGACCGTGTAACTAGGGTTTTCGTCCAATAGGTTAAGTGTTGTCATTTAAATTCGTGACTTAACCCTTATCAGTCTAGCATGTCAAGTTGGTTAAGTGTTGTCTTTCATGTTCATGACTTAACCCTATCATGTGGCATTAATTCATTAATGCACCCCAGCCTCTCACATCAGATCTGTTGTTGTGGTCACTGGATATGCCGGGCGTTTCCGGGCAGAATTACACCACAACTTAGTCTGACCTCGGGTTTTCAAGTGCGATATGACCAACTACCCACATTGGATCCTATTATTTGCAGTAACTGGATTTGCCAGGCGGTTCCGGGCAGAATTACACTGCAAACTCAACCCAACCTTGAGTTGGCCATTTTCAACTTCATTCTAGTGTCATGTCCATGTTCAAGATTCATGTCAAGTTCGTGTCAATTTTCATGGCGAGTTTCTTGCCAAGTTTCCTATAATTACCAATTTTTCCCAACGTTACCCCGTCTAAATATTAGGCTAACAATCTTAGCCTAATTTCCATCCGCATGATTTTTGACGTATAATATTAGGCTAAAAACTTAGCCTAATTTAACGCACACAAAATTTGCATAAAGAAATTCATTAATATAAACATGACATAGGTGTAAACTTGGCATTCTCGGCATAGTCAATATGAACACCATAGGTGTGTACTTGCAAAATAATCAACATGAATATCATAGGTGTGATCTTGCAACGTAGACTAAATCAACATACATATATGTGAATTTGCAACGTAGACTAAATCAACTTACATATATGTGAACTTGCAAATCAATCACGAGCATATGAATAAGTGTGAACTTGAAATATGACATAGGTTTAACATATACACATAAACATGTAGATCTAACATTTAGTCACATATGTGATATGATTTTACAACCTAAAACTTGCATAACATGATAAACTACACAACTTATCATAACAGGTTATACTCCAATATACATATGAATAGACTTATTCATTAATTCCCAATCCAACATGATAATAAAATAGAATATCATTCAATTTCACATATAACATAATAAACATTGTTCTATTATCAATTTATTTCCAAGGCATAACATAACTGAATAAATTGAGTAAAACATCGCAGGCATATTGATCTAATAACATTATGAACATGAAAAGGTTTGAATAGTAATCTAGGTTCAAGAACATGGATAGATCTAACTTAAATAGAAAAATCCACAAAATCAAGATCCAAGGACAAACAAAGAAAATAGGTCTGAATAGAAAATCAAGCTTAGATCCAATTTTATAGTCATAATCCTAGGCAATAACCTCATGGTCATGAATCATAGGTGATTAGCCGCAATTGTCCTTGTCATAGTTATAGGCAATAGTCTTATGTTCATAGTCATAGGCATAGGCATAGTCTTATGTTCACAGTCATAGGCATAGACATAGTCTTATGTTCGCAGTCATAGGCATAGACATAGTCTTATGCCATTAACAATAGTTTCAATGTCGTAGGCAATATTCCCAATAGTCAAGATCCAAGAAGAAAACAAGAATAGATATGAATCATACATAAATCAATTCCAATTTATAACATGTCCATATTAAGTTTATAGTTTTTATCTAAAAGTAACTTGAACTTACAGATCGTGGTCTAAGAAATTTAGATGCAGAAGTCAAGTCTAGAAATTTGTCGTTGAATTGTTGAATCATTGAATCTTGCTTTGATTGTAGAAGCAAATCCCCAATATGAAATTCCTAGCCGTAGTCTTCAAGAAATAATCTTCACGTTTTAATTTAATTTAATTTAGAGGAAGAAGAAGAAGCCATGTCTATCAAGAATTTGTGCAGCACAAGGTTAGAGAAGAATGGTGTAAAGAGAATGAGGCTAGGAGGCTGTTTATATAGGTTTAGGCAGACGAATATGGACAGAAAATGAGTCTAAATACATCAGAATGCATCAGGTCCAGAAAGTGGGTTCGGGAGGCAGGTCGACCCCCAGGTCGACACTATGGTCGACCTGGTCCCTGGGAGGTTGACACTATGGTCGACCCATAGGTCGACTTGGTCCTGGGTGGGATATTTCCCGCCCAGCCTGTTCTGGGTTTTGAATTCGAATTTGAATTCGAATTTTCGAGCTATTTTTGATTCTGAAAATTTCTGAAACTTCGGAGGGTCATATCTCCCTCATACGGACTCCGATTCTCGCAAACTCGAACTCGTTTCCAAGCAAAATTTCGAGACGAATGCAATGGCGCAACCTGTTTCACTTGATTATTATTTTAAAATTTAATTCTGCCTTGATTTACGGTTTTAACATGATATTAAAATTCGGGTTGTTACAAAAATGATCAGTCTACATCAAGATCACAGAGGCATATACATCATAGATACATAATAGAAGTAAATCTGTCTACATCGCGATAGGCGGAATCATATACATAAGGTACTAATGGTGGAATATCAAATAGTCAAAATAATGAGAAGTCAAGTCCTCGCCATACAAGCCAAAAGGTTCATTCCATGCTGCAGTGCAAAAGCCAAAATATAACCTGTCACTAGGCTGCCCGTGTGAAAATAAGGGCACCCGAGTTTGCAAAGTGAAACAAACTACGAGTCAATCATGGGACTGGTATGAGAAATTCACTTAACTGGTTAAACAACAATAATTAGGCAAATCATAGGACCACACCACTTTCGCGGAATGGGTTTACTCCAGTGATTTCCAGTGCATTAAATAAGGTAAATTATTTAAACAACGCAATGCTTTTTATAAAAATGCAGCAATTATAAAACCCAAGTCCCATCACACAATGCAATGCAAACCTGAGGATAGAGTTTTACCTTATAATGTCCAAATTATGCTTAATACGTGTAAAGCAAAATCATTTGATATTATTACTAGTGCATATATGTTTCAAAAGCAAATTCAATCATAATATCAATCATAGACGTCATAAGTGCCTCATACCACTATGTCGCCATATATAAGTTACAACCAAATCTGTGATTTCGTATTGGAAATTTGGATTCCATCATGAGTCGAGTTCATGGATGGCTCCTCACCGCTTCGAGACACTCTAACAAATGCCCCAGGACTACACACTGGGTAGCCCTTGGAATCGGCTGGGCCGGTCGTCTCATACATTTGAGGATTAGTTATTCCTGAACACACGTTTCCTAGTCCTATCAAACCTATCCATCGGCTCTGTAGAGACCGATACAATCGAGGCGCCTCACATTCCAACATCCACAAAGGTATAATAATCAACAATGTCAGGGCTAGTAAATCGCTGACACCACCCATAGCTAGAAAGAAACGTAGTGTTCTCCCAACGATCCTTATCCCGTTTTTAACTCATACCGAGGTGTGAGGCTCGCGAATCCACGCTATACACAAAGCTGTGCTATATTAAAGCCGTGCTTTGATCATTAACCACAAGACTCTGCTTTTCAACAAAAAGTCTTGATCATTTGCATCTTTGCATACCACGCTGTCAATCCACACCGTACCACTGATGTCTACCGATATACAACCTCTGAGCTCGTACATCTCAGAGAAGGGCGTTAAGCAAGAGAATAAATTCTCCGATGCCAAACATATGTATATTTAGTAAAGATCAACGAATATAGAACAGAATACACGTCGGACACACATCCATTTACAAGTCCGTTCTGGGTCAGAATGAAACCGGAGGCACCTTATTCCTCGTTCCATATGTCCAATACGGAAGAGAGGCCCTCGCACATCTGGACGATCGACAAGTACGTCCAGACCACTACCACTGTTACCTCTCCAAGGGAGCTACCCATCTCAAAGACATCAGTAGTAATCTACATGATGTGAAGATCACCGGTCTTGCAACATCTTCATATCTTCGACATTTATTCGTCGATCAATTATTTGAAATGAGAATTAACTCGGCCTTTTCAAATAATTCACGTATATTAGAATTCAAATCAATTCTATCCATGGTTAAATTATTCGACATCCACATTTCAGCTCTTTATATAATTTTCATGTCAAACACATTCAACCATCAAATATCAAACAAACCAAGTAGAATCGGTTTATTTCCATTACATATCGCCTATAATATTTTATAACGATATATCGCTATTTTTATTTATTTAAAAATAGCACCATTTAATTAAACAACGTTTCAGGCCATAGCGTGGCCCTGACGCTGTTTTTCTCTAATTTTGATTTACACATTTCTCAAAATCTAACCGTCGGATCTAAACGAAATTAAGTCCGTTGGAAAGATTTCTCCAAAGCGAACCCAAGGCTCCAGTTTCGGGAAAATCTGATGGTCGGATCTCTCGATATAATCGTTTAAAGTTACGATTTCAAAATACGAACTGTAGCATCGTTATTCATTTTATTTTATTCATATTTATGTACATATATATAATTCATTCTGGCACTGTTTTTATTCAGATTTGAATGAAACATTTCACACAATCCAACCGTTGGATTTTAACAAATGTTATTTCATTGCAAAGATTTTTCCAAAGCGAACTCAATGTTTCCAGTTTTGGGAAAATCCGATGGTTGGATTTCTCTATATAATTGTTTAAAATTACGATTCCAAAACACGAACTGCAGCTACGCGATTCGTTTATTTAATTTATATATATATATATAATTCATTCAATGATTTCTATATTGTTTTCTCTTCAAATATTTCACTAATGCCTTTAAATCTCAGAAAATTTCGCCATAACCTCTTTTTTACGGGGAGGGGTTTGGAAATTTATTGGGCCGTATTAGGCACCCAATAAATCCTAAAAAGCATGCACATGTTTATAGTGATATATTTCGGTGTCCACAGGGGAGTGTGTATAGACCATAACTCCAGAGAATAAATTCTCGTCACCCTATAAATGGTTTTTGTGCCTTAATGACTAGAGAGACGTGTTTATTGTCATCTCCAGACCCGTGTGGGGATTTATTTATCTGGAAATTTACCGTTATATTTTATATAGTTCAAATCAGTCTTCAGTTCAACCTGAAATGCAGTCATCGCCATACAAGCCTCTCGCTTGTATGGTATATCTTCAACCTCGTCATATAAGCTCCAAATGCTTATGTGGTATATGATAGGGTATGCTATCTTCAAGAAGTATGCCATGTAGTGTAGTTCAAAATTAATTGTTACTATCCTATGGCGACGTCTATTATTTCACACAGAACAACCAGCACTCTGCATCCAATGGCATTCACAGGAGTTTATATAACAATAAAATTGCGCGGCCAACTCACAAAGGCTTACCAATTTGTCGGGCACGCAAATATATTCTTTACTCAACAACTAATCCATATTCATGTTCAACACATGTATATATATGCAGAACCAAACTAAAAGTAATATTTATAGCGAAAAAATGTTTATTTCAACGTACGGTAATTTTTAACACTCCATACATAGGATAAAAATGATATTTTTGGCGAAAAAAATATGTTTCAATACATGTGCTTTTTTACCAAGTCGTATACATGATAAAAATGATATTTTTATCGTTCAGAATATTTATTCTTCACATGAATGTTTTTAGCACTTCATATTCACAATAAAATGTTAATTTTATTGTTTAATTCTTTTATTCAACACATGAATCCTTTTCAACATATGAATATTTTAAATAGTTCATACATATAATAAAAATGATATTTTTATCGTTAAAACAATTTATTTGAAACACGAATATTTTATATACTTCATACATAAGATAAAAATGTTATTTTTGGTGTTAAAACAATTTATTTGAAACACGAAAATTTTATTTACTTCATACATAAGATAAAAATGTTATTTTTGGTGTTAAAACAATTTATTTGAAACACGAATATTTTATATACTTCATACATAAGATAAAAATGTTATTTTTGGTGTTAAAACAATTTATTTAAAACACTAGTATTTTATATAGTCCATATATATGATAAAAATGTGATTGTTATCTTTAAAAGAATTTATTTAGCACATAAATGTTATTCAATATATGAATATTTCATATAATTCATACGCATAATAAAAATATGATTTTTATTATCTAAACAATTTATTCAACACATGAATATAATTCAACACATGAAAATAATTCAAACACATAGATACTACTGAAAATTTCGGTAGCATAATGGTAGGGGGTTAAAAACCGGCACTGTCTCGAGTACGGTTCCTCGCACTACCTTATCCCTCGCGACGTTCCATAAGGGGCATATCTAATGATCTAAGATCAATTTTATATCATATGAATTTTCCACAATAATTCCCATTTGTTTCAACCACAAACAATTTCTTTAAAACACAAACAATTATTTCAAACCATTCGCATTTCAACTAATTTTCAACCATTCGCATTATCAACCAATTTCACGTCAATCACAATCAATTCATATCGTCCATGGTTTATGGACGAGGGGAGTATATATATATATGTATATAAATATATTTTATTTCCATTTCAACACATATATTATTTTTACAACGCATGTATAATTTATACATCACTCATACAACTTATACGACGCTTATACATGAGGTGTACAACGCATATATAATTTATACTTCGCACATATAATTTATACCATGCATTTCCATTCCATATTTGAATTTAGAAGTCTCACATCGATTTTAATCCTTCTGAAATTTGTAGCGAGCTCGGAATACGTTCTAGCTTCTCCTAGAATGTAGATGACGTCGATACGAGTCCGATGTCTCCTGTTTCATTGAATTTTGTCAACATAGCAAAAAGATACGATTTTTATTTGAAAATCATGATTTGCAATGCTTAGAAGTGTTATATTCTATTTAAAATTGAGTAGCCGTATACCTTTCACGATGGTTCAAAACTAGGTCTAGGGTTTTCTCGAAATCCGTGCAATGTTAGGCCGATCAGATGGTGCCACGCTCTAGAGCTAGGAGAGGTGCTCAAGCGGAGGTGGGTGGCGCTGAACTCGGTGCGGCGGTGGAGTAGAAAAAGAGACCGACGCGGCGCTCCTTCCTGGGCCCAGAACTCGAGAAATACCAATCGATGGAGGTCGAAATTTATATGGATCTGAAGGCTGAGAGGAGATCTACAAAAATCTCTGAAGGGCCATTAAGTTTTGTTGAGCGGATTAGGATTTAAGGAGGAGAGAAGGTAGGAAGCTCCAGTGCTGTTCGAACGAGGGATATCGAGGGTTTTCTGAATTTTTTTATAAATTAAAATAATGAATGAATTAATTCTATTGGTCGATATTTATACTAATTCAAAAATTAGGGTTTTTTCCATACGAACCCCAAACCAAACCCAACGACTGTCGCCCCTAGCTAAATACCCCCATTCCGAACACAATGGGATATATTTCATAAGCCAATTCGGCAATTACAGTCAGTTATTTTTCAAATTAAAATATAAAACATTCAAATTCTGTTTTGAACGTACATTTTAATTTGCCTGGGCCGCATACTGATTCTAAAATTCCCGAAAAGTAAATCTAGCTATGTTGGGACGATACGGTCCCAACAAAACTGATTTCATTGAATTCTGAGATCGTTTGAAAAATGGCCATTTTCTGGTCGATCCAATTTGACTGAAATCAACCAAACACGTTTTTCCTTGCCATGCTCACATAGTAATTCCAGAAATTATGGAATTTGAAACCTAGTAATAAATTGACATCCCAGATCCAACAAAAGTGGTTTCGTAGAAAACGGAGGTCGTTTGCAAAATGTCAATTTTCAAGGGGATATTTATTCCATAGCTACCATTCTGAATATTCAACTGGCCATAACTTTTTATTCCCGTTATGAAATTTCGATTTTTCAGATTCGTTAGAAAAATATTCTTAAGCAAATTTAAATATTTTTGGTTTTGCTAAAATCCGTTTTATTTTGCATCCTGTACATTCAGTCAAAGTTCGAATTCAAAATTTTAAACTACCGCGCTATTTCTAACTCGTTATTTAATTGAAATAAATTATTTCAATTACTCCAAATTCATTAAAATAACCAAATTAAAAAATTTAAATTGGCTCGGATTTTTGGGGTTGTAAGAATCTCCCCTACTTAAAACTTTTCGTCCCCGAAAAGGAAGCAACAGTAAAGTGGGAAACAAAACAGAAATGCAATGTATTGTAATTGTACCTTGCACCGGAGTTAGTTAGAGATGTCCACTATGCAATTGGGCTAAGCTTGCTTAATGCTTTCTTTTGTCTCCCAAGTACAATCTCTAGGATCTCCACTCCACTGCACTTTAACTAAATGAACCTTCTTGTTCCTTAGCTCTTTAGTTTCTTTGCCAATAATGTTTATCGGCTCTCTTCTGACTACTAATTCTGGAGTAATTTCCAAGTCCTGTTGCGCTGCTTCTTCTACAACAAGATCTGGATCATGTACATGCTTTAGAAATTGAGACACGTGAAACATGTCATGTACTCCAGGCAACCAATCAGGTAATTGAACCTTATAAGCAAGAGTTCCAATTCGTTCAAGTATAGGAAAGGGACCAATAAATCTGGGTGCCAACTTCCCAGTTTTACCGAATCGGACTACTACTCTCATCGGAGAAACTCACAAATAAACATAATCACCAACAACAAATGCTAAATCTCTTCTTCTAGAATCCGCATAACTTTTTTATTGTCTTTGAGCTATTTGTAATCGTTTCTTGATGAAATCGACTTTATCTGAAGCTTCGCGAATCATATCGGGTCCCAACACAAGTTTATTGCCAGGTTCTACCCAACATGTGGGAGATCTGCACGGTCTACCATATAATGCTTCAAATGGTGACATTTTCAAGTTTGCCTGATAACTTTTATTGTATGAGAACTCAGCCAAATGCAAGTGGTCTTCTCATGATCCGCCAAAGTCAATAATGCAGGCCCGCAATAAATCTTCTAGTATACGGTTCACCCTCTTAGTTTGGCCATCTGTCTGAGGGTGATACACGGTACACAGGTTCAGCTTTGTCCCCAGTTCTACTTGAAATGCCTCCCAGAATTTTCTAGTAAATATTGGATCTCTATCACTGACTATGCTGATTGGCACTCCATGTAGCTTAACAATTTCTCTGAAATAAATCTGTGCTAGACTTTGAGCGATTCTATTGGATCTGACAGGTATGAAATGGGCGGTCTTCGTGAAGCGATCTACGATCACCCAAATACTGTCATTTCCTTCCCTGGTTCGGGGTAAACCATCTATGAAATCCATGGAAATTTGTTCCCACTTCCAATTTGGAATTTCCAACGGTTGCAATAATCCGGCCAGTTTCTGTTGGTCGCTTTTGACTAGTTGGCAAGTAGAGCACCTGCTAACATATAAAGAAATGTTTCTCTTCATCGCCTTCCACCAGAAAGTGCATTTGAGATCATTGTACATCTTACTTACCCCGGGATGAATGCAAAGCTTGGACTTATGACATTCATCAAGCACTTCTCTTTTGAGCTCTGGGATGTTGGGAACACAGATTCTTCCTTTAAATCTCAGAACTCCTTTACTATCTACTTGGAAACTGAAGACTTCGCCATTTTAAATTCTTTTGATCATCTCCTTAACAAAATTATCGTCTTTCTGAAGAACTGTGATCTTGTCGATTAACGAAGGCGTAATAATAAGATTGGCGATGATTGCGGTTTTCTGCAAAGCGCATCCACTACCACATTAGCTTTGCCCAATGTATACAAAATGTCTAGATCATACGCTGCAAGAAATTCTAGCCAATGCTGTTTTCTCATATTCATGTCTTTTTGGATGTACATATATTTCAATGATCGATGGTCTGTATATAATTCGAATTTCTTGCCCAACAAGTAATGTCTTCAGATTTTCAAAGCAAATACGACGACTAGCAACTCAAGATTATGAGTTGCATAATTCTTTTCATGTGGCTTCAACTTACGGCTAGCATAAGCGACTACTTGGCCTCTTTGAATTAATACTGCACCATGACCTCTAATAGAAGCATCCATCCAAACCATCAAATCCTGATTTCCATCGATAATTGTTAATACTGGAGCGGTTTCAATTTTAATTTCAGTTCCTGGAAAGCTTCCTCACATTCCGGAGTCCACTTAAATCTTTTGTGTTTCTTTGTAAGCTTTGTTAATGAACTGGATATCTTCAAAAAATCCTTAACGAATTTCGGATAATAACTAGCTAATCTCAGAAAACTTCGGACTTTTGTGGGTGTAGTAGGCTGCTTCTAGTCTTGAATTGCTGTTATCTTGCTTGGATCTACAGAAATCCCTTTCTTTGACACGACATGGCCAAGGAACTTCACTTCATCTTGCCAGAAGATACATTTTGAGAATTTAGCTTTGAAGACATTCTTTCTTAGAATTCCCAACACTTGTTCCAAATGCTTTTCATGCTCGCTTTCTGACTTGGAGTAGATTAAAATATCATCTATGAATACCAAAACAAATTTATTCAAGACTTCTCTGAACACCCTATTCATTAAATTGACAAAGTATGCTGGAGCGTTACACAAGCTGAACGACATTACTAACCACTCATAAAATATGTCTGGACCTCTAAAAGCTGTCAAAGGAACACATTCTTTGGCAATCCTCAATTGATGGAAACCTGTAGCTGGGTCCATTCTGGAAAATACTCGCGCTCCATTCAATTGATCCAACAAATCATTGATACGGGGTAATGGATATTTGTTCTTGAGCGTCTGCTTATTGAGGTCTCGGTAATCAACACATAATCGGAGAGTACCGTCTAACTTAGGAACAAACACTACGACTGCACCCCAATTAGAGAAGCTAGGTCTGATCAGACCCTTCCATAGCAGTTGTCGAGTTTGATCACCCAATTCTTCTTTTTTGTTTAATGTCATTCTTCGAATTGGATGTACTACGGGTCTGGCATTCAGAGTTAAATCAATTACGAATTCAATTTCTCTTTGCGGAGGTAGGTTATCGACTTCTTCGAACACATCAACATAGTGTTTAACGACAGGAATATTTTCTAACAAAGTGGGAATAACTTTCAGCGCAGACCAAAACTCTTTTCTATCTGAGTCTGAGCCATGGCACAGTATAGATATGTCTCCAAGCTTCGTTTTAATTGTAACTATCCTCTCGGCACATTTCACTTCGGCCTCGTATTTGGTTAACCAGTCCAGTCCAAGTATAATATCGAATTCGGAAAAATTTAGGCCAACCAATTTGAAAGGGAATCAGTACTGAAAAAAAGAGATAGGTACTTTACAATATGAACTGAGAACAGTAGAACCTCCTATCAGATTGTGAACTCTTATTGGTTCTTTAAGGTTCTTTAGATTTAACTTTTTAACAGTGTTACTTGCAATAAAACTTTATGATGCACCAGTGTCAAATAGTACGGAAACAGGAATATTTTCAATAGTAAGGGTACCTTCCAAAACATCGGGTTTACCTGCTCCCAGAGTAGCAGCTAGCGGGTTCACCATGTCATATACATGTGCAATCTAAGCATTCTTTAGCAAAGGACAATTCCTTCTGATGTGCCCCGTCTGGTGGCAGTTGGAACACTCAACAGGGTTGCGTGTATTCTGACTCAAGCTCGGTTGGTTGGTCTCCTGTCGCTTTGGAGCGGTGAATACATTGGAGTACTGGCCAGCTTGACCGCAGTTGTAGCAACTTCCTCTGGGTGGCCTATTTGTTTGTGGCTTGGCATTTGCTGCTGTGTTTGCTAGATTCGGGCTGCCTTTCGGAAGTCTTGCACTTGTTTCCTGCTTGATTCTTTGTGCGATCTACTTGCATGTTCCTCAAATCCAAGCTCTCATAATTACACACCATATCCACCATGTCGGTGAATGCAAGCATAACGTGGCTCATTGCCCTATTCTAGTACTTGCGCTGAAGTCCATGTATGAACCTCTTATTCTTTGCCTTAACTGTCATAATGAGCTCTGGAGCATAACGGGATAGCTGAGTAAACCTATTGAGATATTCTTGAACGAACTTCTCTTTGAACAGTGTTTTGAATTCATTCCATGTCATCACTACCTCTTCCTCATTCAAGGTGATGGTGTCCCACCATAGTTGGGCATCGTCCTACAATAGCCAAGCACCCATAAAGCTTTTCCTCTGATCCTCAAGACCCATGCCCCTGAAGATCTTCTCACATGTGTTCAACCAGCCCAAGGCTTCAATTGCAGTACCAGTGCCTGAGAATAACTTGCCTCCAAGATTCTTATAGGTCTTTCCCACTCGTTCTAAATCAAACGGTTGCGGGGGTTGTAGTGGTTGAACCAAAGGCTCTGGGACAACGGGGATATTCCCCCGCCCTACAACTCGACCTCCTCGGCCTGCTCTACCTCTAGATGCAGCTGCTCGGGTAGCCATCTAAGTCAGTTCTGCATAAGCAAGAAAAGAGTCAAGCTCACAAAAATGATAATTTTTAAAGATATGGTAAAAGTAGAAGAATATATGGAAAGATAACAATGTATTGATCAAGTTATTTGGCTATTCTGCTTAGCTCATTCTAGGAAATTACTAATCCTATCTCTAATGAGCTACTCGCCCTAGAACTCTACTGATTCAATCTTGACGAGGCGTTTAATGTGTTTAATTCCAGAACTAAGATTAGCCAAAGCTCTGATACCACCTGTGACGATCAAAAACCCCATACGACAGTGTTAAGGATAACCATTGGAATATAACACATTAATCATCATTAGCAGAGAACAAATAATAGCATAAACAGAAAATAGAATAATTTACATCAGTACGACAGCGGAATCATAATGTGTAACAACATCAGAGTAGCATAGTATAGGATACAACTTAATGCATAAGAGAAAATGATCAGTCTACATCAAGATCACTCGGGCATATACATCATAGATACATAATAGAAGTAAATCTGTCTACATCGTGATAAGTGGAATCATACACATAAGGTACTAATGGCGGAATATCAAATAGCCAAAATACTGAGAAGTCAAGTCCTCGCCGTACAAGCCAAAAGGTGCACTCCAAGCTGCAGTGCAAAAGCCAAAATATAACCTGTCACCTGTCACCTGTCACTAGGCTGCCCATGTGAAAATAAGGGCACCCGCGTTTGCAAAGTGAAACAAACTACGAGTCAGTCATGGGACTGGTATGAGAAATCTACTTAACTGGTTAAACAACAATAACTAGGCAAATCATAGGACCATTCCACTTTCGCGGAACGGGTTTACTCCAGTGATTGCCAGTGCATTAAATAAGGTAAATTATTAAAACAATGCAATGATTTTTATAAAAATGTAGCCATTATAAGACCCAAGTCCCATCACACAATGCAACGCAAAACGGAGGATAGAATTTTACCTTATAATGGCC
Source organism: Allium sativum (assembly GCA_030737875.1). Taxonomy (NCBI): domain Eukaryota; kingdom Viridiplantae; phylum Streptophyta; class Magnoliopsida; order Asparagales; family Amaryllidaceae; genus Allium; species Allium sativum. The sequence continues at coordinate 342,239,728 of CM060920.1, read as the reverse complement.
AAAATATGCTTAATACGTGTAAAGAAAAATCATTTGATATTATTACTAGTGCATATATGTTTCAAAAGCAAATTCAATCATAATATCAATCATAGACGGCATAAGTGCCTCATACCACTATGTCGCTGTACATAAGTTACAATCAAATCCGTGATTTTGTATTGGAAATTTGGATTCCGTCATGAGTCGAGGCCAGGGATGACTCCTCACCGCTTCGAAACATTCTAGCAAATGCCCCACGACTACACACTCTGGGTAGCCCTTGGAATCGGCTGGGCCGGTCCTCCCTTATATTTGAGGATTAGTTATTCCTGAACACACATTTCCCGGTCCTATCGGACCTATCCGTCGGCTCCGTAGAGACCGATATAATCGAGGCGCCTCGCATTCCAACATCCACAAAAGTATAATAATCAACAATGTCAGGGCTAGTAAAGCGCTGACACCACCCATAGCCAGAAAGAAACGTCGTGCTCTCCCAACAGACCTTATCCCTTTTTTAACTCATACCAAGGTGTGAGGCTCGCGAATCCACGCTATACACAAAGCTACACTATATTAAAGCTGTGCTTTGATCATTAACCACAAGACTCTGCTTTTCAACAAAACCCTTGATCATTTGCATCTTTGCATGCCACGCTGTCAATCCACACCGTACCACTGATGTCTGCCGATATACAACCTCTGAGCTCGTACATCTCAGAGAAGGGCATTAAGCAAGAGAATAAATTCTCCGCCGCCAAACAGATGTATATTTAGTAGAGATCAACGAATACAACACAGAATACACGTCAGACACACATCCATTTACAAGTCCGTTCTGGGTCTGAACGAAACCGGAGGCACCTTATTCCTCGTTCCATATGTCCAATACGGAAGAGAGGCCCTCACACATCCGGACGATCAACAAGTACGTCCAGACCACTACCACTGTAACCTCGTCAAGGGAGCTACCCATCTTAAAGGAATCAGTAGTAATCTACACGATGTGAAGATCACCGGTCTTGCACCGTCTTCATATCTTCGACATTTATTCGTCGATCAATTATTTGAAATGAGAATTAACTCGGCCTTTTCAAATAATTCACGTATATTAGAATTCAAATCAATTCTGCCCATGGTTAAATTATTCAACATCCACATTTCAGTTCTTTGTATAATTTTCATGTCAAACACATTCAACCATAAAATATCAAACAAACCAAGTAGAATCAGTTTATTTCCATTCCATATAATATTTTATAATGATATATCGCTATTTTTATTTATTTAAAAATAGCGCCATTTAATTAAACGACGTTTCAGGCCATAACGTGGGCCTGACACTGTTTTTCTCTAATTTTGATTTACACATTTCTCAAAATCTAACCATTGGATCTTAACGAAGTTAAGTCCGTTGGAAAGATTTCTTCAAAGCAAACCCAACAGTTCTGGTTTCGGGAAAATCCGATGGTCGGATCTCTCGATATAATCGTTTAAAGTTACGATTTCAAAATACGAACTACAGCGTCGTTATTCGTTTTATTTAATTCATATATATATATATATATATATATATATAATTCATTCTGGCGCTGTTTTTATTCAGATTTGAATTAAAAATTTCACACAATCGAACCGTTGGATTTTAACAAATTTTATATCTTTGGAAAGATTTTTCAAAAGCGAACTCAACGGTTCCAGTTTCGGGAAAATCCGATGGTCGGATTTCTCTATATAATCGTTTAAAAATTACGATTCCAAAACACGAACTGTAGATGCGTGATTCGTTTATTTAATTTATACATATATACATATATATATATATATATATACTTCATTCAACGATATCCATATCGTTTTCACTTCAAATATTTCACTAACGCCTTTAAATTTCAGAAAATTTCGCCACAACCTCCTTTATACGGGGAGGGGTTTGGAAATTCATTGGGCCGTATTAGGAACCCAATAAATCCTAAAAAGCATGCACATATTTATAGTGATATATTCCGGTGTCCACAGAGGAGTGTGTATAGATCATAACTCCAGAGAATAAATTCTCGTCACCCTATAAATGGTTTTTGTGCCTTAATGACTAGATAGATGTGTTTATTGTCATCTCCAGACCGGTGGGTGGTTTTTTTTTATCTGGAAATTTACCGTTATATTTTATATAGCCCATATCAGTCTTCAGTTCAACCTGAAATGCAGTAATCGCCATACAAGCCTCTCGCTTGTATGGTATATCTTCGCCCTTTGACAGGTGTCATAGTCTCATCGAGCCTACGAAACCATGCCGCGATGAGGTTACCTCCCAGAAAGCCAGGAGCCCCGGCGACTCAGGAAAGAAGGAAACAAGGATTCAAACAAAGGATCTAAAGATAGTGCTTATGGCTTTGGGGAATATGCCTTTAAAACAAAACTTTTCTTTTGGAAATGCTTCCTTTAAAACCGTTTTGAAAATAATTTTTCAAATCTTTTATCTGATCCGGTAACCTTCAGCTCTGATACCAAGTTAAACACCCCACCTCCGTTAAGGTCACTCACAAAGGGAATGCCTTAACTTTGGTGGAGAATTATAGGTAAAAGATGCAGATGAATTACAAGACAGACAAAGCAGCGGAAAATAAAAATCATTTTATAAACAATGTGGTTCAGTCAAGCTTTTACAACAGTTGTCTCAATCATACTTAAAACGAATACATAGAACTTCTGTCTTGAATTAAAACATAAAGAAGCATTAAAACAATAGTAAGGCAGCATAAATCCCCAATAAGAGAGTATCCAAAGCCACGACCCAAGGAAAAAGATTCCAAGCAATACATCTACTCTCTTCAAGCTGGAAATGATCCGATCTAAGCCGAAGTGTTCCCTACCTGCGGACCTTGGGGGGGGGGGGGGGGGGGGCGGAAGAAAAGAAGATGAAAGAAAATGGGTCAGACATGAGTCTGGTAAGTCCAGTGACTATTTAGTATCTAAACAAGAAAAAAGGTTATGACATGAATAAATTGAATCTAGGACCACACCCTAGAAATAAGATAATAAGGCTGAATATGCTATCGCACTCATTTCACTTCTCTGCACCACCTAACTAGTGTCCCAACTAGTTATCTATATAAAATGATCATATTGTAATGTGATCCCAATCCCTGCAATTGTGGTAGCCTTCAGGTGTACATCTATCTTGAGGATTCCACCTCAATCTGCCTAATTGCCATGAACATGTTAGATGTACCCTTACTACTTTATCGATCGGCTCCTTACTCGTATTAATTTTTCCTTGTGTCTGTGTCAATCGGCCCTCTCTTGCATGTAGATACCCTGTGCTGGTCCCACCATAACGTGTATCAATCCTTATGATAGCAACCCAACACGATTCAAGATGCACAGTGTATAACTACCGGTGCCCAGTGCCTGCTTTTTCCCACTCCGAAGTACGTGCACGCCCGTAAACCGTCGAAACCTACACTGACGTACCCCGTACCGCTGTTTTGACCGCTTATAATCAGCCCAGTAATTGTGCCCCACCCTGCCTAGTTCAGGGTACCATGATACATCTATTTGGGTTACTGCTGAAATGGGTCCCTATTACTAGGGTTTCCTACTGGTTAAGTTTATGGGCCTATATTTACTAATATTACCCACCAACCCGATATGTACTTAACCCTCTCACTGATTCAGGCATGTTTATTTAATGGTTAAGTTTATGGGCTTATATCTACTAATATTACCCACCAACCCGATATGTACCTGACCCTCCTACTGATTCAAGCATGTTTATTTAATGGTTAAGTTTTGTGGGCCTATATTTACTAATATTACCCACCCAACTTGCTATGTACTTAACCCTCCCGCACATTATGCCATATTGGTTAAGTGTTGTCCATTCATTTTAATTAACCTACCCATTCATCATGTCATGTTGGTTAAGTGTTTCTTATTAACTTAACCCTCCTCACTTATCATGTTGGATTGGTTAAGTGTTTCCTATTAACTTAACCCCGTTCGTCCATCAAGTTGTATTGGTCAAGTGTTTCTTGTAAACTTAACCCCCACGCGTTCATCATGTTGTATTGGTTAAGTTTCATCAATCAATTCAAGTCACTTAACCCACCAACTTGTCATGTTACTTTGGTTAAGTGTCGCCTTCTTGTGTCAACTTAACCCTACCACAAATCAAGTTATGTTGGTTAAGTGTTGCCCTCTTGATTTAACTTAACCTTACCACAAATCAAGTCATATTGGTTAAGTGTTGCCCTCTTTTGTTACTTAACCCTACCACACATCTTGCTATATATTGGTTAAGTGTCTCCTATTAACTTAACCCTAGTCATTCATCTTGTTATATTGGTTAAGTGTTTCTCATTAACTTAACCCTAGTCATTTATCTTGATCATTAGCATTAATTGATTTATTAATACACTAAACTCCCACATTAGATATGTGTTGTTGCGGTAACTGGATGTGCCGGGCGGTTTCGGGCAGTTTTACACCACAACTCAATCTAACTTCGGGTTTTCCTTGAGCATGATGCACTAACCTCTCACATTATATAGGTGTTGTTGTGGTTACTGGATGTGTCGGGCGGTTCCGGGCAGTTTTACACCACAACTCAATCCAACCTCGGGTTAGGCATATTCGTCTTTTTCTTAATTTACATATTTATCTTTCAAATTTATATGTAAATTATCCACAATTATTGCCATTCAAGTCATGCTCCATTTACCCTCTAAATTATATTTTCAATTTTTTGGTATATAAATTATACCAATTTCATGGCACTAACCATTCATTTATTTATGGTCCAAATTATGCTAATAATAATAATTTCTAAGGTTTTCCCAACGTTACCCCCGTCACACGTTCGCAAAATTCACATAGAATGTTAGGCTCGTAACTTAGCCTAACTTATATACAAAAGGGGAAAGAAGGGAGCGTGTACCATTCACACAACATAAAATAATAAGGATCTAACTAAACATGTGTCATGTAAAACGTGGCATAAAATAAAAAACTTGCATTTTTGGATCCAACTAACATGAGTCTTTAAGCATATGAAATTACCCAAATCCAACTAGGCATGTAAATGTAAACTTTTATTTTGGGTCCAATGAACATAAACCTTAAGCATATAGAATTACACAAGTTCAACTAGACATGTGAATGTGAACTTTTAATTTGGATCCAATAAGCATGAATCTTAAACATATGGAATTACACAGGTTTAACAAGGCCTGTAAATATGAACCTTTTATTTTGGATCCAACAAACATGAATCTTAAGCATATGGTTTTACACAAGTTTAACAAGGCATGTAAATATGAACTTTAATCTTGGATCCAATTTTCATAGATCTAAATGTAAATCTAAACATAATACATGTCTTGGCCTAATAATTTGCATGTCACATAACATGAATGAATCGCCAATTTTACATGCTTGGTTTACATCAACATAATAACCACATAACTTGCATGTAACATAACATGAATGAACCACCAATTTTACATGATTGGTTTACATCAATATAATAACCACATAGCCTAACAACTTGCATGTAACATAACATGAATGAATCACCAATTTTACATGATTGGTTTACATCAACATAATAACCACATAGCCTAACAACTTGCATGTAACATAACATGAATAAATCACCAAACTTTACACAAAACATGATTGGTTTAACACCAACATAATGACCACATAGCCTAACAACTCGCATGTAACATAACATGAATAAATCACCAAACTTTACATAATACATGATTGGTTTAACACCAACATAATAGCCATAATAATCTCATAAGCATATACGATAGAATCGTTACAAGAATAGGCATGAATCAGCATCATCATTATCTTACAACTAGGAATAACGCTAGTTTTCATTTTATTACAAATCATAAATTTTAATCGTTCACATCTAAATAATAACAGGACTTACAAAGAAAAGAAAGTCTTGTTTTCTAAGATCTGTTTTCTGAAATTGGAAAGCAATCCCTTGATGAAGACTATCAATTCTCTAAGTTAGTTTGGATTCGTAGCTTTAATCTTGCTTTCAAGTTGAAAAGGGAATTGTGGCTAAATTAGAACGATCATGGATGGCATGGTGGCTCCTTGGAATGAATTTGTGTGATTTAGGGTTTGAGGATTATGGTTGCTTTTATAGAAGTTAAATCTTATGTGAGCCATTAGATCGTTTTAGGAGCAATCAGAGCCATCTTACTAAAGCAGTGCGTCACTCAGCCAATCATGGCATGACACATAAGCCCTAACACCTCATAATTTGTCATAAAGCCAATCAGAGTAGGCGATGTAAAAAAGACAATCCTTGACCAACAAAAAATGCGCCATGTGCGCCACATGATGCATGACCACATAGCCTAACAACTCGCATGTAACATAACATGAATAAATCACCAAACTTTACATAATACATGATTGGTTTAACACCAACATAATAGCCATAATAATCTCATAAGCATATACGATAGAATCGTTATAAGAATAGGCATGAATCAGCATCATCATTATCTTACAACTAGGAATAACGCTAGTTTTCATTTTATTACAAATCATAAATTTTAATCGTTCACATCTAAATAATAACAGGACTTACAAAGAAAAGAAAGTCTTGTTTTCTAAGATCTGTTTTCTGAAATTGGAAAGCAATCCCTTGATGAAGACTATCAATTCTCTAAGTTAGTTTGGATTCGTAGCTTTAATCTTGCTTTCAAGTTGAAAAAGGAATGGTGGCTAAACTAGAACGATCATGGACGGCATGGTGGCTCCTTGGAATGAATTTATGTGATTTAGGGTTTGAGGATTATGGTTGCTTTTATAGAAGTTAAATCTTATGTGAGCCATTAGATCGTTTTAGGAGCAATCAGAGCCATCTTACTAAAGCAATGCGTCACTCAGCCAATCATGGCATGACACATAAGCCCTAACACCTCATAATTTGTCACAAAGCCAATCAGAGTAGGCGATGTAAAAAAGACAATCCTTGACCAACAAAAAATGCGCCATGTGCGCCACATGATGCATACACGTCATATACACATATGTATGTATATATATATTTTCTATATATATATATATGTATATATTTCTTTTCATCTATCTTCCCAATTAACCAATTTCACACTAAACCACTTTTTGAACTGCGTTCACACTAAGCCACTTTTTAGCCATTCCCCTAAAACAAAAATATGGCGCTGGCGGGGATCGAACTCTGTACCTCTTGTATGTAAGTTACATGTTCTAACCAAATGAGCTACTAAGTTTTTGCTTACAAACCATAGAACAATGCTAAACATTATTCTTTTCTCATTCTTCTTTTTCATGTTTTGCTGCAATATGTGATTTAAAGATATCTTCTTCATACGGAGTCCGATTTACGCAAACTCAGACTCTATCTCAAGCAAAATTCCGAGATGAACGCAATGGCGCAACCCGTTTCACCTATTTCTTCTTTGTCAAATTAATTATTCTTTAATTTGTTATTTTAATATTCTCAGAAAATACGGGGTGTTACATTCTCCCCTCCTTAAAGGATTTCGTCCCCGAAATCTTCAAGTTAAGAAGAATGTATATCCTACCATCCAATCATCCATCTACTCAAACATCAAACACAGGCATTCATTGTCCTTAAAAAGATTTCTAATGCCTTCATGATCATATGCATAGTGTGTGTACATGTCCTTATCTAATGCACAATCAGGTAGTTTACTGATTCAGTTGACCTCCTCAATGCGAATTATGTCAGTGCCATGAGTCCATTGTGTATGCAATTATTCCTAATCGTACTTTATTACTTATACATTAGTGCACAATCATTCATACAAATGCAACATCCAAATGATAGCACATCAAGTTTCAGTTCATATATATATAAATTCACTCATACATATGCAATATGAAAGCGACTGAGCCGATCTAGTGCCTAATGTGTGTATATGCATCCACGAGCAACCACTTGCAACCACTAATCATTACATGTTTCAAACACATGTTTACATCCATTGGCTTCTACCTAAGGATTGGAGATATGACCTAGAGGATATTCCTAAAAAGATAGAAACAAAGATGCATAGAATTCCTAGAAAAAGAGATCAAGGATATACCCTTAAGAAAAGGGTATGATGCGCGTGTCTTATCTTCAGTCTCCCACGTCGCGTCTTCTTGAGATTCACTCCACTATACCTTAACTAATTTAACTTCACAGTTGCGAAGCGTCTTGACCTCCATTTCCAAAACTCACTAGTAAAGATAGGACCTCGATCACTTACTATGCTAGAGGGTATCCAATGTAGTCGAGCTATCTATCCATGATAAACATGTGTGAGCCATGATACCAAGTGTATATACTAAGATGATTAGAGGTCTCTCCTCTACTTAGCTTATCCCATCATGTCACAAATCTGAGGGTCTAAAGCTAAAGGTTGTTATGTACTTTTTACTTCTCTTAAGGTCAGTCTTACTTTAGGGCGCCTGCCACAACCATTTATTTCTCACGCAAACCGTCCTAGTCGAACTCGACATCCCTCAAGTACAAGCCCCAAAGGCCTAAACCAATATCAGACAAGCACCCAAGGAATACCTCCTCCGAATTTGGATGATTTATGTGAGATGATACTAACAAAACAGCCAAACAATTGAGCACTTAACCGACTCTGGCTATCCTCGCCAATCTTGCTCCAAAACTATCGTTGATCGCATAACTGGCTTTGCATTGTCAACTAGATATATGCAGAAGTTTATATCGAGTTTTAGGGGGGAAATCCCTAACCTAATCAAAAACATCTACGTACTTATGGACTACTCTAACGGATCACAAATCGTCGATAGACGCATTAAGTGATTCTAGGTAGCTAAGCCTAAATGATCCCCTCAGAATCGCATGAAATCTCGAGGGCATTTCCGAGGCAAGTAAAAAGTCTAACTACCCTCGTTTCACAATTATTAGCTAACCAATCCATGCCTCTAATCAACCCATGTAACCAAAAACATAAGCATTACACTTAAACTTAATCCTTAATATAGATATTCTCAAATCCTTACAAACCAAATATAAATGAGCCGAACCACAAACCAGATTTGAGAAAATAATGGGATCTTCTATTATACTAGTACTAAGGTGCAGAGACTCAACTACGGAAGCAGATATGAGCGAATGTGAAAAGATAAAATAAAAAAGAGTACTAACAGGATGATCAAAAAGAAAAACTAAACTTTAGTATCTTTCTTCCAGGTATGCTGGCGGTGAAAGCATGCACTTGCCTTCCTGAAATCCTGTCCTTTGTCCTTGTCCTCGTCCTTCGGGAAATCCTTGATAAGATGCCCTGCCTCACCATGCTGAAAACAACCACTTGTCTTTTACTTCCTATAATTAAATGACCCTCTATACCGCAGAAAAGATACTTCCTCTTGTTGCGGGATCTATTATTTCCTCCGCCCCTCTTATATTCCAGTCCCTTGTTTGTGATTCTTCCCTTTTTGCCTCTTTCTCTTTACCTCCTTTGTGAACCATGTTGACAAGACTTTCGAACGTTGCATCCATCGCACGGGAAACCCTACAAAGCTTGGAAGAGAATTAGCCGTAGGTGAAACTATTACGACTATGGATGGAGGTTGGGCACTTCTTCGCCCTTTGACAGTTGTCGTAGTCTCATCGAGCCTACGAAACAATGCCGAGATGAGGTTACCTCCCAGACAGCCAGGAGCCCCGGAGAATCAGGAAAGAAGGAAAAAAAGGATTCAAATAGAGGATCTAAAGATAGTGCTTATGGATTTGGGGAATATGCCTTTAAAACAAAACTTTTCTTTTGGAAATGCTTCTTTTAAAACTGTTTTGAAAATATTTTTTCAAATCTTTTATCTGATCCGGTAACCTTTAGCTCTGATACCAAGTGAAACACCACACCTCCGTTAAGGTCACTCACAAAGGGAATGCCTTAACTTTGGTGGAGCATTATAGGTAAAAGATGCGTAAGAATTACAAGACAGACACATAAAGCAGCGGAAAATAAAAATCATTTTATAAACAATGTGGTTCAGTCAAGCTTTTACAATAGTTGTCTCAATCATACTTAAAACTAATACATAGAACTTCTGTCTTGAATTAAAACATAAAGAAGCATTAAAACAACAGTAAGGTTGCATAAATCCCCAATAAGAGAGTATCCAAAGATATAGCCCAAGGAAAAAGATTCCAAGCATTACATCTACTCTCTTCAAGCCAGAAATGATATGATCTAAGCTGAAATGTTCCCTCCATGCGGACCTTGGGGGGGGGGGGGGGGACGGAAGAAAAGAAGATGAAAGAAAATGGGTCAGACATGAGTCTGGTAAGTCCAGTGACTATTTAGTATGTAAACAAGAAAAAGGGTTATGACATGAATAAACTGAATCTAGGACCACACCCTAGAAATAAGATAATAAGGCAGAATATGATATCACACTCATTTCACTTCTCTGCACCACCTAACTAGTGTCCCAACTAGTAATCTATATAAAATGATCATATTGTAATGTGATCCCAATCCCCGCAGTTGTGGTAGCCTTCAGGTGTACATCTATCATGAGGATTCCACCTCAATCTGCCTAATTGCGATAAACATGTTAGATGTACCCTTACTACTCTATCGATCGACTCCTTACTCGTATTAATTTTTCCTTGTGTCTGTGTCAATCGGCCCTATCTTGCGTGTAGATACCCTGTGCTGGTCCCACCATAAGGTGTATTGATCCTTATGACAGCAACCCGACATGATTCCAGATGCACAGTGTAAAACTACTAGTACATAGTGCCTGCTTTTTCCCACTCCGAAGTATGTGCACGCCCGTAAATCGTCGGAACCTACACTGACGTACCCCCTGCCGCTGTTTTGACCGCTTATAATCAGCCCAGTAATCGAGCCCCACCCTGCCTAGTTCAGGGTACCATGATACATCTATGTGGGTTACGGCTGAAATGGGTCCCTATTTCTTGGGTTTTCCACTGGTTAAGTTTGCGGGCCTATATTTACTAATATTACCCACCAACCTGATTTGTACTTAACCCTCCCACTGATTCAGGCATGTTTATTTAATGGTTAAGTTTGTGGGCCTATATTTACTAATATTACCCACCAGCCTGATATCTACTTAACCCTCCTACTGATTCAAGCATGTTTATTTAATGGTTAAGTTTTGTGGGCCTATGTTTACTAATATTACCCACCCAACTTGCTATGTACTTAACCCTCCCGCACATTATGCCATATTGGTTAAGTGTTGTCCATTCATGTTAACTTAACCCACCCATTCATCATGTCATGTTTGTTAAGAGTTTCTTATTAACTTAACCCTCCTCACTTATCATGTTGGATTGGTTAAGTGTTTCCTATTAACTTAACCCCGTTCGTACATCAAGTTGTATTGGTCAAGTGTTTCTTGTTAACTTAACCCCACGTGTTCATCATGTTGTATTGGTTAAGTATCATCAATCAATTCAAGTTACTTAACCCACCTACTTGTCATGTTACTTTGGTTAAGTGTCGCCTTCTTGTGTCAACTTAACCCTACCACAAATCAAGTTATGTTGGTTAAGTGTTGCCCTCTTGATTTAACTTAACCTTACCACAAATCAAGTCATATTGGTTAAGTGTTGCCCTCTTGTGTTACTTAACCCTACCACACATCATGTTATATATTGGTTAAGTGTCTCCTATTAACTTAACCCTAGTCATTCATCTTGTTATATTGGTTAAGTGTTTCTCATTAACTTAACCCTAGTCATTTATCTTGTTCATTAGCATTAATTGATTTATTAATGCACAACCTCTCACATTAGATATGTGTTGTTGCGGTTAATGGATGTGCCGGGCGGTTCTGGGCAGTTTTACACCACAACTCAATCTAACTTTGGGTTTTCCTTGAGTATGATGCACTAACCTCTCACATTAGATATTTGTTGTTGTGGTTACTGGATGTGTCGGGCAGTTCCGGGCAGTTTTACACCACAACTCAATCTAACCTCGGGTTAGGCATATTCGTCTTTTTCTTAATTTACATATTTATCTTTCAAATTTATATGTAAATTATCCACAATTATTACCATTCAAGTCATGCCCCATTTACCCTCTAAATCATATTTTCAATTTTGGTATATAAATTATACCAATTTTATGGCACTAACCATTCATTTATTTATGGGCCAAATTATGCTAAAAATAATAATTTCTAAGGTTTTCCCAACGTTACCCCCGTCACACGTTCGCAAAATTCACATAGAATGTTAGGCTCATAACTTAGCCTAACTTATATACAAAAGGGGAAAGAAGGGAGCATGTACCATTCACACAACATAAAATAATAAGGATCTAACTAAACATGTCATGTAAAACATGGTTTAAAATAATGAACTTGCATTTTTGGATCCAACTAACATGAGTCTTTAAGCATATGAAATTACCCAAATCCAAGCAGGCATGTAAATGTATACTTTTATCTTGGGTCCAATGAACATAAACCTTAAGCATATAGAGTTACACAAGTTCAACTAGACATGTGAATGTGAACTTTTAATTTGGATCCAATAATCATGAATCTTAAACATATGGAATTACACAGGTTTAACAAGGCATGTAAATATGAACTTTTTATTTTGGATCCAACAAACATGAATCTTAAGTATATGGTTTTACACAAGTTTAACAAGGCATTTAAATATGAATTTTAATCTTGGATCCAATTTTCATAGATCTAAATGTAAATCTAAACATAATACATGTCTTGGCCTAATAATTTGCATGTAACATAACATGAATGAATCATCAATTTTACATGATTGGTTTACATCAACATAATAACCACATAACTTGCATGTAACATAACATGAATGAACCACCAATTTTACATGATTGGTTTACATCAACATAATAACCACATAGCCTAACAACTTGCATGTAACATAACATGAATCAATCACCAATTTTACATGATTGGTTTACATCAACATAATAACCACATAGCCTAACAAATTGCATGTAACATAACATGAATAAATCACCAAACTTTACATAATACGTGATTGGTTTAACACCAACATAATGACCACATAGCCTAACAACTCGCATGTAACATAACATGAATAAATCACCAAACTTTACATAATACATGATTGGTTTAACACCAACATAATAGCCACATAATCTCATAAGCATATACGATAGAATCGTTACAAGAATAGGCATGAATCAACATCATCATTATCTTACAACTAGGAATAATGCTAGTTTTCATTTTATTACAAATCATAAATTTTAATCGTTCACATCTAAATAATAAAAGGACTTATAAAGAAAAGAAAGTCTTGTTTTCTGAGATCTGTTTTCTAAAATTGGAAAGCAATCCCTTGAAGAAGACTATCAATTCTCTAAGTTAGTTTGGATTCGTAGCTTTAATCTTGCTTTCAAGTTGGAAAAGGAATGGTGGCTAAACTAGAACGATCATGGACGGCATGGTGGCTCCTTGGAATGAATTTGTGTGATTTATGGTTTGAGGATTTTGGTTGCTTTTATAGAAGTTAAATCTTATGTGAGCCGTTAGATCGTTTTAGGAGCAATCAGAGCCATCCAACTAAAGCAATGAGTCACTCAGCCAATCATGGCCTGACACATAAGCCCTAACACCTCATAATTTGTCATAAATCCAATTAGAGAAGGCGACGTAAAAAAGACAATCCTTGGCCAACAAAAAATGCGCCATGTGCGCCACATGATGCGTACACGTCATATATACATATGTATGCATATATATTTTCTATATATATATATATATATATATATATATATTTCTTTTTATCTATCTTCCCAACTAACCAATTTCACACTAAACCACTTTTTGAACTGCGTTCACACTAAGCCACTTTTTAGCCATTCCCCTAAAACAAAAATATGGTGCTGGCGGGGATCGAACTCTGTACCTCTTGTATGCAAGTCACATGTTCTAACCGCTGGATAGAATGACAAAATAAATAAAGGTATATTATTCTTCATCCACAAATATCCAAATTTTGAGTCCTAGTACTCCATGGATAGTTCGAATTTTTCTTACAAACCTTAGAACAATGCTAAACATTATTGTTTTCTCATTCTTCTTTTTCATGTTTTGCTGCAATATTTGATGTAAAGATATCTTCTTCATACGGAGTCCGATTTACGCAAACTCAAACTCTATCTCAAGCAGAATTTCGAGACGAATGCAATGGCGCAACCCGTTTCACCTATTTCTTCTTTGTCAAATTAATTATTCCTTAATTTGTTATTTTAATATTCTCAGAAAATACGGGGTGTTACATACTCCCCTCCTTAAAGGATTTCGTCCCCGAAATCTTCAAGTTAAGAAGAATGTATATCCTACCATCCAATCATCCATCTACTCAACCATCAAACACAGGCATCCATTGTCCTTAAAAAGATTTCTAATGCCTTCATGATCATATGCATAGTGTGTGTACATGTCCTTATCTAATGCAAAATCAGGCGGTTTACTAATTCAGTTGACCTCCTCAATGCAAATTATGTCAGTGCCATGAGTCCATTGTGTATGCAATTATTCCTAATCGTACTTTATAACTTCTACATGAGTGCACAATCATTCATACAAATGAAACATCCATATGATAACACATCAAGTTTCAGTTCATATATATAAAAATTCACTTATGCATATGCAATATGAAAGTGACTGAGCCGATCTAGTGCGTAATGTGTGTATATGCATCCACAAGCAACCACCAATCATAACATGTTTCAAACACATGTTTACATCCATTGGCTTCTACCTAAGGATTGAAGATATGACCTAGAGGATATTCGTAAAAAGATATAAACAAAGATGCATAGAATTCCTAGAAAAAGAGATCAAGGATATACCCTTAAGAAAAAGGGTATGATGCGCGTGTCATATCTTCAGTCTCCCACGTCGCGTCTTCATGAGCTTCACTCCACTATACCTTAACTAATTTAACTTCACAGTTGCGAAGCTTCTTGACCTCCATTTCCAAAACTCACTAGTAAAGATAGGACCTCGATCACTTACTATGCTAGAGGGTATCCAATGTAGTCGAGCTATCTATCCAAGATAAACAGGTGTGAGCCATGATACCAAGTGTATATACTAAGATGATTAGAGGTCTTTCCTCTACTTAGCTTATCCATCATGTCACAAATCTGAGGGTCTAAAGCTAAAGGTTGCTACGTATTTTTTACTTCTCTTAAGGTCAGCCTTACTTTAGGGCGCCTGCCACAACCATTTATTTCTCACGCAAACCATCCTAGTCGAACTCGACATCCCTCAAGTACAAACCCCAAAGGCCTAAACCAATATCAGACAAGCACCCAAGGAATACCTCCTCCGAATTTGGACGATTTATGTGAGATGACACTAGCAAAACAACCAAACAATTGAGCACTTAACGGACTCTGGCTATCCTCGCCAATCTTGCTCCAAAACTATCATTGATCGCATAACTGGCTTTGCATTGTCAACTAGATATATGCAGAAGTCTATCTCGAGTTTTAGGGAAGAAATCCCTTACCTACTCAAAAACATCTGCGTACTCATGGACTACTCTAACGGATCGCAAATCGTCGATAGATGCATCAAGTGATTCTAGGTAGCTAAGCCTAACTGATCCCCTCAGAATCGCACGAAATCTCGAGGGTATTCCCGAGGCAAGTAAAAAGTCTAACTACCCTCGTTTCACAATTATTAGCTAACCAATCCATGCCTAGAATCAACCCATAGCCCATGTAACCAAAAACATAAGCATTACACTTAAACTCAATCCTTAATATAAATATTCTCAAATCCTTACAAACCAAAGATAAATGAGCCGTGCCACCAACCGGATTTGAGAAAATAATGGGATCTTCTATTATACTAGTACTAAGGTGCAGAGACTCAACTATGGAAGCAGGTATGAGCGAATGTGAAGCGCTGAAATCAAAAAGAGTACTAACAGGATGATCAAAAAGAAAAACTAAACTTTACTATCTTTCTTTCAGGTACGCTGGCGGTGAAAGCATGCACTTTCCTTCCTGAAAATCCTATCCTTTGTCCTTGTCCTCTGGGAAATCCTTGATAAGATGCCCTGCCTCACCATGCTGAAAACAACCACTTGTCTTTTACTTCCTATAATTAAATGACCCGCTATACCGCAGAAAAGATACTTTCTCTTGTTGCAGGATCTATTATTTCCTCTGCCCTTCTTATATTCCAATCCCTTGTTTGTGATTCTTTCCCTTTTGCCTCTTTCTCTTTACCTCCTTTGTGAACCATGTTGACAAGACTTTCGAACGTTGCCTCCATCGTACGGGAAACCCTACAAAGCTTGGAAGAGAATTAGCCGTAAGTGAAACTATTACTACTATGGATGGAGGTTGGGCACTTCTTTGCCCTTTGATAGGTGTCGTAGTCTCATCGAGCCTACAGAACCATGTCGCGATGAGGTTACCTCCCAGACAGCCAGTGTAATGACCCGCATTTGCAGAGGTATTATAATTAATTTATTATATTATATAAATAGTGATATAGTGAATTTAATGGTCGTGGAATTAAAAAATGGTGAATATTTAATCAAAATAATAAATTAAATAATATATTTAATTCTGAAATAATCAGAATTGGCTGAAATGGCGATATGGTGTGAATTAGACCATCTGTGATATTTAATTCAGTTTAGAATTGAATTAGAATAACAAATATATTATTTGAACGTATAATTATATTATAATTAAAATAGAGCTTGAAATGGCGCGGCAGTTCGTTATTTGGCGATTTGAACTTCAACTGAATGTACAGGATTCGTTTTAAATCGGATTTCTGTGAAACAAGAAACGTTAGGAACCAGTGAAGTATATCTTTCTAGTGGAAGAGAGAAATCGAGATTTCGTCGTATAGATTTTTATTTACATCCAAATCATATTTTAGAAAAGTTGTTGTGGAATTCCTTTATAATTTAAAAAGGAATTATTTATATTTTAAAGAGGAATTTCATTATAAATCGAATATCGATTTAAAACGGGATTTGAAATATCGAGTTAGAACTTCATATAGGAATATTCTAGGGCTGAGTGATATTCTGTGTGAATATATACGATAATATTTATTTTTTTTTACTAAATTTAATAGTTTTTAAATATATTTATATATTTAAAAGGGTTATTTAGAGCTTTAAAAATAGCCAGTTTTGCAAACAACCTCAGAATTCGCCGAAACTAATTTCGTTGGATCCGCAATATTAAATTATTGCTAGATTTCAATTTTCGTGATTTTTAGAGTCAGTATGTGGCCGTAGGGGATTTTAATGTGAAAAGCAGTGGATATTTTGACAGTTAAAAATACGTTGTGTGAGCAAACGAAGTCGGAATTCGATGAAACCAGTTGTGTTGGGACCGTAATGTCAAACTCTAGCTACATGTCAATTTTCATGATTTTTAGGTATCGTGGGTGTTCGTAGGGATTTTTAAGGACGAGTAGAAGGAGCGTAGAAATAGATATGAATATAAAATTTAAAAGAAAAAATATCATAAGTAATTACTGATCAAAAATAGGCCACGCTCTCCTCATTTCAGCCACACCTCACTGTTTTAATGCTGAAACAAAATCTTGTTCAACCAGAAACCAAAAGGCAAGAAGTAAAATCAAAATAAAACCAAAAAGAAATATGAAAATCATAAAAGGAGTATGTTTAAACTCACGAAGTAATTCTCTACGATCTGATGTAAATCTTGTTGGGTTCGACGTTGGTTTTGGGGTATCCATTTCCCAAACGGAAATCGAGGGCTCGGATTATGGGAAAATTGAGGGATTAATACGCGAAATGGGCGTTGGATTTATGCTCAGCGTGGAAAGTAGTTCGAAGTGTGAGTTTTTGGTGGGATTTTGAGATAATTTTGGTCGCTGCGTTTCTGTAAGGTGACAGCAAGTCGAGACCGACGGATTTCGGTTGAGTAGGTAAGAGGTAATGTGATTTACGTGGTTGCGGAGAGGAGGAGAAGGAGATGTTAGTGGTGGTTGTCGTGCGTGAACTCGTGGAAGAATAGGAGAACGGGATGAAGGCAGAAGCAGGAAATGGAGTTAGAGTTTTTCCTGGAGAGTGGAAATGTCATTTTGGGGAAGACGGGTGGTAATTTGAGCGGGTCAGAAGGTAGCGGGTCTGGTATGTTTAAACTGTGGGTCCGGCCGTGTTTAAATGGTGAGCCCAGCTAGAAATAACGTTTATTTTATTTTATTTTAATTAAAATAGTACAGAATCTTGTAATCTCAATAACTATTACATACGTTGTCGGAATTCAGCAAAACTAGATCCGTTAGGATCGTATGGACGAGAGCAACACAATGGGACTGACTGGAAGTGGATTGGGGCTCGTATGAATTTATGGTGAAATAAATTGTTTGATTCAAATCAAACAACAGTTTATCGTTCTTTAACGATGAACTGCCAAGTGAGTAAATCTCACTAACTCTTAACAGCTTATAATTTCATGTTGTATTTTTAGAATTGTTAAATATAGGTGATTGACTGTGTGTTGACTGTTTGATTGAACTGCTAGTCAGTTAGTTGAATTTCTATATGGATTCTGTTTTAACAGAATATATCATATGGAACTGAAAGTGATGTTGATTTTATTGTGTAACATCTGTGGATGCAGGGAAACAGGTTGGAGGAATCCGACTGGATTCCTCAATAGTTATTTTATTGTTTTTCATATATTTCTATATATGATGTGAATTATAACCTGTTGTTGATTGTGTGTGTTTGAACGATATTGGCCAACGTGATTTGATATGTTAAATACCATAACATACCGGAATGTGGAAAAAGGGAATTTTCAAAATGAATATTGAAAATAGATTATTTATAAAATCAAAGGATTTTATAAAAGAGATAATATTTTTAAAATCAAAGAAGATTTTATAAAAGGAATTATTTATAGAATGGAATATTTATAAATAGAAATTTATTTATAAATGGATTATTTATAAATAGGAAATACTTAGAAATAAAACCCTAAAGGAATTATTTATAAACCATTTGCAACTAGATTATAAAGGAAATATTTGCAAATCATTTGCAAATTGAATAAATAGAAGTATAAGAGGATTATTTATTTAGAAAATAAACAGACAAATATAGGAAGAGAAATATTTGTAAAAAAACTTTTACAATTAAAGGTTATAAAAGGAATTATTTATTTACGTCATAAATAGAGTTATAAAAGGGAATTTTAAATAAGACTTAGGTGTTAGAAATGTAATGGAGTTATATTGAAATTAGAATTAATCGAAATAGAGTTTATCGAATATTAGTTATTCGAAATGGAGTAAATCAAATAAAGTTAAACGAGATTAGAAACTGACTAGAGATTAGTTAAGTTGAATAGTTTTCTGAGTATCGATCTGATGTTGGTTTCGGCCTTCGGGGTTTATACTTAGAGAATTTGTTCTCCTACTAGTTTACAGTCAGGGACTGATAGTTGTGAAATGATAGTGATATGTAAATAATAATGCAAATTTTTTCTAGTGTTAATAACGAATATTTTCTAAAACATAGAAATTAAGAAAATGTGAATATATACGCATATATATATATGATTGATTGATAGTATTTCCATTTGGAAATAATATCGTTGTTTGCATACGTGTTTTCATTTGATAGTTAACTCACCGACTATCAAAGTTTTGAAAATTTAACGTTGTTAATATGGAGAGACCAGTTGGATTATTATCCAAAGAACCACTCTGTATTGGCATAAGCGTTGCGAATCATATATGCCAAAGATAATTGAAGACGGAGTAAAGTGCAAGGGCTATTGTCTAAGTCTTAGATAATAGTGCCTAAGATGGATGTACTGAATAGTGCCTTTGGTTCATCCTGTTCCTGGATGACTTGTATGGACGGATGTCTGACAGAGTATTTCCAGACGATCACCTATATTGATTTCTCCAACAGTACCAAGAGTGGAAGCGGAGAATGAAACTTCTTTTAGCTAACACAGAATGTATTGTTGGGGACGTCAATCGGTGATTTGATGGATTTGACGATGTGGCATTCGAAGTGAATCTGGTGTGATGATAAAGCGTAGCTTCTAGCCTAACATCCGGTAAATGACAGAAATCGGGCAGGCAGCATGGCTAAGTCGGTCGCTCCGAAGTAGGGTGTATAATCACCTGATCTAGAGTTTCATTTACTTCTAAAAATCTATTGTTGATGTTGTCCCATTCGGGAAATGGTTGCTGATCCCAACCGTTGGTGATATACATTCGATACACTCAAGCGAAATGAGTGGTCGGTCATGTGTGGCCGGGTTGCAAGATGTTCTTGTTGAACCCAGTGTATTCCTTTCTAGAGGTACACTAGCGAAAGGTGGTTCCATACCTTGTCATAATTGGAAATCCATTACCCAATACGTGCTTGCGGTTTTGATTGTATACTATATATGTAGAACGTGAGATGAAAGCGTTTATGCTAGATGATTATTATATTGTGGTTGATAGACATTATTATAATATCAAAAGGTTTTTGATATAAAGATAATTTGGATTCTCATAAGGGAAAAACCCTTTCCGTTATACGGCGTGGTCTTACGAGATATCATTTACCTGCTTAAACTATTTTACTCATACCAGTCCCATGACTGACCCGGAGTTTATTTTGTTTTGTTTTCCCTAAACTCTTGGGTGCCCAATTTTGTACGAGCAGTTGGGATTTTTAGATACTTGATGAGCTGAAGCAGGAGGCTTCAGGATTATATAGCTACAGTTTATTTCCGCTGTGTTGTAAGTGTTGTACTTTGAAAATGATATGTATATTCAAGTACAGATTTATATTTCAAAGATATGTTATCTATTATATGTTATTCGTTCCGCTGTGAGGTTCGTGTTACTCTGATGTTGTGTTCTTCTTCTTCTTCTATTCTAAGTTTCTATCTTATCTTTCCTCACCCTCTAATTTCTTTCATTAATCATCCGGTATTTTTCGATGTTTGGTTAGTCATCATTGAGTTTATGACGATAACCAAGGTCGAAAAAAACCCGGGTCATTACAGTTGGTATCAGAGCTTAAGGTTAAGAGAATTACGTTGGCTCTGTGGCGTGACTCGGTAGAGATGGGGTTAATGATACCCTAGATTGAGTTTGACTGTATATATACGAGAGCGTATTTGTTATTCAATATAAAATATTTTATATTGTGAAGATTTATTGGTTGAGTAGTTTATGAGTTCTGGTCGATCAGTTTGATCCACTGTATCGGATAGAGTTTATAAACACTCAAATACGATGGGTCGGCACGATATGTTTTGAAAAGAGGGTAAATGAAAATAATTTTACCCAAAGTATATTTTGATACATATTGGTTGTTATTATAATCAAGTAAGATTATAAATTAAATGGTTATGTAAATAACCAATCAGAATTCATATAAGTGAAATACATGAAATCAGATGAGTTAAATCTGAAATTTTAACCAGAAATTGAATTAAAATTCTAGAAAATTGGATAAGTGTTTGTAAATGGATTTGGATTAAAAATAAGGAAAATTTAAGATCCTGGGAGATTTTAAATTGTTTTACAAGCAGTGTGAATTATATTTTGAAATGAATTTCAAAGTGGAAATGAATTTCAAAGTGGAAATGTTTAGAAATGGTTTTATAGTATTCAACTCGCTTCGATCGTTGGAAAATAGATTCTGATGATGATAGCTGCATCACCAGTATTCATTTTCGAGTTGTAAGTGACGAATTACTACCAGAGATACTGTTTTGAATTTGTTTTGGAAAAGACAATTTGTGTTGAATTTCAAAAAGGAAAATTTGATTTTTGAAAAGAGTAAGCTGTTTAAAAACTCCCAGGGAAAGACTGTTTGAATTAAAAACAAATTTAACAGAAATTTGTGAAAGCAAATTTGAATTAAAGTAAAGCCAGTAAAGTGGTAACTGAGATTAAATTAGAATGATATCAAGACAAATTGGATTGTGGGATTCAAATTTGAAGTGTAATGTAATAATCAAGTTAAGAGTTGGGAATCGAGAAGAAACTCGAGTTGAAATGATATTTGGCTCGGATATAAGCGAATGGTTGTGTTGTGGATAAAAGCAGATTGAAATTTGATTGGGATGACCCTTGTATCCGCTGAATTAATAACAGGTGGAAAGGATATAATGGTATGCCCGACAAAAAGGTACAGGTTTATATTTCATATGGTATGAGATTTTGATGAGCCGATTTGGCAAGCTGCTTGGCTATTGATTTTCTTTTGGGTTGGAGATGGCCCAGAGAGGCGAGTTGGAGTTTGACCTATTGACCAGTACAAAGGAGGTGCTGGCGAAATTTTTCGAACAGTTAAGGCATTAGAAAATTTTCAGGATTTTTGAAAATTTTCGTTGATAAGAATTAATTAATATTTAATTGAAATTAAATTGGTCCAGTTGAAAACTAGAGTTAAAAAATGAACAAATATGTTCTAACCAGTCGATAGGGTCGTTCTCTACCTTAGCAATTTCGAGGACGAAATTATTTTAAGTGGGGAAGATTGTAATGACCCGCATTTGCGGAGGTATTATAATTAATTTATTTAATTATATAAATAGTGATATAGTGAATTTAATGGTCGTGGAATTAAATAATGGTGAATATTTAATTAAAATAATATGTTTAATTCTGAAATAATCATAATTGGCTGAAATGGCGATATGGTGTGAACTGGACCATCTGTGATATTTAATTCAGTTTAGAATTGAATCAGAATAACGAATATATTATTTGAACGACAGTTTGAACGTATAATTATATTATAATTAAAATCGAGCTTGAAATGGCGCGACAGTTCGTTGTTTGGCGATTTGAACTTCAACTGAATGTACAAGATTTGTTTTAAATCGGATTTCTGTGAAACAAGTAATGTTAGGAGCTGGTGAAGTATATCTTTCTAATGGAAGAGAGAAATCGAGATTTCGTCGTATAGATTTTTATTTACATCCAAATCAAATTTTAGAAAAGTCGCTGTGGAATTCCTTTATAATTTATAAAGGAATTATTTATATTTTAAAGAGGAATTTCATTATAAATCGAATATCGATTTAAAACGGGATTTGAAATATCGAGTTAGAACTTCATATAGGAATATTCTAGAGCTGTGTGATATTCTGTGTGAATATATAAATATATTTTTTTGATATTAAATTTAATTGTTTTTAAATATATTTATATATTTAAAAGCGTTATTTAGAGATATAAAAATAGCCAGTTTTGCAAACGACCTCAGTATTTGACGAAACTAATTTTGTTGGATCTGCAATATTAAATTATTGCTAGATTTCAATTTTCGTGATTTTTAGAGTCAGTATGTGGACGTACGGGATTCTTAATGTGAAAAACAATCGATATTTTGACAGTTAAAAATACGCTGTATGAGCAAACGAAGTCGGAATTCGATGAAACCAGTTTCCTTGGGTCCGTAATGTCAAACTCTAGCTACATGTCAATTTTCATGATTTTTAGGTATCGTGGGTGTTCGAAGGGATTTTTAAGGATGAGTAGAAGGAGAATAGAAATAGAAATGAATATAAAATTTAAAAGAAAAAAAATATCCTAAGTAATTACAGATAAAAAACAGGCCACGCTCTCCTCATTTCAGCCACACCTCACTGTATAAATGCTGAAACAAATTCTTGTTCAACCATAAACCAAAACGCAAGAAGTAAAATCAAAATAAAACCAAAAAAGAAATATGAAAATCATGAAAGGAGTATGTTTAAACTCGCGAAGTAATTCTCTACGATCTGATGTAAATCTTGTTGGGTTCGACATTGGTTTTGGGGTATCCATTTCCTAAACGGAAATCTAGGGTTCGGATTATGGGAAAATTGAGGGATTAATACACGAAATGGGCGTTGGATTTATGCTCAGCATGGAAAGTAGTTCGAAGTGTGAGTTTTTGGTGGGATTTTGAGATAATTTTGGTCGCTGCATTTCTGTAGGGTGACAGCAAGTCGAGACCGACGAATTTCGATTGAGTGGGTCAGAGGTGATGTGATTCACGTGGTTGCGGAGAGGAGGAGAAGGAGATGTTAGTGGTGGTTTTCGTGGGTGAACTCGTGGAAGAATGGGAGAACGGGATGAAGGCAGAAGCAGGAAATGGAGTTCGAGTTTTTCCTGGAGAGTGGAAATGTCATTTTGGGGAAGACGGGTGGTAATTTGAGCGGGCCAGAAGGTAGCGGGTCCGGTATGTTTAAACTGTGGGTCGGGTCGTGTTTAAATGGTGAGCCCAGCTAGAAATAACGTTTATTTTATTTTAAGTAAAATAGTACAGAATCTTGTAATCTTAATAACTATTACATACTTTGTCGGAATTCAGCAAAACTAGTTCCATTAGGATCGTATGGACGAGAGCAACACAATGAGACTAACTGGAAGTGGATTGGGGCTCGTACGAATTTATGGCAAAATAAATTGTTTGATTCAAATCAAACAAAAGTTTATCGTTCTTTAACGATGAACTGCCAAAGTGAGTAAATCTCACTAACTCTAAACAACTTATAATTTCATGTTGTATTTTTAGAACTGTTAAATATAGCCTGATTGACTGTGTGTTGACTGTTTGATTGAACTGCTAGTTAGTTAGTTGAATTTCTGTATTGATTCCGTTTTAACAGAATATATCGTATGGAACTGAAAGTGATGTTGATTTTATTGTGTAACATCTGTGGATGCAGGGAAACAGGTTGGAGGAATCCGACTGGATTCCTCAATAGTTATTTTATTGTTTTTCATATATTTTGATATATGATGTGAATTATAACCTGTTGTTGATTGTGTGTGTTTGAACGATATTGGCCAACGTGATTTGATATGTTAAATACCATAACATACCGGAATGTGGAAAAAGGGAATTTTCAAAATGAATATTGAAAATAGATTATTTATAAAATCAAAGGATTTTATAAAAGAGATAATATTTTTAAAATCATAGAAGATTTTATAAAAGGAATTATTTATAGAATGGAATATTTATAAATAGAAATTTATTTATAAATGGATTATTTATAAATAGGAAATACTTAGAAATAAAACCCTAAAGGAATTATTTACAAACCATTTGCAACTAGATTATAAAGGAAATATTTGCAAATCATTTGCAAATAGAATAAATAGAAGTATAAGAGGATTATTTATTTAGAAAATAAACAGACAAATATAGGAAGAGAAATATTCGTAAAAAAAAACATTTACAAATAATGGTTATAAAAGGAATTATTTATTTATGAAATAAATAGAGTTATAAAAGGGAATTTTAAATAAGACTTAAGTGTTAGAAACGTAATGGAGTTATATCGAAATTAGAATTAATCGAAATAGAGTTTATCAAATA
This sequence comes from Allium sativum, assembly GCA_030737875.1. Lineage (NCBI taxonomy): Eukaryota > Viridiplantae > Streptophyta > Magnoliopsida > Asparagales > Amaryllidaceae > Allium > Allium sativum. The sequence continues at coordinate 342,214,320 of CM060920.1, read as the reverse complement.
TTAGTTGTTCGAAATAGAGTAAATCAAATAAAGTTAAACAAGATCAGAAACTGACTAGAGATTAGTTAAGTTGAATAGTTTTCTGAGTATCGATCTGATGTTGGTTTCGGCCTTCGGGGTTTATACGTAGAGAATTTGTTCTCCTACTAGTTTACAGTCAGGGACTGATAGTTGTGAAACGATAGTGATATGTAAATAACAATGGAAATGTTTTCCAGTGTTAATAACGTACATTTTCTAAAACATAGAAAATAAGGAAATGTGAATATATACACATATATATATATATTTATATGATTGATGATTGATTGGTAGTATATCCATTTGGAAATAATATCGTTGTTTGCACACATGTTTTCATTTGATAGTTAACTCACCGACTATCAAAGTTTTAACCATTTTAACGTTGTTAATATGGAGAGACCAGCTGGATTATTATCCAAAGAACCACTCTGTATTGGCATAAGCGTTGCGAATCATATATGCCTTGAGACGGAGTAAAGTGCAAGGGCTATTGTATAAGTCTTAGATAACAGTGCCTAAGATGGATGTACTGAATAGTGCCTTTGGTTCATCCTGTTCCTGGATGACTTGTATGGACGGATGTCTGACAGAGTATTTCCAGACGATCACGTATATTGATTTCTCCAACCGTACCAAGAGTGGAAGCGGAGAAGGAAACTTCTTTTAGCTAACACATAACGTATTGTTGAGGACGTCAATCGGTGATTTGATGGATTTGAAGATGTGGCATTCGAAGTGAATCTGGTGTGATGATAAAGCGTAGCTTCTAGCCTCACATCCGGTAAATGACAGAAATCGGGCAGGCAGCATGGCTAAGTCGGTCGCACCGAAGTAGGGTGTATAATCACCTGATCTAGAGTTTCATCTACTTCTAAAAATCTATTGTTAATGTTGTCCCATTTGGGAGAGGTTGCTGATCCCAACCATTGGTGATATACATTCGATACACTCAAGCGAAATGAGTGGTCGGTCATGTGTGGCCGGGTTGCAAGATGTTCTTGTTGAACCCAGTGTATTCCTTTCTAGAGGTACACTAGCGAAAGGTGGTTCCATACCTTGTCATAGTTGGAAATCCATTACCCAATACGTGCTTGCGGTTTTGATTGTATACTATATATGTATAACGTGAGAAGAAAGCGTTTCTGCTAGATGATTATTATATTGTGGTTGGTAGACATTATTATAATATCAAAAGGTTTTTGATATAAAGATAATTTGGATTCTCATAAGGGAAAAACCCGTTCCATTATAAGGCGTGGTCTTATGAGATTTCATTTACCTGCTTAAACTGTTTTAAACTGTTTTACTCATACTAGTCCCATGACTGACCCGAAGTTTATTTTGTTTTGTTTCCCCTAAACTCTTGGGTGCCCAATTTTGTACCGGCAATCAAGTATTCGGGATTTACAGATACTTGAAGAGCTAGAGCAGGAGGCTTCAGGATTATATAGCTATAGTTTATTTCCGCTGTGTTGTAAGTGTTGTACTTTGAAAATGATATGTATATTCAATTACATATTTATATTTCAAAGATATGTTATCTATTATATGTTATTCGTTCCGCTGTGAGGTTCGTGTTACTCTGATGTTGTGTTCTTCTTCTTCTTCTATTCTAAGTTTCTATCTTATCTTTCCTCACCCTCTAATTTCTTTCATTTATCATCCGGTATTTTTCGATGTTTGGTTAGTCATCATTGAGTTTATGGCGATAACCAAGGTCGACAAAAACCCGGGTCATTACAGCCAGGAGCCGCGGAGACTCAGAAAAGAAGGAAACAAGGATTCAAACAGAGGATCTAAAGATAGTGCTTATGGCTTTGGGGAATAGGCCTTTAAAACAAAACTTTTCTTTTGGAAATGCTTCTTTTAAAACTGTTTTGAAAATATTTTTTCAAATCTTTTATCTGATCCGTTAACCTTCAGCTTTGATACCAAGTGAAACACCCCACCTCCGTTAAGGTCACTCACAAAGGGAATACCTTAACTTTGGTGGAGCATTATAGGTAAAAGATGCAGATGAACTACAAGACAGACACATAAAGCAGTGGAAAATAAAAATCATTTTATAAACAATGTGGTTCAGTCAAGCTTTTACGACAGTTGTCTCAATCATACTTAAAACTAATACATAGAACTTCTGTCTTGAATTAAAACATAAAGAAGCATTAAAACAACAATAAGGCAGCATAAATCCTCAATAAGAGAGTATCCAAAGCCATAGCCCAAGGAAAAAGATTCCAAGCAATACATCTACTCCCTTCAACCTGGAAATGATACGATCTAAGCTGAAGTGTTCCCTCCTTACGGACCATGGGGGTGGGGGGGACGGAAGAAAAGAAGATGAAAGAAAATGGGTCAGACATGAGTCTGGTAAGTCCAATGACTATTTAGTATGTAAACAAGAAAAAGGGTTATGACATGAATAAACTGAATTTAGGACCACACCCTAGAAATAAGATAATAAGGTTGAATATGCTATCACACTCATTTCACTTCTCTGCACCACCTAACTAGTGTCCCAACTAGTAATCTATATAAAATGATCATATTGTAATGTGATCCCAATCCCCGCAATTGTGGTAGCCTTCAAGTGTACATCTATCATGAGGATTCCCCCTCAATCTGTCTAATTGCCTTGAACATGTTAGATGTACCCTTACTACGCTATCGATCGGCTCCTTACTCGTATTAATTTTTCCTTGTGTCTTTGTCAATCGACCCTCTCTTGTGTGTAGATACCTTGTGCTGGTGCCACTATAAGGTGTATTGATCCTTATGATAGCAACCCGACATGATTCAAGATGCACAGTGTATAACTACTAGTACATAGTGCCTGCTTTTTCCCACTCCGGAGTATGTGCACGCTCGTAAATCGTCGGAACCTACACTGACGTACCCCCTGCCGCTGTTTTGACCGCTTATAATCAGCCCAGTAATCGAGCCCCACCCTGCCTAGTTCAGGGTACCATGATACATCTATGTGGGTTACTGCAGAAATGGGTCCCCGTTACAAGGATTTCCTACTGGTTAAGTTTGCGGGCCTATATTTACTAATATTACCCACCAACCAGATATGTACTTAACCCTCCCACTGATTCAGGCATGTTTATTTAATTGTTAAGTTTGTGGGCCTATATTTACTAATATTTCCCACCAACCCGATATGTACTTAACCCTCCTACTGATTCAAGCATGTTTATTTAATGGTTAAGTTTTGTGGGCCTATATTTACTAATATTACCCACCCAACTTGCTATGTACTTAACCCTCCCGCACATTATGCCATATTGGTTAAGTGTTGTCCATTCATGTTAACTTAACCCACCCATTCATCATGTCATGTTAGTTAAGTGTTTCTTATTAACTTAACCCTCCTCACTTATCATGTTGGATTGGTTAAGTGTTTCCTATTAACTTAACCCCGTTCGTCCATCAAGTTGTATTGGTCAAGTGTTTCTTGTTAACTTAACCCCATGTTTTCATCATGTTGTATTGGTTAAGTGTCATCAATCAATTCAAGTTACTTAACCCACCTACTTGTCATGTTACTTTGGTTAAGTGACGCCTTCTTGTGTCAACTAAACCCTACCACAAATCAAGTTATGTTGGTTAAGTGTTGCCCTCTTGATTTAAGTTAACCTTACCACAAATTAAGTCATATTGGTTAAGTGTTTCCCTCTTGTGTTACTTAACCCAACCGTACATCATGTTATATATTGGTTAAGTGTCTCTTATTAACTTAACCCTAGTCATTCATCTTGTTATATTGGTTAAGTGTTTCTCATTAACTTATCTGTAGTCATTTATCTTGTTCATTAGCATTAACTGATTTGTTAATGCACAACCTCTCACATTAGATATGTGTTGTTGCAGTTACTGGATGTGCCGGGCAGTTCCGGGCAGTTTTACACCACAACTCAATCTAACTTCGGGTTTTCCTTGAGTATGATGCACTAACCTCTCACATTAGATAGGTGTTGTTGTGGTTACTGGATGTGTCGGGCAGTTCCGGGCAGTTTTACACCACAACTCAATCTAACCTCGGGTTAGGCATATTCGTCTTTTTCTTAATTTACATATTTATCTTTCAAATTTATATGTAAATTATCCACAATTATTGCCGTTCAAGTCATGCCCCCATTTACCCTGTAAATCATATTTTCAATTTTTGCTATATAAGTTATACCAATTTTATGGCACTAACCATTCATTTATGGGCCAAATTATGCTAATAATAATAATTTCTAAGTTTTTCCCAACGTTACCCCCGTCACACATTCGCAAAATTCACATAAAATTTTAGGCTTGTAACTTAGCCTAACTTATATACAAAAGGGGAAAGAAGGGAGCATGTACCATTCACACAACATAAAATAATAAGGATTTAACTAAACATGTGTCATGTAAACGTGGCATAAAATAAAAAACTTGCATTTTTGGATCCAACTAACATGAGTCTTTAAGTATATGAAATTACCCAACTCCAACTAGGCATGTAAATGTAAACTTTTATTTTGGGTCCAATGAACATAAACCTTAAGCATATAGAATTACACAAGTTCAACTAGATATGTGAATGTGAACTTTTAATTTGGATCCAGTTATCATGAATCTTAAACATATGGAATTACACAGGTTTAATAAGGCATGTAAATATGAACTTTTTATTTTGGATCCAACAAACATGAATCTTAAGCATATGGTTTTACACAAGTTTAACAAGGCATGTAAATATGAACTTTAATCTTGGATCCAATTTTCATAGATCTAAATGTAAATCTAAACATAATACATGTCTTGGCCTAATAATTTGCATGTAACATAACATGAATGAATCACCAATTTTATATGATTGGTTTACATCAACATAATAACAACATAACTTGCATGTAACATAACATGAATGAACCACCAATTTTACATGATTGGTTTACATCAACATAATAACTACATAGCCTAACAACTTGCATGTAACATAACATGAATGAATCACCAATTTTACATGATTGGTTTACATCAACATAATAACAACATAGCCTAACAACTTGCATGTAACATATCATGAATAAATCACCAAACTTTACATAATATATGATTGGTTTAACACCAACATAATAACCACATAGCCTAACAACTGGCATATAACATACACTACACCATAATGGCCATTTGGCAACTCTTATTTTTTTCAACTGCCAACACTTATATGTGTTGTAGACTAGTGACACTAATATGTGTTACTATAGCAAAAATGTGTCACCAAAAATGTGCCAACACTTCTATGTGTTGGTATGCCTGGTCAACTCTTTTATTCTAAGGGCAAAAAGGTAAGTTATCACAGATAACCCTAATCGGTGCGTCAACGATTGTTACTCAACGCTTATTCCTTCCAAGGCCGCATCACAAGCAAATAAAAAAAAAATTGGACATCGAAGAATTAAAATCAGCGATTAGCTAATCAATATCAATATCAAAGATACAACGGATTTTGGGTTTCTAAAATTGGTATTAGCCTCTCAAATCCTCTCTTCATTACTTCGAATTGGGGCTGCTAGGAATTGGGGCTTCTAGGAATCACGGTGGCTTCTAGGTTAATCGCGATAAGAGGTAAAAAAAATCGATTTCACTTCTAGGAATCACGGCGGCATAATGTGAGTTTATCTTTCAGTTTTGAGTTTCTTCAGTTTGTGTAGTTTGAATCACGGCGGCTTGTATGAATTTGGATAAACTATAATATAACTTTTTAAAGGTTAATGAATTAGGTTTAAATCAGTTTGACGGATTAAAAAAGAGAATTATAATTAATAATATCATTTCAGTGAGTGGACGAACTAGGTGAGGAGGAAAAATAGCCAATTTGAGAGATATGGTAGTTTCAAAATTATATACAGTGTATTATGCCATGATCCTGCTATCCTTGAGATTATAGATCTCAGTTTTTCTGTATTTTCAGCTTTAAAAAAGAAATTGTTTACCTAAACTCCTCTGCCTGCCTTGAACATAAAACCGGTTCACTTAATTATTGTACTCGTTTTTCTTAATATTGTATTCTTCCTTATTGTTTTATTTTAAGGTGACTTGGGAAGACCTTCATTTAGACTGAATTTGATATAGCTTAATTTGTATGTGTTTGTAATTTATACATGTCATAAGAGACCACCAGGTTTGGTCATATAATCTTAGGCTTGAACAGAGTTAGACAAGTTCTATGTTTTGTAATTATGTAAGTGTTTTTTCTTTGCGCTGTGAACTTATGATGTCGTGTCTAACATGATTCATTGTGTGTAAGACAAACTAAATGACTTGATTAAAATCTGTTAGTATGGCATAGTACACTGACCTGATTATTTTATAAACTAATATCATCTAAAATAAAAGAAACAGCAACATCTAGTCTTACATATAGACTTGCAGTTTGATTTTATTTTTGTTCGGTCTAACAATCCGACCTTGTTATTTTTAAGCAAACTGTGACTCTTCATTGGATTTCACCACCATGGTATATAACTATAAATTTACATTTAGCTAAATATTTTTTCCTGCCACAAGAAAACATAGCTTCAAGACTACAAGCTATATTATGGAAGTGCTATTATTGCATTCTATTATTTGAAGTTTTGTTTATGTTTAACCTTGTGTTCCATGTTTAGAAATATTATTTCTCCTGTTAATATTTTTTGTAAACTAATCAGCTTCTATAGTTTCAAAATTTACACTATCCTAATCATGATCACTATATCATAGGTATTTGTTATTAAAAAATTGCTCTTGTTTGTTTATGATGTATGTACGTGTTCATGGTTTCTAAATCACTGTGTGCTGTGGTATAGATTATATTTGATGCACCAGTAGTAAGAGTGCATGAACTACAAAATTTGTAGTATGTCTGTTATAAGGATTTAGCCCTAGAAACTGGTCAAACGAGTGAAGGGTTGAAATGCCCTTATGCAAGACAGTTGCGGATTCAAATGCCCCTATGCAAGAGAAGGTGCATATGTGTTGATTGCATTTTTGAAAGCAGAAGATGCTGATGTTAGAAGGTAATCACCCGAAGTCCAATTAGCATTCATCAAAGACTCCAAATTGCTACTTTTAAATCGAAGGCCAAGCCTTTGCAGTCTCTCACTACTTTCCAAAAGGTAAGAGCCCTCTTACGATTTCACTTTATTCAAGTTTAACCCCAAATGTGATAATGAAATAGGATAGAAAACTGCCATCGTTGATTTGTTTAGACCCATAAATTTTTTATTTTGCTTTACTACTTTGGACCCTTCTGTTTTGCATCCTGACAGCTTTCGAAACTGGAATAGTCAAATAAATGCTTAACAGATAGCTTTCGACCTGCTCTGTTTGCTTTGAAATGGCTAAATCATTTTTTTAACACCTTTGGAAATTGATGTGCCTTGAACCAATATGTAGAGTAAGTAATAATCGCGATTACTTCATTTTGGATGTTCTAAAATATATATATTCAAATCGTAAGAGGGCTCTTACCTGAATTGAAATATTCAAATCAACCATGCACTTGATGGTAGCCAACAGAAAATGTGAACAAACTCTAATGATGTATGTCAGCTATAACAACAGTTTAATAAATTATATATTTCATAACAGAGTTGAAAATAACTATATGAAAGGAAAACCATGGTAGAGGGGGTAAACATGTATACAGATCACACAAACAGAAAACATTTAACATTCATAAAGACTATTCACAATGTGTACCACTCTTTATCTCTCTCTCTCTCTCTCTCTCTCTTAAGGAAGAGCATTGCTAACAAATTTCAGTTCATAACTCGTACAAAAGGGAAATAATAACTTCACTGCACTTTCGCATATGAAAATTAAAAATAGTAGTGCTCAACATAGTAATACTCCGTGCTCAACCGTTTTCATCGGTTGTTCAATATCAAGAAAAGAAACTTCATGGCACCCTCCCCTTTGTTTATTTTAAACTGTCATCCGGTTGACTGCGGAAGTTAAGGATTGGAAGATTGAGTGCCAAAACAAAGCTGACCATAAATGAACTGAGAATATAGCATAAACAAAACTTGAAAATCAATGCACTCATAATCGCATTTAAGAACCTTGATCTCAATATGTGACAAATATTTTCATATATAAATTTAGGCTAATGAAATTTTTAACGTTCTAGCTTTTAAATCCATATTATCTTTCAAGCTTATGAGAAGTTTCTAAGCAATTTCATTTATCATAATCCTCCATGCAGAACATGCTTCAAAACCACTTTAAAATAATGTGCTTTTATGATTTCATAAACTATAGCAAAATCATCTCTTGTAAAAATATGCATATGGGTAATTACTCCAGGTTAGTGTGACACAAAGACACAGTACACACATATGTGTGTGTGTGTGTTTGTATATGTATGTGCGCACACGTGCAAATGTGTGCATATATGTTGCCTTAATAAGTTAATAAGTTGCCTTTGCTTTTGTCCGCAGTTAAAGTTTGTGCAAATATAGAAAGCATAGACCTCATTGCTACTTTTATGTGCATAGTATCAACATCTGACACTGGGTGGTTTCTTATTTTCAGCAAGTACTGTATCAAACCGTATCAAATGATGACGACGACGATGATGATGATGATGATAATGATAATAATGAATATAGAGGTGTAGAATAGTTGTTACCTTTACTGTTATAGTGAATAACGGAATAAAACGAAGAAATTAAAGTTCATCTTTGATCCTAAGTCACAAAACAAACACAAATAGTTAGAGAGAACAAAATTAACCTCAAGCAAGGATACTGTTATTGCTAAAAGCATACAGAAAGAAAGGAACAAAATAATATTAGATTAATAATTGATATATCCATCTTAGATAATTACAATCGAAAAAAAAATTATGCTATTTTGCAGTAGTTGACATATGTATGTTTATGGTGTGTCAGAACTGTAATAATATAAGTACCACTATGACAGTGGTGTAATTTAGATGCAGTTGGCTCATGTCAAGTTAGTGCACTGGTGTAGTATGTTGGAAACATGGTCTGTGTAAAATGATACATGCAACAAATTGTTTACACCTATAGCTGTATACACATATTGTAACAGTGCAATCTTCATTTGTTCTTTTCATACAAATACATATTTGTAATGCCCCATGAAGTATACATCCATGCCTTGATTAAAAACCGGATGCGTGCCCCTTGTTTTCCTAAAACTCATGCTCGGTTTATATTGTGATTTTGCGCCTAAAATCTGAACTGTTAGATGAAGCTGTCATTGTGTCACAAAATTGGCAACCATAGGTGTGTTTTTAGTATGCATGCAAATATAATGGTACACCTTGTGCACATACAGGTCCATCTTATTTAACCCAGAGTTCATGTTTCCTTTGATCATGTAAATTATTTACATATAAATCCCTGTTGGTCAGCAGTTGCTATCCACTGATTACCTCCACGCGAAAACTGAGCAGCTCAGTTTTGGCGCAAAAACTGAGCTGCTCAGTTCAGTTTTCGTGCGAACTGAGCAGCTCAGTTTTGGCGCAAAAACTGAGCTGCTCAGTTCAGTTTTCCTTATCGATTGTGATTGTTGAGAAACTAATTAGTATCTCAACCCTAATCGATTGTGATTGTTGTTGTATCATGTAGTTTAGAACATGAATTACCATTGCTTTTGTTAAATTTGGGGTATTTGTTTACCATGCTTATGTACATTAATAAATTTATTAGTCTGACACTAGTTAAAATATTATAATCTGTATTATGCAGCTCAGTTGAAATATCATCATTGGAAGTAAGACAGTCAAGCATTTTTTTGTGGAAACAGCAAGCCATAATGTAAAATTCTCTATTATTTGTTGCTTTCCCTTTTGTAATACATTAATATAATTATGTAAAGTCGTATTCAAAGTGTCATTGGCTACTATTTTGGTTATAAAATCACATATTATTACCTGGTTCAAGTTTATAAGGATAACTTGATATCATTATTTTGTAATACATTGATATCATTATTTTGTATAGTTAATGTAGAGGAGGGGTGGATATAAACCTAAATGGGTGTAAAAATCAGATGAGAAAATAGAATGGTGACTTCATACAATTAATTAATTAGTGCAGCGAATGCTACAAATTGATGAAGTACTTTTAACATTTGATAGTAATGCTAAATGTAGCAAAGTAAAAATGCAGCAAAGAATGCATTGATAGTAATGCTAAATGCAGCAAAGTATAAATGCAGCAAATAATGCATTGATAGTAATGCTAAATGCAGCAAAGAATGTTGATTTACATATTTCAATTTCAAACCAAGTTAAAATAATTTTATTTTGGCAAAACAACTATGGAATGACCTCAAATATTTTTCTTTACTTTGGCCTATTTTAAATGTGTGCATGATTATATTAGAACTTCACTTATTATTAATAGCTACTAATAGGACTTGAGATAGAAGTTAGTGTGGAAACCTCTTGATAATTGATATATACACTTACAATCCTTTTCCATCTTGATATTGTTGCTGTTTATTTATTTTCTGTAGATGTCCACCTACTCAAGGCCTTCGACCGATTATTGTGATCACTTCCTATGTAATTCGTCTGTTTATTCAGACGATTCGAGTGATCCTCCTCAAATTGTTTGTTCATCCGAATCTCATGCACCAACTCCGTTTAGCATCATAGAGTCGAGCTTAGAAAGAGATCTGGCATTATTAAGTACATAGAATGATATGAAACCGCCTACCAGATCGACATCACCAACAAGATTGCCACCCTTGCCAACGTTATATATTGGAGAAGTACAATCTCGAAGATTGCTATGTTGTTGCAACATTGAACCAATATTCAAAACATGCTATTTGAATATTGGGCGTCGATATTTTATTTGTGCAAACACTGGAACTCTTAGAGACTGTGGATTCATCCATTGGATTGACGAACCATTATGTGATCGTGGTTTGGAATTTGCGTTTGGGGTTCTTGAAGAAAACAGAAGGCTTAAAAAGGAGCTTAAATTGCAAGATTTCATCAAGTTCAATAGACAAAAGATATGTCAAAATTAAGAAGGTATGATTTTGAACTTATAACATTTACCACTATTTGAAACTTAAACGATGCTATTTAATTAATTGCACGCAGGAAGCAGTGAAATAGAGAAAAAGATAAATTTTGATGGTACAAGCTATGCAAATTTTCGGATGTGAGGTTCGTTTATATGGCTGGAGTTTCGCATTTGTTACTTGTAGACTTCAAATATGAAAAACATCTTGCATTTTGTTAATTATGTATTGTGTTTACTATGGAATTGGATATTGTATATGTGTTGAATTTAGTAACTTTATGTATTATTATTTTTTATTAGTTTGTACTTTGTTGTTGTCATGAATATGAATTTTTTTTCTTATTGATTTCGTTACACGTTGTTATGTCGACATAATATCATAGCTGAATGCATATTAAATAGAGCTTATGCCATCTTATATGCAAATATAAGTGTTAGCAATGAATATGTTTGCAACTCTTATAAGTGTTACCATATCTTATGGTTCCAACATTTATAAGTGTTAGCAATGAATATGTTTGTAACTCTTATAAGTGTTACCGTACTTATAGTTCCAACATTTATAAGTGTTAGCAATGAATTTCCTGTAAAGCTTATAAGTGTTACCATATCTTATAGTTCCAACATTTATAAGTGTTAGCAATGAATTTCGTGTAACACTTATAAGTGTTAGCAATGAATACGATTGTAACACTTATAAGTGTTAGCAGTTACTCTGTTTGTAACACTTATAAGTGTTACAGGAAATTCCTCACACACCGTTGGTGACACTTGAAAGTGTTATAGAAATTATTTGTAACACATATACTTGTTGGGAATCCACTGTTTTGGTGTAGTAATAACATGAATAAATCACCAAGCTTTACATAATACATGACTGGTTTAACACCAACATAACAGCCACAATAATCTCATAAGCATATATGATAGAATCGTTACAAGAATAGGCATGAATCAGCATCATCATTATCTTACAACTAGGAATAACGCTAGTTTTCATTTTATTACAAATCATAACTTTTAATTGTTCACATCTAAATAATAACAGGACTTACAAAGAAAAGAAAGTATTGTTTTCTGGGATCTGTTTTCTGAAATTGGAAAGCAATCCCTTGAAGAAGACTATCAATTCTCTAAGTTAATTTGGATTCGTAGCTTTAATCTTGCTTTCAAGTTGAAGAAGGAATGGTGGCTAAATTAGAACGATCATGGACGACATGGTGGCTCCTTGGAATGAATTTGTGTGATTTAGGGTTTGAGGATTATGGTTGCTTTTATAGAAGTTAAATCTTATGTGAGCCGTTAGATCGTTTTAGGAGCAATCAGAGCCATCCAACTAAATCAATGTGTCACTCAGCCAATCATAGCATGACACATAACCCCTAACACCTCAGAATTTGTCACAAAGCCAATCAGAGAAGGCCACGCAAAAATGACAATCCTTGAGCAACAAAAAATGCGTCACGTGCGCCACATGATGCGTACACGTCATATATATATATATATATATATGTGTGTGTGTGTGTGTGTGTGTGTGTGTGTGTGTGTGTGTGTGTGTATATATATATATTCTATATATATATATTTTCTTTTTATCTATCCTCCTAATTAACCAATTTCACACTGAACCACTTTTTGAACTGCGTTCAGACTGAGCCACTTTTTAGCCATTCCCCTAAAACAAAAATATGGCGCTGGCAGGGATCGAACTCTATACCTCTTGTATGCAAGTCACATGTTCTAACCAAATGATCTACTAAGTCTTTTGCTTACAAACCTTAGAACAATGCTAAACATTATTCTTTTCTCATTCTTCTTTTTCATGTTTTGCTGCAATATTTAATTTAAAGATATCTTCTTCATACAGAGTCTGATTTACGCAAACTCGGACTCTATCTCAAACAGAATTCCGAGATGAACGCAATGGCACAGCCCGTTTCACCTATTTCTTCATTTTCAAATTAATTATTCTTTAATTTGTTATTTTAATATTCTCAGAAAATACAGGATGTTACATGTAGAACGCATATATAATTTATACTTCGCTCATATAATTTATACCACGCATTTCCATTCCATATTTGAATTTAGAAGTCTCATTTCGATTTTAATCCTTCTGAAATTTGTAGCGAGCTCGAAATACGTTCTATCTTCTTCTAGAATGTAGATAATGTCACTACGAGTCTGATATCTCTTGTTTCATCGAATTTCGTCAACATAGCAAAAAGATATGACTTGAAAATCATGATTTGCAACACATAGAAGTGTTATGTTCTATTTAAAATTGAATAGCCGTATACCTTTCACGATGGTTCAAAACTCGGTATAGGTTTTTCTCGAAATCCGTGCAGCATTAGGCCGATCAGGTGGTGCCACGTTCTAGAGCTAGGAGAGGCGCTAAGGCGGAGGTTGGTGGCGCTAAACTCGATGCAGCGGAGAAAGGAGGCCGATGCGGCACTCCTTCCTGGGCCCAGAACTCGAGAAATACCAATCGATGGAGGTCGAAATTTATATGGATCCGAAGGCGGAGAGGAGATCTACAAAATTCTCTGAAGGGCCATTAAGTCTTGTTGAGCGGATTAGGATTTAAGGAGGAGAGAAGGTAGGAAGCTCCAGCGCCATTCGAACTAGGGTTATCGGGGGTTTTCTAAATTTTTCTATAAATTAAAATAATGAATGAATTAATTCTATTGGTCGATATTTATATTAATTCAAAAATTAGGGTTTTTTCCATACGAACCCCAAATCAAACCCAACGACTGTCGCCCTAGATAAATACCCCCATTCCGAACACAATGGGATATGTTTCGTAAGTCAATTCGACTCTTTCAGTCAGTTATTTTTCAAATTAAAATATAAAACATTCAAACTCTGTTTTGAACGTACATTTTAATTTGGCAGGGCCACATACTGATCTAAAAATTCCCGAAAAATAAATCTAGCTATGTTAGGACGATACGGTCCCAACCAAACGGATTTCGTTAAATTCCGAGATTATTTGAAAAATGGCTATTTTCTGGTCGATCCAATTTGACTGAAATCAACCAAACACGTTTTCCTTGGCCAGGCTTACATATTAATTCCAAAAATTTTGGAATTTGAAAGCTAGCAATATATTGACATCCCGGATCCAACAAAAGTGGTTTCGTCGATAACGGAGGTCGTTTGCAAAATGTCAATTTTCAAGGGCTATATTTATTCCATAACGACCATTCTGAATATTCAACTGGCCATAACTTTTGATTACCGCTATGAAATTTTGATTTTTCAGATTCGTTAGAAAGAAATTCTTAAATAGATTTAAATATTTTTGATTTCGTTAAAATCTGTTTTATTTTGCATCCTGTACGTTCAGTCAAAGTACGAATTCAAAATTTTAAACTGTCGTGCTATTTCTAACACGTTATTTAATTGAAATAAATTATTTCAATTACTCCAAATTCATTAAAATAACCAAATTAAAAAAAATTTAAATTGGCTTGGATTTTCCGGGTTGTTACACGTTACCACCGGTCCGGGCGTGCATTTGTAGAATCCTACCATGGGTATTCCTCGTGTGCCTTATCATATTATACTGATCGAGCTTCCTACGATTTTGATTTGAAGTTGTCATATAGCGGCGCATCACTATCCACCGACCATTACTAGTGTTTTTTATGCAATGTTTACGACAATGTTTATAAACAGCGTAATGGTAAAAATGTAATCCCGCTTACGCTATTTTAATATGTTATATTTAACCATAGGCACTATTATAATAGCGTATTATATTATATGATATTAGTTTGGTGGATCCTTAGAGGATGGTGATCCCAAACATCCTTTAAGTTACAGATTGCATTTCATTGAACATTTCATTTGAGTTGATTTACTTCCATGAGAATGTTAGTCCTGATCCGAGTTGTTTTGTTTTGCATTATTGCTCGGGTCAGATCGAGTATTGCAGTGTTGAGATTTCACCTTTTGAAATTGGAGACGGTTGAAGATATCACCTCTACCTATTGATTCTGGCTATTTCTCATTTGTATTAGGAATTCTTGTATTTAGGCTTCCGCTGTATTTAATTTGTAACTCTAATATTATGTATAAATTATGTTTTTTATTTAGTCGCTTCCTGAACTACTATTGTATAATTTATTTATTCCGCTGCGAGATATTCTGTTTTTCTGTGTTTATGGTTCTTTGATTTATTCTATTTACCTTAGAAGCTAATAACATTCTATCATTTCGAATGGTTTGAGTTGGTTTAATTACTAACTTGAAGTGGACGAAAGACGATATGTTACATTTGGTATCAGAGCTTTAGTTTATCAAAGCTTTAGCCTATGGGGTAAAAGCTCATTAGAGATAGGGTAGTAATACCCTAAAATTAGTGGAATTAGTCGTAGAATCCTTTTTAAGAGAGCGTTTTTTGAAAGTATAAATGGTTAAAAAAAATTGGTTTTAAATGTTTTAAACAAATATTTTCAGATATAATTTTTTTTAACATTTAAAATCCTTCTTCTGAAATTTCTTTTTTATTGAATCTATCTACCTTCGTAGATCCTCTTTGACTAGGTTCATTCGTTCGTTCAACTTTTACCTCGAATTCTATAGCTTATCCTTGTCTATAACAAGGTAAGAAGAAGAAGAAGATTATTCTTATTTAATATTGATTTGAAATTGGTATTTTGAAAGATATTATAATATAAGTTTTATTGAGGCAATTTTGTTATATATATTTTGTAAATAACATTTTGTTTTGGTAATACCAATATTTTGGAAATAATTGATGTTTATACTTTAAGATGTTATAAACTATATATTTTGAATAAGAAAGATGTAGATTTTGTAAGAAATTTATTTTATCTTAACTGAATAATTTTGTTATGTATTTGATTTAGTAATAATATTGTTTGTATATTTACTAAGGATTGAGGTTGAAATTTTTATTAAATAAATGAGTGGGGAGGGATAAATTTTTCCCTACTTAAATTTTTAATGATTTGAAATATATTATTCCTAATATATGATTGAAAAAAAATTACGTATATATTCTGTTTAAATATGAAAAGCTGTTTTGAGTACTTACCCAACGTTAAAGTTGGCCTATTGGATACCTATTGATTTGGGTATACGCCTGATCAACGTATATGTTAAATCCTATGTGTATTAGATAGATATAGAGTCACACTCTAGGCGCCTGAAAATGATTCTGATGATGACCGCGACATCATTGATATCTGTTTTTAGGTTTCGAAAGTGGGATAGATATATATTGCCAATCGAAACATCGAGTGAATACTTAAAACTATTTTAAATATGTTTGGAAATATTTTAACTTTTTGATTTATATATATTTATGAATATATATAGGTATGAATATAAATATGAACCTTTGGTTTAAATATATTAATTATTTAATTACTATTTCTCTACCTCGTTCCTTTTCGGGGACGAAAAGGTTTGATTAGGGGAGATTGTAACAACCTCAATTTTTAGAGTATTTTAATTAAAGGTTTAATTTAAAATTCTGATTTATTTATTTTATTTGTTTGCATTTTGATGGAAATAATTTTTATTTTGATTATTTAAAACTAAACATGTTTGGATTTTTTTTAAAACAAATTAATTTTATTTTTGATATGAATTCAATTTAATATTCAAATCAATATTTGCTATGTTAGAACCTTATTTATGGTAAAATTTAATTAGGTTATTTATTTGAGTTTGAATCCATTCTTGGATTTTATTTAATATTTAGAACTTTTATAATTACACAATCCGTTTCAATATTAATGGAATTATATACATATATATATATATATATATATATAGTAACGGCCCACCCCGAACCAGTCGACATTTCCCTGAAATGCGCTATGCTAATGCCCGACTAGCACGGGACGGTCGTCAAAGGAAAAGGGTTTTGAAACTATGAATCACCAAGAACCTGTAGTATATCTCACAACGCATGGAATAAAATGTAATAGTAACATAACTTGACATAAAACAGGTGAGACAGTGCATAAGCTGAAAACTAAACCATGACCAACAGAGTAGTGGGATCCAAAAAATACAGCTTATGATCCAAACCAAGAGCCTGTAATACATCAAAGGAAGACTAGCATGGGATGGTCATCAAAGGAAAAGGGTTTTGAAACTATGAATCACCAAGAGCCTGTAGTACATCTCACAACGCATGGAATAAAATATAATAGTAACATAACTTGACATAAAACAGGTGAGACAGTGCATAAGCTGAAAACTAAACCATTACCATCAGAGTAACGGAATCCAAAAAATGCAGCTTATGATCCAAACCATCATTACAACTTCAAAATACTATCTCTAACTAGGAAATAAAGAAGGTGCACTACTAATGCCCAAAGCAGTGACCATCAACGACACAGGAGAATATATGTAAATAGCACGTGGAATCCTCCTGCTCGTCTCCGGAAAACTACTCATGCATAACCACCTGACATGTCTCTAGTCTGCTCATTTAGGAGCACCCAGAGTAATAAGAAGAGACATAAAACTCTGGGTCAGACAAAAATCTATATGAGCGATAATAACAAAATAAAACAGTAACAGCTATAAATAATCATACCTGAACCTAGACCTGCAACCAAAGAGTTAGCCCAACTAGATGTACAATACTCTAAGATAACACAAACATAAAGTGTAAAATGGGAGTGTGCATGTCATGGTGATAGAAAACATCAAACATAGAAGTCGTCCTTACATCACTCACTCAGTGCGTAAAGCATATGATATCCATCGCTTTGATCACCAAATCCATTGGGTCTATGACGGCAACTCCGTCAACTATTGCTATGACCATACTTCCCTGATTTATAGTCAATAACCCTACCCAGTCGAGACATCCCTGGCTCTAGTTTAAGGGCCAACCAGTCTACACTTCCTTGGCTCCGGTTCGTCTACATGCCCCCTCCCTTCAACGATGAACCAAAGTTATAGATATCCATAACCCCTTTGCACACGTCCCGCAGCAAAGCCCAACTCTAGAAGTTAACTCGTTGGTTCCCATCTGGATCTTGAGTAATGACTTCCCATTTGGACTTCCTTTGCATCTCGGGTTTTGGTCTCCTCCGGTTCGGTTTGGGTCTCCTCCTATCCGGTACGGCTCGGGTCTCCTCCTCCTATCTGGTTCGGTTCAGGTCTCTTCCTCCTATCTGGTTCGGTTCGGGTCTCCTCTTCCTATCCGGTTCGGTTCGGGTCTTCTTCTCTCCTTCTCCTATCCGGTTCGGTGCGGGTCTCTTTCTCCTATCCGGTTCGGTTCGGTTGTCTTCCTCCTATCCGGATCGGTTCGGGTTTCTTTCTCCTATCTGGATCAGTTCGAGTGTCTTTCTCCTATCCGGATCGGTTCAGGTCTCTTTCTCCTATCCGGATCTGTTCGGGTGTCTTTCTCCAATCCGGATCAGTTCGGGTCTCCATCCTAACCGGTTCGGATCGGGTCTTCCACCTTACCAGACCTGAAAATATGCAACTTTTTCCAGCAAGTTATTTTTGCCAAACGACGGCTTTTTCAACCATTCTAACTTTTCTATGACATCACAAAATATTCCAAACAACGGTAACAACATATAGAATCAATCAAAAACATTAAAACACCATTCACATGAAATATTTTAGATCAAATATACCCAAAAAGCATGATTTCCCCTTAATCCCCTTAACCATGTTTTAACTATAGGAATCAATATAAATCGGATTTTAGTGAAACCGAAATATTTATATCTGTTTAAAAATATCTTTCTAACAAACATGAAAATTCGAAATTTCATAGCGGAAACTAAAAGTTATGACCAGTTGAATATTCAGAATAGTCGCTATGAAATTTAATATAAATATAGCCCTTAAAAATAGACATTTTGCAAACGACCTCCATTTTTGACGAGACCACTTTGGTTGGATCCAGAATGTCAAATTATTGCTAGGTTTCAAATTCCATAAATTTTGGAATTAATATGTGAGCGTGGCAAAGGAAAACGCGTTTGGTAATTTCAGTTTGAACTGGACCGACCAGAAAAAGTCCATTTTTCAAACGGTCTCCAAATTCGATGAAATTAATTTTCTTAGGACCATATCATCCCAACACAGCTAAATTTACGTTTTGGGAATTTTTGGAATTAGTATGTGGTCCCAACAAATTAAAATGTACGTTCAAATCCACACTTGAATGCATTATATTTTAATTTGAAGAATAACTTACTAAAACAGTCGGAAGGGCCTACGAAACATATTCCATTATGTCCGAAATGGGGGTATTTAGCTAGGGGCAATAGTCGTTGGGTTTGATTTGGAGTTCGTATGGATTAGTGTGTATTTTCGAAATTAATTGAATTAAAAATAAAAATAAAAATATATGGCCAGTAGGAAAAGGGCGTTGACCAATTTCATTCTCGATCAAACCTGATACCTTGAATCTCCACGACGGAAAAGCTTCCGTTCTTCTCTCTTCCACAACATCAAATCCGCACATCAAAATCGAACGCTCATGTTGAGGATTTCGTAGAGCTCGTCTTCATCTTCAAATCCATGTAGGGTTCGTATTTCATCATTGCGTATGGGTGAAGATGTGTGCCTCCAAACTCAGCACGTTCGAGCAGCCGCAAGGCCTTCTAGCCAACGTCGAACTCGAAGTTGTTGGTGGCGCCAGGAAGCGCTTTCCGAGCTCTTCGACACTGTACCATCCGATCGACACGAAGCTTCACGGTTTGGAAGTAAAATCTAAACCTAGTTTTGAACATGTTGTGGAAGGTAATGGCATTGAAAATTTAAAACTTTTTTAACAGTTAAAAGTGTTGCAAATTATGATTTTAGAATAAAAATCATATCTTTAACATATGTTGTCGAAATCCAGTGAAACCGGAGACATTGGACTCGTGACGACGTGCTCTATATTCTAGAAGAGACCGGAGAATTTTTGGAGCTTCCTACAATTTTAGAAGGAGTGGAACCCAATGTGAGCAATCTAAATTCAAATTGGAATGTATACGCGTTGTATAACTTATATAAGCGACGCATAAATTATATACGCGTTGTATATCTCGTATATGGGCGTTGTATAAATTACATAAGCGATGTATAAGTTGTACATGCGTTGTATTTATATGCGTTGAATGGGATTGAAATGAAATTGAAATGGAAATAAATACATTTATATACATGTATACATGTATACATATACATATACATACATACATATATATGTATATATATATATACTCCCCTCATCCACAGACCATGGACGATATAAATTGATTGTGTTGTGAATGATTGATTGTGGTTGAGAATGATTGATTGTGGTTGCAACAAATTTGGTTGTGTTAGTGGTATATTCATTGTGTTATAAAAATGAATGATATTGTGGAAATCATTGAAATGATAATATTGTAATGCTGCAAGGCCTAGGATAGCAGAGGAGCCGTGCTGGACACGGTGCCAGTGCTAAATGCCCTGCTGTTGTAATGCTTAAATTTTCTGAAATATTCATTTGATATAAAATATTTATGTTTGAACTAAATTGTTTGAGTGATAAAAATAACATTTTTATTATAAGTATGAAGTATATAAAATATTCATGTTTGAAATACATTGTTTGAACGATAAAAATAACATTTTGATTATATGTATGAAGTATATAAAATATTCATGTTTGAAATAAATTGTTGAACGATAAAAAATACATTTTTATTGGATGTATGAACCTTTAAAAATAATTAAAGGTTGAAATAAATATTTGTTGATTGAAAATAATATTTTTAACATGTATATGAACTATTTAAAATAACCAAAGGTTGAAATAAATATTTGTTGATTGAAAATAATATTTTTAACAGGTATATGAACTATTAAAAATAACCGAAGACTGAAACAAATATTTGTTGATTCAAATAATATTTTTAACATGTATATGAACTGTTAAAATTAACCGAAGGTTGAAATAAATATTTGTTGATTGAAAATAATATTTTTAACATGTATATGAACTATTAAAAATAACCTAATGTTGAAATAAATATTTGTTGATTAAAAATAATATTTTTAACATGTATATGAACTGTTAAAAGTAACCGAAGGTTGAAATAAATATTTGTTGATTGAAAATAATATTTTTAACATGAATATAAACTGTTAAAAATAACCGAAGGTTGAAATAAATATTTGTCGATTGAATATAATATTTTTATCACATATATGAAGAGTTAAAAATAACCACGGGTTGAAATAAATGTTTGTTCATTAAAAATAATATTTTTAACATGTATATGAACTATTAAAAATAGTCATGTATGAAAATAAATATTGGTTAGCTAAAAATATTATTTTAGCTTAGATATGCACATATATACATGTACTGAACAGGTAAATGGATTTACTGTTGAGTAAAGAATTTATTTGCAAGCCCAAAAAATTGGTAAACCTTAATGAGTTGGCTGCGTAATTTTATTTATATATCAACTCCTGTGAATGCCATTGGATGCGATGTGCTGGTTGTTCTTTGTGAGATTATAAACACCGCCATAGAATAGTAACAATTAATTTTGAACTACACTACATGGCATACTTCGTGAAGATAGCATACTCTATCATATACCACATAAGCATTTGGAGCTTATGTGATGGGGTTGGAATTACCATACAAGTGAGACGCTTGTACGGAGATGATTGTATTTCAGGTTGAATCGAAGACGTATTATTGATTTCATAGCATATCATATTCCATATAAGCATTTGGAGCTTGTATGATGAGGTTGAGATTACCATACGGGAAAGACGCTTGTACGGTGTTGATTGAATTACAGGTTGAACTGAGGACTGATATGGACAGAATAAATATAACGGTAAGTTGCCAGATTAAATAAAAACCCCACACGGGTGTAGAGTTGACAATA
Organism: Allium sativum; assembly: GCA_030737875.1. Taxonomy (NCBI): domain Eukaryota; kingdom Viridiplantae; phylum Streptophyta; class Magnoliopsida; order Asparagales; family Amaryllidaceae; genus Allium; species Allium sativum. Next base: position 342,192,356 of record CM060920.1, on the reverse strand, counting down.
ATCACGTCTCTCTATTTATTAGATACGGCACATGAATTATTTATTTTTCAACACTGGATGAGGTGACGAGATTTATCTCTGGAGTAATTTTACACACTCCCTTGGGCATAGATAGGACACTAAAAATTGTGTGTGCTTATATTGGATTTATTGGGTACCTAATACGACCCAATAAATTTCCAAATCCCTCCCTGTACAAAGGAGGTTATAGCGAAAATTTTCAAAATTTAAAGGCGTTAGCCAAATTTTTGAAGTGAAAACGGTTTAGAAATCATTGAATAAATTATATATATATAATTAAAATTAAACGAATAACGACGCTGTAGTTCGTGTTTTGGAATCGTGATTTTAAACGATTATACCGAGAAATCCAACCATCGGATTTCCCCGAAACTGAAACCATTGGATTCGCTTTGAAAATATCTTTCCAACGATATAAAATTTGTTGAGATCCAACGATTAGATTGTGTGAAATGTTTAAATAAAATCTGAGGAGAAACAGCGCCAGAATGAATTATATATATATAGTTATAAATTACAATAAAACGAATAAAGACGCTGCAGTTCGCGTTTTGAAATCGTAATTTTAAATGATTATTACGGGAGATCCGACCATCGAATTTTCCCGAAATCGGAACTGTTGGGCTCGCTTTGGAAAGATCTTTCCAATGATATAAAATTCGTTAAGATCCAACAGTTAGATTTTTCGAAATTTTTAAATCAAATTTGGACGAGAGTAGCGCCAGGGCCATCGAATGACCTGAAACGTCGTTCGATGGAAATGGGCTATTTTTAAATAAATGGTGAAAAATCGTTTTAAAATATTTTAAACGATGTGGAATGGAGATAAACTGATTTAACTTGGTTTATCAGATATTTTGATGGTTGGATGTATTTGACATGGAAATTATACTAATGAACTAAAATGTGGATGTCGAATAGTTTAACCATAGAAAGAATGGATTTGAATTCTATATATGCGTGAATTATTTGAAAAGGCTGAGTTAATTCTCATTTCAAATAATTGATCGACGACGAAAATTCGAAGGATGAAGATGGTGGTTGAAGACCGGAGATCTTCACATCGTTTGGATGATTACTGATGTCTTGATTGGGAGGCATCCCAAGACAAGGTAATAAGTCGTGATCGACCAGACGTACTTAGAGATCGACCAGATATGGGAGGGCCTCTCTCCTGTATTGGACGTACGGGACGAGGAATAAGGTGCCTCTGGTTTCATTCAGACCCAGAACAAACTTGTAAATGGATGTGTGTATGACATTGGATTTTATTCTGTATTGATTGATCTCTATTAAATATATATCTATTTGGTGGTGGAGAATTTATTCTCTTGCTTAACACCCTTCTCTAAGACGTACGAGCTTAGGGGTTATATATCGATAGACATCAGTCGCATAGCATGAGTTGTCAATGTGGCATGCTGAGGTGTAGTGATCAAGGGTTTTGTTGAAAAGCAGAGCCTTGTGGTTGATGATCAAAGCACGGATTTAGTATAGCATAGCTTTTTGTATGGCGTTAATTCGCTAGCCTCACACCCTAGGTATGAACCAGAAATGGGAGAGGACTTCAGGGAGGACATGTGTTTCTTTCTAGCTAGGAGTAATGTCATAGTATGGAGCCCAGACATTTTACTTATGTGGATGATGGAAAGCGAGGCGCCTCGGTTATATCGGTCACTACCGTGCCGATGGATGGTTTGGTCGATATATGACCGGTTTACGCCCCACAGGGCGGGGAAACGTATTGTTCATGCATTTTAATCCACTTCTTGTGGACTGGCCCTGACGATCCAAGGGTCGATGCGTTCTGATCCTGAGGCTCGGGCTAGACAGTCTCAAAGTCGGTAAGGACGATCCCTTGCCTTGGTTCATGGTGGAAATCCAACTTCCAATACGACATGTGCGATTTTGATTGCAAACCTATATGTGGCGGCATAGTGGCATGGGATGCTCATGTCGTCTGTGATTGAGACATTATGATTGAAATTGTTTTTGAAACATATATGCACTAGTAATAATATCAAATGATTTTGATTTATACGTATCAAACATGTTTTGGCCATTATAAGGTAAAACTCTATCCTTCGACTTGCGTTGCATTGTGTGATGGGACCTGAGTCTTATAATGGCTTCATTTTTTGATAAAAAAGCATAGCATTGTTTAAATGATTTACTTTATTTATGCACTGGCAATCCAATGGAGTAAACCCGTTCCACGTTAGCGGTGTTGTCCTGTGATTGGCCTTATTGTTAAATAGGTTAAGTAAGGTTTCTCATACTAGTCCCATGACTGACTCGTAATTTGTTTCACTTGCAAACTCGGGTGTCCCTATTTCTGCACGGGCAGCCTTGTGTTCAGGTTTAGCAGGCTCATTCTGGATAGCTATGGAGCTGAAGATGGATTCTATCATTTCTTTTATGTTGTTCAGACTTTGTTATGTATATTATGTTTGATTCCACTGCAGACATTTTATATAAAGCTGAAACTGTATTTTGTACTAAGTGTGATCCTATTATACTGTGTAACTCTTTTGATTATGTTAGTTCCAGTGTAATTTGATGTACATTATCTTGTGTAATGATATATTTTTGTTCTGCTGTTATTGTTTATGTGTTATATTCCAAAGATTATCCTTGCTTCCATGGCATGGGAGTTTAGGGTCATCACATCTAGTATCTGAGCTTTGGTTAATCTTAGTTCCGGAATATAACATATTACCGAACTCACCAGAAATAGAATCAGTAGTATTCTAAGGCGAGTAACTCATTATAGATAGGATCAGTAATGTCCTAAAATGAGTGTAGCAGAATAAAATACACCCGAATAGATGCATACACATTTAAATATATGTCTCTATGCTTTACAATATCTTTTCTGTTAGCCTGACTCCTTGTCTGCTATTTGCAGACATAGTAGAAAATGAGTGGCAGAAGCAAAAGAAGTAATTCTATGGTTCAACAATCTAATGACCCAATCGTGCTCCTACAACCAGAATCAAATATAAAAGTTCCATTAAAGAAGTATCGAAATCTGAGTGGAGTACCATTCTTAGGCAAAGAATCTATTATTGAAACTCAAGCATTGATGTGGTCTGATGAGAAAATTTTAGAAGGTGTAAAGCTGAGAGATGATCTGAAAAGACGACTGGCGTCTTGGGCACTCAAAGACGAAGCTTTAATCTGGTGGGAAACTGTTACTAAAAATAATCTAGAAGGTAATATTAGCTGGAATAGATATAAAGAAATTTTGAATGAAAGATTTATTCCTCCAGAAGCAACTAATCAGCTATACGATGAGTTCTACTATCTGAAACAAGGAGTTATGACCATTCAGGAGTATCAGGATAAATTCAGCAGACTTTCTCGTTTTGCCCCGAAGCTAGTTGAAAATCATTTGAGGAAGAATCTTAGGTTTATTAACGGGCTTCAAAGAAGGTACAAAAATGGCATAACGACACATGTGAAACTTCCTTTTTATGAAATGATATACATGGCTTATCACTATGAGGATTGAAACATCCCACCTCTGTTAAGGTCACTCACAAAGGGAATGCCTTAACTTCGGTGGAGCATTTTAGGTAAAAGATGCAGATAAATTACAAGACAGACAAATAAAGCAGTGGAAAATAAAGTCATTTTATAAACAGTGTGGTTCAGTCAAGCTTTTACAATAGTTATCTCAATCATACTTAAAAGTAATACATAGAACTTCTGTCTTGATTTAAAAACTTCTAAATATAAAAGAAGCATAAAAATAACAATGATATTCCCCAATAAAGAATGAACCAGCCATAGCAGTGGAAAAGAGAGTCCAAAGCAATACATTAACTATCTTCGAGCTTGGAAAGAAAACTAAGCTAAATGGTAACATTTCCACCCTGTGAACCTTGGGGGGGGGGGGGGGGAGGGAGGGAACGGAAGAAAAGAGGTGAAACAAAACTAGGTCAGACATAAGTCTGGTAAGTCCAGTGACTCTTTAGCATGTAAACAAGAAAAAGGATTATGACATGAATAAACTGAACCTAGGACAACACCCTAGAAATAAAATAATAAGATTGAGTATAAGACAATACCGTGATAACAAGGATAACAATATAACATAAGATTAGCACAAGATATGACAAGGCAAGATAAACTGAATGCACTTCTACTCTTTCTCTTCGCTACTACCTCGTTATTCTGATTTCTATATTTCTACACCACCTAATTAGTGTCCCAACTAGTAATCTGTATAAAATGATAATATGATAACGTGATCCCAATCCCTGCAATTGTGGTAGCCTTCAGGTGTACATCTATTATGAGGATTCCAACTCAGTCTGCCTAATTGCCATGAATGTATTATATGTACCCTTACTACCCTATCGATCGGCTCCCTACTTGTATTAATTTCCCTTGTGTCTGTGTCAATCGGCCCTCTCTTGCGTGTAGATACTCTGTGCTGGTTGATGTATATAATAAATGTGTTGTATACACAATTATATGATTTTTGTTTGATGATAACAACCAAATAAATATTATTTTAATGTGTTTGATACTGTACTGTTATTATACATCACAGACAGGAATATAATATTTATATTTAAATAGAATACGACTGTACAGAGTTTCATATATTCACATGGTATTTTACTTAAGTTGAATATTATATTTCAAACATACAAACAGTACAATTTCTTATAACTCCACTATTTATTCATCTCACAGAATATTGTACTTATAGATAAACAGAATAAAATAGACAAGTTTGTTTGACAACAATAAAATAATATTTTATTTCAATCAAACTTGTTTATTACAAACATTAGTACAATTCATATATATACACAGCTCCTCACTGCAACACTCATACATTCACTCAGTTTACATTTCAGTATACATACTTTTTTTATTGACACATTCATACAGACTTTTATACTATCTCTAACACTGTCACTTGTGCCTTCTGTCTTCCTGTCTTCAGTCTTCACAGCTTTCAGTCCAGTCACTTCAGTCCAGTCTCATCTTCTTACCTGTCACAATAGAAACACACACACACAGTATCTAGAACAGAAATAATATTCTAATTTCTAGCAAATATTTTTTATTTTTAAAATTTTTATTTTCCTCGGTTTTCTGGTGTGTTTCTCATCATTTTTCATGACTTGATCTGATTCATCTGTGTCTAGGCAGATAGTTTGTATATGAACAGGGACAGAAAAAAAAAATTGATGGCTGCAAATACACACGTGTGCACTGCCTCGCCATTCAGTGTATACAGCTGTGGAGCAGTCACATGGACCAAGCTCGACACATTGCACAACTCAACACATTTCAAGACAAGAACACAATGGTGATCAAGTCAACATGAAGAAAATTCAATATAAATGTGCTACTGCAACATGGTTCAGCAAAATGGTCGAGCTCAAGTATGCAAATGAACAAAACAGCAAATGATTCATGCATATAAACTAAATAAAGTCCAGCCCAAAATATATTCAGCAAGGCAATTGAATATATGTCGAGCAAGCATGGTGAGATAATCATGGCAGTCAACACAAAAATATGCAAATGGTCGAGCCAGTGACATGGCATGCAACACAAACATGGTGCAAGCTAGCATTACCAGATTTCATGCTCATGTAAATACAAACATACAAATGTATACTCAATCACCAGCATGTTTTAGAGCAAGTCAAAATGATCACAACAACAAGCATGAATATAAGATGGTGCAGTAGTGTGTTTCAGCACATCGAGGAACAATTGTAACCAGAACATACCAAAACAGTTCACAAAGTAGCAAGGCAAATGACCGAGTACATGGATGACAGGCAAACAAGCGTATATATACATATTTGGTGAAACTGCACACATAAGGCATCAAATAATCAAGACAGCATGACCAAGCAACAGTTTTTGGTCAAGACATAAGTGCAGCAGCTCGAATACATGTACTACCAGTGTTCATACAAGCAGGTGGAACAAGGTGTTCAACATGAATATAGAAAATGAATGTGCATATGCACAAGGGAATTGAATACTCAGTCACAAGCCATGATGATGTATAAACAATAGTTCATGGCAAATTTTTTAATGCAGTGGAAAGAACTTGAAAATCAACTAATGTTTTGTCAAGAATTAAATGTTTTCCAGAATTCATTCCTATATTTTAGGAATGGAACCAATGCAGCAAAAGAGGAAACAAATCCAAGAATCATGCTGATGCTTATATGTGGCAAGAGTTTTTAAGGCAAGATTTAAATCGGTTTGTTTTTGGTAAAATCATTTTTTTTGGCAAGCTTTATTCATAATTCCAGAAATGAATTCCTTTTGGTCAAGAAATCAGTTTTCACTCAACATTGTTTTGAGGAAATAATTTAATTCCAGAAATCAATTTCACGTTTTTATTCATGGCAACATATTTCAACAATCACGCAAGCTATTTTCACAAGGGACAGTGAATATATGTTCTCAATCAACAGTGCATATGTGAGATATCACTTCAGGAAACTAACAAATTCCAGTCTAAATCGAGGGACAAGAACATGTCAAGGTTCATTACCCAATCACGCATATCAATCAAAGCAGAGAATTTCAAATATCAAAAGGGGAAATTTCTGAAAGCCGATTCCATTACAAGGCAACAACAAAATCACGCCAAGAATTCATAGCAACCAATTTAAGTCGAGCAACAAAAGAGGAATCTTTTCGAAACAAATCAGCCAAGTCATTAACGTGAAATCAGAGTTAGGGTTTTCTACACCATATATTATTTACACCAAATTCATCATCGGCAGATAGGAAAAATCCAACCCAACATTTCAGATCGAAAGAAATCAACATCGAAATCACGAGCACAAAGAAAAATCAAACAAGAATTTACTCACAGGATTTTCGATCGAAAGCCATCCAATTCTCAAATCATAAAGCAAGCCACAATTTGTTGAACCCATCAGAGATTTATTTTTCTCACACGCAATCGATCACGATTTGGATTGGAAATCAGAAACCCTAGTTTTCAATCGCAGACCGCCATTTTTGAGTTTCAGAACAAAAGGGAGATCGGACCAAAGAGAAATCAATTGGGCCGGCCATGTGAAAAGTGGCTAAGCCAATTTCCTTTTTAAAAAGGCGATGACCCCTTTAATTAATCTCCTTAGGGTTTACTTGTTATTTTAAATTGTATTGTTTTTATTTTTGCATTTTGAATTTCTTTTGAAAACAAACGAATCAGTGTCTAGATCTGTAAAGTCTAGAATATCAGTCAGGGTGTTGACTGTCAGATTCAGAGTCTGTAGAATCCGGGATTACGGATTACAGTGTTGTAATTCGGGGAAATCTGATCGAGGGGATATCGATCAGTCTAGGGTTTTGAGCGTAGGGTTAGAATAGGAGCAGGGTTTGCGAGTGTACATGGTCTTGTATGCGGGATCTGTTCTATCACCTAGTAGAAACCTTAGAAATGCAGCAGTAGGCAGAGTCTTGCCAAAGCTGGGTATATCTGTGTGTGATTTATTTCCTGCATTTCTGCTATATTCTGTGATCTGTTTATTATTTTAATATCCTATTAGTTTTTCAATTCAGTTAAAAAAAACTGTGATAAACCCTATTCACCCCCCCCCCCCTCTAGGGTTAATCTAGATCCAACAAGTGGAATCAGAGCAGGTATTCTGTTAACTCTAGAGTAATGGTGATTCCTAGTTGTCAACCGATAGAGAGTCAGTCCAGTTCATCTCCAACTATTTTCACTGGAACAGATTTTTTAAACTGGAAATCCAAAATGGAATTTTATATAAAATCCGTTAATATTAAATGTTGGGATGTTATTATCAATTGGTTTGATAGTGTAGATATTAATTTCAATGCTCGTGCTATGAAAATTATATTTGACTATCTTAGCACTGAACAGTTTAATCTTATCTGTCATTGTCTATCTGCACAGGAAGTTTGGAGAACTCTCAACAAGTTATATGAAAAATCTGACAACAGCTCAAAACCTCAGAATGTCAACTCTGATTCAGATCTATGCTTAAAAAGTCATGTAGATGAAACTTCAGATGAATCAGATGATGGAGAATCAACAAATGCTGAAACAGAAAATCTCTCATATGAAGATTTGGTTTACATGTGTCTTGACTTAACGAAATCTGTTGATAAACTCCAACTGAAAAATAAGTCTCGAAAATCTAAGAATTTTGAGTTGACCAACAAAATTAATAATTTGGAATCACAACTAGAATATGTTAAAAATTCTTCAAATTCAGTTTGCAAAAATTGTTTGAAATTGAAAACCAATCTTGTTCATTTCAATAAAAATATTCAAAAGTTTGAAAATGAAATTCTGATCTTAAATGAGAACAAGACTGAGTTATCAAATTTGAATAATCTTCTGCAAAAGGAATTTGAAAATTTTAAAACAGATATACACTCCAAATTTGAAATTGCTGAAAATGAGAACTTGTTGAAATCAAATTTGATTTTATAAGATCTAGAAAATGAGATTGAGAATCTTACGAAATTTGAATTTGAAAAACAAAAACGATTTGAATCTGAGATCTCTGAATCCCAAGCCAAAATTAAATTACTTGAAAATGAGAATTTGGTTTTGAAACAGTCCAATGCTGAACAAGAGATTGCTATAAATCATTGCTCAAATTTGATAAAAGAAAATAGCGATCTTAAATCCAAAATTCAACGATTAGAATCAACTTTGGATTAATTTTCTAGTGGGAAAAAATCGTTAAATATGTTGTTGCAAAACCAAGTTTCTGTTGGAAATAAATGTGGCCTTGGATTTGGAAAAATTAATGTTTTTGAAAAACGAAATTCAAATGATTTGAAAAATCCTTCATACTTCTTTGAAAAGAATCGACTTGATGATTTGAACTCTGTTAATTTCAAAGGATTTTTGAATCATAAACGTGATGTGAATTTGTTTGATAACAATCCATTTAAACCATTCTGGACCCCAAAAAGAAATACAGTGAATTTCAAACAGATTTGGGTCCCTAAAGGTACTTTGGTAAATTCTGATGGGTTGTTATATAAACAAGTTTGGGTACCTAAAGCTGTGAACAAAACTGTGAGTGGTTTTACAAATTTTGTTAGACCACTCGAGTCTCTAAACTGTTAGGTACCGGAGGAGGCTGAGGAACTGCTAAGCAAAAGAGATTTGAATTTAAGCTGCTCAATACTTCTGTAATCATTCACAGTTCCTTAAGCCAAAACTGTTGAGTTAGAGATTCTGATTTACACTGGATTCTGGTATGATCTCTAAACTCACCTCTGTAAATATTTTCTGTATTGATTTTTTTTGTTTATTTCTTCTTCTTCTCCCTTCTATCTCTTTTTTCTTTGTTTTCTTTTGTTTTGGTTTATCACTGCCATATCATTGTAACTTCTCTTGGGCTTCTTTAACTTCCAATTGCAGAATTCATATTTTTCTGGAACTGCGCTTCATTTGTATAAAACTCTGATATGTTTAATCTTTTCTAAATCTTGAATTTATTTTTTGTAAATATCTGCAATTGATTTGAAGTTTGTTTTCTGGTTCTCTGAATTCATAACAGTGTTGATGTATTCGTTCCATATCTTGAACACTGTTAATTTGAATTCAAAATTTTTGAAGATCTGAATAATTAATGAAATTCCACACTCTTATGCTATTTTGAGTTTCTTCCAATTAATTTTGGAAACGCTTAAAATGTTATACTCATTACAGCACACTGCTATTTATCAGTTGTGAAAATCTCATTGATTTTCGGATTGGCTTGGAAATTAATCTGTCTTAAATCTCCGTGATACATCTTGAAAACCATCATTACTCATGATCATTATGGCTAGAATTTGTTTGTTTGAAATCATCTGAAATTATTGATATTTTGAATAATCACACAACTCATAAATTTGAAATTATCAATCTTGTGTGACTGATTCATTATATTACAAAACCTGACATCAATTCAAGTGATTTCAAATAAATTATTCTATTTTTTTCTGGATCATGAATACCTTTCAAAATTGATATAGATGATCTGAAATTTCTTTTAGGCTTATCTGAATTTTTGTGAAAATTTGATTTGAAAATCAAGTCTTAAAAATCACTGTTATTTCATGATAATTTGATTTGAATATCTGTTTGTTTAAAATCATTTGAAATTATTGATTTATTGAATCTCACACATATCTTGAAGCTGAAATTAATAATCTGGTGTGATCGATTCATTGAATCCTGAAATCTGCATATTCCTCAAATGATTTCAAAGAAACGGTATTTTTTAATCATTGGTTCATGAATCATCTTGTGTGACCAACATCTTGTCAAGTCTGATTTATACCTGTTTCTGTTATGCTGCTCTGATACTGTTTTTCAAAGAACTGCCTGTTTTAACTTGTCTGTTGCTTGGCTAATTTGTTATACTGTCTGCTTGGTCTTTAAATTTCTGCTGACTGTGATATCTTATTTTGTCCCCGGTATCTTTGTGATTAAAATTTATTAATAGATACATCAAGTGGTATCAGAAGTGCCTTATATTTGTTTCACCCATCTGATATTGTTTTTGAAAATATTCTGTAATTGCTTGTTTATGATCTGTTTGCTGCTCTGATACTGTTCTTCAAATAATTGCTTGTTCTTGTCTGCAGCTCTGATAAATGTGCCAAATTTGTTAGTTTTGTGTTTGAAATTTCTTTAATCTGAGATATCTAGGGTGTGAATAAATTCCTCAATAAGGGAGACTACAATTGGTATCAGCTATTTCATCCATTTGTCTTGAATTTTCACTTTGTGTAGACACCATACACATTTTTCCCTTGTATAAATCTGTATAAATTCCTCTTGTAATTATTTTCAATTTTAAAATTATTTATTGATTATTCTTTCAGAAATTGAAATCAATATCCAAATTGAAATGTATTTATAATTCATCAAAATTATTATCAGATTTTGAAATTGTGATGAATTGTGACTGCAGTATATTTCACAACAGGAGGAGATTTTATTTGAATTTTCATGATGGTTGAATATTTATTATAATATCTTTGAACTGGTAATTATTTCACGACCATCTCCTTTATCTATCACCCGTCTGCCATCCATCATGATTTTACATTAATGTGGAGAGTTTTTTTAAAAAAAAAATCATCTTGTTTTAAAACAGTAAAAATTATTTGTGATAGAAATGGGACTATATTATTATTCAAAATTAGTGATAATTGAAAATTTTCAATAATCCCAGTACAGTCGAGCTTATTTCATAATATAATTAATTTAGAAATTTATTTCACAGTCCAATTCTGTACCTACCACCTTTCTATCATCCATATTGGTTTCATATACCGAGGAGTTTTTCCTTTGTAAAGCTGAAAATGATAAAAATATAATTAATATATAAGAGTGTCTCTAACCTCATTTAAAAATCCAAGCTCTGGTTATGCATGGTTATGAGACGTCTTATAATTTAAGCTGCGACTGATCCCATTTAAAAATCCAAGCTCTGGTTATGCGTGGTCAGTGTGCTCTTAAAAAAAAAAGGAAATAAGGTGCTAAAAATAGAAATAAATTTGAAATTCTCCTCTGAGTATAAAAACCAGCCTATCAATCCATCTTCTAATCTGTGAAATGTGTTGAAATCTTATGACGCATTATGATTTGTTGATTGATAAGTATTGGGATTTGAGATTATTCAATCTTGTCACTTAAATTGAATTATTAATTATAGTCCAAATCCATCACTGTTTTTGTGCTTTATTTGTATAAAAATCCTTTGAAAATAATTGGAAATGAATTGTTTTTAAAACTCTCTCCATTTTATATAAAATTCATTGTATATCAGTCATTCTCTACAATGTGAAGAAATATGCCACCTATTCTTAGAATATTATGATTTTTGTTTGACTGATTGAAATTTATGATGACCGTTCTTCCTCTTAAGCTGAAATTATATTTTTAGTCTTTTTCATCTGTATTTTAAAATCTGTATCCTTTTGATGATAACAAAATGGGGAGAATGGATTAGATTTTGATTTATGAGTGAATATTTTATAAATATTTTGAATTTTGAATTTTTTTTCAGTTTAGTTCACTCAAGCACAGTAATAGGGGGAGCTTTCTATTGTAGGGGGAGCTAATAAATAGGGGGAGTTCATTTTTCACTGTCAAACACATTTATTGTATACAAAATCTTTTATTTGTTTGTCATCATCAAAAGGGGGAGATTGATGTATATAATAAATGTGTTGTATACACAATTATATGATTTTTGTTTGATGATAACAACAAATAAATATTATTTTAATGTGTTTGATACTGTATTGTTATTATACATCACAGACAGGAATATAATATTTATATTTAAATAGAATACGACTGTACAGAGTTTCATATATTCACATAGTATTTTACTTAAGTTGAATATTATATTTCAAACATACAAACAGTACAATTTCTTATAACTCCTCTATTTATTCATCTCACAGAATATTGTACTTATAGATAAACAGAATAAAATAGACAAGTTTGTTTGACAATAATAAAATAATATTTTATTTCAATCAAACTTGTTTATTACAAACATTAGTACAATTCATATATATACACAGCTCCTCACTGCAACACTCATACATTCACTCAGTTTACATTTCAGTATACATATTTTTTTTTATTGACACATTCATACAGACTTTTATGCTTTCTCCAACACTGTCCCTTCTGCCTTCTGTCTTCCTGTCTTCTGTCTTCACAGCTTTCAGTCCAGTCTCATCTTCTTACCTGTCACAATAGAAACACACACACAGTATCTAGAACAGAAATAATATTCTAATTTCTAGCAAATATTTTTTATTTTTAAAAATTTTATTTGCCTAAGTTTTCTGGTGTGTTTCTCATCATTTTTCATGACTTGATCTGATTCATCTGTGTCTAGGCAGACAGTTTGTATATGAACAGGGACAGAAAAAAAAAATTGATGGCTGCAAAATACACACGTGTGCACTGCCTCGCCATTCAGTGTATACAGCTGTGGAGCAGTCACATGGACCAAGCTCGACACAGTGCACAACTCAACACATTTCAAGACAAGAACACAATGTTGATCAAGTCAACATGAAGCAAATTCAATATAAATGTGCTACTGCAACATGGTTCAGCAAAATGGTCGAGCTCAAGTATGAAAATGAACAAAACAACAAAGGATTCATGCATATAAACTAAATAAAGTCCAGCCCAAAATATATTCAGCAAGGCAATTGAAGATATGTCGAGCAAGCATGGTGAGATAATCATGGCAGTCAACACAAAAATATGCAAATGGTCGAGCCAGTGACATGGCATGCAACACAAACATGGTGCAAGCTAGCATTACCAGATTTCATGCTCATGTAAATACAAACATACAAATGTATACTCAATCACCAGCATGTTCTAGAGCAAGTCAAAATGATCACAACAGCAAGCATGAATATAAGATGGTGCAGCAGTGTGTTTCAGCACATCAAGGAACAATTGTAACTAGAACAGACCAAAACAGTTCACAAAGTAGCAAGGCAAATGACCGAGTACATGGATGAAAGGCAAACAAGCGTATGTATACATATTTGGTGAAACTGCACACATAAGGCATCAAATAATCAAGACAGCATGACCAAGCAACAGTTTTTGGTCAAGACATAAGTGCAGTAGCTCGAATACATGTACTACCAGTGTTCATACAAGCACGTGGAACAAGGTGTTCAACATGAATATAGAAAATGAATGTGCATATGCACAAGGGAATTGAATACTCAGTCACAATCCATGATGATGTATAAACAATAGTTCATGGCAATTTTTTTTAATGCAGTGGAAAGAAGTTGAAAATCAACTAATGTTTTGTCAAGAATTAAACGTTTTCCAGAATTCATTCCTATATTTTAGGAATGGAACCAATGCAGCAAAAGAGGAAACAAATCCAAGAATCATGCTGATGCTTATATGTGGCAAGAGTTTTTAAGGCAAGATTTAAATCGGTTTGTTTTTGGTAAAATCATTTTTTTGGCAAGCTTTATTCATAATTACAGAAATGAATTCCTTTTGGTCAAGAAATCAGTTTTCACTCAACTTTGTTTTGAGGAAACAATTTAATTCCAGAAATCAATTTCACGTTTTTATTCATGGCAACATATTTCAACAATCACGCAAGCTATTTTCACAAGGGACAGTGAATATATGTTCTCAATCAATAGTGCATACGTGAGATATCACTTCAGGAAACTAACAAATTCCAGTCTAAATCGAGGGACAAGAACATGTCAAGGTTCATTACCCAATCACGCATATCAATCAAAGCAGAGAATTTCAAATATCAAAAGGGGAAATTTCTGAAAGCCGATTCCATTACAAGGCAACAACAAAATCACGCCAAGAATTCATAGCAACCAATTTAAGTCGAGCAACAAATGAGGAATCTTTTCGAAACAAATCAACCAAGTCATTAACGTGAAATCAGAGTTAGGGTTTTCTACACCCTATATTATTTACACCAAATTCATCATCGGCAGATAGGAAAAATCCAACCCAACATTTCAGATCGAAAGAAATCAACATTGAAATCACGAGCACAAAGAAAAATCAAACAAGAATTTACTCACAGGATTTTCGATCGAAAGCCATCCAATTCTCAAATCATAAAGCAAGCCACAAGTTGTTGAACCCATCAGAGATTTATTTTTCTCACACGCAATCGATCACAATTTGGATTGGAAATCAGAAACCCTAGTTTTCAATCGCAGGCCGCCATTTTTGAGTTTCAGAACAAAAGGGAGATCGGACAAAAGAGAAATCAATTGGGCCGGCCATGTGAAAAGTGGCTAAGCCAAATTCCTTTTTAAAAAGGGGATGACCCCTTTAATTAATCTCCTTAGGGTTTACTTGTTATTTTAAATTGTATAGTTTTTATTTTTGCATTTTGAATTTCTTTTGTAAACAAACGAATCAGAGTCTAGATCTGTAAAGTCTAGAATATCAGTCAGGGTGTTGACTGTCAGATTCAGAGTGTAGAATCTGGGATTACGGATTACAGTGTTGTAATTCAGGGAAATCTGATCGAGGGGATATCGATCAGTCTAGGGTTTTGAGCGTAGGGTTAGAATAGGAGCAGGGTTTGCGAGTGTACATGGTCTTGTATGCGGGATCTGTTCTATCACCTAGTAGAAACCTTAGAAATGCAGTAGGCAGAGTCTTGCCGAAGCTGGGTATATCTGTGTGTGATTTATTTTCTGCATTTCTGTTTCTGCTATATTCTGTGATCTGTTTATTATTTTAATATCCTGTTAGTTTTTCAATTCAGTTAAAAAAAATTGTGATAAACCCTATTCACCCCACTCTAGGGTTAATCTAGATCCAACACTGGTCCCCCCATAAGGTGTATCAATCCTTATGATAACAACCCGACATGATTCAAGATGCACAGTGTATAACTACTGGAACCCAGTGCCTGCCTTTTCCCACTCCGGAGTATGTGCACGCCTATAAATCGTCGGAACCTACACTGACGTACCCCCTACCGTTGTTTTGACCGCTTATAATCAGCCCAGTAATCGTGCCCCACCCTACCTAGTTCAGGGTACCATGATACATCTATGTGGGTTACTGCTGAAATGGGTCCCCGTTAGTAGGGTCTCCTACTGGTTAAGTTTGTGGGCCTATATTTACTAATATTACCCACCGACCTGATGTGTACTTAACCCTCCCACAGATTCAAGCATGTTTATTTAATGGTTAAGTTTTGTGGGCCTATATTTACTAATATTACCCACCAACCCGATATGTACTTAACCCTCCCACACATTATGTCATATGGGTTAAGTGTTGTCCATTCATGTTAACTTAACCTACCCATTCATCGTGTCATGTTAGTTGAGTGTTTCTTATTAACTTAACCCCATTCGTTCATCAAGTTATATTGGTCAAGTGTTTCTCATTAACTTAACCCTAGTCATTCATATTATATTGGTTAAGTGTCATCAATCAATTCAAGTTACTTAACCCACCTACTTGTCATGTTACTTTGGTTAAGTGTTGCCTTCTTGTGTTAACTTAACCCTACCACAAATCAATTCATATTGGTTAAGTGTTTCCCGCTTGTTTTAACTTAACCTTACCACAAATCAAGTTATATTGGTTAAGTGTTGCCTTCTTGTTTTAACTTAACCTTACCACAAATCAAGTTATATTGGTTAAGTGTTTCTTATTACTTAACCCTACCCATTCATCATGCTATACTGGTTAAGTGTTTCCTATTAACTTAACCCTAGTCATTCATCTTGTTATATTGGTTAAGTGTTTCTCATTAACTTAACCCTAGTCATTCATCTTTTTATATTGGTTAAGTGTTTCTCATTAACTTAACCCTAGTCATTTCTTAGCATGTCTTGTTCATTAGCATTAATTAGTTTATTAATGCACCAACCTCTCACATTAGATATGTGTTGTTACAGTTACTGGATGTGTCGGGCGGTTCCGGGCAGTTTTACACCGCAACTCAATCTAACCTCGGGTTTTTCTTGGACATGATGCACTAACCTCTCACATTAGATAGGTTTTGTTGTGGTTATTGAATGTGTCGGGCGGTTCCGGGCAGTTTTACACCACAACTCAATCTAACCTCGGGTTAGGCATGTTCATCTTTAATTTACACATTTACCTTACATATTTATATGTAAATTATCCATAATTATTGCCATTCAAGTCATGCCCCATTTTCCCACTAAATCATGTTCATAATTTTTGGTATATAAATTATACTATTTTTATGCCACTAACCATTCATTTATTTATGGGCCAAATTATGCCAATAATAATAATTTCTAAGGTTTTCCCAACGTTACCCCCGTCATACGTTCGCAAAATTCAAATAGAATGTTAGGCTCATAACTTAGCCTAACTTATATACAAAAGGGGAAAGAAGGGAGCATGTACCATTCACACAACATAAAATAATAAGGATCTAACTAAACATGTTTCATGTAAATGTGGGATAAAATAATGAACTTGCATTTTTGGATCCAACTAACATGAGTCTTTAAGCATATGAAATTATCCAATTCCAACTAGGCATGTAAATGTAAACTTTTATTTTGGGTCCAATAAACATAAACCTTAAACATATAGAGTTACACAAGTTCAACTAGGCATGTGAGTGTGAACTTTTATCTTGGATCCAATTTTCATAGATCTGAATGTAGATCTAAACATAATACATGTCTTAGCCTAACAACTTGGATGTTACATAACATGAATAAGTCGCCAATTTTACATGATTGGTTTACATCAACATAATAACCACAATAGCCTAACAACTTGCATGTAACATAACATGAATAAGTCACCAAACTTTACATAATACATGATTGGTTTAACACCAACATAATAACCACAATAGTCTCAGAAGCACATACGATAGAATCATTACAAGAATAGGCATGAATCAGCATCATCATTATCTTACAACTAGGAATAACGCTAGTTTTCACTTTATTGCAAATCATAACTTTTTAATCGTTCACATCTAAATAATAACGGGAATTACAAACAAAAGAAAGTCTTGTTTTCTGGGATCTGTTTTCTGAATTTGAAAAGCAATCCCTTGAAGAAGACTATCAATTCTCTAAGTTAGTTTTGATTCGTAGCTTTTAGCTTGCTTTCTAATTGGAGAAGAAATGGTGGCTAGGCTAGAACGGTCATGGACAACATGGTGGCTCCTTGGAATGAATTTGTTTGATTTAGGGTTTGAGGATTAGGGTTGCTTATGTAGAAGTCTAGGATTAATTCTAGCCTTTGGATAATAGGTTTTTAATCTGT
Source organism: Allium sativum (assembly GCA_030737875.1). Classification (NCBI taxonomy): domain Eukaryota; kingdom Viridiplantae; phylum Streptophyta; class Magnoliopsida; order Asparagales; family Amaryllidaceae; genus Allium; species Allium sativum. The sequence continues at coordinate 342,174,517 of CM060920.1, read as the reverse complement.
ATCGTACACCTAGTGCTGAGTCATCAAATGTATTTTATATATTAATAACCTTATATTTTTCTTCCCTTAAATTAATATAATTGAACTTAAACATCCAATTGCATGTTTTCTCCGATTAGCGTGTTTTTCTTAATTGATGTCAATTAACATGTCCTTATTTTTTTTATTGTTAATTAACATAAGTGACCAATTTACTATATTCCTCAAATTAACATATTCTGTTTAATGTTAATTGACATAAGTGACAAATTAGCATAAGCATTTATACAAATTAAGATTAATTACATGGTTTCCTAACAATACCCTATTCATGTTTACAATTTGATGTCAAATAACATGCTTTTACAAATGAACATAAATGCCTAATTAACATATTTTCTTTAATTAATATTAATTAATAAAATTAGCATAAACACATATACAGGTCAATTACATGTTTTTCAATCAATGCCATATTAACACACATCTACAAATTAATTTCAATCTATTCATGTTTACATATTCCTCCTTTACTGTATCATTAATTGCCCATATATATAAATATATATATTTATATATATACACACCTATTCATAAATTCTAATATTGACAACTAATGCAAATTGGTTGCTTACCTATTTTAAAAAGTGGAAATCGAGTATACAATTTAATTCCCTATTTTTTCTACTTTCCTCGTAACATACAAAGTCAATGCATAATGAAGTTACATACATACATATATATCTATTTATACATGCATAAATCTTTCTTTTTACTGCATGCATCCACACATTTCCTTCCACCTTTTGTATTAATTGCACATATATATATATATATTCATTTTTTTCTTTTATTTTTCTTTATTAATTAATTAACACTTTAATTAATTTTACGGTATAGTATATCTAATTTCGGGGTGTTACAAGGATCTTGATAAGTAAGGTCTATTGGAGGACGAAGAGGAAGTCAGTTCTAGGAACAAAAGGAAGTCTGAAACTGATAGCCCTGAGGCAAGCATGACGCCTGAGGTCAGTAAGAATCCTAAAGTCAATAGGAAAAGGGTTAAATCTAAGAAAGAACCAATAACGACCGCCACATGCTCTAACTGCAACCAGCAAGGGCATTTGTCTAGCAAATGTAAATCTTTAAAAATGCAGAAGTGGGATGGATCTAAGTCCAATCGGAAGCAAAAGAGGAAAGGATTTAAACCCGATAAGAGGTTTCAAGGGAATAGAACATGCAACCAATGCCATCAGACTGGCCATTGCAAAGGATTTCCAGCTATTAAAGAAATCTGAAATAGTACATGTAAATGAAGTGGCAGAAACTCCAGCACCCTCAACTAGTCAAGTAAGGCCAGATGTTTTGGAAGGCACGCTTACTGTCAAGGATATTCCAGTTAAAGTTCTATTTGATACAGGAGTGTCACAAAGCTTTATTGCAAGTAGTGTGGTTAAGAAATTGGAGTTAAAATTGAAAAAGCTCAAACAACCCATCACTGTCCATAATCCGGTTGGGGGTTCCCTCAATCTTAGTTGATTTGTGGGGTGCCTGTCTCTTTTTCCTATTATCGGTTCCCTACCATCTCGATCATCATGAGATTCACCGAATTTGATCTTATTTTAGGATTGGAATGGTTAACCAAATATAAAGCTAAGGTTAAATACATTGAGAGAGTTGTTAAGACAAATACTAAATCAGGGGAGTATATAACTATACCATGTAAAGGTCCGAATTCGGATAGAACATAATTTTGGTCAGCTCTCGATGTTTCTCCTGCTCCAATAGTAAATATTCCTATTGTCACAGAAAATATTCTTGCCATCAAAAATTATGCTGATGTGTTTGAAGAAGTGGATAGCTTGCCTCTGCGTAGAGAAATTGATTTCAGAATCGATTTAATGCCGAATGCCAGCCCAGTAGTGCACCCTATTCGGAGAATTTCTTTAAAGGAGAAAGAAGAATTGTGGAACCAGACTCAACAATTATTATGGAAGGGTATGATTAGGCCCAGTTTCTCTAACTAGGGAGCAGCAGTGGTGTTTGTCCCAAAGTCAGATGGTACTCTCGGACTATGTGTGGATTATCGTGACTTGAATAAGCGGATATTGAAGAATAAATATCCATTGCCGCGATGCGATGATTTGTCAGATCGTTTGAATGGAGTGCAAGTGTTTTCAAGAACGGATCTAGCTACAAGTTTCCATCAACTTTGTATTGCCGAAGAATGTGTTCCTTTGACAACTTTCAGAGGTCCAGACTTATTCTATGAGTGGTTAGTAATGTCATTCGGCTTATGTAACGCTCCAGCTTATTTTGTAGATCTAATGAATCGAGTATTTAGAAAAATCTTGAATAAATTCGTACTAGTCTCCATTGATGATATTCTAATCTTCTCTAAGTCAGAGAGCGAGCTAGCGAAACATTTGGAACAAGTGTTGGAAATTCTCAAAAGGAACGTTTTAAAAGCCAAATTTTCCAAATGTATATTCTGGCAAGAAGAAATGAAGTTCCTTGGTCACGTTGTATCAAAGGAAGGAATTTCAGTTGATCCAAGTAAAATTTCAGCTATTCAAGATAGGAAGCAGCCTAGTACGCCCATAGAGGTCAGAAGTTTTCTTAGATTGGCTAGTTATTATTACAAATTCATTAAGGATTTTTCGAAGCTATTTAGTCCATTAACGCAGCTTACTAAGAAGCACGCAAGATTTAATTGGACTCCAGAATGTGAGGCGGCTTTCCAAGAGCTAAAATTAAGATTAACTACTGCTCCAGTGTTAACTATTATCGATGGTAATCAAGATTTGAAAGTCTATACAGATGCTTATATTGAAGGTGCTGGTGCGGTATTAATGCAAAGAGGCTAAGTAGTTTCTTATGTTAGCCGTCATTTGAAACCGCATGAGAAGAAATATGCCACTCATGATCTTGAGTTGTTAGCCGTCGTATTTGCTTTGAAAATTTGGAGGAATTATCTTGGGTGAGAAGTTCGAATTATATACAGATCACAAGTCGTTACAATATTTTTTCACCCAGAGAAGGATTTAAATCTGAGACAGCAGCGTTGGCTAGAATTTCTTGCAGCATCTAGATATATTGTATACTCCGGGGAAAGCCAATGTTGTAGCTGATGCGCTTAGCAGAAAGAACTTAATCATCGCCAGTCTTATTATCATGCCTTCATTGATTAATAAGATATCTGCTCTTCAGAAAGACGGATGAATTTATTCAAAGAATTAGTCGGCAAATTCGAGAAGGCAAAACTTCGGATTTCAGTCTTGATAGTAAAGGGATTCTGATATTGCAAGGGCGAATTTGTGTTCCAGAAGTTCCAGAACTCAGAAGGGAGGTACTGGATGAATGTCACAAATCTATACTTAGTATCCATCCCTGGGTAAGCAAAACGTATAATGACCACAAGTGCACATTCTGGTAGAAGTCGTTGAAAAGAGACATTTTCTTATACGTTAGTCAACAAGTTAAAAGCGATCAACAGAAACTTGTTGGATTGTTACAACCACTGGAGATGGGAGCAAATTTCCATTGATTTCATATATGGGTTGCCCAGAACCAAAAAAGGAAATGATAGTATATGGGTGATTATAGACCGTTTCATGAAGACTGCCCATTTTATACATGTCTGATCAAATAGAATAGCTCAGAACCTAGCGCAGATTTATTTCAAAGAGATCGTTAAACTACATGGAGTTCCCAGTAGTATTGTTAGGGATCACGATCTAATATTTGCTAGTAAATTCTGGGAAGTATTCCAGGCAGAGATGGGAACAAAGTTAAACCTTAGCACCGCATATCATCCTCAAACAGATGGCCAAACTGAGAGGGTAAATCGTATACTAGAAGATTTATTGCGGGCATGTATTGTCGATTTTGGTGGATCGTGGGAAGATCACTTACATTTGGCAGAGTTCTCATATAATAACAGCTACCAAGCGAGCTTAGGAATGTCATCATTCGAAGCATTGTATGGTCGACCATGTAGATCTCCCGCATGTTGGGTAGAATCAGGCAATCAATTAGTATTGGGTCCCGACATGATTCATGAAACTTCGGATAAAGTCGATTTCATTAAGAAGCGACTACAAACAGCTCAGAGCCGATAGAAGAGTTATGCTGATTCTAGAAGAAGAGATTTAGCATTCGCTGTGGGTGATATGTATATCTGAGAGTTTCTCTGATGAGAGGAGTAGTCCGATTCAGGAAAACAGGGAAGTTGGCACCAAGATTTATTGGTCCATTTCCTATACTTGAGAGGATTGGAACTCTTGCTTATAGGATTCAATTACCTGACTGGTTGCCCGGAGTACATGATGTATTTCATGTGTCTCAACTTCGAAAGCATGTGCATGATCCAGATCTAGTTGTAGAAGAAGCAGCGTAGCAGGGTTTTGATATTACTCTAGAATTAGCTGTGAGAAGAGAGCCGATAAAGATTGTTGGCAAAGAAACTAAGGTGCTAAGGAATAAGAAGGTTCATTTAGTCAAAGTGCAGTGGAGCGGTGATCCTAGAGACTGTACATGGGAGACAGAAGGTAGCATCAAACAGGTTTATCCCAAGTGCAGAGTGGACATCTCTGATTAGCTCTAGTGCAAGTTACATTTATAGTATACTCTATTTTCCATTTTGTTTCCTACTTCACTGTTGTTTCCTTTTTGGGGACGAAAAGTTTTAAGTGGAGGAGATTGTAACAACCCGGAAAATTAGAATCAATTTAAAATTTTTATTTTGGCTATTTTAATGAATTTAGAATATTCAAAATATTTTTTTTAAATAATAAGGACTAAAAATTTATTTTAAATGAAGTTAGAACGAATAAATTTATTTTAATTATATAACGGGCCTGAAATGGCGCGATAGTTTGAAAATTTGACTTTGAACTTTGACTAATTGTAAGGAATCAATATAAATCGGATTTTAGTGAAACCGAAATATTTAAATCTGTTTAAAAATATCTTTCTAACAAATATGAAAATTCGAAATTTTAATAGCGGAAACCAAAAGTTATGACCAGTTGAATATTCAGAATAGTCGCTATGAAATTTAATATTAATATAGCCCTTAAAAATAGACATTTTGCAAACGACCTCCATTTTTGACGAGACCATTTTGGTTGGATCCAGAATGTCAAATTATTGCTAGGTTTCAAATTCCATATTTTTTGAAATTAACATGTGAGCGTGGCAATGGAAAACGCATTTGGTAATTTCAGTTTGAATTGGATCGACCAGAAAAAGTCCAATTTTCAAACGGTCTCCAAATTCGATGAAATTAATTTTTTTAGGACTGTATCGTCCCAACATAGCTAGATTTATTTTTCGAGAATTTTTGGAATCGGTATATGGCCCCGACAAACTAAAATGTACGTTCAAATCCAAATTTGAATGTTTTATATTTTAATTTGAAGAATAACTGACTGAAATAGTCGAAAGGGCCTACAAAACATATTCCATTGTGTCCGAAATGGGGGTATTTAGCTAGGGGAGATAGTTGTTGGGTTTGATTTGGAGTTCATATGGATTAGTGGGTATTTTCGGAATTAATTGAATTAAAAATAAAAATTTAAATATATGGCCAATAGGAAAAGGGCATTGACCAAGTTCATTCTCGTTCAAACCCGATACCCTGAATCTCGACGATGGAAAAGCTTCCCTTCTTCTCTCCTCCACAACTTTAAATCCACACATCAAAATCGAACGCTCATGTTGAGGATTTCGTAGAGCTCGTCTTCATCTTCAAATCCATGCAGGGCTTGTATTTTATCATTGCGAATTGGTGAAGATCCGAGCCTCCAAACTCAGCACGTTTGAGATGCCTCCATGCCTTCTAGCCATCGTCGAACTCGAAGTTGTTGGTGGCACCAGGAAGCTCTTTCCGAGCTCTTAGACGCTGTACCATCCGATCGACACGAAGCTTCACGGTTTGGAAGTAAAATATAAACCTAGTTTCGAACGTGTTATGGTAATGGCTTTGAAAATTTAAAACTATTTTAATAGTTAAAAGTGTTGCAAATTATGATTTTAGAATAAAAATCGTATCTTTAACATATGTTGTCGAAATCCAGTGAAACTGGAGACATTGGACTCGTGATGACGTGCTCTACATTCTAGAAGAGACCGGAGAATTTTTGGAGCTTCCTACAATATTATAAGGAGTGGAACCCAATGTGAGCAATCTAAATATAAATTGGAATGTATACGCATTGTATAACTTATATAAGTGATGTATAAATTATATACGCGTTGTATATCTCATATATGGACGTTGTTTAAATTATATAAGCGATGTATAAGTTGTACATGCATTGTATACATCATATATGCGTTGAATAGGATTGAAATGAAATTGAAATGGAAATAAATATATTTATATTCATATATACATATATACACTCCCCTCATCCACAGACCATGGACGATATAAATTGATTGTGTTGTGAATGATTGATTGTGCTTGAGAATGATTGATTGTAGTTGCAACAAATTTGGTTGTGTTTGTGGTATATTCATTGTGTTATAAAAATGAATGATATTGTGGAAATCATTGAAATGAAAATATTGTAATGCTGCAAGGTCTAGGATAGTAGGGGAGCCGTGCTGGACACGGTGCCGGTGCTAAATACCCTGCCATTGTAATGCTGAAATTTTCTGAAATATTCATGTGATATAAAATATTCGTGTTTGAAATAAATTGTTTGAACGATAAAAATAACATTTATATTATATGTATGAAGTATATAAATTATTCATGCTTGGAATAAATTGTTTGAACAATAAAAATAACATTTTTATTATATGTATGAAGTATATAAAATATTCAAGTTTGAAATAATTCGTTTGAACGATAAAAATCACATTTTTATTGGATGTATGAACCTTTAAAAATAACCAAAGGTTGAAATAAATATTTGATGATTGAAAATAATATTTTCAACATGTATATGAACAGTTAAAAATAACTGAAGGTTGAAATAAATATTTTTTTGATTGAAAATAATATTTTTAACATGTATATGAACTGTTAAAAAAACCGAAGGTTGAAATAAGTATTTGTTGATTGAAAATAATATTTTTAACATGTATATGAACTGTAAAAAATAATCGAAGGTTGAAATAAATATTTATTGATTGAAAATAATATTTTTAACATGTATGTGAACTGTTAAAAATGACCGAAGGTTGAAATAAATATTTATTGATTGAAAATAATATTTTTAACATGAACATGAGCTGTTAAAAATAACCGAAGGTTGAAATAAATATTTGTTGATTGAATATAACATTTTTATCACATATATGAAGTGTTAAAAATAACCACAGGTTGAAATAAATGTTTGTTCATTAGAAATAATATTTTTAACATGTATATGAACTGTTAAAAATAGTCATGTATGAAAATAAATATTGGTTAGCTAAAAATATTATTTTAGCTTAGATATGCACATATATACATGTATTGAACAGGTAAATGGATTTGCTGTTGAGTAAAGAATTTATTTACGTGCCCGACAAATAGGTAAACCTTAATGAGTTGGCTGAGCAAATTTATTTATATATCAACTCCTGTGAATGCCATTGGAAGTGGTGTGCTGGTTGTTCTGTGTGAGATTATAAATGTCGCCATAGAATAGTAACAATTAATTTTGAACTACACTACATGACATACTTCGTGAAGATGGCATACTCTGTCATATACCACATAAGCATTTGGAGCTTATGTGACAAGGTTGGAATTACCATACAAACGAGACGCTTGTATGGAGATGATTGTATTTCAGCTTGAACCGAAGACGAAATATTGATTTCATAGCATATCATATTCCATATAAGCATTTAGAGCTTGTATGACGAGGTTGAGATTACCAAATGGGCAAGACGGTCGTGTGGCGTTGATTGAATTACAGGTTGAAATGAGGACTGATATGGACAGAATAAATATATTGGTAAATTGCCAAAATAAATAAGAAGCTGACACGGGTGTAGAGTTGACAATAATCATGTCTCTCTATTTATTAGATACGGCACATGGATTGTTTATTTTTCAACACTGGACGAGGTGACGAGATTTATCTCTGGAGTAATTTTGCACACTCCCTCGGGCATAGATAGGACACTAAAAATTGTGTGTGCTTATACTGGATTCATTGGGTACCTAATACGGCCTAATAAATTTCCAAACCCCTCCCCTACAAAGGTGGTTATGGCGAAATTTTTTGAAACTCAAAGGCATTAGCTAAATTTTTAAAGTGAAAACGATTTAGAAATCGTCGAATAAATTATATTTATATATATATATAATTAATTAAAATAAAACGAACAACAAAGCTACAGTTCGTGTTTTGGAATTGTGATTTTAAATGATTATACCGAGAAATCCGACCATCGGATTTCTCCGAAATGGAAACCGTTGGGTTCGCTTTGAAAATATATTTCCAATGATATAAAATTTGTTGAGATCCAACGGTTAGATTGTGTGAAATGTTTATATCAAATCTGAGGAAAAACAGCGTCAGAATGAATTATAATATATATATATATATATTAAAATAAAACAAATAATGAAGCTGTAGTTCGCGTTTTGAAATCGTAATTTTAAATGATTATTACGGGAGATCTGATCGTTGGATTTTCCTGAAACTGAAACCATTGGGTTCACTTTGAAAAGATCTTTCCAACAATATAAAAAAATTTAAGATCCAATGGTAAGATTTTTCGAAATGTTTAAATCAAATTTGGACGAGAGCAGCGCCAGGGCCATCGATTGACCTGAAACGTCGTTCGATGGAAATGCACTATCTTTAAATAAATAAAAATAGTGAAAAATCGTTTTAAAATATTTTAAACGATGTGTAATGGAGATAAACCGATTTTACTTGGTTTATCAGATATTTTGATGGTTGGATGTATTTGACATGGAAATTGTACTAATGAACTGAAATGTGGATGTCGAACAGTTTAACCATAGAAAGAATGGATTTGAATTCTATGTAAACGTGAATTATTTGAAAAGGCCAAGTTAATTCTCATTTCAAATAATTGATCGACGATGAAAAGTCGAAGGATGAAGACGGTGGTTGAGGACTGGAGATCTTCACATCGTTTGGATGATTACTGATGTCTTGATTGGGAGGCATCCCAAGACAAGGTAATAAAAGCAGATCGTCCAGACGTACTTGGAGATCGATCGGATATGCGAGGGCCTCTCTCCGGTATTGGACATACGGGGCGAGGAATAAGGTGCCTCCAGTTTTGTTCAGACCCAGAACGAACTTGTAAATGGATGTGTGTCTGACATTGGATTTTATTCTGTGTTGATTGATCTCTATTAAATATATATATGTTTGGTGGCGGAGAATTTATTCTCTTGCTTAACACCCTTCTCTAAGACATACGAGCTTAGAGGTTATATATCGATAGACATCAGTCGCATGGCGTGAATTGTCAATGTGGCTTGCTGAGATACAGTGATAAAGGCTTTTGTTGAAAAGCAGAGCCTTGTGGTTGATGATCAAAGCATGGCTTTAATATAGCATAGCTTTGTGTTTGGCATTAATTCGCGAGCCTCACACCTCGGGTATGAACCAGAAACGGGAGAAGACTTCAGGGAGGACATGCTTTTCTTTCTAGCTAGGAGTGGTGTCATGGTATGGATCCCAGACATTTTACTTATGTGGATGATGGAAAGCGAGGCGCCTCGGTTATCGGTCACTGCGGTGCCGATGGATGGTTTGGTCGATATATGACCAGTTTACGCCCCATAGAGCGGGAAAACGTATCGTTCAGGTATTTTAATCCTTGTGGATTAGCCGTGACGATCCAAGGGACGATGCGTTCTGATACTGAGGCTCGAGCTAGACAGTCTCAAAGTTGGTAAGGACAATCCCTTGCCTTGTTCATGGTGGAACAACTTCCAATATGACATGTGCGGTTTTGACTGTAAACCTATATGTGGCGGCATAGTGGCATGGGACGCTCACATCATCTATGATTGATACATTATGATTAAAATTGTTTTTGAAACATATATGCGCTAGTAATAATATCAAATGATTTTGATTTATACGTATCAAGCATATTTTGGCCATTATAAGGTAAAACTCTATCCTCTGGCTTGCGTCGCAATGTCTGATGGGACCTGAGTCTTATAATGGCTTCATTTTCTTTAAAAAGCATGGCGTTATTTAAATGATTTACTTTATTTATGCATTGGCAATCCATTGGAGTAAACCTGTTTCGCATTAGCTGCGTGGTCCTGTGATTGACCTTATTGTTAAATAGGTTAAGTAAGGTTTCTCATACCAGTACCATGACTGACTCGTAGTTTGTTCCACTTGCAAACTCGGGTGCCCCTATTTTTGCATGGCCAGCCGTGTGTTCAGGTTTTAGCAGGCTCACTCTGGATAGCTATGGAATTGAAGATGGATTCTATCATTTCTTTTTTGCTGTTCAGACTTTGTTATATATATTATGTTTGATTCCGCTGTAGACATTTTATATAAAGCTGAAACTGTATTTTGTACTAAGTGTGATCCTGTTATACTGTGTAACTCTGATGATTATATTTGTACCATTGTAATTTGTTGTACATTATCTAGTGTAAGGATATATTTCTATTCTGCGGTTATTGTTTATGTGCTATATTCCAAAGATTATCCTTTCTTCCATGGCACGGGAGTTTGGGGTCATCATAGATAACCCCTTTGCACACGTCCCGCAGCAAAGCCGAACTCTAGAAGTTAACTCGTTGGTTCCCATCTGGATCCTGAGTAATGACTTCCTATTTGGACTTCCTTTGCATCTCGGGTTTTGGTCTCCTCCAGTTCGGTTCGGGCCTCCTCCTCCTATCCGGTTCGGTTCGGGTCTCCTCCTCCTATCCGGTTCGGTTCGGGTCTTCCTCTTATCCGGTTCGGTTCGGTTCAGGTCTCCTCCTCCTATACGGTTCGGTTCGGGTGTCTTCCTCCTATCCAGATCGGCTCAGGTCTCTTTCTCCTATCTAGATCGGTTCGGGTGACTTTCTCCTTTCCGGATCGGCTCGGGTCTCTTTCTCCTATCCGGATCGGTTCGGGTGTCTTTCTCTTATCCGGATCAGTTCGGGTCTCCCTCCTTACCGGTTCGGATCGGGTCTTCCTCCTGACCGGACTTGAAAATCCGCAACTTTTTCCAGTAAGTTATTTTCATCAAACGACGGCGTTTTCAACCATTGTAACCTTTCTATGACATCACAAAACATTCCAAATAGCGGTAACAACATATAGAATCAGTCAAAAACATTAAAATATCATTCACATGAAATATTTTAGATCAAATATACCCAAAAAGCATGATTTTCCCCTTAATCTCCTTAACCATGTTTTAACTATTGGATTAGCAAACTTAATCCAAATTTTCACTGGTGAAATAAAATAATATTTAAGAATTTCTACATATTTTTCTAGATTTTTATAATGCATAATTTCGCTAATTATCACTAATCACCCTTAATTAGCCGTAATTAGTGAATAAAAGTGCAAATCACTCACCTTAGCCACAAAGGAAATTTTAGATCTGAAACTCTACTATTATGGCACGGATCTCTATGTATTGCAGCAGCTCTATCTCTGATTTGATGCTAATTTGACTTGATTTGGTGTAGTTTTGGTTAATTAGTGGCTAAAAAGCGATTAGGAAGCGATTAGAACGAGATTTGGAAGATGGAGGCCATTGTTAGGCTGAAGAAATGAAAGTGGCGGCTGAGAAGATTGAAATGAGATGGTTTCCTAACTCATTTCAGCCTTCCCATAAGGCTAATCCCAAAATGGGTTATGGGCCCATCCGTGTATTACCCTATTAAGCCCGATTAAGCTGTTTTTCACCTTCCAAACCTTATTTCAGCCATATCTCCCAAACAGTAAGTCCGATTGATTAATGTGACCACTCTACAGAAAGTTAAACCATCATTTGAATTCAATGGAAGTGGTTTTAGGTCAAAACTCCTTACCAATCAAAAGTTATAGGCGAAATAAGATTCGCTAGGTGTAAAATGGTCATTTAAAAATCAGCAAAAATCTTGAACATGGGAAATGACCCCAAAAGTTGTGCGCTCCTGCCATCTTGTTGGTAATCCAACTTTATACGCTAAATTCCCAACTTGTTCAAGAACTTGAAATGGACCAACAAACCTTGGTTCCAACTTGCCTCTCCTACCAAAACGAATCACACTCTACAATGAAGAGATCTTGACGAATAACAAGTCGCCAATGGAGAATTTCAATTCTCTTCGTCTTTTATCAGGATAGCTCTTCTGCCTATCTTGGGCAGCCTTCATTCGTTGTTGAATAACCTTGATTTTATCTGAAGTTTCTCATATTACATCCGGTTCAAGCACAAATTTCTCATCGGTTTCTTACCAACATGATGGTGAGTTGCACGGTCTTCCATACAAAGCTTCAAATAGAGCCATACCAATACTGGACTGATAATTATTATTATACGCAAAATCAACTAGATGCAAATGGCCATCCCATGACCCTCCAAAATCCAATATGCAAGCTCTCAAAAGATCCTCTAATACACGATTCATCCTCTCTGTTTGACCATTGGTTTTGGGATGGTATGCGGTACTGAGATATAATTCTGACCCTAAAGCCTCTTGTAAGCTCTTCCAAAACCCGCTGGTAAATAATGGATCTCAATCGCTCACAATACCTTTAGGTACTCCATGAAATCTCACTACCCACTTCATATACAGCTCTGCTAACTTAGTTGTCGTTCTATTCGACTTGACTGGTATAAACCTTGTACTTTTGGTCAATCGATCGACAATCACCCAAATACCATCATGACCCGATCTAGTCCTTGGCAAACCATCAATGAAATCCATTGAGGCTTGTTCCCATTTCCATTTGGGAATTTCTAACGATCGTAACAAACCACTAGGCTTCTTTTGCTCAGATTTAACTAACTGGCAGTTCATGCACTTGGATATAAACTTCCCACGTCTCTCTTCATCCCTTCCCAATAGTAGGTCTGCTTCATGTCTCGATACATTTTGTTACCACCGGGATGTATAGTCATTTTCGAATGATGACACTCTCTAAGCACTTCATCTCTCAACCCATTAACGTTGAGTACAACTAGCCTCCCATTCTTTCGAAGCCATCCTTCTCGATCAAGACCATACTTGTTCATTCTCTCGCCGTCGATACCTATCTCTACCTTGGAGATGATTTCCAATATATTAGGATCGTCCCTCTAACTGCAACCAATCCATTCAATCAAGGTTGTCCTGATCGTCAAACTTACTGACATCTCTGGATCTAGTTCACACTTAGGTCTGAAATCATATCTCGCGATATATTCTAGATGCTTCCATTCCAGAAACATAGCCCCAAAATTGGCATGTCTCCTACTCAATGCACCAGCTACCTCATTGCCCTTCCCGGGTGTGTATGCGATATTGAAATCATATGAAGCCAAGAACTCTAACCATCTCTGTTGACGAAGATTTAAATCCCTTTTTGAGGAAAGATACTTTAATGACTTATGATCGGTAAACAACTCGAACCTTTCTCCCAAAAGATAGTGTATCCACATCTTTAACGCGAACACGATCGCTGCCAATTCCAAATCATGGGTAGGATATCTTTTCTCATGCGGTTTCAGTTGTCAACTAGCATTAGCTACAACCCTACCTCCATGCATCAGTACAGCACCTAATCCGGTACCACAGGCATCCGTGTATACCGTCATCTCTTCATTCCCTTTGGAATAACTAACACTGGTGCACACGTTAACTTTTCCTTTATGCTCTTAAATGCATTCTCACACCTTTCGTCCCAAATGAAAGCTTAATTCTTCTTGGTCAACTGAGTTAACAGTCTTTGATAAACTTATGAAAGTATCCAGCTAACCCCAAGAAACTTCTAACGTCCATTGCATTCTTGGGCGTAGACTAATCTTGTACCATAACCATCTTCGCAGGTTCCACAGTAATACCATTCTCTGAAACAACATGGCCCAAGAATCTCACTTCCCTCCTCCAGAAGTGACGCTTAGAAAATTTTGCTTTCAATTGGTGTTTTCTAAACACCTCCATTACTGTCCTCAAATTTTCCTTGTGTTCTTCCTCTGTCCTCGAGTAAACCAAGATATCGTCCACAAAAACAAGAACAAACTTATTTAACTGATCTCTGAAAACTCTTTTAATAAGATCCACAAAATATGCGGGTGCATTGGTCAACTCAAATGGCATGACCAACCACTCATAAAATCCAGACGGCGTCCGAAATGTCGTTTTAGATATACTCTCAGCTGCTACTCTGAGCTGATGAAATCCTATCGCGAGATCCAACTAGAAAAACACTCTTGCTCCATTTAACTGATCAAACAAATTATTTTTCCGTGGAAGAGGATACTTATTCTTCCTAGTCAGCTTGTTCAGCTCATGGTAGTCTACACATAAACGAAGGTAACCATCATCCTTGGTAGCAATGGTGCTTCCCACTCGGAAATACTCCTGCGGATAAATCCCTTCTTCAAAAGGTCGCTCACTTGCACCTCGAGCTCTTGCTACTCCCTTGGCGCTATTCGACGAAGAGGCATCACTATAGGTCTAGCATCTTTCACTAAATCAATTTGAAACTCAATATCTCGGTATGGTGGAAGTCCGATCACTTCCTCAAATATGTCCGGATACTTGCCAGCAATAGGTACATCTGTTAACTCATCTTGCGGGATGTTAAGGGAATGTAGAAAACTAGCCATCACCTCATCACTAGGCAGGCAACCCAATACCAACCTCCGCTCATCATCCGCTCACCAAAGACCCCTCACAATCTACCACCACCGCATACCTTTGGAGCAAATCGACTCCCAAAATAATGCCAAATCCAGTAAAGCCCAAAACAAAGCAATCACAAGCAAACATACATCTATGACTCGATAAAATCAAATTTTGACAAACCATACTAAGGTTAGTCGAACCACCGTTCGGGTTCGTCACGACTAAAGGTCTATCGACAATCTCGAGTTCCAATTCCAACCTATCTTCCAGGTCACTAGATACGAAGGAATGAGAAGCCTCGGTATCAAACAGCACTCGAACAGAAACATCATAAATAGAAAGTATACCTTGAATAACAACACCTTTTCCCTTCTGCGCCGTAGTTGGGGCATTCGACGAAGAAGGAACAACGTTGATAGCATATGCTTTCACCATTTGCTTCTCCTTAGGGGGTTATGGACATTCATTCTTAAAATGTCCCACTTGGCCACAGTTGAAGCACTTCTTTTCCCCCAGTTTTGCTCGACAATTGCTGGCACAGTGGCCCTTCTTGCCACAGCTAAAGCACTCAATATCTTTCTTATTCTTCTTTTTTTGACGATCCTTCATCTGGTTCTGCTTCCTCTTATTCTGGGAATTATTCTTGCCTCCACCGCTTGCCTGCTGCTTTTGCTCCTCTGTAGATGTAACAGCAACCTCAGTTTTGACTTAGGGTAAAGGTTCTCAGACCTCAATGCCTTTCCCACAATAGATTCGAATGTCTCATTGATATGGTTTATGAGTCTTTCCCCCAAGTACCCATCTAGGCCATTTATGAACTTCTTGTTCTTCTTCTCAGCGGTATTGATAAGGGACAATCCATATTTCGATAAGGTATCGAATTTAGCAATATACTTTGAGACTGCCCTACCATTCTGCCTAAGCTCCAAAAACTTCCTGAACAATTCTAATTTCTGAGCAGCTGGGATAAACCTGTCACTGAAATGGGTCTTAAACCGATTCCAAGTGACTTGATCCTTGGGAATGGCCGCTTTAATAGCATTCCATAAATTCATAGCTCGTCCTTGAAGATGACGCGATGCTAACTTTCTCTTTATTGCATCCTCGATCCCCAAATCCTTGAATATGCGATCACAACTATCAAGCCAATCTTGAACCTCCATAGCTTATTCTGTTCCATGGAACGGCTCTCTACCAAGATTAGTATAATCCTTGCTGAGCTTGGCGAAATCGTCCCTAGGCGCCTGCACTGCTACACCACCACCGTTAGCAGCATTAGGAGCTGCTTCCTGAGCATCCTTAAGCATCTCTCGCATGAAGGCTGTAAACATCATCCTCATATCATGGACATTCCCACTGTTGGTCCCTGAACCCGTACTCCTCGTATATCAGCTCATCGTTCAATCTGTAAAGAGAAAAACGATTAACCATCTCCTTAGTGGTGTCCGTGCAGTGCGACTTCATCCTTAGATATACTAATAGTGTGTATATATATATATAGGAAACCAAAATATCACAAATACGCGCTCTCATATACGTATACTATCTCTCCCTGATGTCTTCCCCTAGGTCAACTACGCAACCTAGGCTCTAATACCAAGTGTAACGGCCCACGCCGAACCAGTCGATATTTCCCTGAAATGCACTGTGCTAATGGAAGACTAGCATGGGATGGTCATCAAAGGAAAAGGGTTTTGAAATTATGAATCACCAAGATCCTGTAGTACATCTCACAACGCATGGAATAAAATATAATAGTAACATAACTTGACATAAAACAAGTGAGACAGTGCATAAGCTGAAAACTAAACCATGACCATCAGAGTAACGGAATCCAAAAAATGCAGCTTATGATCCAAACCATCATTACAACTTCAAAATACTATCTCTAACTAGGAAATAAAGAAGGTGCACTACTAATGCCCAAAGCAGTGACCATCAACGACACAGGAGAATATATGTAAATAGCACGTGGAATCCTCCTGCTCGTCTCCGGAAAACTACTCATGCATAACCACCTGACATGTCTCTAGTCTGCTCATTTAGGAGCACCCAGAGTAATAAGAAGAGACATAAAACTCTGGGTCAGACAAAAATCTATATGAGTGATAATAACAAAATAAAACAGTAACAGCTATAAATAATCATACCTGAACCTAGACCTGCAACCAAAGAGTTAGCACAACTAGATGTACAATACTCTAAGATAACACAAACATAAAGTGTAAAATGGGAGTGTGCATGTCATGGTGATAGAAAACATCAAACATAGAAGTCATCCTCACATCACTCACTCAGTGCGTAAAGCATACGATATCCATCGCTTTGATCACCAAATCCATTGGGGCCATGACGGCAACTCCGTCAACTATTGCTATGACCATACTTCCCTGGTTTATAGTCAATAACCCTACCTAGTCCACACATCCCTGGCTCTAGGTTAAGGGCCAACCAGTCTACACTTCCTTGGCTCCGGTTCGTTTACATGCTCCCTCCCTTCAACGATGAACCGAAGTTATAGATATCGATAACCCCTTTGCACACGTCCCGCAGCAAAGCCCAACTCTAGAAGTTAACTCGTTGGTTCCCATATGGATCTTGAGTAATGACTTCCCATTTGGACTTCCTTTGCATCTCGGGTTTTGGTCCCCTCCGTTTCGGTTTGGGTCTCCTCCTCCTATCCGGTTCGGCTCGGGTCTCCTCCTCATATCCGGTTCCGTTTGGTTCTTCCTCCTATCTGGTTCGGTTCAGGTCTCTTCCTCCTATCTGGTTCGGTTCGAGTCTCCTCCTCCTATCCGGTTCGGGTCTTCTTCTCTCCTTCTCCTATCCGGTTCGGTTCGGGTCTCTTTCTCCTATCCGGATCGGTTCGGGTGTCTTCCTCTTATCCGGATCGGTTCGGGTCTCTTTCTCCTATCTGGATCAGTTCGGGTGTCTTTCTCCTATCCGGATCGGTTTGGGTCTCTTTCTCCTATACGGATCCGTTCGGGTGTCTTTCTCCAATCTGGATCAGTTCGGGTCCCCATCCTAACCGGTTCGGATCGGGTCTTCCTCCTTACCAGACCTGAAAATCTGCAACTTTTCCAGCAAGTTATTTTTCCCAAACGACGGCGTTTTCAACCATTCTAACTTTTCTATGACATCACAAAACATTCAAAACAGCGGTAACAACATATAGAATCAATCAAAAACATCGTTCACATGAAATATTTTAGATTAAACATATCCAAAAAGCAAGATTTTCCCCTTAATCATGTTTTAACTATAATATTAGCAAACTTAATCCAAATTAACCCAAATTTTCACCAGTGACATAAAATAATATTTAAGAATTTCTACATATTTTTCCAGATTTTTACG
Source organism: Allium sativum (assembly GCA_030737875.1). Classification (NCBI taxonomy): domain Eukaryota; kingdom Viridiplantae; phylum Streptophyta; class Magnoliopsida; order Asparagales; family Amaryllidaceae; genus Allium; species Allium sativum. The sequence continues at coordinate 342,156,405 of CM060920.1, read as the reverse complement.
ATGCATAATTTCGCTAATTATCACTAATCACCCTTAATTAGCCGTAATTAGTGAATAAAAGTGCAAATCACTCACCTTAGCCACAAAGGAAATCTTAGATCTGAAACTCTACTATTATGGCACAGATCTCTATGTATTGCAGCAGCTCTATCTCTGATTTGATGCTAATTTGACTTGATTTGGTGTAGTTTTGGTTAATTAGTGGCTAAAAAGCGATTAGAATGAGATTGGAAGATGGAGGCCATTGCTAGGTTGAAGAAATTAAAGTGGCGGCTGAGAAAAATGAAATGAGATGGTTTCCTAACTCATTTCAGCCTTCCCATAACGCTAATCCCAAAATGGGTTATGGGCCCATCCGTTATTACCCTATTAAGCCCGATTAAGCTATTTTTCACCTTTCAAACCTTATTTTAGCCATATCTCCCAAACGGTAAGTCCGTTTGATTACTGTGACCACTCTATTGAAAGATAAACCATCAATTGAATCCAATGGAAGTGGTTTCAAGTCAAAACTTCTTACCCATCAAAAGTTATTGGCGAAACAAGATTCGCTAGGGGTAAAACGGTCATTTAAAAATTGGCAAAAATCATGAACATGGGAAATGACCCCATTAGTCGTTCGCCAAAGTTACATGACCATACCACTTCGTATGAGAATGATGTAAATATTCTATGATCCTTCGATTGTAGAATGCGGGTCGATATATATATATATATATATATATATTTATATTTATATTTATATTTATATTTATATATATGTGTTATCGTATTGATTATTATTGATGCAACATGGCTAAATTAATTGTCAGATTCTTTTTTTTCCTTTGATACCGTCAATTATTGATTGCAAAATTGTTGTAACTTTATATTGCCAAAACCATTTGTTTCTTTGAATTAATAAATTTATATTGTTTCCTTTTATTTATGAACACTGTTTACATCTTTAAAATTCATTGTTCATTTATTACTATTATTTCTTTCCTTACACCTTTGTAGATTCCAAAATTTAAACCGTTCGTTCCTTTAAATCAAAATTTTATATTGTTTTCCTTTTTTTTTGGCAAACACATATTTAATGTTTCCTTTTATTTGCAAACTGTTTTCTAGTTTCTATTTCTACCACGTCCGTTTTTTTGAAACTTAAACCAAACATTTCTTTTCCCATTCCCATAAACATCGTTCATTAACGTTTTCTTCAATACCATAAATGTCTCGTAAATTAAAACCTACTACGTTTTTTTCCTTATCACTGTTATTTCTTGTATTTGTGGCATCCATCCTCGTGAGAAACAACCGCATCTCTTTTATAAAATGCCTTCCCATTTTTATTTTTTTTTGGGATTTGTACCATTCTTTTATTCCCATCACATTTTTCCCATTCCCATCTGCCGCCTCACCATCTAAGAGCCGAGCTCGTTTCCAAAACTAAAGTCGACCATCCCCTTCTAAAACCACTGTTGAACCCCGTCTGAACTTAACCTCATCTCATCCAACTTCCTAAAGCCATGCAAGCCTAGCCAACCCTCCATCCAGCCGACGCCGGACAACACCCCTCACCCACTCACCTCGTTCTCAATTTCCCGTGTCATTTGTTCTCTCCACCACGCGTGTGTTTTTGTAAGTGTTTTCAATTCTTGTGTGAGTTGCTATATAAATTTTTTCCTTTTGGTATGGCGCGAGTTTACGGTTCATGTGTATATACTGAATGTATGTTACGTGTATAGTTTATAGCAGTACTGTGTTGATTTGAAAAAAATAGGGGAAAAAGTTCTGATGTTGTATGCATTTGTGTGTGCTTTGTATTTTCTTGTGTGGGCGTGTGAGTGATTTTATTTGTGTGTGAGAATTTATAAATTTACATTTATGTATATAAGATATACATACATACATACATACATACATACATACATATATACATACATACATATATATATATATATATGAGGGTAAATTTATGTGTGGTTTTTGTGTGAGTTGTTTTGAAAATATTTTGGTATGAATACAATTTATGATAGCAAATAATATTTGCACTTCCAAAAATCTAAATCGAGTCTATTCATTTTGATTTGAAATTTATTTTACTTCAGATTAACGTTAAATTAATAGATAATATAATGATAAATTATTGATTTCGGAGCATTTATACATATTTTATAAAATAAAATGTTTTGGAGTGTTGACCGTGCGTTTTTATAATACGTATCTATATATGTAATTGTGCTTGTGTGTGCTATGTGTGTAATGCATGTTCCATGCATGTGTGTATATTGATTGTGTGGTGTCATGGGTAATGTTTGCATGTGTATTTTAAATTTTATAATATATATAATAGTTTTGTGTGTGTTGACATATATATTGTTGGCTCGCTTTTTGACCAAGCCACCCAGGATCATTCGTAAGAGGAAAGCAAGAAACCACGTCCCCCAAGAATATGAAGGAACGGATCGCACTCTATCGACTCGCCCACGAAGGATCGCGTCTCGACGGATCGCCCACTGAGGATCGCGTCTCGATGGATCGCCCTCATCTCATCAGCGAACGGCACATCCAGGCGATCCGATCCAAACTTATATTGTTGCCCAGAGCGAACCGATCCGATCCCTTGGTGCATGACGAACCTTCTGACCCGTTCAAGCGCGAGCTAGTCTTCGGCGATCCGAATCGCACGGATCTGGCGACACGTGTCCCTAACCGTCATCTGGACCAATTCTTCCCATCTGCACGATCCGATTTTAAAGCAGATCGCGACACCTGTCCACAACGGCTAATTTGACCATTTCCTCAACGGTGGCGATGCGATCCGATGTTCTCGGGATCTGTGCCACGTGTTATCACGACCCGCCTGACAAAATCAGCTATAAATAGCCCAGAGCTTGGCATTTTTCGGGATCTTTTTTGGCAATATTGAGGGCTGAATCCGCCATTGTTGTCAAACTACTGAAATATTGAGAGAAATCCTTGTTGTATTAGCTTTCAAAGCATAAACAATAATATATAAAGTGGACGTAGGCTCGTTAACGCCGAACCACTATAAATTCTGAGTGTTATTTTCTTTTTCCTCGTTCTTCGTTTGATATTCTATAACATTCATAACAATTTGGGTGTTAGGTCCAAATTTCGATCTAACATTTTTGGTGCTTTCACTGAGAGACTTAGTCGTAAAGTTTCACTATTCGCTTCTTTGAGGATTCCAGCGATTCGGATATCATGGCTGGAAAAAGATCTAAAGCTTCACAGACCAACGAAACTATTGAAGAGAGTGTGCACGAACTGGGCAACGAAGAAACTCTGGATCGCGGAGCACAGGGGGCGAACCGATCCGACGAAGACACCGCGTTCTGAGTCGATGAAAACGAGACGATCCGTGCCACTGAAGGGGTTGTTACTCGATCCCGAGGTAACACCTCGCAGCCTCCGCATACCACGACCACGAGTCGATCTCAGGGGGGCGCAGCGAATCGCCATCCACGAACCGCAGCTATCCGAACTGATGGTCAGACTACAACTCGACCTGGAAAAGAACCTATGACCCACTCCTATCGTCCCGGAACCTCTGCTCGACCCGGTTCGAGATCTTTGCGCATACGAGAGAGTGATGATGACCAATATGATCCTGCTGCTCCTGTCACTGAGGGGGATCTCCTCGCTTCGCCGAAATGTAGGATAGGTTGTTTGATGAGTTGGCTGCCCAAAGGCAGGAAAGTTCCATCCTGCGGCAAAATTTGACGGCTATGGATAGAAGACTTGATGAGCTAGCAAGGCAAAGAACATCGCCGGTTCGTCCACTCACCCCAGTATATTCTTCTTCGTCTGAAGAATCGCCGAGACCTCCGCGACGACCGTATGAGAGAGCCGAAAACATAGAACAGCTTCGGTTCGGAACCCTGACCTCACAGGAAGAAGAAGAGCTAGGGGCGGGACCCTCAAACCATAATGTGAATGGTCAAGCAACGGCTCTCAGGACTCGAGATGTGAACAGTCCTGTGCATAACAGACCACCTCAGCCCCGTCGCCGCACACAAACTCATGATAATAGGGGGCAGCGAAGCCCTGTCTGAGCCCCGGATTTTGTGACTGCTTCCCAAAGAGAGATCAGAGAACCTCATCGGGCCAGAGGTACTGACCCTGAACCTCCTTTGACCAGCGCAAATGTTGCAGCCATGGTCCACCAGATTCTGGCAGACAGCCGTGGACAGCGGAACGAAGATTGGGGGATCGACCGCAGTCACACCCCTTTCACCGATGATATTTTGGATGCGACTTTTCCAAGGCGTTTCAACATGCCACAAATGAACCGATATGCGGGAAGATCTGACCCTGTCCAGCACCTAATGAGATACTCTTGGTCGATGACCGCTGCCGCAGCCTCTGACGCTGTTAAGTGCAAAGCGTTTCCCATATTCCTGGAGGACGTGGCTTTGTTATGGTTTACTCGCCTGCCCGCGAGATCGATTTCTGGCTTCAGGGAGCTGAGCGAGAAGTTCATAGAACAATTCCGTATCTACGCACAGAAGACAAAAAGTGTGATCGATTTATTCCTTGTCAAGCAGCGACCAGGTGAGAGTTTAAAGGTGTACCTGGATCGTTTCAATTTGGCCGCTACTGAGGTTAAAGATCCTCATGAACCGACCGTTGTTGCAGCACTGATTGACGGAGTAGATAAGGACACTGAATTCGGGAGGTACCTGGCAGGCAAACCGCCCCACACTAGAGAGTTATTCTACGAGAAAGCCAACGTACATTTACGCCGGGAAGAGGTGTATGCTAACCGAAAGGCTAAAACAACTGATAAGGAGGAAATTCAGAGCAATGTCGCCATCAAACAAACGGGAGACAGCTCGGGGAAAGTTGAAGTTAACGTCGGAAATCAGAATCAGGGTAGACGCCAGCCAGGTAACAACAATAATAATGGCAACGGCAACAACCGGAAGAGGAACCGAGGGAATGACTCCCAGAGAAGGAATCGTCCCAGGGCCTTTGAAAGTTATACACCAATAAGTGATACTCTGGAAAATATCTTCATGGATGCGTACGAAGCCCTCCAGAATAAGAGGCCACCTCCCAGAGAGTCGACAAAAAAAGAGCGTGAAACAGGGAAGTTTTGCCTCTTTCATCAGATTCACGGCCATTCGACGAATGAATGTCGTCACCTAAGGGATGTAGTCGAAAGGTTGCTTTGAGAAGGAAAGTTAGATGAATATAGAGTAACGCCCAGGGACAGGGGGCAAGCAGTGCAGGCCCCGAATCAGAATCAAAATCAACTTGCTGCTAGGCCGACTGCTCAGCAAAAAGGAAAGAATATTGTTATCAATACCGTGATCGGAGGACTTTATCTTGCTGGGCACAGTTCCAAAGCATTGGATCAATACGTCAATGCGGCCAAACAACACCTCGAGGTAGGGGAATGTAGCAACCCCGAGGACAGTACCCCGGTGAAGCAGCAGAAGATGATGACCGATGATGTTGTTTTCCGAGAACGAGAGAGCATCGGAGTCCATGCACCAACTGAAGATCCACTTGAAATTACAGTACCCATTGGGCCAGCCACTGTTCATAAGGTTCTGGTGGACAATGGGAGTTCCGTTAATATTCTTTTCAAAAAGGCCTTTGACCAGATGAATCTCGAAATAAAAGACTTGAAACCCTGCCAAGGATGGATCCGTGGGTTCAATGGAGCATCCACCGCTCCAATGGGCTATGTAGAGTTGCCAGTTACACTTGGGGAAGGAGAACGCCAGAGAGTGAGAATCCTTCCCTTTGTGGTCTTGAATGTTGAATCGCCATACAATGCCTTCTTGGGCCGACCGGCCCTCGCAAAGTTCAGAGCCTGTATAGCCCCCTGGTGCTTGTTATTGAAATTCCCCATAGAAGCTGGCATTGGTATCGTCAGAGGGGATCAAGTTGTTGCGCGAGCGTGTTACGTTGCTGAACTAAAGTTACTTCGCAATGGAGGGGATATCGAAACTAAAGGCAACTCTCCCCCTTCGGGGGCGGAGACCTTATAGCAACCAAAGACGATAGGCGTTGGAGAGTCGCCCAGAGAAATGCCCGAGGATATAGATCTCAGAGAGGATCAAGAACCCGGAGGCAGAATGACGACTCCCAACGAGACAACTGTGGATGTACCGATCGATGACAGTGACCCGGAGAAGGTCCTTAAGATTGGATCCTAGTTAAGTCCGAATCTTGCTAAAGAATTGACGGATTTCTTAAAAAACAATTTGGATGTATTTGCTTGGACCCACGCGGACATGTGTGGGATATCCCCATCAATCATAAGCCATTCCTTGAGCATTGACCAAAAACATCCTCCAGTAAAGCAAAAAAGGCGAATGCTGGGCCCAGAGAGGTCCGCTGCCTTGAAAGAAGAGGTTGGAAAGCTAAAGAGTAATGGATTTATCAGAGATTCGACCTACCCAGACTGGATTTCGAATCCAGTCCTGGTAAAGAAGGCCAACGGGAAGTGGCAAACGTGTATCGACTTCTCGGATTTGAACAAAGCCTGTCCAAAAGATAGTTTCCCGTTACCTCGGATTGACCAGTTGGTAGACTCGACGGCAGGTCATGAGCTTCTCTCATTTATGGATGCTTATTCAGGATACAACCAGATTCTGATGCATGTTCCAGATCAAGAGCACACTAGTTTTATCACTGATCTGGGATTATATTGTTATGTGGTGATGCCCTTTGGTTTGAAGAATGCGGGCGCTACATATCAACGTTTGGTCAACAGGATGTTTTATAATCAGATCGGGAAAACAATGGAAGTATACGTCGACGATATGTTGGTTAAGTCCAGGCAATCTTCTCAACACACTACTGACTTGGTAGAGATGTTCGGCATTCTTCGAAAGTATGGAATGAAACTCAATCCGACCAAATGTTCGTTCGGTGTTGCTTCTGGAAAATTCTTGGGATTCATTATCAGTTCCCGTGGTATTGAGATTAATCCAGACCAGATCGCGGCAATCAGGAACATTCAGGAACCTAGGCAGATTAGGGATGTGCAAAGCCTTGCCGGAAAAGTGGCCGCGCTAAGCAGATTTATCTCCAGGGCTACGGATAAGTGCATCCCCTTCTTTGAATTAATAAAGCGAGGAAAACGCCACTTTAAATGGACACCTGACTGCGTAGAAGCGTTTCGGAATTTGCTTAGGCACTTGGAGAAGCCTCCGATTTTATCTAAGCCAATAAATCACGAGGATTTATTCGTGTATTTGGCGGTGTCATCCCATGCGATCAGCTCAGCATTGGTAAGGGAAGAGGATAAGGTCCAAAGACCTGTGTATTATGTGAGCAAAAAATTGACAGCAGCAGAGCGCAATTATCCACGGATAGAAAAGTTGGCGTATAGTTTACTAATTGCCTCTAGAAAACTTCGGCACTATTTTCAGGCACATCCTATCACCATATACACCGATCATCCACTCAAGCAAGTTCTACAGAGACCGGAGGCATCTGGAAGGTTACTCAAATGGAATATTGAATTAAGTCAATTTGATTTGAATTTTCAGCCCAGACGATCAATTCGGGGGCAAGTGATAGCTGACTTCATAGCAGAGTTCACTGTCCCTGAGGAAGATATAGCAAACGAGGAAGTGGATCCTTCAAAGTTACTTTTCGATCCTAATGCCTGGAGATTGTATACTGATGGCGCTAGGAACGACGAAAGATCCGGCGCTGGAATAGTGCTTGAAACCCCCGAGAAACGGTTGATAACCTATGCAATTCGAATGGAGTTTCATGCCACTAACAACGATTCTGAATATGAAGCTCTGATAGCCGGATTAAAGATTGCAAAGGAACTAGAAGTCACAAAGCTGAACATCTTCTGCGACTCCAAGTTAGTTGTGAATCAAGTCACTGGAAGATTCCAAGCTAAAAGTGCAAGACTGATTTTATACCTAAAGAAAGTGAAAGAACTGCTGAATGATTTTGACCACTACAGCATATCTCATATTCCGCGGTCAGAGAATCAGCAGGCAGACAAGTTGGCAAAGATGGCTAGTTCTAATGATCCTGAAGTGACTGGGCTAGCCCCCGTTGAAGTACTTCGGTCCCCTAGCATAGATCAGATGGAAATCGATCTAGTACTAGAGACGGAACCAGAAAGGGAGTCCTGGATGACCCCTCTAAAGAATTTCCTGATGGATGGTACGCTTCCGACCAAGAAAAGCGAGAGGCGTAAAGTGATCCGTAAAGCCGCCCGATACGTTCTGCAAGGAGGAGTTCTTTATAGACAAGGGTTTTCAATGCCCCTCCTTCGGTGTATAGCCCACGATGACATCAAACGTGTGCTGCAAGAAGTCCACGAAGGCGAATGTGGCGACCACACTGGAGGGCAAACTTTGGCAAAAAAGGTATTGCGGCATGGTTATTTCTGGCCTACCATAAACAAGGATGCAGTAAGATATGCACGACGATGTGATGCGTGCCAGAGATTTTCAAAGATACCTAGAGCGCCTCCAAGTCAGTTAAAAACAATGATGAGTCCATGGCCTTTCGCTATGTGGGGAATTGATATCATAGGAAGTCTCCCCATAGCAAGGGGCAGAGCGAAGTTCGCTATTGTGGCCGTAGATTATTTCACTAAGTGGGTCGAGGCTGAACCACTAACTACAATCACAACCAAACGAGTGATCAACTTCATCGTGAGAAACATCATCTGTCGATTTGGGATTCCAAAGATTGTAATTACAGACAACGGAACTCAGTTCGATAGCACTGAGTTCAGAAACTTCTGCCAAAAATACCACATCGAGAATCGGTACACCTCTGTGGCACACCCACAATCGAACGGACAAGTCGAAGCGCCAAATAAAGTAATTAAGTCCATTCTGAAAAGAAGAATGAAGCGGGCTAGATCCATGTGGGCTGATGAATTGCCCTTGGCACTATGGGCCTACAGGACAACATATAAATCGGCAACAGGACATACCCCGTTCTCCCTTGCTTTTGGAACGGAAGCAGTCATCCCGGTTGAGATAAAGGTACCTTCTCATCGGGTGACCTATTATGATCCAATGACCAATAATGAATTGCTCCTTGAGTCCCTGGATATGATCGAAGAAAAGAGGGATGAAGCAGACCTGCGTGCCCTGAGATGCAAACAACAGGTCGCCCGATATTACAACAAAAAGGTCCGAGCCCGAACCTGGGAACCCGGAGACTTGGTTCTGAAACGTGTCTTTCCACCCCCAACTCATATGGGAGCGAAGTGGGAAGGACCGTACTCTATTCTGAGCAAGCTTGATAATGGAACCTTCAAGCTGGCGACCGTAGATGGAAAGGAAATCCCCAGAGTGTGGAATGCCCAACATTTACGGCCATATTTAACATGAGAGTTTCAAATCTATTCTTTTGCTTTGTTAAAAAACTATGTACAGGGCATGACTTGCCTAGAATAGTCTGATTCCTTAAAGCAAGAGATTATAAAGTGGACGTAGGTCACGATTCGACCGAACCACTATAAAAATACTGTGTGTCATTTGCCTTTATTGCATCTTTATTTATTTGCCTGTTTATCTTTATGAAAATCAATGTGAATAATGCAGGTACCCGAAGTCCGGTGCCAACCGTTCTTCCCGTAGGCTAATCGGAGGAACCCAAAGCTTTGGCAAAGGCTCCAACTGCTTGTCCAACTAGCTTTAATCCATGGAGCATGGGTTAAAGTATACACCTAGGATGAGTTCGATGAGAATGCATGATTGCGGACTGCTTGATCCGTGACTCTAACTTTCCAGAGTAGAGAGAGAGTATAAAGGACACGAAAATCGATATCCACGAATAACGGCGATGTACCATGATCGGAGCTGCCTAAGCACAAACTCTAACTCTCCAGAGAGAGAGAGTATAAAAGCGTCTCCGATTGAGCGCTGAGAAAGAGCTCCTTTCCCGCTGAAGGATCGGGGAGCGAGTGAGTCGCTGAGCTCGAACTCTAACTCTCCAGAGAGAGAGAGAGAGTATAAAGGCGTCTCCGATTGAGCGCTGAGAAAGAGCTCCTTTCCCGCTGAAGGATCGGGGAGCGAGTGAATCGCTGAGCTCGAACTCTAACACTCCAGAGAGAGAGAGTATAAAGGCGTCTCCGATTGAGCGCTGAGAAATAGCTCCTTCCCCGCTGAAGGATCGGGGAGCGAATGAACCGCCAAGCGCAAAACTCTAACTCTCCAGAGAGAGAGACAGTATAAAAGCGTCTCCGATTGAGCGCTGAGAAAAAACTTATTCCCTGCTAAAGGAACAAGGGCTGAATGAACTACTGTTATCCCATGAAATCTCTTATGCCCCCATATTCAGAAATAGGGGGCAATTTGCCGACAGTACTAATCAATCCTAAGTAAACCCCAGTCAGATGCTACAATGACAACTGATTGGGGGGCACATACACTCGTATACATACACTGAACTTGGATACAGTAGTGTAACATAGCATGAAAATTTTTCTTCCTGTTGATTAACTGATTTGTAGTTATTATTAGTTAGCTAATGACTGAACATGGAAAGTTTATCTGGATACAGGTACACAATGATGCAAGGAGAGATAAACTCTTGTTTATATACTGCAAATCAACAAAGTGAAAAACAACCTAGAGACAAAAGTGAGGACCAGTCTCACAATTACACTTCCTGGCCAGTGGAAAACCTAAAGAAAAAATGTCAACAAACAACAAAAATCCTATTTACGCTTTGACTTCTTCTCTTGCTTCTGCCTCTCCAGCTTCGCCTTGTCAGTATCAGACGGATCCCCTTTCTTCCTCTTCCTTTTGTCGATAAGAGGAACGTCTGACTCCTCTGAAGTCTCCTCTTCCACCTCTTTCCTCTTGCTTCTACCAGAGAGGGAAGCCGGGAAGTCATCGGGGTTTGCAAAGTGAAGCTGTCGGCTGATGGATTTGGGCTGGATTTTCACAATCATCCCAGTTTTGGGATCGAATTCTGCAAGAGGGATTACGTCCAAAGCCTTATCTCCCACCTTCTTTGAAGCCAACTCTTTCTCCTGTCTGGCCTTTCGGCTGGCCAAGGTTTCCTCGTCATCATCATCGGCCTTTTTGGTGCCGATAATATCCTCTTCGTCATCTTCATGGCGCCCATCCATGTCTCTTAAGGCTTCGATGGTCTCAGCATCTTTGGGCGCATCAGTGCTAGGTGCCGGGATGCTTTTTCCTGCTGTTGTGACCTCTGCCTGCTTTGGTACATCAATACCAGCACCTGGCAAAACAGCCTCCTTCTCCACTTCCTTTTCTTTTTCGGCACCCATGTCGACGGGCTTGCCACCTATATTACGAGGAGCACATGTTACTAACTCAGGTGGTTGTTCCACCAAACGACGACAATTCACAATTGCTTTAACAAATTGCGGGGAAAAGAGAGAGATACCTTCAGCAGATGCTCCCTCTTGAGTGGTTCCAGAGGCTCCAACAACCACGGAGGTTAGGCCCAAAGGGATTAGCGGATCATCAGGATGGTACTCCTCAACTTCGGAGGTTTTAGGCTTCGTGGCGGAACTGGAACCTTCATCGATTTTGCTTTTACCTTTGGCCAAGGTTTTCTCCTTTTCCATCTCCGCCAGAATCAGGCAACGACCCTCTGCCAGGTCCTCAGGCTCATTGTCCCTTAGGATGCTCTTCATCAATTCATCCTCATCGATTTCTTCGGCCCCCAGTCTATGTTTTTCACCCTCCACAATGGCATCCCATAAATTGGCCAAAGTAACATGGTAATCCGGGATCCACGAGATGTTGCGAGTCTTGAGAACCTGGCCAAGGAAATCGAAAATCATCTCTTCAAACCCCTCGATCTCTTTCTCTCTTTCGAGGAGCTTGTTGTTAGAAGCAGTGGCCAATTCAATGGCACTTTCAACGTTCTTTTCGGCAAGGGCTGCCCTTCTCTCCGCGTCCGAGACCTGGTCGTTCAAAATCGCCTTTTCTGCTTTAGCCAGAGCCAAACTCTCTTTTAAACTCGCTTTTTCTGCCTCCCAACCAGCCTTTTCAGTTTCAAAATGGCCTTGCGCTGTTTTCAACTCGATGTTGGCCATTTTGAGATCTTCAACCTCCTTCTTTAAGGCCATTTTCTCTTGGCTATTGGAGTCCAGTTCTGAATGAAAGCGCTGCTTGGCATTCTCTAATTCAGTCTTATAATTTTCAGCGTCCCTCCGTGCCAAAGCAAGCTGGGCCTGAGCATCTTCCAGGTCCTTCTCCAATTTTGTCCTAGCCCTTTCGTTATTTTCAAGTTTTGCTTTAGATCTGTGAGCTTCTATTTCGAGTGTTCGGATGACTTCCGAAAGGTTGACCGCATGTTTTTTCATCATCTCATATTGCCTGGCCGCGTGCTGGATGTGCCCGATAACTTCATTATCCCAATTTTTAGGGACCGGTTCCAAGGCAGGAACAAACACCATCCTGTCAAAGAACATGTCTGGGAATTGTTCCCGAAGCTTTTCCAACCTGCCTTGAATCTCGGAACCATGCATGTAATCCCGTGACCCTGGGGGAGCCAACTCTGGCTGACTAGAAGGAACAACATCACCTCTCTCCTTTTCAGACTCTTTGGACAAATCCTTGCCCCTATCTTTAGATTCGTGATGCCTCTTGGATGACCGGCTATGAGAAGGAGCACTCTTTGGAGGAGTTAACTCCTTAGGAAGCTTCTTTCCCCCTGTAGGAACTGCTGGGTGACTGGAAGGTTTGGTAGAGGTTGATTTTGGGGGAGATCGAGATTGCAAAGAAGTCGGTCTGTAAGAAGGACCACGAGAGCGCTCAGTATCCGGACGAAGACTGGGTGTGCCCTCACGAAGGGAACGATATGAGTAAGATTTTCTACGGGACATCGTTCCTGCAAAAAAGAATAGAGCGTATTAAAACTTTCAATACCCGCGATATAAGAGTGCATGGTCAGATAGTGTGTGTGATGTGTGCATCCCATATAATTCCCCCTAACAGACCCGGGCCCGAAGACAGGCTCGTCTGACCAGTTTCTCGTCCTCTAGTTGGAACACTGATCTCTTCAGGAGCAAGGAAGAAAGGCCCCTCTTCAAAGTCTTTTTCTGTATATACAACATCGGGTAGAGGGATTTTATTTAGCTCGTCAAATAACTGCTCTTCTGTCAAGTCATCGGGAGCAACGGTTTCAACTGGAGCAGAAATAGGAATTTCCTTGGACACGTCATCGCGGACCTCATCCCCTCTGTATATGTTCAAGTCCTCATCGTCCTGGATGATTATCGGAGAAGGACTCTTGCGAAACTTAGTTGTTTCTGCCGCTTGCGAAGTTCCCTCTCCTTCCGTTGGGGGCACATACTTATAAGGTTTGCCGCCGGTCCCAAGTCCAAATCTTATGTCTAGAAGACGATGCTTATGAAGATTGTCATCAGTAATGCATTTTTTGATCCTTAAGAAGTCGGATCTACTTTGATGAAGAATAGATAACCGATGGTTGTACAACGGACCCTCCGTTTTCGGGAAGATGTGATCTGTTTAAGACAAAGGAAAAAGTGGAAGAATGTTAATACTTAGACTCCTTGAGCAAGATATTCGACTAGGTGATCAAAGTTTACTTGATTTGAGCCATCTTCGTGAGCATCCAGCCTGTTTCCTTATGTAAAACCAGTCGGACTTAGGATCCCCAATGTTGCTGTATCTATCGTACAGAACTTTCCTATTCGCAACCGATTCAAAGAAAGAGAAATTCGGAGTTGCCGAAGAACGGTGCTTGAAAAGAAAGAAGAACACCAGATCTCTGAATTTAAGTTCGGCGTGCAGGATCTCCGCATATGCAACACATAGAGAGTATAGAGATGCGTAGGCATTTGGATGAAGCTGCATCGGAGCAATACCTAGTCGTCTTAAAGTTTCGATGGCGATCGGAGGAAACGGAGGAATAGCTCCTACTAGACACATTGTTCGACTGATCGCCATATACCCTTCCGGTGCTAGGTGGGGTCTATCTTCGCTTCCAGGCGTCAAGACATCGTCCCAAGGAATTCCGTGTCTTAAGCAGATTCTTTTAAGTTTTATCTCATCAAGCTTGGATGCTAAAGAATCAGAAATTTTATCTATCCCGAGTGCGCCTGGGATCTCGTCAGGAGCTCGCTCATCAGTCTCAGAATTGTCGCTGGATGAAGTACTTTCTGTCGGATCTGATTCTATGGCTTCGTACTCAGATCCAGAGTCTTCACCTCCCGGATTGATTGGAGGAATTTCAGGGTTGTACTGTTCAGGAATCTCGGATTCCGCTTCTGTCACGGATCTTGAAGAAGAGTGATCATTCGACATTGCTGCTAGGACGAGAAAATATGAACAATAAGATTAACACTACCCGTCCCCCGTGTGTGCAAGTACTGGTGTGTGTACTCGTGTGTGCATTAAAAATAAAGCGTGAAAGCAATCAAGATCATCAAAACATTTGTCGTCGTATGCAATCAAATTATGAGGTCATTTAGTCCAGAAAGTCCAACGTCAAGGCTCTATCCTAACTGTTCAGAGTTTTATGGTGACAAGGCGTTGATTAAAGTCTGAAATTTCTTCGTATCATCGGCTATGAGTCGGATCGCAAAGCAGAGGGATCGCGCCTTTCGACTCGCATGGCAGAAGGATCGCCCCTTTTGGATCGCAGGGCAGAGGAATCGCCCCCCATCGAATCGCCGGGTGAAGGGATCGCTGCTTCACAAACCGTTGCGACCCCCACGATACGTCCCTTTGCTGCCACCACGATCTTTCGTCTCGTCACTCGCTTTCGTCTTCTCTCCTTGCCCACGATCCGAACCGGCCCCCTCTCTTCTTCTTCGTCTTTTGTTTTCCGTCTCTTCTTCTCACCCTCGAACTCCAAGCTCCACGCCCATCAGCCATGGTGTCTCGATGGATTCTCTAAAGATCGCAAATTTCCATCGTTTTTTTCACAAATTATTCGAAAAGGTTCGTGAAACAGTAGCGTTAACAAGTAAGGATGTCTTCTGTGGAATTACCTTTCTAAAAAAATTGGGAAAGTGATCGGATATTTGAAGGTTCAAAATACTGGGGTTCGTTCCTCGAAGGAGCAGGCGAAACGATTCGGCAGAAAGAAAGAAGAAGGAGAATGAAGAGGAGAGGGTCGGCTTATATAGGCAAAGAGAGCGACCGTTTGTCTCCCTTTCTTTGTCCTATTCGGTCCACGAAACACCATACAGGCCACGATCCAAAGCTTGTGTCGCATAGAAGCCCACGGACCGCCTCAAACGATGGCCCACCAAGCTCGAAGCCCGACACGGCTCGAAGAAAAGTCTGCCGCGTCTCGCACAAAAGCCTAGATACTCAGCTCGAGACGAGCACGTGACCACTCGGACCGTGGCGCTCTATGGCGATCCGATTCATGCATACGTTGATTTGAACCAATGGGACTGTTGATTTGCGTCCTTTCAGGAAAAGGTAGATCAGAATCTTTGAAGCATGTTCCATCATCGATAAAACATACTTCGAGGGGGCAAAATGTTGGCTCGCTTTTTGACCAAGCCACCCAGGATCAATCGTAAGAGGAAAGCAAGAAACCACGTCCCCCAAGAATATGAAGGAACGGATCGCACTCTATCGACTCGCCCACGAAGGATTGCGTCTCGACGGATCGCCCACTGAGGATCGCGTCTCGACGGATCGCCCTCATCTCATCAGCGAACGGCACATCCAGGCGATCCGATCCAAACTTATATTGTTGCCCAGAGCGAACCGATCCGATCCCTTGGTGCATGACGAACCTTCTGACCCGTTCAAGCGCGAGCTAGTCTTCGGCGATCCGAATCGCACGGATCTGGCGACACGTGTCCCTAACCGTCATCTGGACCAATTCTTCCCATCTGCACGATCCGATTTTCAAGCAGATCGCGACACCTGTCCACAACGGCTAATTTGACCATTTCCTCAACGGTGGCGATGCGATCCGATGTTCTCGGGATCTGTGCCACGTGTTATCACGACCCGCCTGACAAAATCAGCTATAAATAGCCCAGAGCTTGGCATTTTTCGGGATCTTTTTTGGCAATATTGAGGGCTGAATCCGCCATTGTTGTCAAACTACTGAAATATTGAGAGAAATCCTTGTTGTATTAGCTTTCAAAGCATAAACAATAATATATAAAGTGGACATAGGCTCGTTAACGCCGAACCACTATAAATTCTGAGTGTTATTTTCTTTTTCCTCGTTCTTCATTTGATATTCTATAACATTCATAACAATTTGGGTGTTAGGTCCAAATTTCGATCTAACATATATATATATACACACACACATATACTGGATTTTGAAATAGTGGTGCGTGTGTGTTAATTTTCAAATATATATATATATTTTCAGTGTGTGTGTGTGTATATATATATGAATATATATATATATATATATGAATATATATATTTTTGTTGAATTTTTTATTTTATTTTTAATATGTATGTATATATATTTTTAACGATTGTCTATATATAATATATAGTTTGCAAAGGTATATATATTTAATTGATTTTGTCTATTGTTTTGTGTTTGTGGCGTAGTGTATTGTGTATGTGCATTCCTGTTTGTGTGCATGTGTGGGTTCTGTGTGGTGTTTTTTTCTAGTGTGTGGTGCGTGAGTCATACTGTATGCGTATAGTTATTGTAATGATTGTATATTTTATAATACTATGTGTAACTACATCTGTATTTGTGTGTATGTAATAAAAATTTATATTTTATAATAATAAATGAATTGTTTTGAATCTATTTGTTTTGAAGGAAAGTTTATATGTATGTATATATGTTATACATAATCTATAATATGCAAGCTTTAGGTGTGTTTTCTTGCGTGTGAAATGGTGTGGGTACAACATTGTGTGTGCGTATATTTGTGTTGAGTTTGTTTTGAAAGTTTATTTGTTACAAAAGTGTGTGTGTGTGTGTGTGTGTGTATATGTATATATGTATATATATATATATATATATATATTTCTTTCAATGTTTGTATATGCGTACAATGGTTTTTATGTATTTTGTGTGTGAGTTTGCATTGTATATTTATTATATATATATATTTTTTGGTGTGTTACATAATATATAAATTTATAAAAAAAAAATTGGTGTGTGGTGAACCTGAATTATATATATATATGTTATGATTTTGCCATTCGTATCTGTATATATATATATATAATTATATATTATATTTGTAAAAGTAAACGTTTTGTTTATATTTTAAGTCGGTTTGGTGTTGAGTTTAAAGACCGTTCTGAAACCTAGTAGCCTTACCGATCCTTTGAGACATTCCCTATCCTCCTCTTATGTAAAAAAGTTATAGTGAGCGATCAACAAGCTGAAATTATTCTGAATCGTGCATCGAAGTCGTCGTTTCAATTCTGCATAAATCCATCTATTGTCTTTAATCTGCGCCATGAAAGGTGAGTTTATCTCACATCTGATCACATTTTTTCATAGATGTTAGATCAACTAAATTAACTGTTATGAAATGTATAGTATTGGCGATAGAAATTGTTTGTTTAAAATATGCACTTTCATATGTGACACGATATTCATATGACATGTATGTACACTGAATATATATGACTATGATGTGATTGACGATATGTGATGATTTGTTATGTTGTATATACCTCTAGTTTAGGAAAATCACTAAGGGTTGAAATCATACATACCCGAACGGACATTACATTAGGAAAAAATTGTTATGGGTTGAAATGATAGACCTGAACGATTTTTACTAAATCTGGGATTGCGGGTTGAAATGATAAACCGGTAGAAATTTTACAAATTACGGGTTGAAATGATAAATATCCTTATCACTTGACCATAGGGTAGAAAACTATATACGGACACCGTTGGTCATGTTTTCGAATTAAAATGAGTTGAAAATTTTGATTATAATAATATTAATTTAAGATCTTATATTTATATTTTGAAGATTTATACTTAAATTTTGTAAATTTTAAATTATATGTTTTAAAATGATTTTATGAGTAAAAATGTATTTACATGCTTATTTAAGACTTTACTTATAATTTATTTATTTTAAACTATATCATTTAATCATATATGTATTTTTAACTTTAAATTAATCTATTATAATAAATTATTATTTTTTTAAACCTATTTCTAAGCTATTTTAAACCTATATATGTTTATAAAGCTATTTTCTATATACTTATAAATATATTTTCAATGATTATTTTATATATATTTTATAAACATTAATAATAAACTCAATAGGTGGATAAGTTTTGATTTTGCGATTTAAATTCGAGGTTTAAAGATTTAAATTTATATAACGATACTTGATTCAATGAATTTAATTTTTTAAATCAACTAAATGCAAATTTTGAATTGACTAAATATTGAACTTTATAGGAAATGAGCGTGAACTGCGTAATTAATTGGAGTTTGAATTTATAATTGATATGAATATATAATTTCGATTATAAGTTGACTGAAAATGAATTGAAATAATTTTATATATGGAACCGATTCATAAACTGTTTGGTTTGAATTAAAGAAATTTCTTAAATCAATTTATTTCAAGATATGATTTTATTAAAATGACCATGGTGTGAAAAATGTAAACATTTTGTTGTTAAAGAGACCGGCATCGGATATTGTCATACTCTCTGCCAATATCGAAAACCACTTTAACAACTGTGTACGCGGTGGAGTTCCAGAATGAAGTATGATGGTTTGGTGGCGACTACTGGATTGAAGAAAGAGAACGCTGATGGATAGCCTTGACCTTCGGGTCATAATTAAAATGACTAAAACAGGTGCTATACCGTGATTAATTAAGGTCACACCTTCATCGGACAAACTTCTTCAAACTATATCTATTACTTTGTGATTTGATTGGTGGTCACCCTTGATTATGGGAGTGTTGTTCGAGGTGGGTGGTAGTTGCGGGTATGCATTACCACCGGTCTAGGCGTGCATCGGTAGAATCTTACTGTGGGTATTCCTCATGTGCCTTGTCATATTATCCTGATCGAGCTTCCTATGATTTTGATATGACGTTGTCATATAGCGGCGCATTACTATCCACTGACTGTTACTGGTGTTTTATATGCAATGTTTATGACAATGTTTATAATAGTGTAAGGGTGAAAATGTAATCCTGCTTACGCTATTTTAATATGTTATATTTAACCATAGCCACTATTATAATAGCGTATTATATTATATGATATTGGTTTCACGGATCCTTAGAGGATTGTGTTCCCAAACATCCTTTAAGTTACTGATTGCATTTCATTGAACATTTCATTTGAGTTGATTTACTTCCATGAGAATGTTAGTCCTAATCTGAGTTGTTTAGTTTTGCATTATTGCTTGGGTCAGATCGAGTATTGCAGTGTTGAGATTTCACCTTTTGAAGTTGGAGACTGTTGAAGATATCAACTCTACCTGTTGATTCTGGCTATTTCTCCTTTGTATTAGAAATTCTTGTATTTAGACTTCCACTGTATTTAATTTGTAACTCTTATGTATAAATTTTGATTTTTATTTAGTAGCTTCATTAACTAATATTGTATAATTTATTTATTCCGCTGCGAGATATCATGTTTTTCTGTGTTTGTGATTCTGTGATTTATTCTATTTACCTCAGAAGTTAATAACATTCTGTCATTTTGAACGGTTTGAGTTGGTTTAATTACCAACTTAAAGTGGATGAAAGACAGTATGTTACAATGTAGCAAGTATAGTAGCTGTGTTAAATTTCATGCTCATCATCGCATCGTTCTCTGTGTCTGCATTCTTTTGAAGATTTAAAATTTACCTTGGAAGTCTGAAAGCACTGTACTTTACTAACACTATATTCTTCACTTTTGTAAAAAGATTATTTACATTTGCAGTATATATTTTGATATCGACACCTTATGTCCAACTATTTGTGAATAATGTTGCTTATCATATATTTTGACAATGATAGGAATCATCCCCACGTAGCTTCAAATTATTAATGGTAATCGGTGGTAGTACAATGCCATTAAACTTGACCTTTTTTGTGAATAATGTTTTTCCTAGCTTACTAACATAAATCATATCTACTCTGTTTGAGACTACCTATTCATTTTTCTAAATACTACATCAATCAGATCCTCAATTTTCTAGAACCAGATAAATGATTTATTAGTATATATGATTTTTCCTTTTAGCTGCCTACACAGTGAAAGGATAGATCTTTTTTAAATTCACATGTTTTAGTTTTATAGTTTATTTAAAAGTTTTGTGCAATTGACCAACTTTTATTGGAAATTCTCCTTTAATTCCAATAAGAAACTTACTATTTCAACTTAAGTCCCTTTTTATTTGTAATTAAACAAGTATATAAACTGAATATTTTGGAAACTATCGAAGATACCAGTGGATTTCAATGACTGATGCAAACTGTATAATAGTTTCATAATCTTATATATGGTAAACTTTTCTATGCAAGCATTGTACATGTACATTAAGGTCATCAGTTTTTTTTTAAGTTAGCATAATTACCTTTACATACATAGAAACGACCCTAACTTCCCCGGTAAGGAAAGCACGGATTGCTTTGAGAACAACACACATCGGAACACAAATAGAAGAACATTTCATTGTTCATTATAACAATTCCATCAGAATACAAGAATATTACAGAGTATGAATGAATAAAATACATTTGATAAATATCAGAGATTAAAATACATTACATTGCAGCGGAAAATAATACAATACACAACTGAAAGTAATACACGGATACAGAGCTTTACGAATATCGCGTCAGCTGTAAATCAGGATCCTATGAATATAAATCTGCAAACCCAAAACTACTAGCTGCCCGTGTCAAAATAAGGGCACCCAGAGTTTAGGTTAAAACAATAAACTCCAGGTCAGTCATGTGACTAGTGTGAGAACTAAAACAATTATTAATCTTTATTTTAAAGTAAGGTAAATCATGGGACCACGCCGTATAACACGGAACGGGTTTCCTCCCAAGAGTACCAGTGCATAAAACCACAACACAATGCTAAATAAAGAACAACGAAGCTATTATAAGACACAGGTCCCATCACACAATGCAACACAAGCCGGAGGATAGGGTTTTACCTTATAAAAGCCAAAGCATGCTTGATATGCTAAATTTCATGTTTTATTATTATATAAGTGTATAGTGTCAAAACAATTTCAATCATAAGTATCAATCATAGACGACATAAGTGCCCCATACCACTATGTCGCCATATATAGGTTTACAACTAAAACCGCAAAGTCGCGTATTGGAAGTTGGATTTCCATCTGTGAACCGAGGCAAGGGATCGTCCTCTACCGAATTCGAGACGCTCTAGCCTGCCCCTCAGGAATAGCCGCAACTGCCCCTTGGATCGTCAGGGCCGGTCCACCGATGTGGATTATAATGCCTGAACACTGCGTTTCCCCGCCCTTTGAGGCGTCAATGAGCCAAATGACTCCATCGGCTCCAATAGTCACCGATATATCTGAGGAGCCTCGCAATCCAATAACCACATAGGTGAAAATAATATAAATGTCAGGGCTAGTAGGTCACTGACACCACCCTAGCTAGAAGGAAACACATGCCCTCCCAGAGGTCCTCTCCCGTTTCTGGTTCACAACCGGGGTGTGAGGCTCGCGAATCAACGCTACAAAAAGCTATGCCACATAGGCCATGCTTTGATCATCAACCACAAGACTCTGCTTTTCAACTAAAGCCTTAATCATTTGCCACTTAGGTATGCCACACAGGCAATTCACTCCATGCGATTGATATCCATCAATATATAACCTCTGAGCTCGTACGTCTCAGAGAAAGGCGTTAAGCAAGAGAATAAATTCTCCGCCGCCAAACAGATATATATTTAATAGAAATCAAACACACAGAATGAAATCCAATGTCAGACACACAGTCCATTTACAGGTTCGTTCTGGGTCTGAACGAAACCGGAGGCACCTTGTACCTCGCATATCCATCGATCTCCAAGTACGTCTGGACGATCACCAACTGATTCCCTCCTCTTGGGTGTACAGCCCAATCAAGATCATCAGTAATTATCCAAACGATGTGAAGACCTCCGGTCTTCCACCACCGTCTTCATCCTCGACACATCGTCGAATCAGTTATTCAGAATGGGATAAACCCGGTCTTTCTGAATAACCCACGTATATAATAAACAAGTGTTACACAAAACCAACATACGCCTCATTCCAATTCAGAATATTTTTTTATTCAAATATTCTTATACTTTGGGAAAAGTTCCCATTAATTTTATCAAAGATAAATTCTTTAAATTTATTCTTTAATCTTCTTTTGAATATCAATTCCAATTAGTCGGGATTAGCGAACCACACCGAAGTAATCAATTATTTTAATTTCCCAATCCCAACCTATTCATCCCATGAAGTAAAACTGGTAATAATTCATATCTAACACCACGGCGTTATTAGTAAATTAAATTACCATTTCACATTCAAATCTAATTAAAGATTTAACTATCACCTGGGGCAAAACTGGTGATACTCCATTCTCGATCATTTCAATCTAATTAAAGATTCATTAAAACTCCACTTGGTTTTAATCTTCCCAAAAATCACTATCAATGATTATTTAACTTGGGAAATCATATCATGTCTTTAACTGGGTTAAAGAACCAATGTCATTTAAAACACGGTTCACGATAAATCCAAAATCACATTCCATTAATTGTCGGGTTAAAGAACAAGTGTTATTTAAAACACCATCCGCGATAAACCCAAAATCAATTCAAATTCAATTCCAATTAAATACCATTTAATTGGTATACTTCATTAAATCTAAATAAAAAGATTTAATCTTTTTCTCAACTGGGTTTAAGAATAGTGTTAATGAAGACACCATTCACGACAAACCCAAATCCCATTTGATATTAAATACAATGCTCTGAATACAAAATATATCGTCTTATATTCAATATCAAATTCTACGACCAACAAATATCGTATTGGAAATAACGATATAAATATATCTTTCAAATTTCCATAACAATATCTGTATATTCACGAAATCCAACATCGAAATATTCCAAAGACAATTTCGATTCTAATCCATTCCAATTCAATTATTGGAAATTCTGGTTACTTTTAAAACCCTTTCAAATCGCATTTATTTATTTCAAAAATAAATAGATTATAATTTTAGTTCAAAACTAGTTCATTTCGATAAAAATCTATTTTTTTTCTTTTCAAATATGGAATTTTTCATCCCAATTCTTCCCAAATCATTTCTTATGATTTCACACTAATTATTGATATTTTTAATAATTTTATCAAGACCCGTACAGTCGATTTCCATCAACGGCCATCGAACTGCACTTACAGCAACCTTTTCCAAATGTGATTTGGACATATTTCCAAATCCAAGAGTTAGATTTCAAATCTCTAATATTCGTTAGAAAGCTCTTTTCGATACGAACCCAACGGTTCTGGTTTTAGGAGAATCTGACGGTCGGATCTCTCGTAATTCCCATTCGAAGTCAATGGTCGAAATTCGTGAACGGCCGCAGCGCAGCGTGTTCTATTCAGGCCATCATATATATATATATATATATATATATATAATATTATATATATTTCGTCGATTTCCTTTTAAAACGTATTTTATAAATCGTTTTAAATTCGTTTTCAAAACGATTTCAACTTCCTATTCAATTTCTAATCAAAATTGAATATTCCATATCATCGATATATAAATGATAATATTTTCAAAATATTAGATTTTGAAATCAATTCCTTTTCTATATTCATTTTAAAAACGAATATAATCGATATAAATATTGTTCAAGTCAAAATGGCGCAAATCTAATCAACACGGCTTTATATCTTTCAATAACTTCGTTATTCCATTCAATAAATGAGTATTTTCTTCAACACATGAATTTTCTTTTATTCAATAAATGAATATATATTTTATTCAACACATGAATTTATTCTATTCAACACATGAATTTATTCTATTCAACACATGAATTTTCTTATTTTCTAAATTGGAATGAGACCCACTCAATTATCATACAATATTATTTATATGGATTCTATACAACACATGTATATAATAGCAATGATAAATAATCAACCATCATCCAAAGTGCACACACAACAGCATAAGCATTAAATATAAATAATTAACGCTTACACAGTCTGTCAACCAATCGGTCGACATATTACTAAACAATTGGGACTAGTGTACGTCCATATCATCCCAACACCCGCGTGGGGTTTCAAATCAAAAAACACATATTTTTATTTGTGTAGTTGGGCGATGTGTAAAATTTATCGTCCCAATCAATATCAGTCAAATCAATGTATATAAACAAATCGTCCGATTTGTTTATTACTATTTATTTTATATACACGTTAAAAATTATATTTTTAACTATAAAATATTTTCCACTATAAAATATTTTATTCCATTCCACATCACAAAATCAACTTTCACAACACACCAATTAAACAAACAAGTAATCTATGGTCTCTGGACAACGGGTGTCGGGTGCTGCTAAGCACCGTCTGCATCCTAGTATATATTTCAACTAGAAAATAAATTAAAAGTGAGGAATTCTCACCAAAAGCTAAACCAAAAGCCACGACTCTTCGTATGTAGGAAATCTTGTTGTGCTCGTCTTTTGTCACTTTCGTCGCCCGTATTCACTACATATATAAAAATCACATTTTTATACTCTCTAGTATATAAAAATCATATTTTTATTATCTCTACTATATAAAAATCATATTTTTATTTATACTATATAAAAATCATATTTTCATTTCTACTATATAAAAATCATATTTTTATTTCTACTATATAAAAATCATATTTTTATATTTCTAAAAATATTTTCTTTTGACGATAAAATTCATTTCTTCATAGCGATACATGAAAATCATATCTTTTACTAATTAAAATCAATATTTCCTTATGTAAAAATTCAAACTTTCCTTAAACCAAAAATCATATTTTTCTATCAACAAAATCATAGCTTTTCTAGTGTAAAAATCTAAAAAAATTCCGGCTATCATATATATATATATAATCATTTCTAAACAATGTTATTATATTTATAATCATTTACTGCTATATACAAATTAATTTATAAAATAATTATGCCAAAGAAAACTAACATTCATGGCAAAGACGGAGATCAGAAAGACAAAGGGAGGACTGACCGAACTTTGAACGGCGACTACGGTCCCTGGTGTTTCAACTAGCGGAGCAGCTGCTGTTCATTGCGTTGACCTCACGCTGGGGCTGTAGTGCGGTGGAGGAGCGCCTGCACGGTGCGGTGGTGGCAGTAGCAAAGTGGTGTGGATTTCAGTGCAGTGGAGGCGTTCATTCTGCACGATGGAGGAGAGAGGTAGAAGAAGGAGAGCGGTGGAGAGCGGTGGAAGGAAGAGAGAGGCGGTGGAGGGTTGGTCGACGGTGCGACCGAAGTGGGGGAGAAGGCAATGGCGTCGTCGCCATTTTTCATCGATTTGGCGAAATTGATTTGGGTATCGGGTCTGATAAAGGAAATGAAAAAGGGGGGGTTATAATTGAATATTTATATTTTATTTTCTTTTAATTCACCAAAAAGTTGACTTTTATTTCGAAGTCCAAACAAGACCCACCGACTATCGTCCATAACTAATTACCCTCATTCCAAACACAATGGGATATGTTTCGTAACCCAGTTCGGCTGTTACGACCAGTTTTCATCAAAATTAAAATATAAATTAATATAACATTCAAAATTGAATTCCACGCACATTTAAATTTACCGGGGCCACATACTAACTCTAAAAATTCCCGAAAAATATTTTCTAGCTTCGTATTGACGATACGATTCTAAAAAAACTAATTTCGTCAAATTCTAAGAACATTTGAAAAATGGCCATTTTCTGGTCGATCGAAATAAATTGAAACTGTTAAAACACGATTAACTTCGCCACGCTCACATATTAATTCAGAAAATTATGAATTTTGAAACCTAGCAATAATTTGACATCCCGGATCCAACAAAAGTGGTTTCGTTGAAAACCGAGGTCGTTTGCAAAATTTCCTTTTTTAAGGGCCAGAATTCCATGGCGACTATTCTGAATTTTCAACTGGACGTAACTTTTTATTCCCGTTATGAAATTTTGATTTTTCAGATTCGTTGGAAAGATATTTCCAAATAGATTCAAATATTTTATGTTTCGCTAATATCCGGTTTATTTTGAATCCTGTACACTCATTTGAAATTTGAAATCGAATTTTCGAACTACCACGGCATTTTCAATTCCTTTTATAATTAAAATAAAATATTTATATTCTAATGACGATTCAAATAAATATATTCATTCTAATTCTATTCGAAATAAATTTATCATCGTTATTATTTAAAATAATTCATTTTAGATACTCAATATTCGCTAAAATTGCCAAAATAAAAATTTTAAATTGGCTCGGGTTTCCGGGTTATTACAATCTTCCCCACTTAAATCTTTTCATCCCCGAAAAGGAACAGAGCTGAAAGTTGTTTAACTAATCAACTCAACTTTCATTATTTTCATTATGGCTTAAGTTCTTCAACTTTTCAGTTTCTAAGAACTTTTCAAATTTTTAAAAATTTGGCTGACATCCTAAATTTCCAAAAAATTTCGCCATAACCTCTCCCCTGCACCGAGAGCTTCGGGATATTTCAAATAGCCACCCATGGCCCTCACCAATCCAAAAGAAAAAGAAAAAGCCAAGCGACAAGCCAATCGGCTCATAAAATCATCAAATCCCCAAGAAATACAATAAACATGTACCTATTTGTCGAGCAAAAAATTTTATTCCTCTTCTCTAGCCTCTTGCTATGACCTGTTCAATGTAGGTACATGTATATGCATACAAATGCAACTAATTTTCAAAACAATTCATTATTTGGTTCAATTTGGCTAAAGGTTCAACATTCAGTTAATCAAAACAGTAATCAAACAACACAACCAGCAATCAATTAGTTGATTATCTTTTTAATCACATAACTTTGATATATATACAGAAAATCATATTCTTGATGCCAAGTCACAACAATATATTCTAACTATATTTTGGTTATCACACCAGTCAATTGGAAATATATAGATATCCCACTTTCGGCACTCGAATATAAATTCTGATGATGATATATCAATCATCAGAATCACCCCCGGGCGACTAGAGTGTAATTCTATATCTATCCAGTATATTTGAGACTTCCAATACACGTGGATCAGACGTATATGAAAATCTCTATATACTAGATTGTCCAAATCAATTTAAAATAAATATTCAAATACGTATAATTGATTTAAATTTTCAAAACAAAAATTGTTTTCAATTTTGTTTTCAAAATATCACTCTTCACACTCGTTCTAGGATACTACTGATCCTATCTCTAACGAGTCATTCTCGTTGGATATTACTAATCCAATTTCTGATGAATTCTTTCGTTCGATTCTAATATGTCTTGTTCTCGAGCTTTGTAAACCAAAGCTCTGATAGCACAATGAAACGACCCGAACTTCCCCAGTAAGGAAAGCACGGATTGCTTTGAGACCAACACACATCGGAACACAAACATAAGAACATTTCATTGTTAATTATAATAATTCCATCAGAATACAAGAATATTGCAGAGTATGAATGAATAAAATACATTTGATAAATATCAGAGATTACAATACATTACATAGCAGTGGAAAATAATACAATACACAACTGAAAGTAATACACGGATACAGAGCTTTCCGAATATCACCTCAGCTGTAAATCAGGATCCTATGAATATAATTCTGCAAACCCAAAACTACTAGCTGCCCATGTCAAAATAAGGGCATCCAGAGTTTAGGTTAAAACAATAAACTCCAGGTCAGTCATGTGACTGGTGTGAGAACTAAAACAATTATTAATCTTTATTTTAAAGTTAGGTAAATCAAGGGACTACGCCGTATAACACGGAACGAGTTTCCTCCCAAGAGTACCAGTGCATAAAACAACAGCGCAATGCTAAATAAAGAACAATGAAGCTATTATAAGACCCAGGCGTCACACAATGCAACACAAGCCGGAGGATAGGGTTTTACCTTATAATAGCCAAAGCATGTTTGATATGCGAAATTTCAAGTTTTATTATTACTATAAGTGTATAGTGTCAAAACAATTTCAATCATAAGTATCAATCATAGACGGCATAAGTGCCACATACCACTATGTCGCCATATATAGGTTTACAACTAAACCCGCAAAGTCACGTATTGGAAGTTAGATTTCCATCTATGAACCGAGGCCAGGGATCGTCCTCTACCGAATTCGAGACGCTCTAGCCCGCCCCTTAAGAACAGCCGCAACTGGCCCTTGGAACGTCAGGGCCGGTCCATCGATGTGGATTATAATGCCTGAACACTACGTTTCCCCGCCCTTTGGGGGCGTCAATGAGCCAAATGACTCCATCGGCTCCACATAGTCACCAATATATCTGAGGCGCCTCACAATCCAACAACCACACAGGTGAAAATAATATAAATGTCAGGACTGGTAGGTCACTGACACCACCCTAGCTAGAAGGAAACACATGCCCTCCTTGAGGTCCTCTCCCGTTTCTGGTTCACAACCGGGGTGTGAGGCTCGCGAGTCAATGCTACACAAAGCTATGCCACACAGGCCGTGCTTTGATCATCAACCACAAGACTCTGCTTTTCAACTAAAGCCTTGATCATTTGCCACTTAGGCATGCCACACAGGCAATTCACTCCATGCGATTGATATCCATCAGTATATAATCTCTGAGCTCGTACGTCTCAGAGAAAGGCGTTAAGCAAGAGAATAAATTCTCCGCCGCCAAACAGATATATATTTAATAGAAATCAAACACACAGAATGAAATCCAATGTCAGACACACAGTCCATTTACAAGTTCGTTCTGGGTCTGAACGAAACCGGAGGCACCTTGTACCTCGCATATCCATCGATCTCCAAGTACGTCTGGATGATCACCAACTGATTCCCTCCTCTTGGGTGTACAGCCCAATCAAGATCATCAGTAATTATCCAAACGATGTGAAGACCTCCGGTCTTCCACCACCGTCTTCATCCTCGACACATCGTCGAATCAGTTATTCAGAATGGGATAAACTCGGTCTTTCTGAATAACCCGCGTATATAATAAACAAGTGTTACACAAACCCAACATACGCCTCATTCCAATTCAGAATATTCTTTTATTCAAATATTCTTATACTTTGGGAAAGGTTCCCATTAATTTTATCAAAGATAAATTCTTTATATTTATCCTTTAATCTTCTTTTGAATATCAATTCCAATTAGTTGGGATTAGCGAACCACACTGAAGTAATCAATTATTTTAATTTCCCAATCCCAACCTATTCATTCCATGAAGTAATACTGGTAATACTTCATATTTAACACCACGGTGTTATTAGTAAATTAAATTACCATTTCACGTTCAAATCTAATTAAAGATTTAACTATCGCCTGGAGCAAAACTGGTGATACTCCATTCTCGATCATTTCAATCTAATTAAAGATTCATTAAAACTCCACTTGGTTTTAATCTTCCCAAAAATCACTATCAATGATTATTTAACTTGGGAAATCATAGCCTGTCTTTAACTGGGTTAAAGAGCCAATGTCATTTAAAACACGGTTCACGATAAACCCAAAATCACATTCCATTAATTATCGGGTTAAAGAACAAGTGTTATTTAAAACACCGATTCTCGATAAACCCAAAATCAATTCAAATTCAATTCCAATTAAATACCATTTAATTGGTATACTTCATTAAATCTATATAAAATGATTTAATCTTTTTCTCAACTGGGTTTAAGAACAGTGTTAATGAAGACACCATTCACGACAAACCCAAATCCCATTTGATATTAAATACAACGCTCTGAATAGAAAATATGTCGGCTTATATTCAATATCAAATTCTACGACCAACAAATATCTCATTGGAAATAACAATATAAATATATCTTTCAAATTTCCATAACAATATCTGTATAATCACGAAATCCAACATCGAAATATTCCAAAGACAATTTCGATTCAAATCCATTCCAATTCAATTATTGGAAATTCTAGTTACTTTTAAAACTCTTTCAAATCCAACTTATTGATTTCAAAAATAAATAGATTATAATTCTAGTTCAAAACTAGTTCATTTCGATAAAAAACTATTTTTATCTTTTCAAATATGGAATTTTTCATCCCAAATCCTCCCGAATCATTTCTTATGATTTTACATTAATTATTGATATTTTTAATAATTTTATCAAGGCCCGTACATTCGATTTCCATCAACGGCCATCGAACTACACTTACAGTGACCTTTACCAAATTTGATTGGACATATTTCCAAATCCAATTGTTAGATTTCAAATCTCTAATATTGGTTAGAAAGCTCTTTTCGATACGAACCCAATGGTTCCAGTTTTAGGAAAATCCGACGGTCAGATCTCCCGTAATTCCCATTCGAAGTCAATGGTAGAAATTCGCGAACGGCCGCGGCGCAGCCCGTTCTATTCAGGCCATTATATATATATATATATATATATATATATATTTATATATATATATATATATAATATTATATATATTTCATCGATTTCCTTTTAAAATGTATTTTATAAATCGTTTTAAATTCGTTTTCAAAACGATTTCAACTTCCTATTCAATTTCTAATCAAAATTGAATATTCCATATCATTGATATATAAATGATAATATTTTCATAACATTAGATTTTGAAATCAATTCCTTTTCTATATTCATTTTAAAAACGAATATAATCGATATAAATATCGTTCACGTCAAAATGGCGCAAATCTAATCAACACGGCTTTATATCTTTCAATAACTTCGTTATTTTCTTCAACACATGAATTTTCTTTTATTCATCAAATGAATATATATTTTATTCAATAAATGAATTTATTCTATTCAACACATGAATTTATTCTATTCAACACATGAATTTTCTTATTTTCTAAATTGGAATGAGACCCACTCAATTACCATATAATATTATTTATATGAATTCTATACAACACATGTATATAATAGCAATGATAAATAATCAACCATCATCCAAAGTGCACCACACAACTGCAAAAGCATTAAATATAAATAATTAATGCTTACATAGATTGTCAACCAATCGATCGGCATACTACTAAACAATTGGGACTAGTGTACGTCAATATCATCCCAACACCCGTGTGGGGTTTCAAATCAACAAACACAGATTTTTATTTGTGCAGTTGGGCGATGTGTAAAATTTATCGTCCTAATCAATATCAGTCAAATCAGTGTATATAAACAAATCATCCGATTTGTTTATTACTATTTATTTTATATACATGTTAAAAATTATATTTTTAACTATAAAATATTTTCCACTATAAAATATTTTATTCCATTCCACATCACAAAATCAACTTTCACAACACACCAATTAAACAAACAAATCGTCAATGGTCTATGTACGACGGGTGTCGGGTGCTGCTAAGCACCGTGTGCATCCTAGTATATATTTCAACTAGAAAATAAATTAAAAGTGAGGAGTTCTCACCAAGAGCTAAACCAAAAGCCACGACTCTTCGTATGTAGGAAATCTTGTTGTGCTCGTCTTTTGTCACTTTCGTCGTCCGTATTCACTACATATATAAAAATCACATTTTTATATTCTCTAATATATAAAAATCATATTTTTATTATCTCTACTATATAAAAATCATATTTTTATTTCTACTATATAAAAATCATATTTTTATTTCTACTATATAAAAATCATATTTTTATATTTCTAAAAATAATTTCTTTTGACGATAAAAATAATTTCTTCATAGCGATAAAAATCATATTTTTACATACATGAAAATCATATCTTTTACTAATTAAAAATCAATCTTTCCTTATGTAAAAATTCAAACTTTCCTTAAACCAAAAATCATATTATTTTTTATCAACAAAATCATAGCTTTTCTAGCGTAAAAATATAATTTTTTTTCCAGCTATCATATATATATAAAATCATTTCTAAACAATGTTATTATATTTATAATCATTTACTGCTATATACAAATTAATTTATAAATTAATTTTGCCAAACAAAACTCACATTCATGGCGAAGACGGAGATCAGAAAGACAAAGGGAGGACTGACCGAACTTTGAACAGCGACTGCGGTTCCTGGTGTTTCAGCGAGCGGAGCAGCTGCTGCTCGTTGCGTTGACCTCACGCTAGGGCTGTAGTGCAGCGGAGGAGCGCCTGCGCGGTGCGGTGGTGGCAGTAGCACAGTGGTGTGGATTTCGGTGCAGTGGAGGCGTTCGTTCTGTGCGATGGAGGAGAGAGGTAGAAGAAGGAGAGCGGTGGAAGGAGGAGAGAGGCGGTGGAGGGTTGGTCGATAGTGCGACCGAAGTGGGGGAGAAGGCGATGGCGTCGTCGCCATTTTTCTTTGATTTGGCGAAATCGATTTGGGTATCGGGTCTGATAAAGGAAATGAAAAAGGGGGGGTATAAGTGAATATTTATATTTTATTTTCTTTTAATTCACCAAAAAGTTGACTTTTATTTCAAAGTCCAAACGAGAGCCACCGACTGTCGTCCATAACTAACTACCCCCATTTCGAACACAATCGGATATGTTTTGTAACCCAATTCGGCTGTTACAATCAGTTTTCATTAAAATTAAAATATAAATTAATATAACGTTCAAAATTGAATTCCATGCACATTTTAATTTACCGGGGCCACATACTAACTCTAAAAATTCTCGAAAAATATTTTCTAGCTTCGTATTGAAGATACGGTTCTAACAAAACTAATTTCTTCGAATTCTGAGGTCATTTGAAAAATGGTCATTTTCAGGTCGATCGAAATTGAATGAAATTGTTAAAACATGTTTAACTTCGCCACGCTCACATATTGATTCAGAAAATTATGAATTTTGAAACCTAGCAATAATTTGACAACCCGGATCCAACAAAAGTGGTTTCGTTGAAAACCGAGGTCGTTTGCAAAATTTCCGTTTTTAAGGGCCAGAATTCCATAGCGACTATTCTGAATTTTCAACTGGACGTAACTTTTTATCCCCGCTATGAAATTTTGATTTTTAGGATTTGTTGGAAAGATATTCTCAACTAGATTCAAATATTTTTGGTTTCGCTAAAATCCGGTTTATTTTGAATCCTGTACACTCATTTGAAATTTGAAATCGAATTTTCGAATTACCGCGCCATTTTCAATTCCTTTTATAATTAAAATAAAATATTTATATTCTAGCAATGATTCAAATAAATATATTCATTCTAATTCTATTCAAAATAAATTTCTTGTCGTTACTATTTAAAATAATTCATTTTAAATACTCAATATTCGCTAAAATTGCCAAAATAAAAATTTTAAATTAGCTCGGATTTCCGGGTTATTACATACATACGTCCACGTGTAATAAGAAAAATAATCTAAATGAATGAAATGGAAATATATTGATTTTTTTTAATTAAGATTGTTGTACTTATGTTTTTATTTACAAATGACATTCTCATCAAATTATCAGCTGTCGTTTGTGTTTGTTTGATCGCTCTTATATCTATTTGATGGCACATGTTTAATAACCTTCTTTCTATATACAAATGGCCTCCTTAACCAAATAAATAAAAAATATCAATGGTTTCAGAGAATTTTCTCAATTTTGCTTAATTGAGATCTACTGTAGATACGGTTGTCGTAACATCATTCTCCTATTGTAAACAAATATCATAAGTCCAACATGTATTATTGTAATATTTATAACACATTGCCCTCATTATATTTAATTAAATAATTCTATCCTTTTTTTCACACATATGTTTAATATTTTCCAGTAATGCAGATTTTGGTGTTTCCTATAAGGCCATGCATTAGGCGGCTGTTTGGCTAAGTTGTAAGGTCTCCTATTTCTCACTATAATTTTGTGAGTTAAGTATATATTAATTGATGATCAAACTTTCCTTCTAACTTTTTCTAAGGTGCTAACAATTTGCACTCTTTGTTTTTAGAATCTGATGGGAGGGTATACGATTGTTCCATACTTTGCATACACTGTGTTAAGATCTACCCTTTGCGCTACAGACTTTTCTATAGTAGAAGCTGATGTAATATGTCTACTTGAATCTCCCTAAAAGCAGGGACCTGTGTTAACCACTGTTTAGTCACTAAACATTTTTGCTACCATATGCTATGTTATGGGTCCAACATAAGGCTCGACTCTCAAAATCCCTTTACATAGATATCACATAATACACCCTCAACTTACTCCTACTAATATTTTTCTGTATGAAGTTTAATTTTTATCATTATTTCATTCAAAACTCAAATAGGATTGATTTATTCAATTTTAATTGAATAGACATGTTACAAATGCGTTGGCATGGACTTGAATAATAATAGAAAAAACCTAGGTAATATTAGTAAATGAAAATATTGTTCTGTTAGCAGTTTGGATTACATCCATTGATATTTTGAGTTGTACAAGTTATTGTGAAATTGTTTATACGTGTGGATATGAAGATATGATGACCCTCCTTTTGAGTATGCACAAAATGAACCTGATGATAGCTTGCAGTTGATCATCCAAATGCTCAAACAAAATGTACAATTATACTAAACCCATGATAATGAATAGCTTTGTTAGTTTATCGGTTGGATGCTTCTACCTAGCTGATTGTATGACCTCATTTAATGACATCATAACTCGTGCTGATGATCTCATTTCAAATTTTTCGTCATTAAACTCAGGTGCGAACACTTGCCTTTTCGGTCTACATTTTATTACAAAGATTACTTCAATTCGAATGTAAATCCTTGCCACTTTATAGATTGAAAGTTAACAATCTAAAATTTTTGATATCATATATTGATGACCCTTTGATGTTTCTTTGATGAACATGTGATCATCGAATGGAGTTTGCATACCAATGTGAACATCTATATAGATATAACATTACAGAGTATATGGAAGTTTTACCAAAATGAGATATAGTTGTAGAAATAATGTA
This sequence comes from Allium sativum, assembly GCA_030737875.1. Taxonomy (NCBI): domain Eukaryota; kingdom Viridiplantae; phylum Streptophyta; class Magnoliopsida; order Asparagales; family Amaryllidaceae; genus Allium; species Allium sativum. The sequence goes on along the minus strand of CM060920.1, from coordinate 342,121,352 downwards.
TATAATCTTATTGTAGTTATGAATAAATTATAGTGTCTCAGTATTGTATTTGGAAAGCACATAAATTTATAAATTTTAAACTGTACACTTTCTATATGTTTTCAAAAAAAATCATTACATTTTTTATTTTATATTGTTTAACCTTTTTCAGTGTATTTTAAGCATGGGGCAAATTTGGTAACTGTACATTTACCTCACGATTTTTACTATTGCAATGATCATCAATGCCAAATTTGACTACCAGCGAATAATTTGCTATTGATGCCAATATTTCTAATAGTATTGTTTTATATGGCATTTTACCCGCAGAATTGACAGTGTACACAATTCATAGAGATAAGCAAGAGAAGGCTTAAAATAAAGTAATTGCTGATTTTTGGGTGGTTTTTCATCCACGATGTTAGCACGGAAATCTAGGGATAAAGGGAGTTAAAGTAGATAAGAGGCGTGTGTTTGTAAAAAATTATGTTTTCCTGTTTGTAACAATTTTGTTGTTATATTGTACCTAAAACGCGGGCTGTTGTCTGCCTTATTCATAAAATATAAATTTACAAAATTAAGTTTCCTAGGAGTTTGCTACTGTAATGACCCGGGTTTTCTCGATGTTTGGTTAGTCGTCATCGTGTTTATGTCGATAACCAAAGTCGTCAAAAACCCGGGTCATTACAACCCTTGTCATTCTTTCCGCCCTTCTTCTGTTGTTGTTGCTGTCCTTTCTTGGGCCATACTTTCTTGTTTTGCGTTGTTTCCTCATCATTAACTTCCTTCTTTTCTCCTTTTTCTTCCTCATGCATCAAGTCCATATCAACAAGCCTTTCAAAAGTTGCCCCTATTGGAATATGGAACATAGCTAAACCATGAAGGGGTTCATTCTGCCCGTTAGCAAACCGCAATGCTTTCTTATGCGGAGCATCTAACAGTTCTAATCCAAACCTTGCTAGCTGGTTTAATTTGTTTACATATTATTTAACAGTCATGTTTCCTTGTTTGAGCTTGAAAAAGTAACTTCATTTCAAATCTCTGTCCAAAATCGTCCCATGTCTCCACCGGACGTCCCGCTCGGGTTACTTCCCACCAGAGTGAAGCTTCATCTTTCAGTAGCCAAATGGCTAGCTGAACCTTCCTACGATTGTCCACATTGAAAATTCCAAATAAGTCCTTTGTCTCCTTGAGCCAATTCCTTGCCACTACAAGCGTCTCAGTTCCATGGAATGGCCTTCTTCCATAGCCCGGAAATCTTTGCATACTTTAGAGAAGTTGTCTGCACGCGGAGGAGGAGGAGGAACGACGGGTGTAGTTGGTGGAGGAACGTCAGCTTGACCACCGACAGCCGCCGTGGCCTCTAGATACCTACAGAACCTATCTGGTATCGTAACGCCCTCTGGAATATAGGTTCCCCAGACATGTTGAAAAAGAAAAGGAAAGGGATTCAAACAAAGGATCGAAAGATAGTACATATGGCTTTGGGGAATATGTTTTTCAAAACAGACTTTTCTTTTGAAAATGCTTTCTTTTAAAACCTTTTTGAAAATAATTTTCAAAAACTTTTATCTGATCTGGTAACCTCCAGCTCTGATACCAAGTGTGACACTCCACGTCCGTTAATGCCACTCATCAAGAGAATGCATAAATTTTGTGAAGTGTTATAGGTGAACAGAAATAGAAATATTACAAAACAGATATAAAATAGCAGTGGAATAAAAACAAACTTTATTAATCATAAAGAATCGTGGTTCAAAACATCATATGTCTGAATTACATAAAAACCAGTACATCATAAAAACTTCTGTCTTGCACTTATAACATTAGAGTACAAAATAAAAGAAGCAAAATTCCCTAAAAGAAACATATCCATAGTAGCAAAGATCGGAGCTTGAACATCATCTAAGCAGCTCCAGCAAATGATAGCAGAATCCTGGTCAAGCTTGAGTATTCCCACCCTGAGAACCTAAGGGGGCATGGAAGGAAAAAGAGGAAAAAAAAAGGGTCAGACATAATGTCTGGCGAGTCTAGTTACTTTTAGCAAGTAAATAAGTAAAAGTATCATCACAAGCATATAAAGTGGATAAGAAAGATAATGCCATAAAAGGTAGGTATGACAAGGTAAACATGATAGAGTGTACATGCTTCTCTAAAGATTACTGTGCATTGATACTAGTATAACCATAATAAGATGATCCCAGCAACTATAAGATGGTAGACTTAGGTGTACTTCTATGGACACGTTTTAACCCCATACAATCCACAGGCAGCCCAATACTAACAAGCACCTAAACTAAACCAGAGTCTGGATGTACCGTAACCACTACTCTAATCGATCGGCTCCCTACTCCGTAGATACCCTGTGCCGGCCCCACAGTAGGAGATATCACTTCCTAAAGTAGCAACCCTTCGTGATGTGCACAACCGTATCTACTGGTTTCACGGTCGTCTTATCCCCTTCTGCCCAGACATGCACGCACATGTCTCGGTCAGTTTGTGCCGCCCACACCATCCTCAACGTTTGGATCTCTTACAATCATCCTTGTAAGCGTGTCCCAACTCTGACCTAGGGCGGAGTACTCGTATGATATTGTTCTATGGGTTACTGACTGAAATGGGTCCCACGCACAAGATGATACAAGCTCTCCCCCTTATCTTGTATCCCCACTAGGATTTCCACATGTTATGTATACCTATTGGTGTCTTTAATTACATAACCCTGTCATTTCTACAAGTTATGTTTACCTAACGGTGTCTTTAATTACATAACCCCAATCGGTTAAGTTTGTGGGTTTATATATAAATATTACCCATCCTACCCAGATTTACTTAACCTACCCACCGTTTCAACCAAGTTTACTTAACCCCTATTCTAGTTCATGTTCATACAATCCCTATGGATTTAACTAGGTTAAGTATTCCGATTCATTACCATGTCCATTTATGGTTATAACGTGCTGGACCCCTCACATTACGCATACCACTTGTGAATGTTGGATATGTCGGTCGGTTTCGGGCAAACTACTTCCACAAGTCGGGCTTAACCTTGTGTCTCAGCACGTCTCGTATTTGTGCACCTAGACCCCTCACATTAGATTCACCACTTGTGGTCGCTGGATATGTCGGGCGGTTCCGGGCAGACCTCCACCACAAGTGTAATCTATCTCGTGTCTAGGCGCAGTTATAGTTTCTAATTACTGTAATCCTAGGCATTCCATTATTAACCAATTGTACCTATGTGGTTATAGGTTTTCAGGCCCCTTTTTCCCCAATTATGTTCATCATGAATTATATGCCCTAAATTCATATTCATAAACATTATTCAAGTTATGCCAAATTTCCCCTTTACAAGTTATGCCCAATTTCAATGTTTTTCCCCTCGTTCCCCATTTGACGTGTTCGCATATTTCAGCGGCATGCCTAGGCTCGAAAGTAGCCTGGCTATATAAAATAAAAGGCATAAGGGTGAAGGGAAGATGACAGAAATGATTATACTAACAAAATTGACATAAACATATAGTGGCATATTGATAAGATGTGCATATAAGAATAGATCTGGTGAACATGAAATGATAGAACTGATTCTAACATAAAAGGGATGTCGTAATAGGGATCTAAACAATAATTTAGATGTCCAACTAGTAATAGATCCAATCAAACCACAAACATGATAGGTACAAGGTGATATAAATAGGAATTAGATCTAAAATCAAAGGTAGATCTGACATAATAAAGGTTAAGGTTCAAGTCATAGTTATGTCAGAATATCATAGATTCACAAGTTATTACAAATCTGACATGATTCAAGCAGTTACAGGCATAGATCCAAATTACAGTCATATCATGTTTTACATTTTAATTATTTAGATCTAAAAGTAACTTAAACTCATAGCGTTTGGATCTAGAAAGATAGAAGAAGAATAGCAGAGGTTGAATTACAGATCTACACTTGATTAATTTGATTGCAGAAGAAGGAAAATGTTTGATTTAGTTTGGGCACCGACAGCATCTACGCCTCCATTATTTTTTAGTGTAGAAAACAAGAGAATTGGAGCCATATTTATAGTTACCAGCCCCAATCCCCAACCGCCACGTCTGCCCTAGGGAGTTAACCCCCCTTATGGGGTCGACCCATGGGTCGACACCCCTCTCAAGGGATCGACACCCTTCGGGCGGAAATTTTGCCGCTCTCTGAAATTTTGATTTTGAACGTTTTTCTGAATTTCTGAAGTAAATATATATATATATATATAATTCTCTTGTGCGTATACAAACTTCAAACCTTCATAACTTCTTCATACGATGTCTGTTTTACGCAAACCAAATGTCTATCTTAACTAGAATTTCAAGACAGAAGTAATGGCACAGTCTGTTTCCGTTAATTCTGAATATTAAATTAATTATTATTTAATTTGTCCTTTTTAGTGTTGTTAAAATTATGGAGTGTTACAATCATGTTTGTTAAGGTAAAACATTAATCAGTGATTATGTACTCAAATTTTATGTAATCCGTGTGCGTAGCATGGGTTTGATTCCCATTTTGTGTAGTTAAGTTATTAATTAAAATCAGAACCGACTGACCAAACTGACACATCAGGTCAAGTAGTTAAGTTATTAATTAAATATATTTATACTTGAAAAGTAAAATATTTTTATACAAAAGCGGACATGGAAATTTTCTCCTTTTGTTTTTATTTTGTTGTCGTTTTATCAAACTCACCAAAAATTTGTTATTAGTAGAATTTATATGTTAAATTAAATCAGTGTAATTTATATCGCTAAAGGTATGACACACTCAACAACGTACTTCATCTGCCAGACGGTACATTAACTCATTACAAATTTACTTTCCCTAATCTGCCAGGTTTGGAAATAAAAAAATGCATATAGAAAAAATTGGAGCAAAAGATAATCGCTGGACACCAACGTTCTTATCCGAAGCGAGCAACTGCTCAACGATATCAACAAGGTAAGTAACTTTACTACATGATCAGAGATGTCAAGTGACCATAAAAGTTGTCGATTCCATCTGAAGTGTGTACATTACTAAGTGACCACCAATTTTTTTCACTTAAAAATGTATTTAATCTTATAATTATTTTAGAACAATGATCCTGGAGTCACTTACAACATAGGAATTACCAGAACTAACTCCCAAGATCATTACTCCATTAATATAAAAACATTATCATTTTCAGAATTTAAGCATCTATACACAATTTTGAAGAGCGATCATTCTCTAATAACCTAGGTCATGCTAATCTACATTTGATTTCTATTTATGGCTAGACTTGCAATCATGATTTTGATTTTTCCGCTCTTTGTATTTTCTCTTGCAGTTTTTATTTTTCATCCCTCCTAGTTCTATTTCGATAAATCAAATATGATTTGTTCCTTTTGTAGAAATAATAAAGCAAATCTCATATATCAAATTCTCACCTATTTTTAAAACTGATATTTTATTCTGCTTAAAAAAATCAATTTTTGTAGCCTATAAGGTTTTAGCATCTAAATTTTCCAACTTACATATTATATTATGTGTATAATTTACTAGATATAATATTGTGTGTTTATTATTTTTTGTTCTCTAAATTAGGTATTGGTTTTAAAGAACAACTGAGTTATTAAGTTAGACCACAAACTGTAATATAAGTTGTCCTTAGCTTAGAAATAGACTCTGTGATGCTAAATTGATGGTTAAAAAAAGTTGCATGCACATATATATGTTCCTTCCACTTATAATGTTAATGGATAGATATGCACTTCTATGATGTAGAATGCAATACTTGAAGAAATAATATAGGGATCTTAATCCTTAGAGATATTATTTTGTTCTCCATATGTTTTGAATTCAGTTTTTTCATTCATTTTTCTTGGAAAAGGTACTTAAATTGATAGGTAAGATTTTTCATCCGTCTCTCAAATTCAGATATTATTTATATGTCATTCATCTAATCTTTTATCTGGATATTTCCAAGCGACAAATTCAAGCAGTCATGAAATAAGGTTTTGTCCAGAGTAGGACTATAATGTGCATGAAAATGGTAAGTTTATTGCCTTATTATTAAAACTAATCTTTAGTTATGGTACATTATTAATGTTAAATTTCATATTATTGGGTACTGCAGTTCATTTGACCAATGTAATATCAAACAAAATTTTAATTTTCATATAAGAAAACAAAGCATAAATTATATTATTATCAGTAGTAATGTATCAAAAAGTACATAAAATACAATTGCAGCCATTTACATGAGAAAGAATTTTTTTGAGATTGCATGTCATACTCCACTTTGCAACATAAAGCCATAATTTTGATATCAGATTTTAAATTAATCTGACACGCTAAGATAAAGCAAATCAAGAACAAATATTTAATTTGATTCTTTCTGACGGCCATTGGCCTGTGATAGATGTTCTTCAGTACAAAACTGTCCAAGAGTCATATGGTCATTCTATTATATGGAGTTTGGCATATAAGATGCAATTTTTGATTTGATAACAGTGGATACATATCTTTTTTCTAAGCTGAATTCTTTTTAAACACATGATATGGTTAGCTACAGACTTTCACTGGCTTAATTCGGTAGTCGGCTTTCATTTTCAATTCGTTTTATACTGATTTTTAGTGGTGGATGTGGTTTTAGATTTGTTTTTCTTTTCATGTCTGTATACTTATAAATGAAAAAGGAAAAAAATGGACCCTCCACTATTAGCAAGATCGTTAAGCCATGGTCAATGGACAGCTAGACATAACCAAATTTAACAAAGCATTTTCAACTAAAATTTCAAACCAGGTGACAAATACATTAACAAATTATAAATGTGGATTCCGCTGTCAACGTCATACTGCTAAGTGTTATTTATGAAAATTCATATAATAAAACAGCCAGTTCATTTTCCTAAAATTATTGACCTATTTATATGATATTCGTCCAATTTGTTTCATCTACCTTGATTGAGATGAGCTTTGGTTCTTTTCAGCTGTTTGGGTAGTTTTCTCTCCTTGAAATAAACTATTTTCTTACTCATATGTTATAATGTGGACTCCCAAGAATTTCCTCTCTCAGATGTAATTTCAGACATCTAAACTACAATAAGGGGAGTCAACAGCAATAAGTTTGCTGGGAGAAAAGCCTAAAAAGTAACAAAGCTGTAATTATATTTATAATGTAATTCGATAATGGTTGCCATCTACATAAGGACAGAATGTATGAAGTCAACAAATAGGTATTACAAAAAAGGTTCAACAAAAGGTTGCTATAGAGTTTTCAAAAACAAGGCGTAGTGAATCCTTTTCAATTCCATGATCGTGACATAGTACTACTATGTTTGAATATATCATTTTATGTCGACAAGCGCACAGATTCTTTCTCTCTAATGTTATCCGTTATGTGCTACTGTTTACATGGGCATAGCTGAAGCTATTGTACTATCTGAAATTTCACAACCTTTAATTTGTTGTTGCTTACAACATATTAAACTATGCATGGACGTAAGTTAAGCAAACAAGAGTACATGTGTACTAATGCACGTTTGCTTCTACTACTATTTTTATTTACTGTTTTTTACTCCTAATGACAAATCACTCATCTATGATTATAGGCTAGCTCCGACTTTGTCTATATATGAATATTAGTCAAATCCAATCCATTTTATCTATTTTGGGTATTTTATTTCCATTTTTAGCCTTCTGCTACGTATTAGTTGTTAGGAATATATTAAGAAGCATGATTGCTTCATGTTGCCTGAATGATTTTATTTATTGTGCACATTTTTAAAACATAGAATAGCTAACCATCATAATATTTTAGTTGATATGGATAAAAACAAGATGAAAAAATTACTCACATGCCAATGGAAGTTCTTTATTAATTGTATACTGGTGTAACAATATTGATGTTCTTTTCTATTTTTAGTATTTAGTAGATGTGCACAACATTGTTAGTCTGCCAAAGATAATGTTTGAGGTACCTAATTTGATATTATATGTATATTGTAGTTTAACATAGTTAAAATTTCAACTTAAGCTCAAGATCAAACCAGTCATGAAACGTTCATTAATGCAATGCAATCTAACTTCGTGTTGGGAATGGGTCCCTTCCTATGTGAAAAAACTCATATTTAATTAATTGGAGCAATAAGTGTTGCTACGGTATTTCGTGCTTTTATTTGACAAAGTGACTATTTGACTTTTGGTGTGCTTTGTTAATTGCACTTTTTATGGGAATTGTCATCTTATTAAATATGGTGGTTGAATGAAGACATCAAGGTGTCTCTTTGGTGGCTATATGTACATCCATTTTTAGGTAGTAAATATACACAGCAACAACATCAAAATTTTGTCAGTTTCTCCAAGACTTTGTGGGCTGCTTCTACTACTTTAAGATTGCCCTTTGCTGGCGTGTTTTTGCGAGATCTCTCAGCTTTTCTGAGCTCTGTTTCCCAGTGAAAATTTTCACTTTTCTCGCTTTTGTTTTGATGTCGTTATTGCTAGCTATTGTTGGATAATTTGTGTGTCTACTTTATAACTTGGATTTGTGTACCACTCCATTACCATAGTAAGAGAAGTTTGGGAGGACCCCCATCATTGGTCCCGTGGTTTTTACTCTTCACATCGAAGAAGTTTTCCACATTAAAAATTCGAGTGTTCTTACTTTATTATTATCTCTTGTTCTGTGGATTAATTGCATTAATCATTGGTGATTGTTGTTCATTTTGCTGGGTTTGTCTATGTCATTCATAATAAACCGGTATCAGAGTAAGGTTGGTTAATTTGTAATATCCCCTTATGGATTCTAGTAATATCAACACTGGTAGAATGACTGGTTTAAATGGAGCTAACTATCATATTTGGAAGAGAAAAAATGAGAGACTTGTTGTATGTCAAAAGTTGGCATTTACCTGTGTTTAGTGATGGAAAACCAGAAGGTAAAACTGATGAATAGTAGCAATTTGAACATGAACAGGTGTGTGGATTTATTTGTCAATGGGTTGATGATAATGTTTTGAATCATATAAATGATGATGTTCATGCTAGATCACTATGGAAAAAACTTGAATCCCTTTACGCTAATAAGTCTGGAAATAATAAATTGTACCTAATCAAGCAATTGATGGGCTTGAAGTACAATTCAAGCAAGTCACTTTCTAATCACCTGAACGATTTTTATGGTGTTATTCAACAATTATCGGCTATGGATATAAATATTGATAATGAAATTCAGGGACTTTTGTTACTTGGCACTCTTCCTGATTCATGGGACACTTTCAAAATGACACTTTGCAACTCGGCACCACATGGCAAAGTTACACTGGATATTGCCAAAGTTGTTATTTTGAATGAGGAGATGAGAAAGAAATCTCATGGTTTGTCTTCTTCATCCGAGGAAGCATATGTTGCTGAAAATAGAGGAAGAAGCAAGAGTAAAGCTCCAGTTTCCAGAGACAAAAGCAGAAGCAAATCTCATGGAAGATACACAAATATGAAGTGCCATTATTGTGATAAATCTGGTCATATAAAGAAATATTGCTACAAGTGGAAAAGAGACAACAAGGGTGGTAAAGGCATGAAAGATAAGAAACAAGATCAAAAAGATTGCAGTAATAATGATAGAGTTGCTATTGCAACCGGCGGTGATTTTATCATTGTACATGATGAGAGCTATGTGAACCTTGCTAAATATGAGTCGAGTTGGGTCATTGAAAGTGGAACATCACTACATGTGACATCACAAAAGGAATTCTTCACATCTTATACACCTGGCGACTTTAGGGTGTTGAAGATGGGTAATGATGGTGTGGCTCAGGTTGTGGGCATTGGAGATGTATGTTTGGTAACCAACAATGGAGCAAAGTTAATGCATAAAAATGTTAAACATGTTCTAGAAATTCAATTAAACTTGATATCTACTAGAAAACTCGATGATGATGGGTACTACAACACTTTTCAAGATGGTCAATGGAAGCCTACTAAAGGAAACTTGGTGCTAGCTCGTGGGAAGAAGCAAACAAGCCTATACTTGCTACAAGCCTCAATTCCCACTGATTCTATAAATGTGGAAAATGATAATCTTGAAAAATTGTGGCATAGAAGACTTGGCCATATAAGTGAAAAGGGCCTAAGTTATTTGATGAAGAAAAATGCACTACCTGATCTGAAGTATGTAAAATTGGACAAATGTTCTCATTGTTTTGCAGGAAAGCAGAATCGGGTCTCCTTAAAGAGACATCCTCTGTAACACCCCGAATTTTTAACGACATTAAAGAGAATAAATTAAATAATAATTAATTTAATGCTCATAATTAGAGTAAACGGACAACACCATCGCGTCTGTCTCAAAATTTTGGTCAAGGTAGACATTTGTTTTGCGTAAAACGGACACCGTATGAAGAAGTAATGAGGGTTTTAAGTTTTATACGCACAGAAATATTTTATATATATGCACGAGTCGGAGGTGAGTCAGAATCCTATCCAAAGGATTCAAATTCGAAAAATTCCTCTGAGTAGCAAAATTCCCGCTCTAGGGGGATCGACCCCCTAGAGGGGTGTCGACCCCCTAGAGGGGTGTCGACCTAGAGGTCGACCCCCCTGAAGGGGTGTCGTTATAGGGGTCGACCCACCCACAGGGGTGTCGACACCACTAGGGCTGAGTTGGCACTCGGTTTCAAGGGGTCTGACAGCTATATATATGTGTCCTATTCCTCATATTTTCTTCAATGGGAGTCATGGAGGCCATACGCTACTGGTGTGCGAACTGAACCGTTTTCTACAACAACATATTTTACAAATCCAATTCAGAAATTCTAGATCCGTTCTTCCTAAATTCTCTAAACCTAACGTTGTCAGTTTCTAGATTACATTTAGGTTTAGATAAATAAAAATATAATTTGAAAGACTATGAATTGGATATATTGTAAAGTATGATTCTGTGTTAATATGAAATCCTATACTATGTCATGACAGATCTATTTTCCTAGATCTAATAAAATTATGGTGATTTGATTATGTTGCTTATGTGGATCTTGACTTGTAACCATGATTATGGTGGACATACATATATTAATTGGGATATTTGTAACATTACTTGGATCTAGATCTTTATGTTAATCACCTTTCATCTGTCATATTGTGATCCATTAAGATATGTTATAAACTTAACATGTGAATCCATCTTTAGATCTAAACATGTTGCTATTTCACCCTTACTATGCTAGATCTAAATAATTGGACACCTTATGGTTAATTTAGATCTCATTAAGTTGCTTTGACATCATAGAGGTTGCAAGTTCATCACTATTAAGCCTACCTTGCCATGATGATTACATGACCATTCACCTTGTTATCATACCAGTTTATGTTTGTGTTTATGCCAAGATATGTTGAACTATCACCTTCGTCTATTCCCTTTTCTTGTTATAGCTAGGCTACTTTATAGCCTAGATGCTACCAAAATACGTACGAATACGTTAAAGAGAAAACGGGGAAAAAGGGATTATAATTGGCATAATTTATGTAATGTTTATATGAAGTGAGATATGTAATTCAAATGGGGAAAACATAGAAATAGTTACCTATAATGACATAGGTAGATTTGGATTAACTTGAAATGTTTAGTAATTTACAATTAGGAATTGTAAATAGTACTTATGACACGAGGTTAGGTTACATTAGTGGTGGAAGTCTGCCGGGACCTGACCAGCATATCCAGCAGCCACTAATGTTGAGCCTAATGTGGGAGGTCTAAGTATGCAAATACGAATCGGGCTAAGACACGAGGTTAGGCCCAACTATGGAATAAGACTGCCCGGACCCAACCGGCATATCTAGCATCCGTACGTTGTAGGCCTAATGTAGGAGATCTAGCCCATTATAACCATAATTGGACATGGTAATGAAATGGACTACTTAACCAAATTTAATATGACTATGGACTTAAGTTAGGGTTAAGTAAAATTGGATGGGTAGTGGTGGGTTAAGTAAATTGGGGGGGGGGGGGAGGGTAATATGTATATATAGGCCCACGAACTTAACCCAATAAGGTTATGTAATTAAAGACACCTAATGGTATACATAACCAGAAGATAATGTAATGTAATCAAAGACACCTAGTTGTATACATAACTGATAGATATTGTAATGAAGTTATGCAATTAAAGACACCCTTTAGGATAAGCGTAACTAATATAGGGCTATGCAATTAAAGAAACCTAAGGGCATACATAGTCAGTAGAAAACCTAGTGGGGGTTACAAGACAAGGGAGAGAGCTTGTATCATATTGTGTGGGACCCATTTAAGTCAGTAACCCAGAGTTGGTATCAAGTAAAGAACTCCGTACTAGCGGAGAAGGGGCACGCTTACTGATTGATTATAAGAGATCCAAACAAGACGTATGGTGTAGGCGGCACATACCGACCAGGGACATGTGCGTGCATGAGCCTGACAGAGGGGGCTAAGATGACTGTGACACCAGTGGATATTGTTGTCCAGACTATGGGTTGCCATTTTAGGAAGTGATACCTCCTACTGTGGGGCCAACACAGGATATCTACAGGGCAGGGAGCCGATTGATTAGGGTAGGGGTTAGGGTATACTTGGACGTATGACCTAAGCCTACCAACTTATAGTGGAAGGGATCATCTCATTTCAGTTATACTAGTAGTAGTGTAGAGTAATCATTAGTGAGGCACATACACCTTAATTTGCTTACCTTGTCACACCTGCATTTATGTAGTGATCTCTCTTATCCACTTTATATGCCTATCATGTTGCTATTATTTATCCACTGGCTAAAAGTAACTAGACTAGCCAGACTTTATGTCTGACCCTGTTGTTTCTCCTTGTTTCTTCCGTTTCCCCTTAGGTTCTCAGGGAAGAAACACTCAGACTTAATTAGGAATCAGATATCGTCTTTCTAGGAGCTACTTCTAAAGTAAGGCTCAAGTTCTTGTCTCTATTGTGGCTTAACTCTTTTTATTGGGGGAATGATGCTTTTTATTTACTTACGTACTTTGATGGTGCAAGACAGAAGTTATTTTGTTGTAATGGTTTTTGTGACTTATGAAATTGTGGACCACGGTATTATGACTTATGCTTGAAATAAATGTATAAATTTTCCGCTGCTGTCTTATTTGTATTTGTCTTGTAATTATTCCGTGTCTATTTACCTATAGCGCTTCATGAAACTTAATGCATTCCCTTAGTGAGTGACATTAACGAACGTGGGGTGTCACACTTGGTATCAGAGCTGAAGGTTACTAGACTAGATAGAAGTTTTTGGAAATTATTTTCAAAAAGGTTTTAAAGGAAAAGCATTTTCTAAAAGAAAAGTCTATTTTGAAAAACATTCCCCAAAAAGCCATATCTTGTATCCATCGGTCCTTTATCTAAATTTCTTCCTTTTCCCTTTTTCAGCAAGTCTGGGGAACCAAACATCCCTAATCTCCCAGAGGGCGTCACAATACTCGGATGGTTCGGGAGGTATTTAGAGGTGTCGACCGAAGGCTAAAGAGACGTTCTTCCCTCAGTTGCACCATCCATTCCCCCTCCCCCCTTTCAAAAGCAAACAGCTTTGCCAAGATCTGCAAAGACTTTCGGGCTATGTGAGGAAGGCCATTTCATGGGAATGAGACATTTGTAGAAGCTCGGAATTGGCTTAAGGGAACCGAGGACTTATTCGTAATCTTTGAGGTGGAGGACCGAAGAAAGATCCAGTTAGCTGCTTGGCTGTTAAAGGACGAAGCCTCATTTTGGTGGGAAGTCACCCAAGCTGAACGTTCGGTAGAAACTTGGGAAGACTTTAGACAGAGGTTCGAAATGAAACTTCTTTCCCAAGCGGAGAGAAGCATACAGATGGAGAGGTTCTTAGCTCTCAAATAAGTAAATTTGATGGTGAAGGAACATGTGAACAAGTTCAACCAGCTGGCAAGGTTGGGGCTAGAGTTGGTAGACACACCGCATAAAAGGGCTTTGCGGTTTGCTAAGGGGCTGAATGAGCCTCTGCATGGTTTAGCTATGTCCCATCTTCCAATAGGGGCCACCTTTGAAAAGCTTGTTGATATGGCCCTAATGCACGAGGAGGACAAGGGAGAAAAGAAGGAAACAAAAGCAGAGGGGACATCGCAGAGTAAGAAGGTGTGGCCCAAGAAAGGGCAGCAGCAACAACAACAGCAGAAGAAAGGGGGAAAGACGATAAAGGAAAGGATAAGAGAAAATGTAACAATTATGGAAAGAGGGGCCACTTGATCAAAGATTGTAAGAGAAGGAAGGCCAATTACTTTAATTTCGGAGAGGTCGGATACTTCTCTAAAGAGTGCCGAAGAAACAGGGATCGCAGGGACAAGGCCAAAGAGCAGGGACTTCTGGAGGGTAGGTGCATGCTCTCGCGATCAGTGCTCCCGAAAGAGGTAGAAAATTTTCTGTAGAAAGTTTATTTTCTCTTTCAAACCATCCAGTTAGAACACTTTTTGATTCAGGTGCTTCACACTCGTTTATATCCAGTTCTATGGTTGAATCTTTGCATTTAATTACTAGTATGGTAGTACGTAGTTAGTTCAAACCCCATTGGTGGTTCGGCTCATTTATTGATGATTTGTCGGGGTTTGAAAATATCTGTGTTAGGCGTCGAATTTGAATGCAACGCGTATGCGCTCAGGTTTATGGGCTATGAGTTGATTCTAGGAATGGATTGGCTTACCACGTATGGAGCCATTCTGGATTGTGAGACGAGGGTTGTTAGACTCCCGATTTGTCATGGGAAGACCCTTGAAATTTCTTGTGACCCTCAAGGGTCTGTTATGCTTAGCTTCCTAGAGTCTCTAGATGCATCCATATATGATATGCAATCTGTTCCAGTGGTTCGAGATTATTCACATGTTTTTGAAGAGGTACGGGGTTTACCTCCAAGGCGCGAAATTGACTTCCGCATATATCTGGTGGACAATGCAAAGCCAGTTGCATTACTAGTACGCCACATGGCTCCAAGGGATAGGAGGAAGCTGAGTAAGCAAGTAGGAGAGCTACTTGAAAAAGGCTTTATCAGAAGAAGCATATCTGAGTGGGGTGCTTTAGTAGTATTCTCAACTAAAGCGGATGGTTCGCTTTGTTTGTGTGTTGACTATAGATAGTTAAATAATCTCACCAAGAAGAATAGGCACCCGCTTCCGAGGACTGATGATTTATTTGATCAGCTTGTTGGTGTCTCGGTATTTTCTCAGTTGGACTTGGCTACGGGGTTCCGTCAGTTGAGGGTAGCTAAGGACAGCATAGATTAGACTGCTTTCAGAACTCCAGACGGTTTCTTTGAATGGCTAGTTATGCCTTTTAGGTTGACAAATGCACCCGCCTATTTTTGTGGTTTGATAAGTAGGGTGTTTCGGGAGTTCCTAAACAAATTCGTTGTAGTCTTCATTGATGATATTTTGATCTTCTCTAAGAGTGAAGAAGAGCATGCCCTGCCTTTGGGAGAAGTTTTGAAAACTCTCCATGACCATCAGCTAAAAGAAAAGTTCTCCAAATGTCATTTCTGGAGAAAGGAGGTGAGAGGGGCATGTAGTCTCCAAAGAAGAGATAGCTATAGATCCCGCGAAGGTGGTTGCAGTACAAGATTGGAAGGTTCCTAAAAATCCAACTGAGGTGAGAAGCTTTCTTGGGTTGGCAGGTTATTATAGGAAGTTCATTAAGGACTTCACAAAGATATCAACCCCTCTTACCAGGCTGACAAAGAAGAATTTGGCATTTTCATGAGACATAGACGGTGGCGTTGCTTTCCAATGACTAAAGAAGGCTCTGACAACAACCCTAGTCTTGAGCTTGCCCGATGGGAGTAACGTGTTTACTGTTTACGCTGATGCGTGCGGTACAGGGCTTGGTGCGGTTATGATGCAAGAAGGGAAAGTAATATGTTATGGATGTAGACAGTTAAGAGTTCATGAGAAGGACTACCCCACCCATGAAGCTAGCTGCCATAATATTCACATTAAAGACGTGGCATCATTATTTACTTGGAGAAAAGTTCGAATTATACACTGATCATAAGCCTCTCTTAACTTAAGGCAACAACAGTGGATGGAGTTCTTAGCTTCATATGATTTTGAAATTGCTTATACCCTTGCCAAGGGTAATGTTGTGGCAGACGCACTAAGTAGGCAGAGGGTGCCCCTGAGTCCTCTTTTGTAGAAAGAAAGAACTTGGAGTTCATATCAGCTTTTGATTTTAGACCCACCATCTAGGTTTTGCCTGACTTGTTTGCATCCTTGGAGATACAACCTATTCTTGTGGATCAGATAGGAGCTTCATAACAAGGTGACCCAAAGATTCTGGACATCATGGATAAGCTCAGAAGAGGGGAGACTAAGTGACCTCAGCAGATATGCCATAGATGAAAAGGCGTAGTTGCGACGAGATGGAAGACTTTGTGTTCCTCAAACTGGAAGCTTGATAAAGGTAGTCCTAGAAGAAGCCCACCATTCTAAGATGACCATTCATCCAGGCGGTGACAAGATGTACAGGGATATGAAGAGGGTTTTCTTTTGGGCTGGGAT
The DNA here is from genome assembly GCA_030737875.1 of Allium sativum. NCBI lineage: Eukaryota > Viridiplantae > Streptophyta > Magnoliopsida > Asparagales > Amaryllidaceae > Allium > Allium sativum. The sequence goes on along the minus strand of CM060920.1, from coordinate 342,104,827 downwards.
GAACAAGGATGTGGCTGAATTTGTTTCTCAATGTTTAGTTTTCCAGCAAGTTAAAGCGGAGCAAAAGAAGCCCGGTGGATTACTTCATTCGTTGGAGTGTTCCGCAATGGAAATGGAAGAGTGTCTCTATGGATTTCATAGATGGTTTGCCTAGATCAAAGAAAGGTAATACCAGTATTTGGGTGATAGTGGATAGACTCACTAAGAGAGATCACTTTATTCCAGCTAAGAGTATGAGGACGACATCATGGTTGGTAGCAATTTATGTCCGAGAGATAGTTCGTCTTCACGGAGTACCTTCCAGCATCGCGAGCGATCGTGACCCCATCTTCACCAGCGAATTTTGGAGGAGCTTGCAAGAAGCATTAGGTACACAGTTGTGTTTGAGCACTGCTTATCATCCTCAGACCGATGGGCAGACGGAGAGGGTGAATAGGATTCTAGAAGATCTTTTAAGGCTATGTATCCTAGACTTCGGAGATACTTGGGAAGATCATCTTCCTTTAGCAGAGTTTGCCTATAATAATAGTTTTCAGGCTAGCATCAGCATGGCACCCTTCGAAGCATTGTATGAATGACCCTGTAGATCGCAACTTGTTGGTGGGAATCTACAGAAAGATTATTACTTGGACCAAATATGATTAGGGAAACGTCCGAAAAGATTGACCTTATTCGACGGCAGATGAAGACAACTCAAGATAGGCAAAAGTCCTATGCAGACAATAGAAGGACTGATATCGAATTCGAAGTGGGAGATTTAGTTTTTATCAAAGTATCGCCTCTGAGGAATGTGGTTCGCTTTGGATCAGTAGGGAAGTTGGCACCTAGGTTTGTGGGACCATTTCTCATAATCGAGAGGATTGTCCAAATGGCCTACAGAGTAAAGCTTCCAGAAAATCTATCCAGTGTTCATGACGTTTTCCATGTCTCTCATCTGCGGAAGTGCCTGCATGACACCGCGGAAGTTGTTGAGCCGAGCATGTTGGAAGAAGTCGAAGTGGAACGGGAGGCGACAGTCAGACGAGTCCCTACCCGTATTCTTGGGTCAGAGGTTAAGAAGCTGCGCAATAAGGAAATCAAGTTGCTAAAGGTTCAATGGGGAGATAACCTAGATGATGCGACTTGGGAGACCGAAGACAAGACTCGTGTTTCGTACCCTTTTTTTTCGAGGGTATGTTCTTAACTCCTTACCTAAGTTTTTATCAGTACTTGTTTCTGTCAATAGAATATATCTTACCCATCGTATTTTCGACCTTTAGGTAGGAATCCTATGGATGTAAACATGTGTTTGAAGCATGTTCTGATGGATGCAAGTGTTTTCTAGTGGTTGCCTTTGGATGCATATACACATACATTAGGCACTAAGATCGGCTCAATCACTTTTCATATTGCATATGGATGTGTGTGCATTTTCTTTTTTTTAATGGATAGAAATGGATGAATTGGCATATGGATGTCGCATTTGGACGAATGAGTGTGCACACATATAGAACTTATATGATACAATAGGTTTATTTGCATACATATTGGATTCATGGCACTAACATACATGGCATTAAGGAGGTCTACTGAATCAGCAGACCACCTGATCTTCGCATTAGTGTTGGGACGTATACACACACCTTTGCATATATTCATATAAGCAATATAAATCTTCAAGGACAATGGATTCCAGTGATTGGTGGATGAGTAGATGGATGATGGATGGTTGGATATGCATTCTTCTCAACTTAGAGATTTCGCGGATGAAATCCTTTGAGTAGGGGAGAATGTAACACCCCGATTTTTTAACGAAATTAAAGAGAATAAATTAAATAATAATTAATTTAATGTTCAGAACTAGAGGAAACGGACCGCACCATTACATCTATCTCGAAATTCTGGTCAAGATAGACATTTGGTTTGCGTAAAACGGACACCATGTGAAGAAGTTATGAGGGTTTTAAGTTTTTATATGCACAGAAATATTTTATATATACGCTTGAGTTAGAGGCGAGTCAGAATCCTATCCAAAGGAATCAAATTTGAAAAATTACCTTGAACGGCAAAATTCTCGCTCTAGGGGGTCGACCCCCCCTAGAGGGGTGTTGACCTAGGGTCGACCCCCCCTGAAGGGGCGCCAACCTAGGGGTCGAACCACCCACAGGGGTGTCGACACCCCTAGGGTTGATGTGGCACTTGGTTTCAGGGGGTCTGACAGCTATATATACGTACCCTATTCCTTGTATTTTCTTCAATGGGAGTCATGGAGGCCATATGTTGTTGGAGTGCGAACTGAATCGTTTTCTACAACAACATATTCTACAAATCCCATTTAGAAATTCTAGATCCATTCTTCCTAAATTTTCTAAACCTAACGCTGTGAGTTTCTAGATTACTTTGATGTTGAGATAAATAAAGTATACTTTGAAAGACTATGAATTGGATATGTTGTAAACTATGATTTTGTGTTAATATAAATTCCTATACTATGTCATGACAGATCTATTTTCCTAGATCTAATAAAATTGTGGTGATTTGATTATGTTGCTTATGTGGATCTTGACTTGTAACCATGATTATGGTGGACGTACATCTATTAATTGGGATAGTTATAACATTACTTGGATCTAAATCTTTATGTTAATCACGTTTCACCTGTCATATTGCGATCCATTGAGATATGTTGTAAACTTGACATGTGAAACCATCTTTAGATCTAAACATGTTACTATGTCACCCTTACTATGCTAGATCTAAATAATTGGACACCTTATGGTTAATTTAGATCTCATTATGTTTCTTTGACATCATAGTGGTCGCAAGTTCATCACTTTTATGCCTACCTTGCCATGATGATTATATGACCATTCACCTTGTTATCATACCAGTTTATGTTTATGCCAAGATATGTTGAAACTATCACCTTCTTTATATTCCCTTTTCATTGTTATAGCTAGGCTACTTTATAGCCTAGATGCTGCCAAAATGCGTACGAATACGTTAGAGAGGAAATGGGGAAAAAGGGATATAATTGGTCTAATTTATGTTAAGTTTATATGAAATGGGACATGTAATTCAAACGGGGAAAACATAGAAATAGTTACCTATAATGACATAGGTAGATTTGGATTAATTTGGAATGTTTAGTAATTTACAATTAGGAATTGTAAATTGTATTTATGACACGAGGTTAGGTTAGGTTAGTGGTGGAAGTCTGCCCAAACCCGACCGGCATATCCAACATCCACTAATGTTGAACCTAATGTGGGAGGTCTAAGAATGCAAATACGAATCGGGCTAAGACACGAGGTTAGGCCCAACTGTTGAATAAGACTGCCCGGACCCAATCGGCATATCCAGTATCCACATGTTGTAGGCCTAATGTGGGAGGTCTAGCCCATTATAACCATAATTGGACATGGTAATGAAATGGACTACTTAACCTAATTTAATATGACTATGGAGTTAAGTTAGGGTTAAGTAAAATTGGATGGGTAGTGATGGGTTAAGTAAATTAGAGGGACTGGGTAATATGTATATATAGGCCCACAAACTTAACCCAATAAGGCAATGTAATTAAAGACACCTCATGGTATACATAACCAGTAGTTAATGTAATAAGGTATGTAATTGAAGACACCTAGTGGTATACATAACCGATAGATAACGTAACGAAGTTATGTACTTAAAGACACCTTTTATGGCAAGCATAACTAGTATAGCGCTATGTAATTAAAGACACCTAAGGGTATACATAGTTAGTGGAAAACCTAGTGGGGAATACAAGACGAGGGGGAGAGCTTGTATCATATTGTGTGGGACCCATTTAAGTCAGTAACCCGGAATTGGTATCAAGTAAAGAACTCCGTACTAGGTGGAGAAGGGGCACGCTTACTGATTGATTGTAAGAGATCCAAACGAGACGTATGGTGTGGGCGGCGCAAACCGACTGGGACATGTGCATATATAGGCGGCAGAGGGGGCTAAGACGACCGTGACTCTGGTAGATATGGTTGTGCACACGATGGGTTGCCACTTTAGGAAGTGATACCTCTTACTGTGGGGCTAGCACAGGATATCTACAGGGTAGGGAGCCGATCGATTAGGTTTGGGGTTAGTGTATACTTGGACGTATGACCTGAGCCTACCAACTTATAGTGGAAGGGAACATCTTATTTCAGTTATGCTAGTAGTAGTGCAGAGCAATCATTTGTGAGGCACATGCACCTTAACTTGCTTACCTTGTCACACCTGCCGTATGTAGCGATCTCTCTTATCCGCTTTATATGCCTATCATGTTGCTTTTATTTATCTACTGGTAAAAGTAACTAGACTCGCCAGACTTTATGTCTGACCCTGTTGTTTCTCCTTCTTTCTTCTGTTTCCCCTCCAGGTTCTCAGGCAAGAAACACTCAGACTTAATAAGGAATCAGGTATCATCTTGCTAGGAGCTACTTCTAAAGTATGGCTCCAGTTCTTGTCTCTACTATGGCTTATCTCTTTTTATTGGGAGAATGATGCTTTTTATTTACTTATGTACTCTGATTGTGCAAGACAGAAGTTATTTTGTTGTAATGGTTTTGTGACTTATGAAATTGTGGATCACAATACTATGACTTATGCTTGAAATAAAAGTTTAAATTTTCCGTTGCTGCCTTATTTATATCTGTCTTGTAATTATTTTGTGTCTGTTTACCTATAGTGCTTCACGAAACTTAATGTATTCCCTTAGTCAGTGACATTAACGGACGTAGGGTGTCACATCCTCCTTCAAGAAAATCAAGTTTTCTTGATCTTGTTCATTCTGATGTTTGTGGTCCGTTAAATGTTAAGAGTGGTGCACTTTACTTTGTTACTTTTATTAATGACTGTTCAAAGAAATTATGGACATCATATGCTTTAAAACCAAAAGATCGGGTACTTGATGTTTTTAAGCAGTTTCTAGCCTTAGTTGAAAGGTAATCTGGTAGAAAGCTAAAGTGTTTATGTTCTGATAATGGTGGTGAGTACATTGGTCCACTTGATGAATATTTTAAGGCTCAAGGTATTCAACATCAGTTTACACCAAAGAAGACTCCATAGCTGAATGGCGTTGTAGAGATAATGAATAGGACTTTGTTAGAGAGAATGAGGTGCATGCTTTCAGAGGCTAAGTTGCCAAAACACTTTAGGGGTGAAGCTTTATTTACAGCTACACATGTGATTAATTTGTCACCTTGTTTTTCTTTAAATGGTGATTTTCCAGATGAGGTTTGGCTTGGCAAGGAGGTTTCTTACAGTCATTTACGTGTCTTTGGGTGTAAGGCATTTGTGCATGTGCCTAATGACGAAAGATCAAAGTTGGATTCCAAGACTCGCCAATGCATTTTTGTGAGCTGCGGTCTTGACAAGTTTGGCTATAGGTTTTATGATCCTATAGAGAAGAAATTGATTCGTAGCAAGGATGTAGAATTTGTTAAATACCAAACAATTGAAGATATTTAGAAACCACAAGAATCTGCATCTCATAGTGGCTATGATCTGGTTGATTTATATCTCCCTCCTTTGACTCCTGCAACTCCTGCAATTCCTGCATCAACTCCAACTGAACAAGTACAAGAAAATGACAGTGAAGGTCATGTACCTGAGGACGATGATCCCCATGATGAAGATGCTGAAATTGATCATCATGCTTCTCCTGAGACCCAAATAACCTTTGTAAGGCGATCTACCAGGGAACGACGTCCTTCCACTAGGTATCCTTCTTCCGAGTATGTTCTCTTAACCGACAGAGTAGAACCTAAGACCTTTAAAGAAGCTATAGACAGCGATGATAATAAATTTTGGTTAGATGCAATGAAAGAAGAGATGAAGTCGTTGCATGATAACAACACCTTTGATCTAGTGAAACTACCGAAGGAAAAGAAGGCTTTGAAGAATCGTTGGGTTTACAAACTGAAGCAAGATGAAAATTCAAAGACGCTTCGGTACAAAGCAAGGCTTGTTGTAAAAGGATGCAACCAAAGAAAGGGAATTGACTTTGAAGAGATATTTGCACTGGTTGTCAAGATGTCTTCCATCAGAGTTGTTTTAGGTATTGCTGCTAGTTTGAATTTAGAAGTTGAGCAGTTGGATGTGAAGACCGCTTTTCTTCATGTTGACCTTGAAGAAGACATTTACATGGAACAACTAGAGGGCTTCAAAGTCCAAGGGAAGGAAGAATATGTGTGCAAATTGAAGAAGAGTTTGTATGGTCTAAAACAAGCTCCAAGACAATGGTATTGCAAATTTGACTCTTTTATGGGGGTGCAAGGCTACAAAAAGACATATAATGGTCATTGTGTTTTCCTGAAGAAATTTGCTAAAGTTGATTTTATCATTTTGCTACTTTATGTTGATGACATGCTTATTGTAGGGCAAAATGTAGATCGGATTGCTTGTTTGAAGCAATAGTTGAGCAAGACTTTCTCCATGTAGGAACTTGGTATGGCAAAGAACATTTTAGGAATGAGAATTATTTGTGATCGCAAGGCTCGAAAGTTATGGCTATCACAAGAAGCATTTATTCAGAGAGTGCTTAAAAGGTTCAATATGGAGAAAGCAACGCCTATGAGTACTCCACTTGCTATGCATTTTATGTTGTGTTCTCAACAGTGTCCTTCTACAATAAAAGAGAAGGAGAAGATGACGCATGTTCCTTATTCTTCTACCATTGGTAGTTTGGTGTATGCAATGGTTTGCACTCGGCCTGATATAGCTCACGCTGTAGGTTTGGTTAGTAGATTTCTTTCTAATCTAAGTAAAGAGCATTGGAATGTTGTGAATTGGATTATGAGATACTTATAGGGTACTGCTGATATGAAGCTTTTTTTGGGAGTAATAAGCTTTGTCTCGTTGGTTATTCAGATTCTAATATGGCATGTGATATTGACTCGAGAAAATCTATTTTGGGTTATTTGGTCACTTTTACAGGGGAGCAGTGTCTTGGCAATCTAGGCTACAAAAATGTGTGGCTTTATCTACTACTAAGTCGGAGTTTGTTGCAACGACATAGGTATGTAAGGAGTTGTTGTGGATGAAGCAGTTTGTTCGTCATCTTGGATTACACAAAAGAGGTATGTGTTGTATTGTGATAGTCAAAGTGTTATCCATCATTCTAAGAATTCCACTTTTCATGCAAAGTCGAAGCATATTGATGTGAGATATCATTGGATACGCGATGTTCTTGATGATAAGTTAATTGAGCTTGAGAAAATTCAGGCCGATGACAATGGTTCTGACATGATGAATAAAGCTTTAGCAAAAGACAAATTTGAGACTTGTCGTTCAATTGACGAAATGGAAACCACCTCCACATAGTCGGGAGGGGGAGGTTTGTTGGAAATGGGTCTCTTCCTATGTGGAAAAACTCATATGTAATTAATTGGAGCAATAAGTGTTGCTACGGTATTTCGTGCCTTTATTTGAAAAGGTGGCTATTTGACTTTTGGTGTGCATTGTTAATTGCGCTTTTATGGGAATTGTCATTTTATTAAATATGGTGGTTGAATGGAGATTTTAAAGTGCCTCTTTGGTGGCTATATATACATCCATTTTTAGGTAGCAAATATATACAACAAAACTTTGTTAGTTTCTCCAAGACTTTGTGGGCTGCTTCTACTACTTTGAGATTGCCTTATGATGGCATGTTTTTGTGAGATCTCTCAGCTTTTCTGATCTCTGTTTCCCGGTGATATTTTTCACTTTTCTCGCTTTTGTTTTGATGCTGTTATTGCTAGCTATTGTTGGATAATTTGTGTATCCACTTTGTAACTTGGATTTGGATTTGTGTATCACTCCATTACCATAGTAAGAGAAGTTTGGGAGGACCCCCATCGTTGGTCCCATGGTTTTTACTCTTCACATCGAAGAGGTTTTCCACGTTAAAAATTCGTGTTTTCTTATTATTATCTCTTATTCTGTGGAATATTTGCATTAATCATTGGTGATTGTGATGTATTTTGGTGGGTTTGTCTGTGTCATTCATAACACTTCGAACATGTGTGAGAATAATCTCATAAAGGTTAAAGTTGATACTTATGCGAAGAAGGTTAACAATGATCGATGTGCATAGCATGGGTTCTCATTTGTTAGTATTAATCTCACACTTAGCATCATAGCCTCCACAAAATCTTAGATCATGATTGTTTGGTTATTTCTAATGCAAACCTTTTGAGTGCTTCCATAGAAAATTCAGCTCGAATCATGAAGTCATGACTAGAAAGTAAAGATCAAGAAAAGATAATTTGAAGGAGAGCAATTTTCTCAAACAAACAGAGAGGAAGCAACATCATGTCATACCCAAATAGTGAATCGTTTAGTTCTTACAGAATAAATTTTCATTAGGGGCATTACGATGTCTGCGAAATGGGTTCCCGCTATAGTAGGCATTATAACATTAAACTATCTAAATAATCATCATTTACTTAACCAATCATCAGCCAAAGTACTCATTTTGATCCATAGTGTATTGCTATGTGTAACCTTGCACATGAACTAAATTATTCATGGTTGTTGCCTGTGAACTAACCAATGAGACAAATAAAATTTGTTAACGGATGCTTCTGGATGCGGATAGTGCAACATTCAAAATCAATTTCGAAATCGGGTATCTGCACGTGTTAATATGAATGAATATCAAATAATTATCTTATTCACTAATGTTCAACAATTCAAAGAACATAAATGGAAAATTATAATTTCACATAAAATTTTCTAAGCACAAGTCATTATTAAAATGCTAAAAATAGACCCATATAATAGTAATGAATAGTTTTAGCCTATTAATATGCGTTCAGTGCATATAACATAAACTTCAACGAAATCAAGCAATAAATAAATATATTTTCTTATACTAAAATGCACATAATTTAAACTTTAATCTATGGATAAATTTTGCAAGTGGGTGCGTAAGCAACCTCATCCTTTTATTTGGATATCAGATACTTATTTGTTTCCAGATACAGATAAGGACATAGACGGATTTCGAATTTTTGGGATATCCATTGTTAGTTCTAAGTCAAATCGATGAACGCAAACTTCAAACTCGTTTGTTTATTTCCAAATGATACAGATACATGTGCTGGGACCACGCTTTAAATTTATATATCTTGTCATTTAGAAGTAGGGTTGAGTATTGAAGTTAAAAGAATCTAACATATGTCGAGATTCAATCATTTGATGAAAGCTAAAAGGATATCTTTCTAAAAGATAAAGAAATATGCTATTTTTATATTGTACTCGCTTTATTGATTTAAGAAGACATTAAGGTGTCGTTCATAGTTTCCAATATTTACCCAGTTTGAAAAAAATGAGCCATTGGTGTTGAACCACAATGGCTAAATTTATATTTCCTTCTTATATAACATTCGTCTGACACCAACGACTAAATTTATATTTACCTTTTATGTAACACCTCACGTCTTCTACCTTCTCTTCATTCATCTACACCTTCTTCTTCACTTTCCATAACTTTTGCACTCACTACATTCATACATTTATATCTACACATATATTGGTCAATCTGGAGACAAGTTTCGACAATCAAGATTTACATGCATGACTATTATTGGATTGAAGCGTATTTACGTAGAAGACGAAGCCGTATTCACGGAATTCGCACAACAGGATTGAACGGTCTAACGTGACTGGAAGACATGTTAAATGACCATCAAGAACGTTATCAACAAAATTTCCAAATGAAAAGGCATTGTTTTCTCTCATTATGCCTTGGACTGTAAAATTATGGTTTGATTACAATGAAAGACACTGGTGTTTGAGTACATGCTATAGTTGTAGAGCACTCTATATGGCAAATAATCAAAAGATTTCAATAGTCAGCTAACATAATTTTGGTTTGTTTTCACACTATTTTAGATATTGAACAATTACTCGATTTAGATATTATCATCTCAATTCAAGTTATTCCTGATGGAATTAGAACATCAAACTGATACTATCCATATTTTAGAAACTGTATTAGTGTGGTAGATGTTATACTCGTAATAGTTGACATTTTACACGTAATAGCAAACTTACCTCAATATTGATTTGTTTCATATATAGGAAGAAAAAGTTTTCCTAAATACGGTATCTAAACAACATTTCCCGTTCGATTTACTGTTTACTTATGTTATAGTTTGCTGAGAAGGCATTGCTAGAAAGAAAATGTTTTCCTAAATACGGTATCTTAACAACACTCTCATTCGATTTATTGTTTATTTATGTTATAGTTGATTCCGAAGGCATTGTCAGGTGTTGACCAACATTTTTTCAAGGCCATCAAGATCCATTGACATCATAGACTTTGGCCAAAGTGACGTGACAGACCAAACAACTAGTCGATCGATGGATGTTTCAGTCCGAGCCTGAGACTTCGACCGAACATAGGAACCTGATATGCAAGCCAGCTGGAGCCCGTGGTCTTCAGACCGATCGAGTCAATCCCAACCTGATTCCGTGCTAAATATCTTCCTGAAGATTTGCTCTTACTTTTACTTAACCACTTCCAACCATCCCTGAATATCAGATCAACTGCCACTTGTCCCTACATGCTCAAATCATGCCAAGAAAAACGCTTCTTCATGCTCGGCTAAAATCCTGGATCAGGCAACACGTGCTTCAGCCAATTTAAATACTGTAGCATTTATAAATAAACCTTCTAGACTCAGAAGAAGGGATTTTTTTGCGAGTCTCTGATTATATTATTGTATTTTGTCTGTAATAGATCATTTCATATATAAGAAATTATAAAGTGGACATTGGCTAGTTAACGCCAAACCACTATAAACTTGTGAGTGATTGCTTTTCTCTTCATTTTTCATTTATTTATCTTCATTATTCTCCACAATATCATTTTCTGGGCATTGTACCATTTTTTAGTGTCAACATTTTGGTGCTTTCACTAAGAAGGTTGATATTCTCAACATTAGAAGTATTTTGCCCTACTTTTGGATCACCAAGTCCGAGATGAGATCCTACGTCTTTTCCAACATCGTTGACTCGTGTTTGCCAATCCTCAACACGCACTACCAGAAAGCAGCTGCAGGCTTCGGTGCTAGCAGAAGAGGCGACTGTTCCAGGACCTACTCCGGACCAGCCGACACTACCATCTTCGGTGCAACCTTCCGCAGCGGATCAAGCTTCCCCCTTAGTTTTTGCTACCCGTCATGAGTTTATGACCGTGATGAATCAAATTTGGGATAGAACGGCGGTGTTAAATGCTCAATCCTGGGGAGAGTGTTTCCATGAGACAAGACATGATCCGTATGTCGAAGCAATGATAAGAATTTAGGAAGAAACAATCTTCCCCTCACTTGTTAGAGCAAAACTCAGAAGGCTCAACATCATCCGAAGGAACAAGAGATCGACTTCAACTGCAATGCCCGCTAGAAAGACACAAAAACATATAGCAATTGCAATTGGAAGGGTGCTCAAACAAACTAGGAGCAGCTGATCAAACTTATGTCGATCTGGCTAATTTAGAGGACGTCGATCCAACGACTCGACAAGATCGAAGTATCTCTCTTTCGAATCACCGAAATACTGCTCAAATAACCCAAACTCTTGTTCTTTCTCTCAGACGTCCTGTGAACAGCCGGGATGTCCGAGTCGAAGAAGTTCCGACCGGATAGCAGCTCATGTGACGTTGCCTGGTGAAGGAGCAAGGAGAGTTCGACCGGTCGAGGAAGCCGATCGATGTGCACTTGTCCCCCCAGATTTGACCGCCATGGTACGACAAATCATGAACGACGGTAAAAGGTATAAGAATAAAAACGGGGTTTGACATAAGCCATACGCCATTCACTAATGACATTCTACAGGTGGAGTTTCCTAGAAGATTTGATATGCCCCAAATGTGCCACTATATTGGTACCACTGACCCGTAACAACATTTGATGAGCTATTCGTGGCATATGGAGGTAGTTGTAGCACCCGACACTATCAAGTGAAAAGCCTTCCCAAATTTCCTAAGTGGGTTAGCGCTCATGTGGTTCACTCTGCTTCCCCGAGATCTGTCCTAAACTTCAAGGACTTAAGTAAGAAATTCCAATATCAATTCCGCCTCCATTCTTCTAAATCGAAGCATGTTATGGCCCTTTCCACAAAAAAAGCAAGCAAGGGGTGAATCCCTAAGACCTCAGTAGATTCAACCAGGCTGCCACTGAAGTAAGCAATCCCAATCACGAGACCGTCTTAATGGCTATAGTAGACGACATCGACAAAAGGACGGAGTTTGGGAAGTACCTGATCGAAATGCCCCCAACGAAGATTGAGATGTTCTATGAAAAGGAAAATATCCAGTTACGATAGAAAGATGCGCAATTGGGTGAAGAGGATGGGCCAAAAGACATTTCTAATAAAGCCATCTAGAGCAATGTAGCGGTCAAGCAGTCCAGGTATAATTTTGGAAAGGTAGAAGTAAATGTTGGAAATTGTGGCAAATGAAATGGTAACGAACGGAAGGGAACCAACAGAAACCCTCGACAAAGAGGAATACCAAGAAACGACCCTGGTTCCAAGTCTTTGAAAGTTATACGGCGTTGAACGATATGCTTGAAAACATCTACCTTGATACATGCAGTGCAGTTTAGTATAAGAAGCCACCCTTGCGTGAATCCACAGAGAAAGAATGGGTGACCAGGAAGTTTTGTTTGTTCCATGAGATTTACGGGCATACAACTAATGAATGTCGTCACCATTGAGACATTGTTGAAAAGCTGATTCGAGAAGGAAAGCTCGATGAGTATAAGGTGACCCCAAGAGACAAGGGGCAAGGAACATCAGCCCCCAAGCAAACTCAAGCGGCGCCTAATGCCATTGCCCAAGAAAACGTTAAGGGGATAGTAATCAATGTCATTGTTGGAGGACCTTATCTAGCGGGGCATAGCGTTCAGACTATCGAACGATTTGTAAACTCTGCAAAACATCTCGACATTGCAAAATCTAGCATCGTTGAAACTGCAAGCCCTATAAAATAAAGAAAGATGATGAATGATGACATCATTTTCTGCGATCGAGAGTCGATCGGTGTAGAAGCCTCGAGTATCAACCCATTAGTCATAACGACCATTATTGGCCTGACTAGAGTACGGAAGGTTTTGGTCGACAACGGAAGTTCGGTAAGTATTTTTTCGAACAAGCTTATGACCAAATGAAGTTGGAATTGAGAGACCTGAAACCATGCATGGGCCAGATACATGGCTTCAATAGATCATCTACCGAGTTGATCATCCTGATCGATCTATCGGTAGAATTAGGAGACGGAGATCGCAGGAGAGTATAGATCATGTCGTTTGTTGTAATGAATATAAGAATCCAGTACATTGTATTCTTGAGTGACCGGCCCTAGCATAGTTTAGAGCTTGTATCTCTTCCTAGTGCCTATTTTTGAAATTCCCGATAGATAGAGGGATTGGAACGGTGCTCGGGGACCAAGTGACTGAGCGAGCATGCTATTCGGCAGAATGGAAAGAGCTGTGAAGAAAAGATAGTAAGGAATCAGAAGACAATCCTCCCCTATAGAGGGAAGTGAAGCATATCAACTATAGAAAACATCCCAGCTAGGACCATCCATTTTCCAACTCGAGGACATTGATCCAAGAGAGGATGAAGAATCGAGATGTAGGAAGGCAACACCAAATGAAACCACAGTGGAGATCTCGATCGACGACGACGACCCAACTAGGGTCTTGAAGATCGGATCCCACCTTGACCCCCTCTAGATGAGGGAGTTGACTAAATTCCTCCACGCTAACCTTGACGTGTTCGCGTTGACCCAGGTTGACAAGTGTGGGATCTCACCCGCCATCATGACTCACTTTCTTAGCATTGATCCGAAGTATACCCCTGTGAAAAGGCAGATGCTCGTCCCAGAAAGGTCCGCGACTTTGAAAGAAGAAATTGGAAAGCTTCAAGCCAATGGGTTCATTCGAGACATGATTTATCCCAAGTGGATAGCAAACCTATACTTGTCAAGAAAGCCAGCGGGAAATAGCGAATGCGTATTGACTTCTCAAATTTAAATAAAGCCTGTCCTAAAGACAGCTTCCCATTGCCTAGGATCGATCACCTATTTGACTCAACTACAAGACATGAACTTCTTTCATTTATGGAAGCATATTCCCGGAATAACCATATTGCAATGCATGTATCGGACCAAGAACATACCAGTTTCATAACCGATCTTGGACTATATTATTATGTAGTCATGCCATTTGGACTGAAGTTTCTAGGGTGACTTACCAGCGTCCGATTAATTAAATGTTTCATGACCAAATAGCAAAAATGGTGGAGGTTTATGTGGAGATATGCTGATAAAGTCGAGGCAATCGTCCGATCACATCGGGGATCTATTGGAGATTTTCAACATTCTTCGAAGGTATGGAATGAAGATTAATCCCTTAAAGTGCTCTTTTGGTGCAGTATCGGGAAAGTTTTTGGGTTTCATAGTTAGTTCCCAAGGGATCGAAATTAATCCCGATCAGATACTAGCCATCAAGGGGATCCGGGAACCTAGAAGAATCAAGGATGTGCAAAGTTTTGTAGAAAATGTCATGGCCATTGGTTGATTTATATCCAAAGCAACTGACAAGTGCCTCCCATTTTTTTAATTGATCGAAAGAGGGAAATGAAACTTCGTTTGGACGCCTGACTATGTCGAAGCCTTCCAAAATTTAGTTGACCACCTAGAGAAACCGCCTATCTTGTCCAAACCGATCGACCATGTAGACCTATTTGTATATCTGGCAGTATCCATGCATGCAATCAGCTCAGTCTTAGTCCGGGAAGAAGATAGAGTACAACGTCTTATTTACTATGTAAGCAAGAAATTAACTAAGGCTGAATTCAACTATCCAAAGATTGAGAAGCTTGCCTATAGTTTACTGATTGCATCACGAAAACTCTGTCATTACTTCCAAACTCACCCAATCAAAGTGTTCACCGACCAACCGCCACGACAAGTCCCATAGTGACCCAAGGCAAGCGAGAGACTACTTAAATGGAACATCGAACTGAGTTGATTCAACCTAACCTTTGTTCCGTAGAAGTCCATCCGGGGGACAAGCATTAGGTGACTTTATAGCCGAGTTTATTACTCTAGAAGACGACATCCTGGAGGATGGTCCCAAGCCCCCGGACACCAAATTTTGATCGGATACTTGGAAGTTATTCACAGACAGGGCCCGTAACGATCAACGTTCCAGTGCCAGCGTAGTATTATTAACTCCTGAAGGGCGATCTATCTATTATGACCTAAGACTGAATTTTTCTGCTAGCAATAATGACTCGGAGTACGAAGCCCTAACTGTCGGGCTCAAGTTCTCGAGGGACTTAAGGGTAGAAACGCTAAATATTTTCTTTGACTCACAACTTATTGTATTTTTGGTTCGAAAGGAATATCAGGCTTAGGGAGCTCGGCTTGTGGCAAATCTTAAGTAGGTTGAAGAGTTACTGAGTGACTTTGATCAGTATAGCATCTCCCATACTCCAAGGAAAGAAAATCAGAAGGCAGACCGATTTGCAAAAATAGCTAGCTCTGATGACCCAAGCAAGACTGAATTGGGCCCTATAGAGACTTTGAGCGCTCCGAGCATAGATCAAATGGACGTCGACCAATTAGAAACCAAACCAAAAAAAGAATCCTGGATGACCCCCATTAAGAATTTTCTCCTACATGGGACTCTCCCATAAAGAAGGAATGAGAAACGAGCCCTCATACGTCAAGCCTCTAGATACACCATCCAACAAGATAAGCTTTACAGAAGGGGTTTCTTTGTTCTGATGCTCTGATGTGTGGTTAACGATGATGTCAAGAAAATATTGGAAGAAGTGCACGAGGGAGAGCGTGACGCTCATACAGGAGGACAAACCCTGGCAAAGAAAGTGCTGCAGTAGGATACTTCTGGCCGATCGTTAGTAAGGACGCAGCCAATTATTCTAGACGATATGATAGATGCCAGAGGTTTTCTCAAATTCCATGGGCCCCACCAACAGAGCTCACTCAGATGGTCAGCCCTTGGCCATTTGCCATTCGGGGAATGGATATTATCGGAAGCCTGCCAATCTCTAAAGGAGGTGCAAATTATGCGATTGTGGCTGTAGATTCCTTTACAAAGTGGGCAGAAGCCGAATAGTTAACCACAATCACAACAAAGCGATTCATCAATTTTATTATTAGGAATATCATATGTCAGTTTGGTTTACCTCGGACTATCATCAGTGATAATAGGACTCAATTCGACAGCTCGGAATTTAGAGACTTCTGTGAATAGTATCATATCGAGAAGAAGTAGAAGGCAGTTGCGCATCCGCAATCCAATGGACAGGTTGAAGCTATTAACAAGATTATCAAGTCTATCCTGAAGAAATGATTGGAACAAGCTAAAGGAAAACGGGTCGACGAGCTTCCTTTAACCCTTTGGGCATATCGAACCACCCATAAGACAACCACCGTTCATACTCCTTTCGCTTTGTCTTAGGCTCGGAAGCGGTCATTCCCACAGAGCTTGAAGTTCCTTCCGATAGAACTACATACTTTGACCCGTTATCAAACAAATCTCTTCTCTTGGAGTCATTAGACATGACTGATGAAAAAAGAGAATAAGCAAACCTTCGCGTCGAAGCTCATCAGTGTAGGGTCGCTCGATATTACAACAAGAGGGTCCGACCTAAGACCTTCAATGTTCGCGATCTTGTTCTAAAACGGGTCTTCCCAACTCTAATACATATGGGCCCCAAGTGGGAAGGGCTTTATGTCATCCAACAAAATCTTGATAATGGAAGCTTCAGGCTAGCGACTGTTGATAGTGAACTCTTCCAAAGAGAAGGGAATGCTGAGCATTTACGACATTATCTTTCTTAGGACTTTTGTTTTTCCTATTATTTTATTTATCTTGGTATTGTAATAAGGTATGTTTGTCATCCGTTATAGTCTATGAATAAAAGCTCATTTCCTGCTCTGTCTTATTACTGTAATGGCTATATGTTGTGATTCGACCAACATAGTCAAAAGCCCACTCCCCAACCTACTAGTCCAGGTCACAACGAATCAATCTCATTCAGGAACCGAAAGGAAATATGGGTCGACCATCTTCGAGCTTGATCTCGACGCTCAAACCTTCGGACCAAACTTTGTAGACTGAAAGTGGGGACGATATCGATGCAAAAAGCATGACTGCCTCTTTAAACAACTCTGATTCTCACGACCTGAGAGGGAGTATAAAATTATGGATGAGTGTGAAAGGTGCACCCCAACTAAAGAGCGCTCGATCCCTGGAACTTTAACCCTTAATGAATAAAGGGAGAGTATAAAAGGACATACGTATCCCTAACCAGGATCATTCGACCCCCGGTCTGGTCGAATCGATCCTGAAGTCGACGTAAAGACTTGACATCTGAATCGATCCCCTACGACACTGGGGGTTGAGGATAAACAAGAAATCCGACCATGGGTTTCACTTAAACAATTCTCCGAGTTTGGAATGAATTGGGGACACTAACGTTGTTCCCCTATAATTTTATAATCCTTCAACATACTAATAATACAAGTATTTGGAGGCAAATAAACATTGTTAAATGTCAACATAAGTTTTTACAAAATAACATTGCTTACAGGCACATTAAACTTCGTCCACAAAATTCAAGACTTAATGAAAACAAAAACGCGAGGGCCATACTCGCAAGAAACTTCCAAAGGGCCTAAAACATACATACAACAAAGGGCTTTAAGACTCAGCGTGGCTTACCACCAGACTTCTGGATCTCCTCCAGCTCTTTCTCCTTGATCATCTCTAAGGTTTTCTCGGTCATCAAATGATGCGTTGGCTTCTTGGGCTTGTTGCCAAAGGGAATATGACGAGGCGATGCCGTTGTGTCACTTTTTCTCTTATTATGATAAGTCGATGCTGGAAAAGGAGGTACCTTGACAGACGTGATTATAGTTGGAGGGATGGCTTAGATCGAAGGAATATCTAGGGGATCATCACATAATTCGGCCTTAAGAGAAGAAACCTCCTCCTTGTCCCTGGCTTCATCTCGGCAATAGATTGAAGATTGGTCTTCTTGACCTCGCCCATAAATACCACGTCATCATCAACTGAGTGAACATTGCTAGTTTCTTTAGAGCATCAGCCATTTCTTCATCTTTGCTGGGGACGGTAGTTAGATCCTTCTCCGACACTTTAGTCTCCGCCCCAGTGACTACTTTCGCTAGTGGTGTACCAATGACAGGAAGAGCAAAAGTTATGATCTAAGGAATGAATGTTTGATGGGATTAAGAAGGAAGGAGTGAGTTATCTCCAGTTGCAGATTCTATCGGTCATTCTGAAGTCTTTGTTTTGGGAGTAGGAGCAGTTGAACTTTTTCTAAACATGGAAAGAGGAGGAATGGAGGACGAACCATCAATAGCTTCTGCAGTAGGAAGAGAGAGAGATTTTTTTTGCACTGGTTTCCCCCTTCGAGACCGATTTTATCTTCGCTCTAAATCGCTCGGCGTCTCTTGATTCCCTTAACACCCTATTACCTTTAACTAACACCCCTTGCACATTGCCATGCAAATATTGGGCCATTAAAGCTTCTTCATCCATCGGCTGTCCCTTCGACGTTTCGACCTCTTCTCTCACAAATACTTCCCACGTGTCAGCTAATACCCATTGTTAATTTTCATCTAAGACAAGTTCCTGTGGCGGAGGACGTGAGCAAAGAACAGAAGAACATTGGCACTAAACCTTTTACTCACACCCTTTTACCTCGGCGGCATGTTCAGCCTTGATCGAACGGATCTCAATATCATGTTGGAATTAAGAGTTGCTAGCATTTTCGATCTCAGTAGCGGCAATAGCCTCGGCCTGCTTCTTGGCAAACTCGGACGAATCAAGTTGGGTCATGAGGTTTTACGCTTCCTGGTCAAATTGACATTTATCATTCTTTAAGATTTCACTTCCATTTCTGAGAGATGCACACTCCCAACTCATCGACTGTAATCGGGACTCTAAGCCTTTAATAATTATTTCGTGCTTCTCTTTAAGAATAGCCACTTGAGTCTCACACTCCTCCTTTTATCCTTAATCGTCTCAAAGCCTTTCTATCAGAATCTCGTTCCATCTGCAAGACTTCATTCTCTATCTCCTTGCTCTTAACCACATCACATATTTATCTTGAATAGGAATACATCGCTTCATACTTAGATAGAGCAAAGTCAACATCAGAACTGACTCGATCATGGATATTTGGTGGAAACAGTCATAAGGGGCAAACTCAACTCCAGTAAAGCAAAGACCGAAGAAAAACTCTTTCATTTCCTTGGCTCGTTCGGTAGATGTCCTCTCTTGAGCCGAAGAGATCGATATATGCGGACATTTCCCATGACGTTTGGGAGGAGGGGTATAGTCATGATCATGAATTCCAGCTGATCGCGGCTCGGGAAGAGGGTCGATCGGGAGTTTGGGATGGGATGGAGCAACCTGAGAATGTTCACTAGCGATTTGGTCACCACCCTTGGGAGTTTTGTCCTGATAATGTGATGATGATCGACGCTTGGGAGTCTCATGCTCTTCCTCTTTTCCAAGGGACTTGCCCTCCTTTGCTGCCTTTTCCTCATAATTCCTCTTACGCTTTTCCCGGTCTCCCCTCTCTTGTTTATCCCGCCTTTTACTTTCCTGACCTTTTTTCTCTGCCTCTCCTCTTTCTCCCCCTTTTTCCCTTTCTCTTTACGACCAACATCTCCGAGTCCTCTATCATGCCTTGCTTGCTGGGGGCTGACCCAACAGGTCTACCTCTCTTCAGAAGAAAACCAAAGTTATCATGGTAATACTTTCTATCTATGACACCTACAATGATAAAGAAACTTTGATCAATGTCCAGTATACACAAGAGAAGAAAGTGTTGTGACGTGTAGTGCTTGTGCTATGTATTTTCTGAGTGATTCCCCAAGACGGACCGAGCCTGGAACTTGGCTCGTCTCCATCATGCTCTTTGGTTCGACAAGTTCAGCGAAGAAAGAAGTTAAATCTAAATTTTTAGAAGAAATGAGTTTTTCGGGGAGCCTCGGGTTGTTTAGATCATCATAGAGGGAATTTACTTCCTCCTCAAGTGAATCTTGAATAAAAGGAGAAGTCTTTCCGATAGCAGAAATTCTCGGTTGATGATCTCGAGATTTCCCCAAGATCGTCTATTTTGGAATTTTTCTACAATACCCCGGCCAAGCCTTTCTTTGCCTTTAAAAATTCGGCCTCCTAGTATCCTTCTTGCAACATTTTTTCCCTCCTCGGAGGATGAACAATAGTGACTGCTTTCTCCTCAACCGCAAGTTGGTCGAACTGCTACCTGACTGGAGGCACGTTTACAACCATGGTTGTTGCACTCTCGACTGAGGGCACGTCAACTTGAACAACCTTTGATGGAGAAGGCTGGTCGACCGGGGATCCCAATGTTCTGTTTGCATTAAGAAGATAGTATTGATGCAAGTGTGCATCGGTTAATCCGTTCCACATGTCTCGGTGCTCAAGACTTAAAACGGAAAATGTGTCTAAGCGCTCTTGGAAGGGCTTTTTCGGTTCATCGCCTGCATAAAAATGATTTATGTAAGAAGCCTCCTTATGATCAGACTAGTTAAAATGAAAGACTTAGTGCACTGAAGCCAGCGACGTGCACATCCTAGTTGTTGCTTAATATAAAACCAATCATTCCAAATGTCCCCTAGTTTGTTAGGGATATCCTCAATAATTTTTTGTCTACGAACAACATCAAAGAAAAGAAAAAAAGAAGTGTCTTTCTTTCGATGTCTGAAGTTGAAGAAAAATTCTATGTCATCCAATGTCGGGGGTTAACGTAGACACTTCATATATAAGATGTATAGCGATAATAGATTGGTATATGTAATCGAGTGAAGTTGCATTGGTGCCAAATACATTCGCCTTAGAAAATCAATGAAAAAAGGAGAAAATGGTGGAATAGCTCCAGTAGTGCACATCGGGCGAGTTAGCGTCATGTAACCACTTAGCAGAATATGGGGACGATCATTTTCTTGAGGAAGGCGAATATCTTTCCATGGAATATTGTGTTTAATGCTTAAATTCTTCAACTGTCTCAAACTCATTACGCAAGGACAAACGTTTGAAGGTTTTTTCGGAATTACCACACCGGGAAGGGTGTCGGGTGCTACTGACACAACTGCCATCCCGCTTGTCTCTCCTACTTCCATGACAGGTGGGGGATTTGTTGATTGGTCTTGGGTGTCAGTGTTATGGACGGGTTCGGAATCGGTCCAGGATTCAGAAGTCGAAATACTTTCCATGTCTACAGAGGTGGATATGACCTTATCCTCGCCTGCTCCAAAGCTGCGAGTATCACGTCGTCAGACCATTGTAAGTTGTGTTATTCATAAAAGGCTATTGGTTAGATTGGTAAGATCATATTCCCTCAATATGTGCATCAATGTGTGTATGAATGATGAAGTGATAACCCAAATTAAAAGTAACAAACAAGAACATGCTCGACTTCATTGTTTTCAACCCTAACTAAGAAGAACTAGTAAAATCAGTCGTTCTACTTAAACTTTTGGTCACCCTGCGCATCGAGCCGACCCTTTAGAACAAGCATGGGTCGGCACTTCCCAGATGTTTGTCTTTTTCTGCTCGACCTCAAAGAATTCGACCAGTTGTCCTACTGACCAAAGACCAGGTATTATTTCTAAATGTTTTGAAGATGGTTACTTATTCTAGTAGCACCAAGTCTACAAGCATTGGTTTAGAAGTCGTTTTTGTCTCCTTCCATCTGATCACATCAATAGCCATCATCATTATCTGAGAATACCCATCCAATCATACTCATGTGTCCTCCGAATTAACAGCGCCTCGAAATTCAAATTTCTTCAAGGAAAGAGATACATTTTCATCCCCATGCCTTTTAACATAAACAATTCTGCTTCCATTACCGACCACCGCCACTATGCTACTGAAACGCCAATAACCACCGCCTTACCACCAGACCACAATTCCGATGAACTCAATGTTGGTGATTTAAATCACAGATCATATTGAATGCAAATTGAAACGGAAAAAGAAAAAAAGGGAAGATTTATGTGCGAAATCATATCAGAATGTGTATAAAGGTGAGAAAAGGAAAAATTAGTCCATGACTGCGAAGATATCAAAAGAAACGATCTTGATCTTCAACGGAGAAGGTTTTTCTAATTTCTTGGAAAATAACGGGTTTGGATGCAGTGAAGAAGTAAAAGTAAATAATGAAGGTGGGCCGGCCTTTTATGATAGAACGAAGGGACTTTTCGTATTCTGTAGACATGACCGTTGAATATGACTATAGGGTTAACGTGTCAATCCAATAATGAGCTAGGCCAAGGCAAATAGACATATGACTGTAAAGCTTCATCATTTCTTGATCAATGATAATTCCCAAAACATTTGACCGATCGATCCTTGGTTCACGCAACACATGAAAGAGTTTTCAAGCCGACACAAGCGTGGTCTTTCGATTTCCCCACACCAAGGGATGATCCAGAATGAAAAATACAAAGCATGCCCCATTCTTAACACGACATGCTTTGGGGGGCATAGTGTTGACCATCCTTTTTGCAAGGCCATCAAGATCCATCAACATCATAGAATTCTGCCAAACGCGAAGGACCAATTAACTCGAACCAAACAACTAGTCGATCAATGGATGTTTCAGTCCGATCCCGAGACTTAGGCCGAACATTGGAACCTGATATGCAAGCCAGCTGGAGCCTGTGGTCTGCGGACCAATCGAGTCAGGCCTAGCCAGATTCCGTGCCAAATATCCTCCTGAAGATTTGCTCCTACTCGTAATTGACTGCTTCCATCCATCCCTGGATATCGGATCAACTGCCACTTGTCCCTACGTGATCAAATCATACAAAGAAGAACACTTCTTCATGATTGCCTAAAATCCTGGATCGGGCAACACATGCTTCAGCCAATTTAAATACTGTAGCATCTATAAATAGACCTTCCGGACTTAAAAGAAGGGATATTTTTAGCCAGTCTTTGATTATATTATTGTTATGATTGTTTCGTTTGAAATAGATCATTTAATATATAAGTGATTATAAAGTGGATGTAGGCTCGTTATCGCGAACCACTATAAACTTGTTTGTGATTGCTTTTCTCTATATTTTTCATTTATTTATCTTCATTTATTCTCCACAATGTCATTTCTTGGGTGTTGTACCATTTCTTGGTGTCAACACTAAGATAATATATTTTTAATTTTGTTGAACATGGTAAGAGCTAAAATTCCCCCATTCTCCATCTGGATAATATATGTTATTGATTGCATTTTTCACCTCAACATGAGTATTTAACACTGTATTGTAATATTATATATCACATCCCTCATTTTTGAGAAATTGGAAAGTAACCAAAATCGACAAGCTTATCAATAAGACCTACTATCATTGAAAGGATTGGCGAGAGCCAATAGAGAAATGCAAAGCTTGTCGAGTTTATCCAAAAGTTAGAATCAGAGGATAAAGAGTTCGAGGTCGATCGGGAAGGCTGGCTTCGAAAGCACGGACGACTGGGTATTCCTTATGTCGACGAATTGATAGATGAGGTTGTGAGGGAATGTCATCACTCAAAGTTAATGATTCATCCTGGTGGTAATAAGGTATATTAGGACATGAAGCGAGCCTACTACTGGGTAGGGATGAAAAGGGATATTGGAAAGTTTATTTCCAGTGCATGAACTGTCAATTGGTGAAAGATGAATAGAAGAAGTCGAGTGGATTTCCTCAGTGATTGGAAGTTCCTATGTGGAAGTAGGAGCAGATATCGATGGATTTTACCAATGGACTACCTAGAACCAAGGCAGGAAACGAAGGAATTTGGGTAATCGTGGATCGCTTGACCAAAAGTGCAAGGTTTATTCTTGTCAAACCGACTATGATAGCATCGAAGTTAGCTAAGCTTTATATAAATTGGATAGTTAGATTCCATGGTATCCCGAAGAGCATAGTGAGTGATCGAGATCCATTGTTCACAAGTGGATTTTGGAAGAGTTTGCAAGAGACTTTGGGAACCGAGTTGTGTTTGAGTACGTCTTATCATCCCTAAACTGATGGTTAAACCAAGAGGGTAACCGAGTTTTGGAAGATCTCCTAAAAGCTTGTGTATTAGACTTCGGAGGATCATGGGAGAACCATCTATATCTAGTCAAGTTTGCATATGACAACAGCTACCATTCGAGTGTTGGTATGGCACCATACGAGGCGTTGTATAGTAGACCGTGTAATTCTCCCGCATGTTGGTTAGAAACTAGAGATTAGTTGATACTTGGGCCAGAGATGATCAGAGAGACATCGGATTGTATCGAGATCATTCGACAACGAATGAAAGCAGCCTAAGATCGTCAAAATAGTTACACCGATAAGCATCAGAAAAATTTGGAATTTAACATTAGTGATATGGTTTTCATGAAGATTTCGCCGTTGAAGCACGTTGTTCGGTTCGGAATCAAAGGAAAGTTAGCTTTAAGGTTTTTTGGACCATTTCTGATAATTGAGCAAATTGGGAAGCTCGCATATAGGTTGGAGTTATCCGAGAAAATGTCGAGTGTGCATAATGTTTTCCATGTGTCTTTCTTTGGAAGTGTGTGAATGATTCAAATGTGGTGGCATCTCCAGAGTAGTACAAAGACCTAGAATTCGAGTCAATAGTTATGAAACTTTGTAAACCGCCTCGCGTTATTGGGAATAACACGAGACAGCTTAGGAGGAAGACAGTTAACATGGTTAAGGTACAATGGAGTGAGGATGATGACGATTGTATGTAGGAGGCGGAAGAGAGTATGAAGGCGACCCATCCAGAAATCTTCGTTGGTATGATCCACAAGTGTCGTGTCACTCTTACCTCATTGTAACATGCACTATTATTGTCTTTGTTGTTATTAGAATTTCGCGTGCTAGGATAAGGCTATGGATGCATTGCTTGGGATTTCGAGGGAAAAATTCCTAAGGGGGGAGAATGTAACAACTTGCATTTTATGTATCGGAGGTTCCTAAAATATTTTTAATTAATTCCCTGTGTGTTGGATCCTTCTTATAGTTTGATATGCTGGTTATGGGGATATGAGACAAGTCCATAATTTTTACCAATTTCATTTGTGACCATTTTCCCTTATCAGTCTTGTACGGGGCATAACTTTTGACTAGGATTGAATAAGGTGTTGAGATTGGTTTCATTGGAAAGGAAATGGTGTTGCCAATCCCTTAGAGTGGCCACATTAAGGATTTGGTTCAGCGGTTTGGGAGAAATCACTGTTTTAGTGTTTCACAATTTCAGTTCAGGTTTTGTAAGCCATTGATGGGATGATTTGAGGAGGCCTATTAGTGGGCTGGTGGGTGGCTATAAATAGGGGGTTAGAGGCATGGAGAATAATTTACTTTCTTCATTTTCTCATTTGGTTATGCTAGTGATCCTCCTTGCACAATCAAATACACATTTCCACCGTTAAAATTTTAGATCTACATAAGAGAATCATAGATCTACATCGTTTGAAGCTAGATCCATGTCAAGTGAAGAGAGATCGCATCAAATCAAGAGGTTTGAAGCATATTCTTCACTGTCCGGATTGAAAATTTTGCGATTTAATGTTAATTCATAGAATTGGCGAGTGATAAGCATCTCTCACACGGATTCGATCAAGTATATGGGTTGTTTGTTCAAATCTTCATCATTTTAAGTTGTTTCACCTAGATATACATCATGGTAAGTATAATTTCATTTGAATCACCATAAGATCTAATCTAGCAACTTAAAACTGGTAATTCTTAGGATAATTCTTATGTTTATGCAAGTTAGATCCATTATTTTAGTTTATTCGTTCATTAATCATGGTTTAGTTAATCTTATATGATTATTGATGAATAATTGTCATTTTGATGATATTGATGGTTTCATAAAGTGTTGATTGTGGAATTAGATAATTTGAATGAGATGTTTGCATCGATGTGGTCGTTTGGTGATGATCTGGTCAAGATTAGAGCTATTTTGGTCGGATCTTAAACCGGGTCGTTTTTCTTAGGTCGTTGATGACGTGGTATGGTGTTTGGTCGTGTGGCTTGTTGCTCAAGAAAGGGATGAAGGTCAGGTCGTTGGTTTTAGTTCTTAGGCCGTTGATTTTAGGTCTTAGGTTGTTTTGAGACCTAAGGAGCAAGACCTAAGTAGTAAGACCTAAGAAGCAAGACCTAAGGAGAAAGATCTAAGGAGGAAGACCTAAGAGGTAAGACATAAGTATTTCAAGACCGATCAAACGAAGCTTGTTTTTGAGTCGACGATGATTATAGCTTCGGTGCGAATTCAAGGAGGAATGTTTGAAGCATCGTGAAGTGTTCATTGATCGTCGTAATGCAACAAATGTGAAGACAACTCAAGGATGTTGAGTTCATAGATAATGGTTGCTCGAGAGGCTTCTTGAGCTATAAATAGTCATCAGGTTGGATGGCTAAGATATTAAAGGATGAGAGATTATCGTTGTCATAGGTTCTAGCTGGCTCAAAGCAAGGGTATAATAAGGGGACCTATAAGAGTGTAAAGTTGCTGGTCGAGCACCCTGTGTATCGTTGTACGGCATAGTTACATATCGTTAAATGGAGTATGCAGTTTCAGCTAGAACCGAGGTTACCATTAGCCCTTTACGTATTGTATGGTTGGCCGCCATACGATTAACGATGGTTCCAAAGCAGGATAGGAAGTGATAGTCGAGGTCTTGGATGTTGGTTGTTTTTCTTGTACTGCTTCACATAATTTGTCAAACGTCGAGGGAGATATTTCTTGGGTGCTTGTCTAATGTTGGTTTTGGCCTTCGGGGCCTGTGCTTGAGGGATGTTGATCTCGATCAAATTGGTTTACGTGAGATATAATTGGTTGCTATGGTTACTATTGTCTGGTTAATTCTAATTGCCCTGGATGAACTATTGTTTGTAAAGACTATCACAATCAAATGTGGGGAAGACGTGTTTGGGTTCTTCTTTGGAGTTTTGGTAGATCAGTTGATTAATCTTCCTATTCTCATATACTCTTTTTTGGCAAGGTTGATCGGTTTTTACTGTGATCCGTAACACTATTTATTAAAAGAAATAAAAGGGTACATCATAACCAGTGATAAGAAAGCACATATCAGTTGTTATGAAAGTGTTCCCACGCAGGGGAATACCATGTTGATAAAACAACGCATAACATAGTCTAATACTGACACAAAGTTACTCGATGCACTACCTATTGAGGGCCTAAGTGGATACCCAATGCAACTCACGTGCACAACGAGCCGTACAAGGCACTAGCCTTTCTCAAACGGAGCACACATCATTTCTCGCTTCCTTCCATGTGTAACAGGGGTTTGAACTGTTTTAGCTTTTGATGAAGACACAACCTGAGGCGAAGAAAGATCCAACATCACCGGAGGAGCCCTATAGGCTAGAGGGGAAATGTGATGAGCGTAAGGGTTGCCTTTGATCACCGTGGCACTGTCACTTCTGGGGCTCTGGGCATTCAAGAAACTCGATTTGAATGGGATTGGAGAATTCTTCTTACCATTATTCAGAGAAGAAACAGGATTCAAAACAACCTTTTGTTTCCCTTTCAAATTCGCATCAGCCTTCATGATAGATTGGTCGAGAGACATACTTTTAAGGAGGGCCTCCTAGGTTTCACTTTTATCAACATAGTTTGCACCAGTCACAAGACCAGACTTAAGCTCTGACTTCCGATGATCAACTGTTTCTTGGATAGTTTCACCGCACACTATTTTAGGCCTTTCCTTAACTAGAAGAAATTGAACCATGTCAAAATTTCCTTGAAGGAAACTGTCAAGCTACCTTGCTTTAGATTGGACAGCTCGGTCATTCACTAATTTCGAAACAGCACTTGCCATGGCAATATGATTTGACAAGTTTTCATGAGTAGGCACATTGACATCCACAACAACTTCTAAGTTAATACCATCAGCGTTCATGACAGAAACGTTTGCTAGCATATCAACGTCATTCGACATAATACAGTTTGCATTAGTTGGCGCAGTGACATTGGCATCATCTGCCTTAGTACATTGTTGATTAAACACATCGTTCGACAACTCTTTCATGGGGTCCAAGTTCACCTGTGTAACAACCCGTATTTTTAGAACAAATTTAAAATTTTTATTTTAGCAATTGTAACAGATTTTGAATGTTTAAAATAATTTATTTAAATAATAACGACTAAAATTTTATTTTAATCAAAGTTAAAATGTATAAATTTATTTTAATTTTAAAGCGAACTTGAAATGGCACGGTAGTTTGGAAATTCGATTTCTAATTTCAAATGAATGTACAGGATTCAAAATAAATCGGATTTCAGTAAAACAAGAAATATTTAAATCTGTCTAATTATATCTTTTTAATAAGTGTGAAGAATCCGAATTTCATAATATAAATTGAAAGTTGTGTCCAGTTTAAAATTCAGAATAGTTACTGTAGAATTTTTATATATTTTAATATAACATATAGCCCTTAAAAATAGCTATTTTGCAAACGACCTCCATTTTCGAAAAAACCACTTTTACTGGATCCGGAATGTCAAATTATTGCTAAATCCAAACTTTCATAATTTTTGAAATTAATATGTGAGTGTGGCAAAAGAAAACGTGTTTTGTCAATTTCAGTCAATTTGGATCGACCAGAAAATGGCCACTTTTCAAACGGTCTCCAAATTCGACGAAATTAGTTTTTTTAAGACTGTATCGTCAAAACAAAGCTGGAAATAAATTTTCTGTAATTTTTGGAGTCAGTATGTGGCCCCATTAGATTAAAATGAACGTTAATTTAAATATATATTGATTTATATTTTAATTTAAAAGAAAACTGCTATAGACTTTGAAATTGGACCTTAAAATATATTCCGTTGCATTCAGAAGGCGTCAAAACATATTATTTGACAGTAAGTGGGCCTGATTTGGACTCAGGCCGAATTTTTGCTATTAAACACGCTAAACAAGAAAAATAATGTTAAAATAATAGTTCAAAACCCTAATTCTCTTCATTCTATCTGATGCCGCCGCCAGGGGAATTTCCAATGGCCGATATCTTCACTTTTTCCCATCTAAAATACACGAAATCCATTCACTTTTATTTGAGTTTATCAATGGCAATCTTCTTCATCTACATGAGATGGACCTAATTATCGGTCGAGATCAGGTTTAACACTGCGTGGCGATCAAAATCGATGCTGAAAGGTGCCATCTTTGCACAGAAATTGGGGGAGCTCGAGACCGTCGAGCTGGCGACGGTTTCTTATGGTGGTAGCCGACGTTGGGGGCAACACGGTGGTAGCTTCGGATCTTGTTCCGGTTGACGATCTGATGGGCGGTGGTGGAGTTTCTTCATTGATGATTGGGTACTTTTTATTTCACCTAGAGCGATGATCACGAAGAAGAAACAATAACGTATATTTTGTTTTAAACGCTATTAATTTAATTAACTAAGTAATTGGGGTTTAATTATAATTAAAATTGTATTAACATATAAGCATTCATATCTTGTGCAAATCAAAACGGAATTGCATGATTTTAGATCCGTTGAAATCAGGAAAATGAGAGCTTTGCGATGGAGCTGACCAAAATCAAAATGAAGTATGTTGGAATTTGAGATAAATTTGAATCCGAACAGAATAGAAATTCAGAAATTAAAACCGACCACTGTGAGAATTTCTCACTCTAATTTTGTTTACAGTTAAATATATACTAGGATGCAGACGGTGCATAGTAGCACCTGACACCGTTGATTGAAACCATGGATGTTAGGTTGTTTTGACTGTATTGTGTATATTGACTGTATTGTATCCATGTGTAGAATAAAATATTTTACCGTTAAAAATATAATTTTTAACGTATACATGAACGACATAAAATTATTTTGAAAAGAAATAAAATATTCATTTACAAATCGGACGATTTGTTTATATACACCCATTTATCTGATATGATTGGGATGATAAATTTTACACATTGCCTAACTGCACAAATAAATAAACATTTGTTGTTTGAAAACCCCACACGGGTATTGGGATGATATTTGACGTACACTATTCCCAATATTTAGTTGTATGTCAATCGATGGATTGACAGTCTGTGATGAGCGTTATTTATTTATTTTAATGCTCACACAGTTGTAAAATGCACTCTGGATATCGTATGAATTTTTAATGATTGTTTATCATTATTGTTGTATACATGCGATGTATGAAATCCATATAAATAACATTATATGGTAATTGATTGGGTCTCATTCCAATTTGGAAAATAAAGAATATTTTTAAAATAATATTCCGTAAAGGATATAAAATATTTATGTCTTGAATAAAATATTCTTGTGTTGAATAAAATATCGTTTTTATTGAATGTATAAACCAACAAAATATTCATTGTTTGAAATAGAACATGTTAACAATAAAAATATACATTTTTATTGTGTAGGTAGAAATGATTGAAAATATTCAATGTTTAATACAATGGAAATTACATTTTTATTGTATTATAAAATCATTAAAAAGAATCATGATTCGGTAAAAAGATTAGACAATAAAAAAATTATTTTTTTATTTTATATTTGATTTATTAAAGAGAATTTGTTTATTAAAATGTAAATCATTTATATGAAGAAAATATGAAAGTGATCATTTGTTTGAAATAAAAATATGTTAACGACAAAATTTACATTTTTTATTGTACATATAGAAGAGATTAAAAAATATTCATTAATTGAAATAGAAAAGTTAAACAATAAAAAATCACATTTTTATTGAATGTAGAAATAATGAAAAATATTCATTGATTGAAATAGAAAAGTTACTCACATTTCTATTGAATGTAGAAATAATGAAAAATATTCATTGATTGAAATAAAAAGGTTTAACAATAATTTTTTTACATTTTCATTATATATAAGAAATGGTGAAAAGATTCAAGTTTGAATAAAAAAATTCAATATTAAAAATTACATTTTTTATGTAAGTATGATTCATTGAAATATTCATCATTTGAATAAAAATGTTGTAACATTAAAAGTTACATTTTTAATCTAAGTATGATTTATCAAAATATTCATCGTTTGGATAAGAATATTCAATTTTGATATAAAATTGAAAATGAAGTTGAAATTGTTCTAAAATGAAATAATAAACGATTTATAGAATACGTTTTAAATAGAAATCAACGAAATATATATAATATATATATTTAATGGCCTGAATAGAACGCGCAGCGCAGCGACTGTTCGCGAATTTCGACCATTAACTTCAAATTGACATTACAGAAGATCCGACTGTCGGATTCTCCTAAAACTGGAACCGTTCGTATCGAAAAGAGCTTTCCAATGAATATAAGTGATTTGAAATCTAATGGTTGGATGTTAAGATATGTCTAAATCAATTTTAGAAAAGGTCGCTATGGATGCAGTATGGTGGCCATTATTGGAAACCGACGGTACGGACGATAATAAAATTATTAAAAATATGGAAAAATTATGTAAAATCATGATAAATGGCTTGGAAATATTTTTTATGAAAAATTCAAATTTTAAAAAGATAAAAATATATTTTTATTAAAATGAATTAGTTATTAACTAGAATAATAATTAAATTATTTTTAGAAATAAATAAATTGGATTTGAAAATGGTTTTAAAATAACCATAATTTTCCAACATATATTTATTTACATTGGAATGGATTTGAATGGAAATTATCTTCAGAATATTTCAATATTGGATTCCGTTATTATACGAATATTGTGAGGAATTTGGAAGATATATATATTGTTATTCCCAATACAATATTGGTTGGTTTCAGAATTTGATATTGAACATAAGCCGATATAATTTCTATTCAGAACTTTATGTTTAATATCAAATGGGATTTTGGGTTTGTCATGAACGGTGTCTTTATTAACACTGATCTTAAACCCAGTTTAGAAATAATAAATCTTTTAATTAAGATTTGGGAAATTTACCAATTAATATTTAATTGGAATTGAATAAAAGAATTGGATTTTGGGTTTATCGTGAACAATGTTATAAATAGCAGTTGTTCTTTAACCCAATTAATGGCGAAGAAATAATTTGGAATTTATAAATCTTTTATTAAGATTTAAATCGGGATTTTCCAAAGTAAAGTTTTCCAATTTAATATATTAAATTGGAATTGAATGGAATTCGATTTGGTAATAATCGAGATGAGCTCATGTGAACGAAGTCCGACACTATATATGGAATTTAAAAGACTTTGTCGTTATTCCATTTATATTATTAGTCTGATACAGGAATTTATATCGATTATACACCGTTATGATTTCCGTGTAGATTCCATTTTGATGGAAGATGATTTTGGGTTTATCGTGAACTGTGATTTTAAATGACACTAGTTCTTTAACCCAAATAAAGATAAGATTAATTTCTTAAATTCGAATAATCCTTAAGTAATGATTTTTGAGAGAATAAATTTAAAAGGATTTATCTTTTATAAAAATAATGGGGACCTTTCCCTAAAAATGTATATATTTGAATAAAAGAATATTCTGAATTGGAATGAGACGTAGGATGTGCTTTTATCGCACCTGATTATCAATCACGTGAGTTATTCGGAAAGACCGGGTTTAACCCATTCTGAATAATGAATACGATGACTAACAGCCGAAGAGATTAAAGACGGTGCAAGACCGATGATCTTCACATCGAATGGATGAGTTGCTACTGATGCTCATGATTGGAGTAGCTACCTTGAAGGGGCTACAGTGGAGGCCGTCTGGACGTACTTTTTGATTATTCGGATATGCGAGGGCCTCTCTCTGGTATTGGACATATGAGACGAGGAATAATGTGCCTCCAGTTTAGTTCAGACCCAGAACGGACTTGTAAATGGATGGTATGTCTGACGTTGTATTCCTTTACGCTGTATTCGTTGATCTCTGCTAATATATATCTGTTTGGTGGCGGAGAATTTATTCTCTTGCTTAACACCCTTCTCAGGTACGTATGAGCTCAGAGGTTATATATTGGCAGAAATCAATGGTATGATATGGATTGACAATGTGGCATGCTAAGATGCATGGATCAAGGCTTTTGTTGAAAAGCAAAGCCTTGTGAACAATGATCAAAGCATAGCTTTAATTAGCATAGCTTTGTGTAGCGTGACTTCGCGAGCCTCACACCCCGATAGGATGGTGAACTGATGGTCTGATCAGTATGCTTTTGATATTAGTACGGATTCAGTCAACCGAGATAAGCTGGGTGTGGTCTCTCCACGCTCAGAGGGATAGGGCATATACCTCCAATTCCTATATGGATAGAGTAAGCAGCGTTTTCTCATGCATGGGACGTAAGTCGCGGAGATACTCGATATCCTAGATATAGTGCAGATGTGCATTACGGTGTTTTCTGTAGCTGGGACGTAAGGCGTTAAGTATTCCACTACGCGATAGATCTTTCGAATCAGGAGCCATCATGATGGAAATCCAACTTTCCAATACGAGCTTTGCGGTTTTAATTGTAAACCTGTATATGGCGACATAGTGGGATGGGGCACTCATGACGTCTATGATTGATACATTTACTTTCGAAATTAATTTCTACACTATGCACTTATAGTAATAATACAAGAGAAATTTCGCATACCAAGCATCTTTGGCTTTTATAAGGTAAAACTCTATCCTCCGGCTTGCGTTGTGTGATGGGACCTAAGCTTTATAATAGCTTCATTTTTCCAAAAAGCATTGCCCTGTTTATTTTATGCACTGGTATTCTTGGGAGGAAACCCGTTCCGCGTTATACGGCGTGGTCCCTTGATTTACCTAACTTTAAAATCAAATTAATAACTATTTTGAGTTCTCATACCAGTCCAATGACTGACCTGGAGTTTATTGTTCCTTCCTAAACTCTAGGTGCCCATATTTTCCACCCGGTAAGTCAGTAGTTTTGGTTTTGCAGATTTCTATTTAACAGGATCCTGGATTACAGCTAGAGCTATATTCAGAAAGGTTTTCCGCTACGCATTATACTTATGTTTTATTTTCCACTGCTTTGTAAATTTTAAATCTCTGATATTATTTTCTGTTGTATAATTAATCATACTCTGGAATATTCTTGTACTCTAATATAAATTGTTATAATAAGTGTAACAACCCGTATTTTGAATAACATGTTATAGCGTAAATCAAGGCAGAATTAAATGTTAAAATCCGAATCAAAGGGAACGGGCTGTGCCATTGCGTTCGTCTCGGAAAAATACGTGAAATAGAGTCCGAGTTTTCGAAAATCGGAGTACGTATGACCCAGTTATGGCCCGTCAAAGTTTTCAGAAAAATTCAAGTTCAAAAACAGTTCGAAATTCAAATCTGGAGCCAAACAGATTGGGCGGGAAAAATTCCCGCCCAAGCCCCAGGTCGACTGGGGTGTCGACTGGGGAGTCGACACGCCCAGGGGCAGGTCGACTGCCCAGTCGACACGGGTGTCGACCTGGGTGGTCCGGCCACTTTGGTCTGGTGCACCTGCTGAGTGTTTTGGGTCATGTTTTAAGGCCTGTTTCGGGATTTGATGGTTCAGATCTAAACTAGGGTTAATCCTATGGCCTAAACTAACCTAAACTTCTATAAAAAGACCCCTAGACCTAGACTAAACCCTCACAAATCACTCTTGCCACGAAGTGCTGCCCAAATCCCTCTTGATCATGGCCTCCACCTTCATCTTCAAAAGCTTATGCATGCAAACTAGATTCAAGGCAAAGGAGCAAGCTTTCTACATCAAATTAAGGGTGTTGATCATCATCTCAACATGGATCCTACGACAAGATTCTTACCCCTAATTCTCTAGCCTCGATTTGTAAGTTCTAGCTACTTGTAGATCTAAACGGTAGTTCTAATGTTGACATGGAATAAAATGAGATGAAGCACAAGTATGTTAGCCTATGTGAACCTAGTTTTGCCCCTTTCTTGAACCCATGACTTTAGGCTATGTTTTAGTGACTAAATCATGCTACTTATGTTGTGTTGAACTTAATTTATCATGCAAGTTTGGATCTTTACTTGTGGAATGATGGCATGAACTCTTAGAACCATTTTGACTTGTGAAACATTTTGGGTTTATGCATGTAAAAGAATCTAAAACCCCTCATGACACTCACATGCATAAGATGATGGACCTAGGATATGATATCATGCATGCTTGAGACCAATCCTCTTATGATATCATGCATGTTAGAGGCCAATCCCTTTATGCTATCATACATGTTTTGAGGCCGATATGCAATATGCTAGTTATGTGAACACCTTTTACCTTAAACGTCACCATGTTTAACTTGTGATTCACCTTTGCCATCTTATACCCTCTCTTGTCATATTTTTCCTACTAAGTTGATTCGCTTTCATGTGCGTTGGGAATACGTTTTGGGTAGTCTAGGCAAAGCTTGAAATTTGCTATGAACTTGACATGAAATTACATGCAACATGTAATGGTAATAAACGTGGGGATGACACTTAGAAAAATATGGAACATGTGAACTTGACATGAATTATACCAAGAAATGGGACAATGGGCATAAGTGAAAAACATGGACTTAATCAAGGCCTAAATTTGGCATGAACATGATACGTAGTAAAACATGAAAGTGGCCAACTCGAGGTTGAGTTGAGTTTGTAGCATAAATCTACCCGGAACCGACCGGCTTAACTAGTGGCTACAAACAATAGGACCCAATGTGAGTAGTTGGCCATATCGCATTTAAAACCCGAGGTTAGACTAGGTTGTGGTGTAAAGCTACCCGGACCCGCCCGGCTTAACTAGTAACCACAACAAAGTCTAATGTGAGAGGTTGGGTGCATTAAGTTAATTAATGCCACATGATAAGGTTAAGTAACTTGATTAGACTAATGATACTTAACCGATATGACATGGACGGGTGGGTTAAGTAACTTAGCTAGACTAATGACACTTAACCATACAACACGATTAGTGGAGGGGGTTAAGTTAACCAACACTTAACCAATCCGACCCAATAATTTGATGAGGTTAAGTTAACCAACACTTAACCAATCCGACCCAATAATTTGATGAGGTTAAGTTAACCAATACTTAACCAATCTAACAGGACAATCTAATGGGGTTAAGTAACTTATACTTAACCAATTATACACGATGATTTAATGGGGTTAGGTTAACCAATTTGACTCAATAATTTTGATGAGGTTAAGTTAACCAATACTTAACCAATCTAACAGAATAATCTAATGGGGTTAAGCAACCTATACTTAACCAATTATACACGATGATTTAATGGGGTTAGGTTAACCAATTTGACTCAATAATTTTGATGAGGTTAAGTTAACCAATAATTAACCAATTTGACTCGGTAACTTGATGGAGTTAAGTTAACCTACACTTAACCAATCTAACATAGTAATTGGATAGGGTTAAGACACGAACCGCTTGAATATACTTAACCAACTCGACTCGGTAATTTGATAAGGATAATCTATACTTAACCAACCACGATAACGCGATGAGGTTAAGCCGTGAACTTCTTGATATACTTAACCAACTTGACATATGGTTTGTAGGGCTAAGTCTTGAACTTGAACTCTTAGCCAATTTTTACATGCTTCTAGACGGGTTAAGTCATGAGCTTGAATGACAACGCTTAACCCATTAGATAAAACCCTAGTTCAGGGGGACTATGTGGAAAACAGTAGTTAACAAGGATGACGGGAAAGGAAGCTAAGTGATAAACCTTAGTTAAGGATAACTAAGTAATAATTCTTAGTCAAGGAAATTGGACCAGTTCATAATAGATGAGTAACTCGATTCGGTAGGTCGTCGCTTCAGCAAATACACGAGGTGGAGCAATATCTGATTTAGATAAAGGCTCCAACGAACTGGGTGACGAAGCGGTAGCTTCGGGGAACGTGAGGATACTCTTGGTATCCCTCTGTGAGGTGGCAGATGATCCTCCTGGGCTCACATAGGTTAAGGTCTGCGGTAGAAGAGCCAAGGGTATGCCTTGGTTGCTGTGCGAGCAACCTAAAGACTGTGGTGGATTAGCGTGGGGTCGGCGATATTTTCACGGTAGCCCTTGATAGCACATCGTCGGCTACCTACCATCTTTAGTCAATCGTGTACGTACGGAAAGGCAGAGAACACCCAACAGACCATACTTGCTATCTAGTTATGGGTGAGGTAGGCCATTTGGGAGTGGGGCATTGATGGCCGTAGTGTAGTTCTCATACATGATTTTTCTTGTTTTTCCTTTCGGTAGTTGAGGGAGGGGTCACGTGGGACCATAACCACCGGTAGAAAAACAGACTCTAATATCTGCATCGGCAGATAACCTAAAGCTCTCGACCGAGTCCTGTATTCTGTCACGGAACTCGGATGGCACATTGAGATACATGTGCACCTAGACATGGAAAAACGATTCATGATACAGACGTGGGAAAAAGGGCGTGGTTGACGGGTAGCATAATCCCTAGTGGCCCTAGGTGGTTTGAACCCAAACCGAGATACGAAAACGTTCATTAGGTAGTATAATCCCCAGTGGTCCTGGGTGGCATAAACCTTAGTTGAACACGCGATAGTTCTTGATAAGAAAACATAGTTAGATAAAAGATGATAGTCCAAATGATTTCAAGGATCAAATGGTACTACGTTGAAGTAGTGAGAAAGCCCGCATGAGGTACGGCAAAGGACTGAACTTATACATGGAAGGAAACACACGAGTTAAGAAAACCTATATATGTGATATATTAGGTCGACATGGACCATTTCATGACATTGGGTAAGGGACATTTTATAGTTAACACATAACACGGGTTGGGATACTAGTACGGGAGGTGCAGAGCAAATATACATGATAGATACCTCGGGATTTTATACTTGATAGAAACCTGACAATGTGATACCTTAGTTTATCTTGATACAGTGGTTCATCCTGTTATCTTGGTCTAGCTTATCTATCTTGTCATCATCCTTATGTTTACTTTCAGTTTATGCATGTCATGTTACCTTTACCTGTTTTTATCCTGGAAGTAGATAGGACTTACCAGTCTTTATGACTGACCCCGTTTTCTTTCGCCTCTTTGTCTTCCGTCTCCCCCCCCCCCAGGTTTTCGGGGAGGAAATGCTGTTGTTTAGTTCGGACCTCTTATGTTTGAAGGTCATCATGTATAGCTTGGTCTTCTCTTGGCTATGGCTGCTTTACCGGATTATTTTGGGGAATAATTTATGAAAAGGTTTTATGCTTCTTTACTATTGCAAGACAGGTTTTGATGTATTCTGATGTAAAAGGCTTTAGACCTTATTTTATAAGGTAATAAAATTTGTTTTACTTCCGCTGTTTTATATATGTTCTGTCTTGTAATATTTCTGTGCATGTTTACCTCGATAATGCTTCACCAAACCTAGTGCATTCCCTTTGTGAGTGACCCTAGCGGAGGTGGGGTGTTACATTTGGTATCAGAGCAGAAGGTTACCAGACTGGGCAAAAGTTTTTAAAACCTTCTGAAACTATTTTCCAAACTGTTTACAAAGAAGCATTTTTCAAGAAAGGTTTTATTTTTAAAGGCTATTCCCCAAAGGCCATTAGCACTATCCTTTGTTTCCTTGATTGAATCTCTTTTCCTTTCTTTCCTTCTTCTGTAGTCACAGTAGTTTGAACTGCGACTAATCCTTCCCTAGCTACCTAAGTGTTTTCCGTGCGATGGAGGTAGTTCTCGAGAGACCTGTTGCCGCATTATAAGAAAGGATAGTAAGAACAAGGATAAAGGATAGGGGCTTAAGGATAAGCAACTTGTTGGTAGGGCTCAACCCATGACGAGAGAGTATTTTTGGTATTGTAAAACGGGACGGATAGTTAAGTATTATGGAACAAGGACAAGATCATCGAGAAGGCAATTGCATACCCTCACTAGCGTACCTGAGAAGGATGGTAACATTCCTGTTGAAGGTTTAGTTATTCTTTTCCATCATCCCGCCAAGACTTTGATTTGATCACCACATCATCTAAGTCCGCTTCGATAGTTGAGTCTATGCACCTTAGTACTAGCGTAGTAGAGGATCCCATTTTGTCTCAAATCTTGTTGGAGAATCAGTCCATTTATTCACGACTTGTTTGGATTTGAGAATGTCTATGCCAACAGTTGAGTTTGGAGGTAATGCTTATGTTTTGGTCCATGGATGGATTCTAGGGATGAAGTGGTTATCCAGTAAGGGGTGCCACCCTCGGTTTTGATAGGAGGGTAGTTAGATTCTTGACTAGCCTTGGTAATACCCTCGAAGTCTCACGTAACCTTTAGGGTTCTGTCATGATTAGTTACCTAGAATCTCTTGATGCATTTATCGGAAATTTCTGATCCGATCGAGTAGTGTTCGCCGATAAGGCGGATGGTTCATTTCGTTTAAACATGGGTTGTGGGAATCAAGTGAGTTAGTACACTTGTCAACATGGCTGGCATCGGTTGTTTCAAGGGAAAGTTCTTCTGTGGGGAATACCTCCTAGTAGGTAAACGAGATCCAAGATTCACTAGTGAATTTTTGGAAAGCTTGCATGAAACCATGAGTACGCAGTTATGGTTGAGCCAAGTATTCTAGAAAAGAATAAGTGAAAGTGGAACAAGAGGTGACAATAAAATGAGTTCCAACTCATATTATGGAAACAGGAAATAAGAAGCTACGAAATCATGAAGTTAAAAGATGGTCAAAGCACAATGGAACTAAGCTCAAGGGAATGCGACTCAGAAGGATGAAGACTAGATACGCGCATGATATCTCTTTTTAAGAGTATATCCTTGATCCCTGTTTTCTGTAGAACTTACTTGTAGGCTATCTTTTATGAATATCCTCTCGGTTCTGTTTTCGATCTTAGTTCAGTTGCAAACCCCATAAGGAGTTTATCTTGTTTATCTTCTCGATCCTATCTTGAGGACCTTAGGTAGAACCCTATGGATGTAAACATGTATTTGAAACATGTTATGATTGATATGGTTGCCAGTGGTTGCAAGTGGTTGCTCGTGGATGATTGAGTACACATTAGACACTAGGTCGATTCTGTCACATTTCATATTGCATATGCACGAGTATTTGTACTTGTTTATGGATGAAATTGAATATGTTATCATGTGGATGTTGCATGTGGATGAATGGTTGTGCACACATATAGTGTTTATATGACTAGGACTATTTGCATACATGTTGGATTCATGACACTAAACATATTTTGCATTTAGAAGATCACTTAGGCCTGATCATTTACATTAGATAAGTAAATATACACACACCTTTCGCATATGATCATACAACATTTAGAATCTTTTAAGGACAATGACTGCTCATGGATGATGTTTTGAGTAGATGGATGATGAATGGTAGGATACGTTCTTCCTAACTTGAAGATTTCGGGGACGAAATCCTTTAAGGTGGGGAGAATGTAACAACCCGTATTTTGAATAACATGTTATAACGTAAATCAAGGCAGAATTAAATGTTAAAATCCGAATCAAGGGGAACGGGCAGTGCCATTGCGTTCGTCTCGGAAAAATACGCGAAATAGAGTCCGAGTTTTCGAAAATCGGAGTCCGTATGACCCAGTTATGGCCCGTCAAAGTTTTCAGAAAAAATCAAGTTCAAAAACAGTTCGAAATTCAAATCTGGAGCCAAACAGATTGGGCGGGAAAAATTCCCGCCCAAGCCCCAGGTCGACTGGGGTGTCGACTGGGGAGTCGACACGCCCAGGGGCAGGTCGACTGCCCAGTCGACACGGGTGTCGACCTGGGTGGTCTGGCCACTTTGGTCTGGTGCACCTGCTGAGTGTTTTGAGTCATGTTTTAAGGCCTGTTTCGGGATTTGATGGTTCAGATCTAAACTAGGGTTAATCCTATGGCCTAAACTAACATAAACTTCTATAAAAAGACCCCTAGACCTAGCCTAAACCCTCACAAATCACTCTTGCCACGAAGTGCTGCCCAAATCCCTCTTGATCATGGCCTCCACCTTCATCTTCAAAAGCTTATGCATGCAAACTAGATTCAAGGCAAAGGAGCAAGCTTTCTACATCAAATCAAGGGTGTTGATCATCATCTCAACATGGATCCTACGACAAGATTCTTACCCCTAATTCTCTAGCCTCGATTTGTAAGTTCTAGCTACTTGTAGATCTAAACGGTAGTTCTAATGTTGACATGGAATAAAATGAGATGAAGCACAAGTATGTTAGCCTATGTGAACCTAGTTTTGCCCCTTTCTTGAACCCATGACTTTGGGCTATGTTTTAGTGACTAAATCATGCTACTTATGTTGTGTTGAACTTAATTTATCATGCAACTTTGGATCTTTACTTGTGGAATGATGGCATGAACTCTTAGAACCATTTTGACTTGTGAAACATTTTGGGTTTATGCATGTAAAAGAATCTAAAACCCCTCATGACACTCACATGCATAAGATGATGGACCTAGGATATGATATCATGCATGCTTGAGACCAATCCTCTTATGATATCATGCATGTTAGAGGCCAATCCCTTTATGCTATCATACATGTTTTGAGGCCGATATGCAATATGCTAGTTATGTGAACACCTTTTACCTCAAACGTCACCATGTTTAACTTGTGATTCACCTTTGCCATCTTATACCCTCTCTTGTCATATTTTTCCTACTAAGTTGATTCGCTTTCATGTGCGTTGGGAATATGTTTTGGGTAGTCTAGGCAAAGCTTGAAATTTGCTATGAACTTGACATGAAATTACATGTAACATGTAGTGGTAATAAATGTGGGGATGACACTTAGAAAAATATGGAACATGTGAACTTGACATGAATTATACCAAGAAATGGGACAATGGGCATAAGTGAAAAACATGGACTTAATCAAGGCCTAAATTTGGCATGAACATGATACGTAGTAAAACATGAAAGTAGCCAACTCGAGGTTGGGTTGAGTTTGTAGCATAAATCTACCCGGAACCGACCGGCTTAACTAGTGGCTACAAACAATAGGACCCAATGTGTGTAGTTGGTCATATCGCACTTAAAACCCGAGGTTAGACTAGGTTGTGGTGTAAAGCTACCCGGACCCGCCCGGCTTAACTAGTAACCACAACAAAGTCTAATGTGAGAGGTTGGGGTGCATTAAGTTAATTAATGCCACATGATAATGTTAAGTAACTTGATTAGACTAATGACACTTAACCGATATGACATGGACGGGTGGGTTAAGTAACTTAGCTAGACTAATGACACTTAACCATACAACACGATTAGTGGAGGGGGTTAAGTTAACCAACACTTAACTAGTCCGACCTAATAATTTGATGAGGTTATGTTAACCAACACTTAATCAATCCGACCCAATAATTTGATGAGGTTAAGTTAACCAATACTTAACAAATCTAACAGGATAATCTAATGGGGTTAAGTAACTTATACTTAACCAATTATACACGATGATTTAATGGGGTCAGGTTAACCAATTTGACTCGATAATTTTGATGAGGTTAAGTTAACCAATACTTAACCAATCTAACAGGATAATCTAATGGGGTTAAGTAACCTATACTTAACCAATTATACACGATGATTTAATGGGGTTAGGTTAACCAATTTGACTCAATAATTTTTGATGAGGTTAAGTTAACCAATACTTAACCAATTTGACTCGGTAACTTGATGGGGTTAAGTTAACCTACACTTAACCAATCTAACATAGTAATTGGATAGGGTTAAGACACGAACCGCTTGAATATACTTAACCAACTCGACTCGGTAATTTGATAAGGATAATCTATACTTAACCAACTACGATAACGCGATGAGGTTAAGCCGTGAACTTCTTGATATACTTAACCAACTTGACATATGGTTTGTAGGGCTAAGTCTTGAACTTGAACACTTAGCCAATTTTGACATGCTTCTAGACGGGTTAAGTCATGAGCTTGAATGACAACGCTTAACCCATTAGATAAAACCCTAGTTCAGGGGGACTAAGTGGAAAACAGTAGTTAACAAGGATGACAGGAATGGAAGCTAAGTGATAAACCTTAGTTAAGGATAACTAAGTAATAATTCTTAGTCAAGGAAATTGGACCAGTTCATAATAGATGAGTAACCCGATTCGGTAGGTCGTCGCTTCAGCAAATACACGAGGTGGAGCAATATCTGATTTAGATAAAGGCTCCAACGAACTGGGTGACGAAGCGGTAGCTTCGGGGAACGTGAGGATACTCTTGTTATCCCTCTGTGAGGTGGCAGATGATCCTCCTGGGCTCACAGAGGTTAAGGTCTGCGGTAGAAGAACCAAGGGTATGCCTTCGTTGTTGTGCGAGCAAACTAAAGACTGGGGTGGATTAGCGTGGGGTCGGAGATATTTTCACGGTAGCCCTAGATAGTACATCGTCGGCCACCTACCATCTTTAGTCAATCGTGTACGTACGGAAAGGCAGAGAACACCCAACAGACCATGCTTGCTATCTAGTTATGGGTGAGGTAGGCCATTTGGGATTGGGGCATTGATGGCCGTAGTGTAGTTCTCATACATGATTTTTCTTGTTTTGCCTTTCGGTAGTTGAGGGAGGGGTCACGTGGGACCATAACCACCGGTAGAAAAACAGACCTTAATATCTGCATCTGCAGATAACCTATAGCTCCCGACCGAGTCCTGTAATCTGTCACGGAACTCGGATGGCACATTGAGATACATGTGCACCTAGACATGGAAAAACGATTCACGATACAGACGTGGGAAAAAGGGCGTGGTTGACGGGTAGCATAATCCCTAGTGGCCCTAGGTGGTTTGAACCCAAACCGAGATACGAAAACGTTCATTAGGTAGCATAATCCCCAGTGGTCCTGGGTGGCATAAACCTTAGTTGAACACGCGATAGTTCTTGATAAGAAAACATAGTTAGATAAAAGATGATAGTCCAAATGATTTCAAGGATCAAATGGTACTACGTTGAAGTAGTGAGAAAGCCCGCATGAGGTACGGCAAAGGACTGAACTTATACATGGAAGGAAACACACGAGTTAAGAAAACCTATATATGCGATATATTAGGTCGACATGGACCATTTCATGACATTGGGTAATTGACATTTTATAGTTAACATATAACACGGGTTGGGATACTAGTACGGGAGGTGCAGAGCAAATATACATGATAGATACCTCGGGATTTTATACTTGATAGAAACCTGACAATGTGATACCTTAGTTTATCTTGATACAGTGGTTCATCCTGTTATCTTGGTCTAGCTTATCTATCTTGTCATCATCCTTATGTTTACTTTCAGTTTATGCATGTCATGTTACCTTTACCTATTTTTATGTTGGAAGTAGATAGGACTTACCAGTCTTTATGACTGACCCCGTTTTCTTTCGCCTCTTTGTCTTCCGTTTCCCCCCCAGGTTTTCAGGGAGGAAATGCTGTTGTTTATTTCGGACCTCTTATGTTTGAAGGTCATCATGTATAGCTTG
Organism: Allium sativum; assembly: GCA_030737875.1. NCBI lineage: Eukaryota > Viridiplantae > Streptophyta > Magnoliopsida > Asparagales > Amaryllidaceae > Allium > Allium sativum. The sequence continues at coordinate 342,060,309 of CM060920.1, read as the reverse complement.
GTCTTCTCTTGGCTATGGCTGCTTTACCGGATTATTTTGGGGAAAAATTTATGAAAAGGTTTTATGCTTCTTTACTATTGCAAGACAGGTTTTGATGTATTCTGATGTAAAAGGCTTTAGACCTTATTTTATAAGGTAATGAAATTTGTTTTACTTCCGCTGTTTTATATATGTTCTATCTTGTAATATTTTTGTGCATGTTTACCTCGATAATGCTTCACCAAACCTAGTGCATTCCCTTTGTGAGTGACCCTAGCGGAGGTGGGGTGTTACAATAAGAAATGAAATGTTCTTCTGTTTATGTTCTGATTTGTCGTTTTATCAACTCAATTTGGGCTCTCCCGAAAGGGGAAGTTTGGGTCGTTTCAACCTGTGTATCACCACACAAATCTACATTAATAGCTGGATCACCAACAAATGTATCCAAGTTCAATTTTTCAGATGTTCCACATTTATCATTTCCCTAAAGGCAGTCTTCCTTAGCCGTTAAATCACGCTCTTCTTCAGAAAGCTCAGTGTTTAATACTCCCTCCTTGTTCCTTGAATTCTCATAAATGTTATCAAGATCCCCAAACAAGATAGTGTATTTTAAGTTGCTATCACTGACCTTACTTTTTCATGCATACTACTCCTTTGCAGCCTTATCAACTGGGGTGGGATCAGCCTGAGATGCTTTGACGTTGTTCCTCCTATTAATCCGAATCCAACCCGGCTTCGAGTTTTTATCCACTAACCCAGAAGACCTGTTAGGACCAACTTGTTTCTTGGATAATTCACTGCTTTGGGCCTTATTAGTTTTAACTTTCCCACCAAACTCCACTGTGTTCGGAGCAGACTTATCACTATTGATTTGACAGTTCGAAAGGTTGTGGCCGAACACCATACACAGTGAGCACGCCTCTGGTTTCCATAAATATTCAATTTTAACAGTTTGTTCAGAACTCGTCAGGGATAAGAACGAGAAAATCTGATTGCAATTCACTATCATGAGTGATTTCAACCAAACATTTGGCGTATTCCAGTCGTTCGAGTTACTCAGTGAAGTAATCCAGACGCAGGCACTTTTCAAATCTCGACGCAACCCAACATATACTCGGTAACGACCACGCAAGAAGAGGAACTTCAGTAATTTTGATCCAAACTGGGACATTGCAGATGCAATTGCCAGTTAAGTTAAACGTATCACTCCATGGTTTTATAATAAAAAGCTTGATGTGTATTATTAGCTGGTCAGGCTCGATAATCCTCTTCCTATCTTCATGGTCAGACAGAGAAAGAAGAAAACCTTACCATTAGATTTGATCTTAGTTGAGCCTTTCAGCCTCCAATGCATTAAAAGACAGTTTGTGAGGACAGTGAAGCAAAGAGGCTTATCTAAGAAGAAACCTTTCTAACAACCAATTCATACCTCTTCTCCAGCAGAGACTGTCCACGTTTGGAACCAGCCTTTTCCCATTGAACTGCAGAGACACGGAAGGAGGAGAAAACATACCAGCGCTCCTAGGTTTGGCAGCAAAGAGGTTGGACCATTTCACTGGAAGAGGGATCAGTGCAGCGGCTTGAGAGGATGTAGGGGGGTCGAGGATCGGTGGATCTGGAATTGGAATTGGAGGGTGAAAGGAGAAGGGAGAAGCACCGTGTGGGTTTGTTGAGTAGATAGGGTTTGTCGAGGAGGTAACCGGCGGTGGATTTTGTTTCAGCGGTGGATCTGGTAGAAGAGGAGTAGGAGGTAGAGGGTAGGTTTGTGGCGGAGGAGCAAAGACGGAGTTTGAGCTAATCGGGTAGAAGCGGGATGTGAGGTTCGGATGAGCAGTGAAAAGGGTTGAAAATGTGGCCGCCATTGCTGAAAAGCTATGCGGCTTCAATGAGGATATTCTATTATTCTCATATACTTTATTGATGATGTTAGATAGTTGTTTTATTGCTCATTAAGACTGTTGTACGACTCAAGGTTTTATGTTTCCTCTTATTACCTTGGGTAGTTCATCCGGTTTTGGATGGGTAAACTGAGTAGCAGGTTACAGGTAGCAGAACTTATTGAGGCGAGGATGCAAAGCAATGACGAGCATGAGGCTTGCATATCAGTTTTTTTTACTATCTAGTACTTGTTGTTTCCGTTGTTATGATTGGTGTTTTCTCTAAGTGTGGTAGTGAGGCAAATTTGTACAGACACTTATGTTGTAATCCAAGGATGTGTGGATATTCTTTCTAGTTGTTATGAAATTTTAAGTTTCTGCTCAGAAATGCTTCACTATTATGCTGCTTATATGTTCTATTATATTTTATCCTTGCACTGTGAGTTATACTACAGGTACCACATTGTGTTATCTTACCTAGGGGATCGTCCATAGCTGCCTGGCATGCATTTCAGCACTTTATTCCTCTTGTTAAGTGCAGGAGTTATGGGTGGTCATCACATTTGGTATTAGAGCTCTGGTTAACGATTTTAGCCAAAGTTCGAAGATGTAATAACGTATGAGAGACGTACTTATAGATTTCTGATGGATGCTTACTGTGACGGCCCGCCCTGCACCAGCCGGCATTTCCTCCGAAAGTGCGTTGTACACATGCCCGACTAGCACGGAACGGTCGCCAAAGAAAGGAAAGAAGAGAATGAACTAATCGAAAACCTGTAGAATGTCTCACAGCGCATAGGATAAAATATAATAACAACATACCTGACATAAAACAGGAGAGACAGTGCATAAGTTGAAAACTAAAACCAACATCAACATCATCATCAGAGTAGCGGAAACCCAAATACAACTTATTATAACTTTTCAAATTACTGTCTCTAAACAAAATAAAGAAAGGGTGCACTACTGTTGCCCAAAGTAGTGACCAACATCGACACAAGGAGAATATCTATATATCATACGTGGAAGCCTTCTGCTCGTCTCCGGTACAGCTACTCGTGCATCACCAGCTAACATGTCTCTAGTCTGCTTGTGAGAGCACCCAGAGTAATAAGAAGAGACATAAAACTCTGGGTCAAACAAAAAGTCTGGTATGAGCGATAAGCAGCTAAACAGAACAAGTATACTAAACCATACCTGAACCTGGACCTGCAACCAAAGAATTGGCACTACATACCGTACAATACTCTAAGGTGCCACTGAACAGATGGTGTAGAGATAACGGGGGTGGGAGTGTGCATGTCATAATGATAGCAAACAAATCAAGCATGGCAACCATCCTCACATCTCTCACTCAGTGCATAAAGCATACGATGTCCACCACTGTTAATCACTAGACCCATCGAAGTAGTGACAGAGTTCGACTTGTACAACTACTGCTACTACCAAGCTTACCCCATGGAGTCATGACCAAATCTTTACAAATGACCCCACTTCATTGGTCTATATCTCTTTAGTCGTACCTAGGCCACTGTGGCCCTGAATCCGTCTACGTACCTCCCATACATAGTGATCCAAAGTCATAAACATCGACAACCCCTTAGCACACGTCCCGCAGCAAAGCCCAATCATGAAGTGAACTCGTTGGTTCCCAACTGGATCCTGAGCTCTAACTTCCTATTTGGACTACCCTTGCATCTCGGGTTTTTGGTCATCACTGGATCGGTTTCCGGTCTCGCCCTAATCGTCGGTTCGGTTCGGGTTGCCCCAGCCACTGGCCATCGTCTCGGTTCGGATCCTCCACATCGCATTGGTTTGGTTCGGATATACATGCTTCGGTTCGGTTCGGATATACCCTTGCTCCATCGGTTCAGTTCAGGTTCCTGGTCACGGTCCGATCCACTTCCCCATTCTCTTCCGCTCTGATCTCCCTCACTTCCCTTCAAGCCAATCCGGCTCCCCCTTCTTTAGCTCGATCTGATCCCAGTTCAACCACAGTGGCCTTCCTTATTTCCATACTCTCTCTTATGCCAAGCCTCGGTTCGGTGATCTCTTGCCCAGTCCACTATCCGGTTCGAGCCCATCCAGCCGATCTGATCCGAAAACCCAATCATGAAGTGAACTCGTTGGTTCCCAACTGGATCCTGAGCTCTAACTTCCTATTTGGACTACCCTTGCATCTCGGGTTTTTGGTCATCACTGGATCGGTTTCCGGTCTCGCCCTAATCGTCGGTTCGGTTCGGGTTGCCCCAGTCACTGGCCATCGTCTCGGTTCGGATCCTCCACATCGCATTGGTTTGGTTCGGATATACATGCTTCGGTTCGGTTCGGATATACGCTTGCTCCATTGGTTCGGTTTGGGTTCCTGGTCACGGTCCGATCCACTTCCCTATTCTCTTCCGCTCCGATCCCCCTCACTTCCCTTCAAATCAATCCGGCTCCCCTTCTTTAGCTCGATCTGATCCCAGTTCAACCACAGTGGCCTTCCTTATTTCCATACTCTCTCTTATGCCAAGCCTCGGTTCGGTGATCTCTTGCCCAGTCCACTATCCGGTTCGAGCCCATCCAGCCGATCTGATCCGAAAACCTGCACCAATTTCCTGCAACTTTTCCAACGAGTGTTTTACGTCATTCGACGGCGTTATCGACCATCCCAACTATTCTTAACAATTATAAGTCATGCCAAACAGTCATAGCAATAAGTAGAAGTGACCCCAAACACCAAAACATCAATATGATAGGTTAAAATGGATCAAACATAGCCAAAACCCCATATTTTCCCTTAAGCATGTTCTAGCATAGTTAATGATAGGATTATCAAAACTTAACCAAATTAATCCAAGTTTCTAACAGAGGTCTAAAACATCATTTAAGAATTTATAAATATTTTTCCAGAATTTAATAATGTTTAAATTCGCTAATTAACACTAATTACCCTTAATTAGCCATAATTAGTGAGGAACTACGCAAATCACTCACCTTGGCCACAAATAAAATACCAAATCTTAAATGAGTCTCTGTTTGGCGTGAATACTGATGTCTAACAGCAGCTCTTACCTTGCTTTGGTGCTAATCCCCTTTGATTTGATGTTGCTAAGCTTAATCCTTGATTAGAAAGTAATTTGAGGATGTTTTAGAGGTTGGAGGCCATTATTAGGTTGAAGAGAGGGTTTGTGGCGGCTGGAAAATGAGTGAAAAACCGAAATCCTAACCCTACCAGCCCTCAATACCTCTAATCTCGAAATCCCCCATTGGGCCTAGCTGTTAATCACCCTGTTAAGCCCAATTAAGCTGTTTTTCACTATCTGAAACTTGTTTCAATCATATCTCCTAAACGGTGAGTCCGTTTGGCTAATGTGACCACTCTACGGAATTGTAAACAATCATTCGGAGCCAATGGAAGTGGTTTAAGGTCAAAACTCCTTTCCAATCAAAAGTTATGGCCAAAACAAGATCATCTAGGGGCAAAGCGGTCATTTAAAAATTGGCAAAAATCGTGAACGTGGGAAATGACCCCAATAGTCGTCTCCCAAAGTTACATGACCATACGACTCCGTATGTGAAAGATATAAATATTCTACGATCCTGCGATGCGTAGAATGCGGGTCATTACACTCTCCCCCCTTAAGAAATTTCGTCCCCGAAATTCCTTAACCCACAACATACAAAGGATCCCGCATGCCTACCAGCCATATACAACAATAAATCATGCAAAAAAAGTAAAACAAACCTATCCTAGTATGCAGGAAGACTAAATCGAAACTGAAATCTTACCAGGTGAAGAGTTCTGGATACGTCTTCCTAATGCTCTCCTCTGTCTCCAAGTACGGTCATTCTCATCCTCGCCGTACTGAACTTTGACTAGGTTCACCGCTTTCCTTCGACGTTGCTTCATATCGTTCCAACAATAAGCATAGGCTTGCGGTTCTCAACCGCCTCAGGTTCAACCTCGATATCATCCAACTGATCAGGTGAAATAGTCACATCTGGGTCGTGTATGAACTTCCTTAACTAGGAAACATGAAATACGTTGTGAACTCCTGCCATCTTCTCTAGTAACTCAACTTTGTATGCAAAATTCCCAATTTGCTCAAGAACTGGGAATGGACCAACAAATCTTGGTGCTAACTTGCCTTTCCTGCCAAATCGTATCACGCTCTTCAATGGAGAAATCTTGACAAACACCAAGTCGCCAATGGAGAACTTTAATTCTCTTCTCCTTTTATCAGCATAACTTTTCTGCCTATCTTGGGCAGCCTTCATTCGCTATTAGTAACCTTGATCTTAGCTGAAGTTTCTCTTATCACATCTGGTCCAAGCACAAACTTCTCACCTGTTTCTAACCAACATGACGGTGAGTTGCACGGTCTTCCGTACAAAGCTTCAAATGAAGCCATGCCAATACTGGATTGAGATCTATTATTATATGCAAACTCTACTAGATGCAAACGGTCATCCCATGATCCACCAAAATCCAATACACAGGCTCTCAAGAGGTCTTCTAATATACGTTTCACCCTCTCTGTTTGACCATCAATTTGAGGATGATACGCGGTACTGAGATGTAATTATGATCCTAACGCCTCTTGTAAGCTCTTCCAAAATCCACTAGTGAACAACGGATCTCGGTCACTCACAATGCCTTTGGGTATTCCATGAAATCTCACTACCCACTTTATATACAGTTCCTCTAACTTAGCTGTCATCCTGTTCGACTTGACGGGTATAAACCTTGCACTTTTAGTCAATCGGTCCACAATCACCCAAATGCTACCATGGCCCAATCTAGTCCTTGGTAACCCATCAATGAAATCCATTGACACTTGTTCCCATTTCCATTCTGGAATTTCTAATGGTCGTAACAAACCACTAGGCTTCTTTTGCTCAGCTTTAACTAGATGGCAATTCATGCATTTGGATATAAACGTCCCAACGTCTCTCTTCATCCCTTCCCAGTAGTAGGTCTGCTTCATGTCTCGATACATCTTGTTACCACCGAGCCGTATAGTCAGTTTTGAGTGATCACATTCTCTAAGCACTTCATCTCTCAATCCATTGACATTGGGTACAACTAGTCTTCCATTCTTTCTAAGCCATCCATCTCGATCAAGCCCATACTTGTTGCTCCATCCGTCGATTCCCATCTTTAACTTTGAGATGATTTCCAATAGGTTAGGATCGTCCCTCTGACTGGAACCAATCCGCTCAATCAAAGTAAATATGATCATCAAACTCGCTAACATTTCTGGATCCAATTCGCACTTTGGTTTGAAATCATACCCAGTGATGTACTCCAGTTGCTTCCATTCAAGAAACATAGCCCCTAAATTGGCATGTCTTCTACTCAATGCATCAGCCACCACATTACCCTTTCCTGGTGTATATGCGATGTCGAAATCATAGGAAGCTAAGAATTCTAACCACCTTTGTTGTCGGAGATTTAGATCCTTCTGAGAGAAGAGACATTTTAACGATTTATGATCGATAAACAACTCGAATCTTTCTCCCAAGAGATAATGTCTCCACATCTTCAGTGCAAACACGATCGCTGTCAATTCCAAATCATGGGTAGGGTATCTTTTCTCATGCGGTTTCAGTTGCCGGCTTGCATAAGCTACAACCCTACCTCCTTGCATCAGTACAGCACCTAGTCCGGTACCACATGCATCCGTATATATCGTCATCTCTTCATTCCCCTTAGGAATGACTAACACTGGTGCACATGTCAACTTTTCCTTTAGACTCTTGAATGCATCCTCGCACTTTTCGTCCCAGACGAAAGCTTGATTCTTCTTGGTCAACTGAGTCAACGGTGCTGCTATCTTGGAGAAGTCTTGGATAAACTTATGATAATATCCAGCTAACCCCAAGAAACTTCTTATGTCCGTTGCATTCTTTGGCGTAGACCAATCTTGTACCGTAGCCACCTTCGCAGGATCCACGGCAATACCATTTTCTGAAACAACATGGCCCAAGAATCTCACTTCCCTCATCCAGAAGTGACACTTAGAAAACTTTTCTTTCAATTGGTGTTTTCTCAACACCTCCATCACTATTCTTAAATGTTCCTTGTGTTCTTCCTCTGTCCTCGAATAAACAAGTATATTATCCACGAACACAAGAACAAACTTATTCAACTGATCTTTGAATACCCTATTCGTAAGATCCACAAAATATGCTGGTGCATTGGTTAACCCAAACGGCATGACCAACCATTCATAAAATCCAGAAGGCGTACGAAATGCCGTTTTAGCTATACTCTCAGCTTCCACTCTAAGCTGATGAAAACCTGTCGCGAGATCCAACTGAGAGAATATTCTCGCGCCACTCAACTGATCAAACAAATCATCTATCCGCGGTAGAGGATACTTGTTCTTCCTCATCACCTTATTCAATTCGCGGTAGTCTACACACAATCGAAGGGAACCATCCGCCTTGGTAGCAAACACAACTGGTGCTCCCCGTTCAGAAACACTCCTTCTGATAAATCCCTTCTTCAAAAGATCGCTGACTTGCACCCCGAGCTCTCGCTGCTCCCTTGGTGCCATACGACGAAGTGGCATCACTATAGGTTTGGCATCTTTCACTAAGTCAATACGGAACTCAATCTCTCGGTGTGGTGGAAGCCCGGTCACTTCCTCGAAGACGTACGGATACTGGCCAACCACGGGCAAACCTGAAAACTCACTATGCGGGATGTCGAGGGAATTTAGAAAACTAGCCATTACCCCATCACTAGGTAGACTACCAAACACTACCCTCTGCCCATCATCCGCTCTAGCTGTCACCAAAAAGCCCTCACAGTCTACCACCACCCTGTATCTTTGGAGCCAATCGACTCCCAAAATAATACCAAACCCAGTAAAGCCCAAAACAAAGCAATCACAAACAAACATGCATCCATGACTCGATAAGACCACATTACAACAAATCATGTTAAGGTTAGTCGAACCACCAATCAGGTTCGTTACTACTAAAGGTCTATCGAAAATCTCGGGCTCCAGTCCCAACCTATCTACCAGGTCACTAGATATGAAAGAACTGGAAGCTCCGGTATCAAACAAAACTCTAACAGGAACATCATAAACAGAAAGCATACCTTCAATAACGACATTCTTTCCCTTCTCCGCCGCAGTTGGGGCATTCGACAAAGAAGGAATAGCATTAAGTGCATGTGCTTTCACCATCTGCTTTTCTTTAGGGGGTTGCGGACACTTGTCCTTGTGATGTCCCACTTGGCCACAGTTGAAGCACTTCCTATCTGCTGGCTTGGCCCGACAATTACTAGCATAAAGACCCTTCTTGCCACAGCTGAAGCACTCAACATCTTTCTTATTCTTTTTCTGGTCATCCATATTCTGGTTCTGCTTCCTCTTATTCTGAGAACCACTCTTGCCTCCACCACTTGCTTGCAGCTTTGGCTCCTCTGCAGATGCAACCTCAGTCTTCGACTTAGGGTAAAGGCTTTCCGATCTTAAAGCCTTCCCCACAATCGATTCAAACGTCTCATCGATGTGGTTAATAAGGATTTCCCCTAAGTATCCATCCAAGCCAGTTATGAACTTCTCATTCTTCTTCTTGGCAATATCAATAAGAGATAACCCATATTTCGATAAGGTATCGAACTCAGCAATATACTCCAAGACGACTCTGCCATTTTGCTTAAGCTCCAAGAATTTCTTAAACAACACCGACTTCTGAGCAGCTGGAATGAACTTATCGCTAAAGCGAACCTTAAACTGATCCCAAGTAATCTGATCTTCGGGAGTAGCTGCCTTTATAGCATTCCACCAATTCATTGCCTGTCCTTGCAGCTGACGGGATGCTAGCCTTCTCTTCATCGCATCCGCGATACCCAAATCTTCGAAGATACGCTCGCAGCTATCCAACCAATCCTAAACATCCGTAGCTGACTCCATTCCGTGGAACGGCTTCCCACCAAGACTAGTATAATCCTTGTTCAGCTTGTCGAAATCGGCCCTAGGCGCCTGCATTATTGGACCACCACCATTACCACATTGGGAGCTGCCCTCTGCACATCCCTAAGCATCTCCCTCATGAGGTCAGTAAACATCGTCCTCATGTCAGCAACATTCCCATTATTGGCTCCTCTACCGGCACCTTTTGCGTATCGGCTCATCGTTCAGTCTGTAAAGAGAAAACGATTAACCATCTTCATAGTGGTGCTAGTATAGTGCGACTTCATCCTTAGCTATACTAATATTGTATATATATATATATATATATAGCTTTTGAAAACCAAAATAATCACAAATACGCGCTCTCGTATACGTATACTATCTCTCCCGGATGACTAACCTAGGTTAACTACGCAACCTAGAGCTCTGATACTAAGTGTGACGGCCCGCCCTGCACCAGCCAGCATTTCCTCCGAAAGTGCGTTGTACACATGCCCGACTAGCACGGAACGGTCTCCAAAGAAAGGAAAGAAGAGAATGAACTAATCGAAAACCTGTAGAATGTCTCACAGCGCATAGGATAAAATATAATAATATACTTGACATAAAACAGGCGAGACAGTGCATAAGCTGAAAACTAAAACCAACATCAACATCATCATCAGAGTAGCGGAAACCCAAATACATCTTATTATAACTTTCCAAATTACTGTCTCTAAACAAAAGAAAGAAATGGTGCACTACTAATGCCCAAAGTAGTGACCAGCATCGACACAGGGAGAATATCTATATATCATACTTGGAAGCCTCCTGTTCGCCTCCGGTACAACTACTCGTGCATCACCAGCTAACCTGTCTCTAGTCTGCTCATGAGAGCACCCAGAGTAATAAGAAGAGACATAAAACTCTGGGTCAGACAAAAAGTCTTGTATGAGCGATAAACAGCTAAACAGAACAATAACAGGTATACTAAACCATACCTGAACCTGGACCTGCAACCAAAGAGTTAGCACTACATACCGTACAATACTCTAAGGTGCCACTGAACAGATGGTGTAGAGATAACGGGGGTGGGAGTGTGCATGTCATAATGATAGCAAACAAATCAAGCATGGCAACCATCCTCACATCTCTCACTCAGTGCGTAAAGCATACGATGTCCACCACTGTTAATCACTATACCCATCGAAGTAGTGACAGAGTTCGACTTGTACAACTACTGCTACTACCAAGCTTACCCCATGGAGTCATGACCAAATCTTTACAAATGACCCCACTTCATTGGTCTATATCTCTTTAGTCGTACCTAGGCCACTGTGGCCCTGAATCCGTCTACGTACCTCCCATACATAGTGATCCAAAGTCATAAACATCGACAACCCCTTAGCACACGTCCCGCAGCAAAGCCCAATCATGAAGTGAACTCGTTGGTTCCCAACTGGATCCTGAGCTCTAACTTCCTATTTGGACTACCCTTGCATCTCGGGTTTTTGGTCATCACTGGATCGGTTTCCGGTCTCGCCCTAATCGTCGGTTCGGTTCGGGTTGCCCCAGCCACTGGCCATCGTCTCGGTTCGGATCCTCCACATCGCATTGGTTTGGTTCGGATATACATGCTTCGGTTCGGTTCGGATATACCCTTGCTCCATCGGTTCAGTTCAGGTTCCTGGTCACGGTCCGATCCACTTCCCCATTCTCTTCCGCTCTGATCTCCCTCACTTCCCTTCAAGCCAATCCGGCTCCCCCTTCTTTAGCTCGATCTGATCCCAGTTCAACCATTGTGGCCTTCATTTTTGCCATACTCTCTCTTGTGCCAAGCCTCAGTTCGGTTCGGTGATCTCTTGCCCAGTCCACTATCCGGTCCGAGCCCATCCAGCCGATCCGAAAACCTACACCAATTTCCTGCAACTTTTCCAGCGAGTATTGTACGCCTTTCGACGGCGTTTTCGACCATTCCAACTATTCTAAACAATCATAAGTCATACCAAACAGTCATAGCAACAAGTAGAAGTGACCCCAAACACCAAAACATCAATATGATAGGTTAAAATGGATCAAACATAGCCAAAACCCCATATTTTCCCTTAAGCATGTTTTACCAAAGTTAATGATAGGATTATCAAAACTTAACCAAATTAACCCAAGTTTCTAACAGAGGTCTAAAACATCATTTAAGTATTTATAAATATTTTTCCAGAATTTAATCATGTTTAAATTCGCTAATTAACACTAATTACCCTTAATTACCCTTAATTAGCCATAATTAGTGAGGAACTATGCAAATCACTCACCTTGGCCACAAATAAAATACCAAATCTGAAGTGAGTCTCTGTTTGGCGTGAATACTGATGTCTAACAACAGCTCTAACCTTGCTTTGGTGCTAATCCCTTTTGATTTGATGTTGCCAAGCTTAATCCTTGATTAGAAAGTGATTTGGGGATGTTTTAGAGGTTAGAGGCCATTACTAGGTTGAAGAGAGGGTTTGTGGCGGCTGGAAAATGAGTGAAAAACCGAAATCCTAACCCTAGCAGCCCTCAAATACCTCTAATCCCGAAATCCCCCATTGGGCCTAGCTGTTAATCACCCGGTTAAGCCCATTTAAGCTGTTTTTCACTATCTAAAACTTGTTTCAGCCATATCCCCCAAACGGTGAGTCCGTTTGGCTAATGTGACCGCTCTACGGATTTGTAAACCATCATCCGGAGCCAATGGAAGTGGTTTCAGGTCAAAACTCCTTTTCAATCAAAAGTTATGGCCAAAACAAGATCATCTAGGGGCAAAACGGTCATTTAAAAATTGGCAAAAATCGTGAACATGGGAAATGACCCCAATAGTCGCCTCCCAAAGTTACATGACCATACGACTCCGTATGTGAAAGAAATAAATATTCTATGATCCTGCGATGCGTAGAATGCGGGTCGTTACACTTACTATATATTAGTCTATAGTATAATAGCGTTAGAACTCTATTTGCACTTTTCTCATACATGGGCTAATCATTCTATATTGCAGATTTAGAATGAGTCGTCGAACTTCGAGACAGACTGCTAGAGAGGGGATTGTGCCTGGAGGTGGAAATGGTGGTATACTAGACTACCCAACTATGTTTGAGGCCATGATGGCAGTAATCATGAGGAGGGCCCCTGCTCCAGAGGCAGCCGCGGTAGATGTAGGGGTTCAGGTGTCTAGGGCTGTGGATTTCGCGAAGTAGTGTAAAGACTTCACATCTTTAGGAGGAAAATGATTTAAAGGGGCAAAGCCGACTGAAGAGTTTCAAAGATGGTTAGATGCTTATGTACGGATTTTCAGAGACTTGGGTGTAGATGATGCAACAAAGGGAAGCTTGCATCGAGGCAATTGCATGGCAGAACCATGGATTGGTGGAACTCTGTTATGCTTAAGACTCCAAAGGATGAGATTTCAAGGGAGCAATTCCAAGTTAAGTTTGAGACGAATTTTATCTCTACTTCTCATAAGTCAGTTCTGTTTAAGAAGTTTGTGGAGCTGAAACAGAATGGTCGACCAGTGCTTGAGTATGTTTCTGATTTTGAAGCCTTGTCCAAGCATGCTCGATCGTACATTGACTCTCCTTATCAGGAGAACGAAAATTTTGTTATGGGCTTGGATACCTATATTGGGAAGCCATTGGTGGATCATCTTGACGATCCATATGGGAAAATAGTGGAGAAAGTTGTTCGATATGAAAGCTTATTTCCTAAAGAAGTAAATGTTGTTGCTGCAACCAAGGAAGCTTCAAAACCACAGCAGGTTAGTAATAACAATAAGAAGAGAAAGCAACAACAGCAGAAAGGAAAGGATAGCAAGAAGAAACCTAAAAATGAGGTGGTTTGCTACAACTGCCAGTAGAAAGGCCATTTCTCTAATGAGCGTAAGAATCTGAAGGCTAAAAAGAAGTGCTTCAAATGTGGAAAATTTGGGCATGATAAGAAGGATTGTCCAGATCTAGCGGAAGTGAAGCAGATAGGGATGGCTTATGCATTGGAGGCTATACCATCTTCTTCAAGGGTTCCTACTGCAGAGGAGAAAGGAAAGGGTGTCGTCATTCAAGGTACCCTTTTAGTTAAAGGTGTTTCAGTTCATGTGTTGCTTGATACTGGAGCATCGCATTCATTCATTTGTAATGAGCTTGTGTGCCGCTTAGGTTTGGAACCCTAGATTTGTGATAGACCTTTGGTTGTGACTAATCCAGTTGGGGGTTCGTCCAGCCTTTGTATGCTTTGTCGTGATCTTGTGTTATCAGTCATGGTTGCTCTTTTGTGTGTGATTGCTTTGTTTATTACTTCGCTGGGTTTGGTATCATCTTGGGCATGGGTTGGCTCAAGAGGTATGCGGCAAGAGTGAATTGCGAGAAGCTTGAGGTGAGAGTCGGAGATGTGGAAGGAAAAAAGGTTTTGATTCGATGTAAACCCAAAGATGGTGTCTTCGTGAGCTTTTTATATTCTCTTGTAATTCCACGGGAAGACTTATCATCTGTGTCGATCGCTAATGAGTTTGAGGATGTCTGTGAAGAAGTTAAAGGTTTACCGCCGCATCATGAGATCGAGTTTAGAATCGATTTGGTCGAGGGTGCTAAACCTATCATTGTGCCTCTTAGGTAGATGGCGCCTAAGAAACAACGAGAGTTAGAGGTGCAAGTTCGTGACCTTTTGGAAAAAGGATTCATTCAGAGAAGTGTATCCAAATGGGGAGCACCAGTTATATTTTCAACAAAGGCCGATGGATCTTTGAGACTATGTGGGGACTATCGTGAGCTGAACAAGGTAACCAAGAAGAACAAGTATCCATTGTCGAGGATCGACGACTTGTTCGATCAACTTCACGAAGCTAAAGTGTTTTCTCAGATGGATTTAGCAATGGGATTCCACTAGTTGAGGGTGGCAAAGGATAGTGTGCCAAAGACTGCTTTTAGGACACCATCCAGTTTCTTAGAATGGTTGGTGATGCTATTTGGGTTGACTAACGCGCCAGCATATTTTGTGGATCTTATGAATAAAGTTTTCAGAGATCGGTTGAACAAGTTTGTGCTTGTGTTCATGGACGATATTTTGGTTTACTCTTGGAATGAGGAAGAGCATAAGACGCACTTGAGAGTTGTTTTGAAAATCTTGCGAAAGCATCAGCTGAAGGCTAAGTTTTCAAAGTTCACTTCTGGAAGAGCGAAGTGAGGTTCTTATTACATGTAGTTTCTGAAAATGGAATAGAGGTTGATCCCGCTAAGGTGGTAGCAATCTAGAACTGGGATAGACCTAAGACTGCAATAGACGTGAGAAGTTTCCTTTGATTGGCAGGTTTTTACCGACGGTTTATCAGGGATTTCTCCAAGATAGCTACTCCATTAACTAAATTGACAAAGAAGAACAAGTTGTTCACATGGCATGCAAAGTGTGAGCAAGCTTTCGGAATCCTGAAAGAGAGACCGACGTGTGCTCCTGTTTTGATGATTCTAAGTGGGAATGAGGAAATGGTGGTATACACCGATGCATGTGGTACTGGACTTGGAGCAGTGCTAATATAGAAGGATAAGGTTGTGGCCTACGCAAGTCGACAACTGAAGCCGCATGAAAGGAATTACCTAACTCATGATTTGGAGTTGACAGCGATCGTGTTTGCTCCGAAGATGTGGAGACATTACCTGTTGGAAGTTCGATGCGAGTTGTTTACGTATCACAAGTCGTTAAAGTATCTTTTCTCCTAAAAGGATTTGAAACTTGGGCATCAACGGTGGTTAGAATTTTTGGCGTCGTTTCATTTTGGTATAGCCTGTACTCCTGGTGAAGGTAACGCAGTTGCAGATGTGTTAAGTCGAATACACATAAATTTGGGAGTGATGTTTTCAGAATAGAAGAGCCTCGAGTATTTGGCGGGATTTGATTTTAGACCACGGTGTGAGTTAGAACCTGAAATGTTGGCAAGATTATCAATAAGACCTACTCTCATTGAAAGGATTGGCGAGATTCAAAGCTTGTCAAGTTTATCAAAAAGTTGGAACTAAAGGATAAAAAGTTCGAGGTCAATCGAGAAGGTTGGCTTCGAAAGCAAGGACGACAGGTTGGTCCTTATGTCAACGAATTGAGAGATAAGGTTATGAGCGGATGTCAACACTTGAAGTTGACGATCCATCCTGGTGGTAATAAGATGTATCAGGATATGAAGCAAGCCTACTACTGGGAAGGGATGAAAAGGGATATTGGAAAGTTTATTTCCAAGTGCATAACTGTTAGTTGGTGAAAGCTGAACAGAAGAAGCCTAGTGGATTACTTCATCCATTGGAAGTTCCTACATGAAAGTGGAAGCAAATATCGATGGATTTTATCGATGGACTACCTATATCCAGGGCAGGAAACGAAGGAATTTAGGTCATCGTGGATTGCTTGACCAAAAGTGCAAGGTATATTCCTGTCAAACCGACTAGGATAGCATCGAAGTTGACTGAGCTTTATATAAAATGGATAGTTCGATTCCATGATATTTTGAAGAGCATAGTGAGTCATCGAGATTCGTTGTTCACAAGTGGATTTTGGAAGAGTTTGCAAGGGACTTTGGGAACCGAGTTGTGTTTGAGTACGACTTATCATCCCCAAACTGATGGTCAAACCAAGAGGGTTAACTGAATTTTGGAAGATCTCCTAAGAGATTGTGTATTATATTGCGGAGGATCATGAGAGGATCATCTACATTTGGTCAGTTTGCATATAACAACACTACCAGTCGAGCATTGGGATGGCACTATATGATGCGTTTTATGGTAGACCGTGTAATTCTCCGGCATAATGGTTAGAAATTGGGGATAACTTAATACTTGGGCTAGAGATGATCAGATAGACATTGGATTATATTGAGACGTTCGACAATGAATGAAGGTTGCCCAAGATCGTCAAAAAAGTTACGCCAATAAGCATCGGAAAGATTTGGAATTCGACGTTCATGATATGATTTTCGTGAAAATTGCGCCTTTGAAGCACCTTGTTCAATTCAGAAGTAAAGGAATTTTAGCTCCAAGGTTTGTTGGACCGTTTCCGTTAATTGAGCGAATTAGAAAGCTCGCATAGGTTGGAATTACCATGTCGAGTGTGCATAATTTTTTCCATGTGACGTCTTTGGAAGTGCGTGCATGATTCAAATGTGGTGGTATCTCCGGAGCTGTACGAAGCCCTAAAATTCGAGCCCATAGTTACGAAACCTCGTGGATCGCTTCGCGTTGTGGGGAATGACATGACACAGCTTAGGTGGAAAATAGTTAAGTTGGTCAAGGTGCAATAGAGTAAGGATGATGACGATTGTACGTGGAAGATGGAAGAGAGTATGAAGGCGACCCATCCAGAACTCTTCGCCGGTATGATCAGAAAGTGTCGTGTCACTCTTATGCCATTGTAACTTGCACTATTGTTGTTGTTACAATTCCGCATGCTAGGATAAGGCTATAGATGTATGGGTTGATGGATGCTAATTTTGATGGTAAATTGGCTGCTCATGGACGGTAGGCATGCAGAATTGTTTGGTTGCTTGTGTTTGCTTGGGATTTTGAGGGTGAAATTCCTAGGGGGGAGAATATAACGGCCCACATTTTACATATCGGAGGGTCATAAAATATTTTTATTTTATCCCCTGAGTGTTGGATCATTCTCATACTTTGATATGTTGGTTATGGAGATGTGAGACATATCCATAATTTTTACCATTTTTTTTTGACCATTTTCCCCTGTCAGTCTTGTACATGGCATAACTTTTGATTGGGATTGAAACAGGTGCTCAGATGGTCTCATTGGAAAGGAAATGGTGTTGCCAATTCCATAGAGTGGTCACGTTAAAGACTTGGTTCAGCGATTTGGGAGAAATCGTTGTTTTAGTCTTTCACAATTTCAGTTCAGGTTTTGTAAGCCATTGATGGGATGATTTGAGAAGGCCCATTAGTGAGCTGGTGGGTGGCTATAAATAGGGGGTTAGAGGCATGGAGAATGGTTTACTTTATTCATTCTATCATTTGGTTGACCTCGTGGTCCTCCTTGCTCAATCAAATACACCTTTCCATCATTAAAATTTTAGATCTACATAAGAGAATCGAATATCTACATCGTTTGAAGCTAGATCTACATCAAGTGAAGGGAGGTCACATCAAATCAAGAGGTTTGAATCATATTCTTCGTTGTTCGGATTGAGAATTTAGCGATTTCAAGTTAATTCAAAGAATTGGTAAGTGATAAGCATCTCTCACATGGATTCGATCAAATAAATGGGTTGTTTATTCGTATTTTCATCATTTTAAGTTGTTTCACCTAGATTTTTTTACAAAAGATAATATATAGCATAACAAAAGGAAGAATCTAATCATTCTCCAATGACTCACAAAAACGGTTCCTGCTATCAGCTGAAACCATGCACACACATGAACAAGAAAAACAAAATACAGAAAAACCACAAAAAGAGCAAATGAAGTCCAAGAGGGATGGTCTGTCGATGAAGGCTCCTCTTTGATCCTAGAAGATGGCAAGAATCCCAAAAACCTGGGTGGAAAGAGCTGGTAGTGAAGCTCAAAACATATCCAAGATCTCGAATAGCTACCAAAGCCCGGCTGATCCAGCGGTCCGATCAAGGACTAGAGAATCAACCCGCACGTAGCACCTAACAGATCCTGCCCAGCAACCTGCATAACAAGACCTGAATAATTAGCAAACAATGTCAGTACGCGGGGAGTGGGAGGGGAGGTGAATGGTAAGATAAGGACCATAAAAGCACACTACCCACACAGAACAGAAATCAGCCTATACCTTGTCCGGGGGTGGTTGTTAGCGTTGAAACATCAAAGTTAACAGCCAACCTCCTAGACCGAGATCCTATCACACCTCAGAACAGCCTACCTCGAAACGCTAGGAAAACATCATTCCTAATTTTTTGGATGATGGTCGGAGGGTCCATAGCCTCTTCGTCAAAGATTGCCTTGTTCCGCGCGCACCAGATGTGCCAACAAATCAAACAAGAAATCAGACAAAAGAGGCTCGCGTGAAGACTTTTACCTGAGATGCCAGTCCACCAGAATCTCAGGAAGTTTTCAAACGAGTTTACATTACAACGACAACCTAGCAGGTTCCCGAAGTAATTCCAAATAGACCTAGCACAAACCCAAGATATCAACAAGTGAAAGGAGGTTTCAGTGCTGCCAGCTCTGCAGCACCTGCATCTGGAAACAAGCGGGATACTGATTCTCTGAATATTCTCATCCAGTGGAAAACTATCATGCATGGTTTTCCACATAAATAGAGACATCTTGGGTGGAATTCAGACATTCCAAATAAAAGAGAAAAGAGGTAATTCAGGCATCGGATTCCGCACAGAATTCCACGCAGCAGAAAGCGAGAAGGGATTACCGTCCCAAGAAGCACCCCCATCATGAGCATCTGATAAGGCCTTTACAGATTGCATCTGTTTCCATGTCTCCCTAGAATATGACGGGATAACAGAGTAATGCGTACTTGCCAACCTTCGGTACAAGGCGTGAAGGAACGTAGCCCAAAAGGAGTTGTTCACTTCAAAGCTTGCAAGAAAAGGCCACATAGACGTCTTGAGGGTTACGGAGGCCCAGGTGTCTCTCGCTTTTGGGATGACAGATAACGCTTCAGGAGATCCAATGATGACGATTTTTTTTCATTGGATCCCCAGAAGAAAGAGGATGCTAGGGAACGGTATGAGCGCAAAAAAAGAAGCCATGGGAGTCATAGCAGCAAAGATATGAGATCCCATAGAGTCTAGGACAGACTTAATGAGAAAAAGCATACCATCCTCAGAAAATAGGTAGCATTCCATTTAAGGATCTCCCCCCGAACTTTGTCAGTGATAGGATCGAAAAAGGCATTGAGCTTCCTTTCTCGGTATAAAACAATGCTCGGGTAAGGAAGCGGAAGCGAGGTCGCCTTAAAGCCAGAATAAGACTCGATCCAAGCAGCTCTAGTAGCCGTAAGATCTTTCGCGGGAACGAAGCAGCTTTTGGAAGAGTTAACGTTTTACCCCGAGCATCTCTCATACTTCCGAATGAGGCCCAAGAGGCCTTGAATAGACCGACGACTGCCATTAGTAAAAATGATGATATCTTCAGCAAAGGAAAGAGAAGAGATAAGAGGGCATCCCCTAGGGATGCCGAATCTGTGAATCTGCCCAACAATCATAAGGGAGTGCAAGCTACGAACAAAAGCCTCAGCGGCAAGGATGAACAGAGTAGGGGAGAGGGGGTCTCTCTGATGAAGTCCTCTCCTAGACCTGAAAAAACTGGTGGTCGATCCGTTGATGAGAACGGAGAACCAGTTGTTGGATATAAGCCTCCAAACAACATCAATAAGGGGCTCTGGAAAACCGAAAGCCCGAAGGATCTTGATGATGAAGAACCAGACATGCGATCATAAGCTTTAGCCATATCCAGCTTCACAACCACATTAGACCCGTGAACCTTCCTAATGAGCTAGAAAATCAGCTCATGTGCTAGAAGGACGTTATCGGTGATTAAACGTTCTTTTACAAATCCAGCCTGGGAGGAAGAGATAAGACGCTCAAGAAACGGAGCTAACCTAGAGGTTAGAACCTTCAAAATAACTTTGTTAGAGAAATTACATAAAATAATAGGTCGAAAGTCAGAATAAGATGTAGGGCGGTCACATTTGGGGATGAGGATCAGGTTGGTTGAAGTCCACCCTGTGGGTAGTTCTTCACCGAAAAAGAAGGACTAAATGGCATGACAGAAGTATTGTTGGATGATAGGCCAAACACTTTTGTAGAAAATCCCATTGTAACCATCAGGCCCGAGCGCACTGTCCTTACTAAGAGCAAATATGCAAGCACGTATTTCTTCTAAGGTAGGAGGAGCGGCAAGGTCCGAGCTATCAGATGGGAGGATCAACCGAGGAATGAAGGCAAGAAGGGAAGGATCAGACATTGAAACAGAAGGAGTGCTGAGGAAAGAAGTGGGATAGAATAGTATCTTTGACCTCTACAGGAGAGGAGGTCAAAAAAAATCCGGGCGGAGAACCTGAGAAATGGTGAGCCGCCTATTCTTCTTACGAATAGAGGAGTGGAAAAAACTAGAGTTTGAATCGCCTTCAACAATCCATTTGATCCTGGATTTTTGGCACAAATGGTCATGCTCAATGCGAAGCTCAGACGAGTAGGCTAGATGGGCAACCACCTACTCCTAATTATTGGTAGAAGAGGGTGCATCATCAAAAGCCGCTTCTGCAGAACAAGGGTTTCTTCAGCAGGTCTAACGCGATCAAAGATGTTCTTGAAAATAAGCTGATTCCACGTCTTAAGACAAGTCTTAAGACGCTTTAGCTTGCGAGAAAACACAACACGGGGGAACCACTCAACGGGGAGATCCAAGATTCTTCCATAAGGCTATGAAAGGAGTGATGAGATCTATACATACTCTAGAACCTAAAGTAGGACGGACCGGAAAGCGAAAGGGAGGTCCAGGAGAGAAGCATAGGGGCATGGTCGGAGAAAGTGCGATGAAGGTAAGAGACGGAGTACGAGAAGGGCAGACTAAACCAGCCTTCCGAAGCGAAGACCCTGTCAAGCCTCGAGAGGATCCGGTTAGGACCTTCCTGATTGTTACACCAGGTGAATGCGGACCCAGTAAAGGACACTTCCGCAAGACCCGAGCAGATAATGAAAGCGTTGAAATCCGCTATCGCCAGGTGGTTAAGAGCAATTCCTCCTCGTTTCTCTGCTTGGTTAGCTACTATGTTGAAGTCTCCACCACTACAACAAAAACACTATATTACAACTTTAATTTTACAACTGTGCGTAAAGCACAGTTGTAATAGATGTTTTTTTACAACTGTGCAAAATGCACTATTGTAATAAATGTTTTTTTACAACTGTGAAAAAATCACTGTTGTAATAAACATATATATAACAAATTTTCATTTTATTCGTTGTAATACAGATGCCTAGTACAAACTTCATGTTTATAATATATATATTTAATAACTAATTATATTGATATTTAATATTAATATTTAATAATAATAAATAATAATAAACTTGGGAATCAATAATATTTGTCAATTATTATTAAATAATTAATAGTTAATAAGTAGTAATTTATTTTTAATTGTTAATGTATGCTAACTGGCTACTTATTAATTAATCAACAGTTAGTAAATAATTAAATAATCAATAATTAGTAAATAATTTTTAATAATTAATATTAATAATTAGTATGTTAAATAATAAATTATCAGTATTGTTAAATAATTAATTTTTAGTGATAAATAATTAAGAAATAATCATTAATATTAATAACTAAGAAATAATATTTAATATTAGTAATTAATTTTGGTAATTAATAACTAAAACGATTTTATTAGAAAATTTTACAAAATTATTTTCAGCATATTATATTGAATATAAATTTGTACTTGGTTCTAGCTTATAATGTTTAATTCTGTAGGATAAGGTGAAATCCTAATTATGCACGTCCTTAAGAGGTTAGCAAAATTTTGTTGGGAACAGGGAAATTTTGGCTCCAAAACAAATCGCGTTTTCGTATTTTACCCTCTCACGCTGGCGTCTCCTCTTATACCCTAAATCAAAATCGATCCCCAAATTCTCCTTCCTCAAGCAAAGTCTGTGCTTCTCCTAATCTGTCTCATGTGTAAAGCAAAGGAGAAAAAAAAGCTTGTATTTTGACGAGCTGAGGAAGAAGGCGGAACCGAGGAGCGAAGGAAGCTGCTCGCGCATTGAGGAGCTGTGGAAGAAGGAGGAAACGAGAAATGGAAGGAAAAAAAAGAACGCGGAGCGTACATTTAAGGAATAAAGGAAGAAGAACGAACAGAGGCGTTGCGAATTTGAGATCTCAGATCTGATATCTTTAGGTAACCCTAATTTTTTATTTCTGTGAAATTAACATATGTTTTGATTTTTTTAATTCAAATTAGGGATCTGAATATTTGGTTTTACTCGCAATTTATGTCCCTGAATTTGACGGAAGTCTAACTCTCGCTCTCGAATACAGGGTTTTGAAACCCTATATTTGCATCTTAACCCGATAACGAGGAGATAATTAACAAAAGCTCGACCAACTGCTGCAATCTTCTGCATAGCAGCAATCCTAATTTCTGGTCCGTAGATTTGACTCACCTTACCGATGCAAAAGAGTAGGCAAGTGGTGGTTTAATGGTTGGTGCGCTATGTTGTTCAACACAGCAAGAGCCACTGGTTGTAGGAAAGCCTATTATATTTATGATGGACTACTGAACAAATGAATTTGGGATTTCAAAATCACAAATATGCCCGGTAGGAGACAGACTGGATACAAATATATTGTTCGGTTAGAATGGTGGATGCAAAACCCTTCTTGTTCTTTCAGGTAACAAAAGTTTTGAAATGCTTCAGCATATCGTTATTATGAAACATTCCATCGTCATTATGAAACATTCTAATGTGCAATAGATTTGAGGATCAAACCAACTATCAATGATTAGAAATCACAAATCACATTACTGTTACTTTTTGTTCAATCTTGATTGGTTTTTTAACCTTAAAAATCTGTAAAGTTGGAAACTGGATTCAAATTGTGAAGTTTACAGTGTGGAAAGGAACTGGATTTTAATTCTTTTATGCGTGAATATGTAGAACACCAAACAACTTTTAAGCATGTAATTAAAATTGAATTTTCCATTTGTAGTAATATTTGTACTTTTGAAATTTATTTTGCTGCTTTGGGCTCATCCATCTAAAACCAATGTTGTTTTCTTTACTCTGTCTTGTAAACAATGAAATTAAAAAAAGTAGAGTGGAAAATTGTATATTTGTGTGCATGTTTCAGAGCATGCACACTGTATGGTATTTGTTTTTTTGTTTCAAGTGTAATTTTACCTGAATTTTGAAGCATGATTTGATAATAAGTTGAAGTATTAAGTTAAATGCGTTTTGAAGCTGGGCGGGATATCCGTGGCACTCAAAGAATCACTCAGCTATATTCGGCAGAGAGTATGTCACAGTAGTCCATCATCAAGTTATTTATCTTGTAGATTGTGTAATATGTGTTCCATGCATTGTGTAACCATGCATGTGTAACCATGATCCACACATCAGACCGAACGTGAGATTACTTAAAAGGGATGAATTCTTTTTACTTTTGGTTTTAATTTACTGCGTGCAAGCATTGAGTTCAATATTTGTGTATAAAAGTTACCACTATGAAAGTGTCATTTAAGATTTTATTGTAGCAATACAACATTTCTATACGATAAAAAATTGTATATACTATGTGTTTTATAAATTGCATCAACTAGATTTTACGGAAGGAAAATTCTGACCAAATTATGCTACAACATCAATTTTGCTTTTCTTATATACCACATAATTACATGCAAATTTGTTCATAAGGGTCTCTAACTTGTACTGGTGTGAAATGCAAGTTTTAAATATACATTTGCATGTGCCGTTAGATGGAAGACTATGGAAGCATGACTTTTGATGTATGGTTTTTGTTTTGAAACTGTCTGAATGTATTTACTTAGCTATGGAAGAACATCAACTATAATAAATAGTCTTTTGTTATTAAAAAAAAGAATTCAATGGAAGTTAGTGCCTACTTAGCTTTTGTTCTCTGTGCTATATTCTTATTTTGTTTCGAGGTTCAACGTTGAACTTCTATAACGAGTAACCAAATGTGGATATGAATCTTTAATTTGTAATTTTTGTAGTTTGTACAGGTCGCTCTATATCAGATTTATTTTAGTATACATGGGTAAAACTGAAGCTCTTTGAGGGTGACATGCAGCCATTTAATTATTGGTACGCAGTCATTAAGGACGAGAGTGGAAGAAGCCGTCATGGAAGCTATATGGCGTTCAAGCCTAACATTGATGAACTGGAGATGTTATTAGAGGCTTATTTTGTTCAGATAGTATGTAATAATGCACAAAATGTTGTTTGTAATACTGAATATTTGAGTATTTTAATAAATTAGTTTGCAAATAACTGTAATATCTGATTTTCTTATGGAGTATTGCTATATTTGGTGTATTGTTCTTTTAAATTGCAAAAGATGTCTATTTCTTTTAAAACCCAAATGTCAATCACAACGGTGCATAACAGTTGTAGTAGATATTATTACAACAGTGCATAACTGTTGCAATGAAGTTTATTACAACGGTGGAAAAAAGTTGTAAAATATACATATTACAACTATGTTGCAACGGTGCAAAAACGTTGTTAAAGATATTAGTCTATTACAACTTCTTAATACACGACGGTTAGCCCACCGTTGTAAAATGTATATTACAACGGTGTTCCACCGTTGTAATAGGGTCATTTTGTTGTAGTGCACCTACCATCGATATAGAGAAACCTTAGTCGGAAAGAGAGAGGTAACCAACCCAAAGGGCTTGCCTATCTAACCTGTCACACTTAGCACAAACCTCCGAGAACAGGAAAGAAGAGGAAAAGGTGGAAGACGAACAAGTTGCCGAAAGAAGCTAGTCCGAGTCGAACAGAGAATGAACAACAAGTTCTTTGGACCATATGATCCAAATCATGTCGGACATATTGGCTTTGGCATCGCCAAAGCCGAGGGATAACATTGACTTGGCCGTCGATTCCGGACCCATCATAGGTTCTAGAAGTGCTACCAACCAAATAGGATGCTTCTTGACAATGTGCTTGAGTCTCGCCAGAGACTCATCATTTCCAATACCATGAACATTCCAAAGGAGGAAGTTCGTCATAAAACCCGGAAGGAAAACAGAAAAGCCAATAAAGGGGAGGGAGACTACACCCATCCCCAGCCTCAACAACGATAAAGAGTGTGTCGAGTAGATCTAACGATCTGCTCGATCGTCGCTATAGAGCGTGTGCGAATGTTGCGAGGGGTACGCGGGGCCGGACGCCTACGACGCCCAGAGGAACGACTAGTCGTTCCGGGCGAAGAAACACTGGACGATCTGATAACAGCAGATGAGGATAAGCTGGGACGAGATAGACAATTTTTTTTACTAAGACGAGATAGTCGACCGTTAATGGTCGTTATTTCTGCCTTACTACGCAATGAATAATAAAAATGGGAGGGTGACAAACTAGAGGACGACAATAAAGTATAAGGGACGAAACCGGAAAGAGAAGGGGAGGGGATGTCGAGTTGTCCGTCTGAGGCAACACCGATCGCTGTAAGTACTGTTCCAATGTCGAGTTGTCATGAGGTTGACTGTCCGGATCAATAGGTAGAGTACTGAAACCAAATCAATCCCTACTCCGAAGACAAGCGAGGAATGACCAAAAAGAAAGCGATACCGATCTAGTAGGGTACATGTAGTTGCCATGTAGTGAGAAGCGGATGCGCTCGCTAAATGGTAACTATGCATGCCAAACCTACTGTATCAAGGACGGACAGATAAAGACCCAAAAGCCGACAAACAAGTGAAAACATCTAATGAAACGGACGCGAACAGACTACCGACAAATCTGTCGTGGTCCAAAACAAGCCAAACCCACCGAAGCACCACCGACCTATGAAACCAACCAAATAGCCATCCCAGCATGGCTAATATCCAACAAGCGCAAAAGCATCCTGCATGGGACGAATGCGGAAACGTAAAAACCGACAGAAGCATACCGAGAAACCTGAAAGAGGACACAAGCAAGAGGCGACCTTCTGTAATAAAAAGAAAGAGCGAAAAACGCAGGATCAATCAACGGAAAGCACAACAAGGTACTCAACCAGCACCGACCAATGCCCAAAACGCGCACATGACAAGGCACGACCACATTCGAATGAAGTGTAGCTGTGTCAGAGAGCTTGCACAAAAACGTGATCGAGCTCAATATAACACAAAAACTATCACAATGCATAGAAGAGTGCACGCAAAGAGGGAGAACAGGTGGAACTGAGCTACATAACTGAAACTGATCAAGCACAAACAGCAAGGAAGGGGATATATGCTCAGGAAAACCATTGTGAACAAAGACAGAAAAAGAAAGCGTACAAACCTTACTGGCAATTTGGGCATCAAGAATGATGTTGTTATTGCCAACAAAAGCCATCCAACCAACAGTAGAACCTGCACCGCCAATAATTGGAGCAGCAGCCTCACCCTTAGATTCTGCACAACACAAACTAGTTCCATGAGATGCTCTAACACAGAGAATGCGTTATAAAGAGCAAGAGTAGGGGAAGCCTGTGAACCAACCATAGACGGAACCACACAACAATCTGAAAACCTTGTATCAGATATAGGCCGCGCCTTTCTCCCCCGCCTCAAACAATGTGCATTACGACGTCGTCAAGTTGGAGTTTCCAGCTGTGCAACATTGACTCGAAGACAAGGTTTCACCAAAACTGCAAACTGCTTAGTCAAGGAAGGCGTGATCAAATACCCTCCGATGAACTGGTCAGCAGATATTAATTTACCAAATCCAGGACCAAAAACTCCTCCATAGGCAACAGATTCAACATGAAAGCCATGGACTGCAACAATCGGAGCAGAGGCCGAAGACTTGAAGCACAAGCTTGGTTCAAAGTGGGTGGTTAAATCCCGCTTACCAAGCGTGGCTTTTGAAAGGGCCTAACAATTGACATTGATGTAGAATCTTAGTGGAGAGAAGATCCACGAGGAGGCGAAGAGCTAACCAGAGTTGAATGATAAAGCGATTCCAGTTCAAGAAACTAACCCTCCACAATTAGAAATCTGTGCCTTAGGCCGCATGCCATGATATTGGAAAAATGGCAGTGTAACTACTTATTATAATCATCGTCGAAATCAGGGCGCCTTTTGAATATGAGTTGTGCTCCCAGGCGCCTAGGTGGGCCGCGTTCGTGGAGCCAAAAGGAAGAGGAACGTTGCTGTCATTTATCTCGACCAGTTTCCCGAGCAGATCGAAGTGAGATCAGACCGGCTTAGAGAATCACTGGTGTGGTTTCCCCACTTAATATACTGGAGGTTCGCGAATGATGACAGCGAATACAGGCGAACGTCAACCGAAGGAAAACCAGTAATCATCACCGCCATAGGGCTAGTCGAGATAGATAAAATCGAATTGGCAATCGCTTGAAAATTAGGGCACTGGCCGATAAAAGACCCCATAACCACAAAAGCCCCTTCGGAGAGAGACAGTGCCACCGAATAGCAAGAAAGCTCAAGATGAGCCATGCAGATACAAATCTATGATTAATAAGAAAGAATAGGGGAAAACGACAGAATGCAGAGGCAAGAAATGAGCAAATACGAGAAGAGGAGTTAGAAATTGCTCGCCATTTTTGTTACCATTGATTTTTTGCTACTTGAATATGTTGTTTCACCAAGATATACATAATGGTAAGTATATTTTCATTTGAATCACCATAGGATCTAATCTAGCAACTTAAAACCAGTAATTCTTAGTATAATTCATATGTTTATGCAAGTTAGATCCATTATTTTAGTTTATTCATTCACTTACCATGATTTAATGAATCTTATATGATTATTGATGAATAATTGTCATTTTGATGATATTGATGGTTTCATAAAGTGTTGATTGTGGAAATGGATGATTTGGATGAGTTGTTTGCATCGATGTGGTCGTTTGGTGATGATTTGGCCAAGCTTGGAGCAATTTTAGTAAGATCTGGAGTCTGGTCATTTTTCTTAGGTCGATGATGACGTGGCATGGAGTTTGGCTCATGTGACTTGTTTCTCAAGAAAATGATAAAGGTTCGATCGTTGATTCTAGGTCTTAGGTCGTTCGTTTTAGGTCTTAGGTCGTTAGGTCTTAGGTCGTTTTGAGACCTAAGGAGCAAGACCTAAATAGCAAGACCTAAGGAGCAAGACCTAAAAAGTGACACCTAAGGAGTTCAAGACTTAGAGAATGTTGACCAAATGAAGCTTGTTTTTGAGTCGACGATGGTTATAGCTTCGGTGCGAATTCAAGGAGGATTTCTGAAGCATCGTGAAGTGTTTGTTGATCATCGCAATGCAACGAATGTGAAGACAACTCAAGAGTGTTGAGTTCGTAGATAATGGTTGCTCGAGAGGTTGCTTGAGCTATAAATGGCGATCAGGTTGGATGACAAAGATATTGAAGACTGAGAGATTATTGTTGTCGTTGGTTCTACTGGGATCAAAGAAATGGTATAATAGGGGCACCTAAAAGACTTGAAGGTTGTTGGTCGAGCACCCTGGGTACCGCTGGAAGGCCTAGTTACGTATCGTTGAATGGCATATGGAGTTTTAGCAAGAACCGGGTTTACCATTAGCCTTTGACGTATGGCAAGGTTGGCATCGTACGATTAACGATGGTTTCAAAGCAGGACATGCAGTGATAGCCGGGGTCTTCGATGCTGATTGTTTTGCTTGTACCGTCTCACGTAAGTTGTCTGATGTTTAGGGAGATATTTCTTGGGTTCTTATCTGATGTTGGTTTATTCCTTTGGGGATTGTGCTTGAGGGATGTTGATCTCGATTAAGGTGGTCTACGTGAGATATAGTTGGTTGCTATGGTTACTATTGTCTATTTGTCTGGTTACTTCTAATTGCCCTGGATGAACTATTGTTTGTAAATGCTTATTTGTAAAGGCTATCACTGTCAGATGCGGGGAAGGTGGGTTTGGGTTCTTCTTTGGAGTTTTGGTAGATCGGTTGATTAATTTGCCAATTCTTATATACTTTATTGATGTTGTTAGGTAGCTATTTTATCGCTCATTAAGACTGGTTTTTGACTCAAGGTTTTATGTTCCCTCTTATTACCTTGGGTTGTTCATCCGGTTTTGGATGGGTAGACTGAGTAGCAGGTTACATGTTGCAGAACTTAATGAGGCGAGGATGCAAAGCGATGACAAGCAAGAGGCTTGTGCATAAGTTTTTCTACTATCTAGTACTTGTTGTTTATGCTGTTATGATTGTTGTTTTCTCTGAGTGTTGTAGTGAGGCAAATTTGTGCAGACACTTATGTTGTATTCCAAGGGTGTGTGGATATTCTTTCTAGTTTTTATGAAAGTTAAGTTTCTGCTCAGAAATGCTTCACTATTATGGCTTATTGCATATGTTCTATTATTTTTTATCCTTATGATGTGAGTTATACGATAGGTACCGCATTGTGTTATCTTACCTTGGTGATCGTCCATAGTTGTCTAGCATGTCTTTCAGCGGTTTATTCCTCTTGTTAAGTGCAGGAGTTATGGGCGGTCATCACTGTTTTTTTTTATTAATTTAGTTGTGATGAGAAACTAAAGTGAACCTTATGTTGATAAATTACAATTTAGCCTTTGTTCTTGATCTAATTATTAAATTTAGTTGTCCTTGGATCTACTTTTTTAATGTGTCCTTAAAACTAATACCCGAATGTAATATGTGTGATTCAGGTTTTATTGATTATAATGAAAATCTTGATCTTCTTACAAAGGAATAGCTAGGGGAGTATTAGAATACGATAAATTAAGAGCAGCTGAAAGGGTTTGATGACATGGAAATATCGAAATGACAGCAATTAAAGATGATATTAGAGATGTAATATAAAATTGTTGCAGTACGGCTGCGCTAACTGATTGTATAATTTAATATGTATTAGCTAATATTGTATAATTATATGTACGTATTTTAGTTTTTGTATTATTATCTTATTTTAATTAAATACATATTACATGATAAAACAAATAAATGATAAAAAATAACTTAATCAAACCGACCATTAGGGAGGTCTCCCTACTGTAAGAGAGCCAAAATCAATTTGTCTAAGTCAATTATATTCGTCCGCAATATCTGCTATTCCTGTGGAAATTTCTTCAATGTTCATCTTGTCCCTGTTCCGAGTCTTCCTCTAAACGCAAATCTATGTGATTTTAAGTTGTTTTTCGTTCTTGCTATCTAATATCTTCGTTTTCCATCTTGCCCGATTTCATCTATCGCGCAGAATCTTTCAACAACGTTTCTTCATCCTACCTTCCAAATCCCAAGCCCACCATCGAATTCACACAGGAACCCCTCTCCGAAACCTAACCCGTTACCGATCTCAAATTTGCACCACACTATCGAAGAAATAGGTCAAAGTTTCAGTAGAAGACGACGTCGTCTTGGTGATTAGAGGATAGCACAAAGCTAAGGAGGAAGGCAAAGAAGGAAAGGAGTTATAGTGGAAGTCCAGGAGTTTGAGAAACTACAACATGAGCCTATTATTGCTTGATAATTGTGAGAAACTAGGGTTACGTCAGGCTTCAATACAATTCCAGATTATCGATTGAGATTAACTCGATGTTTGGTATCTTTTCCAACAATCCATCTTCGTGCAATCCCCAAAAATATTTACGTCGTGCTCCATCGCTCGTATACACCGCCTCATCGTCATCTGATTCAACAGTCCATCATCTTCATCACTGATCTTAGAAAATAAGGTATGATTTTTAATTAGTATTGTTTTGATTTTGATGTTTAAAAAAGGAAAATATCAACGTACTTTTTTTAATTAATACGTGTACCTATTTTCAGATTCAACACCAAGTTATTGTACCAATTAAGACAAGATTACATGGCTTCATAAATTTATATGCCATGGCTTGCATTTGGTGACTTTAATAATGCACTTAACCCAAAAGATAAGAAGGGAGGATTGCCTATTCCTTTTTTTTATCTTAATGGTTTTAATAAATATATTTTACAATGTGAGCTTGCTCAAATTTGTTTACAGGGATATAAATATACGTGGAGAAAATGTGGAATGGCGACTAACTTGGATAAAGTGCTTTGAAATCAGGAATTTGTACAAAAAATTTCCCAATTTTCGAGCATTGCCTTTGCCTTTGAATTTAAGTGACCACACTTTCATTTATTTGCTGTTTTCAAGACAAGAAGAGAGACAAAAACAACTGCCTTTTAGATTTTATTTAGTTTTAATGTTGCAATTTGTAATTATATGATGCTGAACTTTCAAATATTCTAGTTGTTGCAATATCTAGTTCAGTTTTTCTATTTGGAGCAATGATTAGGTTTTTGGTGTAGAATGGACAATATAATAGTGCAGTTTTTCAATTTTTGGTAGTATTTTTAATAATAAATGGTGCAGTTTTTCAATTTTTAATGTCGATCTTAATGCTTAAGCTGCAGGTTAATGGGTCAGGTCGGGTCAGGTCAACCCTTTTGTTAATCGGGTTGGGTCAGTTTGACCCGTTTATTAAACGGTAAAATGGATTGGGTTTATTTGTATCTTAAATAAGTCAGGTCAAATTGTACTTGGTCCATTTATGATTCGACTCGACTCATTTGACGGGTCTTAAATATATGATTGTGTTAGAATTACATCTCACAGATGTATTCATGGAAATTGGATTATGTTTGCATACAGTCTTCTTAATTATGTGTATTCGTAATTGTAATTATCATCTTAGTCAATATATTTTTCCAACTTGATCTTTCTTTTTGGGATTTTTTTTTATTTCATAATAATGCTCTTGTACTGCTCTGGTCGATAATGGTTTACTTGATACTGTACTATTTATTATTATAGCGCAATTCTTCGATCTGAACCATAGTTTGCATAATATGTCAGTAAAAATACGACTTGGTTCGATAATAAAAAGATCAAATGTTTTGCAGACCAATGATTGGGCTATGATATGCTACTAATGAAGTTGGATGAATACATAAGAGATTTATTGAAATCCTTAATAAGAAACACGAATCTGCCTGTATGTTAGTTTAATCATCTCAGTAATCGTAGATTTTTTATAATAACAAAGTTACTTATTTAAATAATGCAGCTAACATTTGTTTGATTTGTTATTTCAATTTATAAATTCAATGATGATTTAACGGTACAAGAAACCCAATGATATAGAATATATTAACTAATTGAATTTACACATTTGCGCTCATTTTCAATATTTTTTTTTTAAATGACATAGTGAATTTCTCATTAATTTCTTGTTTAAAAAATAGTTAATAGGTTTTTATATAAATATATATATATATATATATATATATATATATATATATATATATATATATATATCATACAACTAAACGATCGGTTTTCCTACCGTTGTGCGGTTATACTGGTTGATTTAAAAATTAATAATTCTGTTTAAATGCTTCGCTCGAAGCTGCCAATGCATATTTTGTTTCCCTTCAAAATTTGTTTAAATATTTCATTTAAATACTCCATTACCATAACGTGTAACTGTGTAAGCGCCCCTTGTAATGCAAGAAGGAAGAGCATGCTACAAACCCAGATCATGTGGTAGACCATCGCAGGCTCGCAGCATTTGAAAAACTAAAAAACCGCGTGTAAAATAACGGGGCGGGGCCAAACCCAAGACCACGGTATCAAGTAAGCACGCCTCCGTATAATTTTCTCGCATCTTCAGCAGTCCCAAAACCTATCCTATCCAACTCATGGATTAATCAAGTAATCATAAACCATCGCATCGCTATCTTCCTCGCTGCTAATAAAATCACACCTCCTCCTTTCCATTTTCACAATCAAACACCAAATCGGAGAAAGCGATCGAAAACATGATTCTAGTGACCGTTGTCGCGGAACTTCTGGAAGAGTACACCGTTTTAATCACACGGATTTTGGAACAGCTGCTTCACGGTGCACCATTCCCACGGCGTATGCGGTACTTGATCCTTTGCTGTCTTCCTTTCGCTTCCCGTCCTTCTCTCTATCCTGCTCCTCCTGTACATTCTGCTCCCGTTCGTTGAAAATAAATAAATCTCGATTTTCTTTTCTAAAAAGTTTGCAATCATTTTCGTTTGAAGCGTTAGTTGAATTCGAGTTGTTTTTGTTGCTTGGGTAGTTTGCTCAGCAATGATGCAACAACCTAATTTTGATAGCCCAGATTGAGAAGAAGGTGTTTAGGTGGTTGCACAGTACTATTGGGATGAAGTAATCTGTTAATCTTAGTTCATAGTCGTTAATCTTAGTTCTTGCAATTTCCTGTTCTTGTTTGCTTTTCAGTATTGAATTTACTTAGCTTGTTATATTGATTTTTTTCGGTTCCTTATTGATATCTTAGTTCGATTCATTTCAGCAATTTGTTGATATCTTAGTTCAATTTAATTCAACAATTTGTCTAGTTTATTCAAATTCCAGGGAATTGTTGAACCTGTTCCTCCATTTTCTTGCATTATTCAGTGATTTCTCTTTTTAATTAGTTCTAGTTAGCATGAATTAACATGTCAGTTTTCATGCAGTTGAATCCATACAAAACCTCTTGAATTCAAATACAAGTTACAGCCATTTCTCAGCACGTTTGCAAAGACTATTTCATTCATTCCCTGGTGATCATCACACAGTTTTGCAAATTTCATACAATTCATCAATTTTTAAATTACACCACATATATACATCCTACAAACACATCAACCCATCATTTTACACGTTCTCAAGCTCTCTGCCATCGCCATTTCTACGTCGAAACCATCTTTCTTCATTTCCACAAGCGTTCGACAGAATTTCCAACTTCATTTTCTTGCATCAATTTCTGCATAATTCTGGCAAACCAATATTGTATCATCCATGGCGGAAGCTTCAGCGAAAGTTGCATCTTCCGAATAATTGATTGATTTTGGTGCATTGATTGTGCTTTGGTTTCAATTTCGTTGCAAATTTAGGGACAAATGCGTATGAAGTAATCTGAATTTTTTACATGGCAGCTGTAAATTGGGTTGGATTCAATAGTTTATTGTTTTTGGTCTGAATTTGTCCAGTTTGATGCTTCTTGAAGTGAAATTAGTCATGTAACGAAGATCGATACAGGACTAACGTCAACAAAGTAAATGAACGTAAAATAGAAGTTGAAGTGCTTAAATGGTAGATTCAATACTGTAGAAGATATCTGATATCATGATATATATTTGGAAATTGTATTCTAAGCCATGTTTTTAGTTAGTAGCCCCCTAAACTTAATTAATTTTTAAAGGCAAAAGTACCCTTAACGTGTTACCATCTCACTTTTTTCTCATCTGTTTTGAACAATCACATAGTTTTCTCACTGACTGAAAACATCGAACCATGCGATATACCATCGTGGAAATCTGACTATCCACGGATTATATGTATAGTATATCATTTCTTTTCTTTTTTCAACATTTAGTTTTTTACACTTTCTGTTTTTTTTTTTTTTCGCAGATCATGCCGTCTCGAAGTGATGAAGAATTGCATGATGATATGGTTTTTGATTATTCAAACGAATTAACAACATATGATGCAAGTTGATTACGGTTAATGTTTAAACTAGTGAATACACTTTTTTTATGGATGATTTTTTTTTTTTTTGGGGTATCTTGATAAACCACGTTGTATACTTTCGTGGACAACAAAGCTTCCACGTATAGAAGTTCTGTGGTTATCAATATTTCCACGTATGTACACTACGTGGTTTTCTGCTTTACCATGTTTTTATAGAGCGATATTGTGATAGAAAGGCCAAAAAATATTCGAACACATATTTTTTTTTTTCAACATTTGTTTTTCATTTAAATAACATGGTGTTTTATATTTTGAATGCAAATATTTCCATTTAGAAAAAAATTAATCTATTGGGTTCGTGGTACGGGAAAACGTCTTAGCTATGTTATCATAATACTGAAATCGAATACTGGTGCTTTGGTCAAAAAACCTAGAATTACGTTTGGTTGTGAACGAAGTGGTACGTACAAGAAGAGAAAGGATGAAAGCCCGAAGAATCTAAGATTGACGGGTACAAAAAAGTGCAACTGTCCCTTTAAACTTAAAGGTGAAAACTTCCGACTTTAGATGATCGGCGATTATATGTTATTGGTGGCATTCATAATTGTTACTATCAAAATCAACATTCGAAGAAAGATGGTAGTGAAGGGGTATCGAATGACCGAAAGCTCGCGGAAGGGCTTAATAGAAAGTAGGACCCGGCAATGAAAAGAACGAGAGCAGGACGATGCATCCGAAAGGCCGCCACAACCGGCTTGGTCGCCAAAGTCAGTCCAACGAGACCTTCCGGCACTATCGGCTCGACGAAAGGTTCCGTATAAGGAACCACTTTGATCCAGAACCGAGGAAGTCAGAAGCGACAAATTCGACAAACAAAGCCTAAAGGGAAGCCTTCAACAAACA
Organism: Allium sativum; assembly: GCA_030737875.1. Lineage (NCBI taxonomy): Eukaryota > Viridiplantae > Streptophyta > Magnoliopsida > Asparagales > Amaryllidaceae > Allium > Allium sativum. Next base: position 342,024,460 of record CM060920.1, on the reverse strand, counting down.
ACCCACCCAAATACCGATATACCTAAAGGCAACAACATCGAAGGCACTAATCCGGAAGAACGCAAAAGCCACTCAAAACTGGCTTCTGAAACATCTTCTACATAGCTACCGAAAAGATCAGATCCGCAAATAAGAGTGACGTCGTAAGCTATCCTCCAAGAATACAGGCTACCGCAAAGGCTCAACCGGAGGGTTAGACGGAACTCGGACAGGGATTACAGGCAACCCATGCTAGTCTACATAGTACCAAAACCCGTAGCGGTTTCAACCCGGCAGTTATCAACACACACCACAAGGTCAAGCCCCTCCACGTGTCCACGATAAAGCCGAAAGCCTACATCCGGAAGTTCATGTCTGCAAACCTACATTCAGTAGCTTCCCTCAAGAATTCAAGTATCATAACCAAATGCACCCAAGGCGGCTGAAGGTGAAGCACCCGAGACCAAGAGTAGAACGACTGGCCAAAAGCCCGGGAGGGTCCGATAGCCATGCAATGGAAAGGACCCAGAACCATTATAAATAGGATTCCTAGGGGTCACATTAAAGGGGGACTTTTCTCTTACTTTTGGATTTTCAAAAGGGCAACTCAGAAAAATAACATCAATGGAGAATTCCACTCTATGACATCTATGTATTTTCTACTAAAGGCTTAATGGAGGGAGAACTTCTTAAGAAAATTTCTCTGTAAGTGTGTACTTTTATTTTCTCTAATTGCAGTACTCGCAGTTCATTATCCATAATACAGAGAAGTCCGAGTTCACATCCATTAACACCCACGAACGACGATCGAACCTTAGTCATTGAGTCTAGATCCAATCTGGTAATCGTCAGTGAGCCCGCACCTTGGGGCCCTTGCATCCCAATCCCCCACTAAAGCTGAACAAGAAAGAGAACCAATCCACTTGATTTTCCCTTAAGATTTATCCTTGTTGATCCATTTCCGGTGTTAACGAAAAATATCATTAACATTTTGGCGCTAGAAGGAGGGCCTGAACCTCCGATCTTGTGGTTAGCAGCCACACATCTACCTGTGTTGTTCCGTCCTGGATTGAACTAGCTTTGAAGAAGCAAAGTTATGAGCAAGAAACCCAGACGAAGGCTTTCAGGATCTTGGGCGGATAGGTCGACAACCACCAGCCGTAGGGTAATGGAGGAGCAAGAGTTAAGGGCAGAGGCATTGCACGTAGTAAAGCGGAAGAGGAAAATGGAACGACATGCTTACGAGATGGGAAATAGCAGCTCTTCCCACATGGGACAAACCATGGCATTCCCACCTATTGGATCTACCTCAGAAGATATTGGCATTTTTCCCCGCTTAAAGGACGCTCTCTGCAGACAAGTTTAGGGAACGACACTCGAACACGAAATAATGGACGATTTCAACCATTTCACCGACAAATGGACTAAAGAGATGACAACTTGGTTCCGTATGTCCCGGAAAGAGAGGATGAAAGTATAGGAACCAAGACTGGGATGATTCACAGGAGGATTAAACTCCATCAGCGAAAAGGGAAGTGTACGCCAGAGATACCCCAGAACGCTACCTCACTACTTCGAGGAAGAATGTTTACTTCCTAACCAAACATGAACTCGACTATTGGATCTCCACGAAGAAGAGGCCTAAGTACGAAAGAAAGACAGGAGGACCTTACTGCCATTATCACATGATGAATGGACATGAGGCTAATCACTGTAGAAACCTCGAGGAAGCCATCGTCAAATTCGTCAGTCAAGGCCGATTACGGGAGTTTATCAAAAAATCGAGATGAGTTTGAGAAAGTCCTTAGGAAAAGGATTAATACGCATGTGCCAATGTATGGAAAGCCCAAAAGGGGTCCAATCGCCAATGGATTAAATCTCTCGTCATCGCCAAAATTGACCGGAGTGAGGCATCCCCCGGAGGGGGATGGTGTGTTAGTCTTTCTCCATGCCCAAACCAAAGGGGCCAAGATTAAAGCATTGAAAGCGTAAGCCGTCGTTTCACACCAGAAATGGTCGTGGCGATGCATCAAAAATTAGCACGTCCTGCCTCTGCTCGTAGAAGAGTACGCATGCCTCTGCTAGAACTAAGCACGTCCTACCTCTACTCGCAAAAGAGCATGTCATACCTCTGCTTATGTTCCGCGTTACCCGTAGAAGGGAACACAAACCCCTATCATCGCCTACGATGGTCAGGATAGGACACCCCTTGGATGGGGTGGCGTATAAGCCTTTATCAGTGCCTACGATGGCACGTGTAGAGCGTCAAAAGAGTAAACCTTAGTTCTGTGCCTACAATGGCCCCATCTAAGTTTTAGGCCCTTATCATCGCCTACGATGAATAGGATAAGGCGCCTCTTGGAGGGAGGTCGGGTAAGTCCTTGGGCCCTGCTTGTGGATAAGCTAGCCAAGCGCTCCGGACGCACATGCCCAGAGAGTGGCCAACAAAGCACGTACATCCTCTGCTTTGTCAACAAAAGCCCAAGGGGAGGCTCAAGAAGCACGTACAACCTCTGCTTCACAAATCAAGTCTGAGGGGATACTCGCTCTATTAATACCAGAGGGGGTTCTGGTCTTCAATACTAATACCCGAATCTCGGTCAATTCGGCGCTTCACAAATACCGGAGGGGGTTCCGGTCTTTAATACTAATACCCGAATCTGGGTCGGTTCAGCGCTTCACCAATACTGGAGGGGGTTCCAGTCTTTAATACTAATACCCGAATTTGGGTCGGTTCGGCGCTTCACCAATACCGGAGGGGGTTCCGGTCTTTAATACTAATACCCAAATCTGGGTCGATTCGGCACTTCGCCAATACCGGAGGGGGTTCCGGTCTTTAATACTAATACCCGAATCTGGGTCGATTCGGCGCTTCACCAATACCGGAGTGGGTTCCGATCTTCAACACTAATACCTGAATCTGGGTCGATTCGGCGCTTCACCAATACCGGAGGGGGTTCCGGTCTTTAATACTAATACCCGAATCTGGGTCGATTCAGCGCTTCACCAATACCGAAGGGGGTTCCGGTCTTTAATAGTAATACCCGAATCTGGGTCGATTCAGCACTTCTCCAATACCGGAGGAGGTTCCGGTCTTCAACACTAATACCTGAATCTGGGTCGATTCGGCGCTTCCCCAATACCGGAGGGGGTCCCGGTCCTTAATACTAAAACCCGAATCCGGGTGGACCCAGCTCTATAGGAGTATCGGAAGAAGTTCTGGCCAACTATTATTAATGCCTGAATCTAAGCAAGCCTCAGTGTTTAGTCGATGCCAAAGATGGTTCCGGTCTTCCAAGCTAAAACCCGAATTCGGGACAATTCGGTGTTTCGCAAATACTGATGGAGATTCAAGTCTTATGTATATATTCGAATCAGGGTCAACCTAATCCTTCGCAAATGCTGGGGGAAGCAATTCAACTCTGACTCCACGACGAACCACAGCACTAATCGCACACTAGTAGCCTCTATCATTTCTCTTTTGTACTCTGGAAAGTGTCCCTGATTTACACGAATGCACCAAATACTCACACTAATACGCGAGACATGAAAAAGTATTTTGGGTCTTTTATGACAAAACATGCTGTGGCACTATTAATCCCAATAAAGGTACAGGATAATGTTCTCAAAACCACGAGACGGACCCCAACACAACATTCTGTGCCTAGTTATGACGTAGCAAGGGCTAAAGGGGAAAGCATCTAGATTAAAATACACAGTTGCACGCCAAACCATATCGTTATAGGTCTTACTCTTATCCGTATATGTTATTTACATAGAATACTACACTCTGTTACTAAAATACAAGGTACTTTACGCATTACATAGAATGTTTTTAAAAAAAAGAGAAGGAAGCACGCTCCAACTCGACGACTCCCATACGAGCAATAGACCAACTTATGATAGAGTGCATCCTATTCATGGAACGAAGAAGAAGTAGCGGAGCGACGAATCGCGGCACGCAAAAGCTCGTCGACCCTTTTCATCTTTTCCATCACCTCGCCCGGGTCATCCAAGGGTTTATGTTGCCACTTTAAAGCTTGATTGAAAGCCTTACCCATCACGCGAAGATTTTTGTTTTCCTTCCTCAGATCAGAAGCATCTCGGCGCAAGAGTTGTTTCTCCTTATGTAACAACTTAAGTTTGGGGGTATAAAAGTCAGCACGACAAGAATTTCCCTCGAACTCCTTCCTGACATAAAGACTATTCAAGCCTGCCTTAGCCCGTCTATACCACCTGGCAACGAAGGAATGATCTATCCCAGGGGAAAGGTCCACAATCTCACATTCAGAAGAGACGCATTCCGTCGAGACCCGTGAGTTATTAGAGGCAGAAACCCCAAGGACACATCCAAATATAGTCTCCCATTCGTTGCATCTTACTAATACGTCTTTATATCTCACCTCTAAATACCTAACTTGATGCCGTAGCTCATCCCTTTCTTTGTGAAAATCGACAGTAGGATTCACCTTCATGATCCTCCTTGCCTCGAGGATATTTTTGTCTTTTTGCCATATTTGGGTCTCCAATACACATATTTGTTCTGCAGGACGTTGCGCCAATCGATCCCGAATAGGGCACATCTGCTACCCATGGTGGTAGGAGAAGTTCCCGAAAAATCTCCCAAACGCAAAGGAAACAATACACTTCCATCCACAGAAGGGGAAATGTCTTCAGGTAAATCATCCTATTTAATTAAGAAGATAAGCTATCTTTACAAGGGTGTTTCGAATCCAGGAAAAAGCATGCGATGAAAGAAAAAGCGGTAAAAACGAATACAATTCACATTCACATGTATTATTGTCAAGGAACATATAGGTATAACAGATCATCTTTCCCTAGTATTCTTTTCCTTCATGTTACATATTAACTTTGCATGATGAGTCCTAAGTTTCTTTAGTATTATCTCCTTGTCGTTCCCTAAGAAGTTGAAAGATAATTGAGGATACTTCATATAAATATGTTTGAGTTCTTTCAAGAAGCGTTCTCTGCCGGATCTAAAAGGAGGCTTAGTGAGACATTCCCTCTTCAGTTTAGAAAAAGAAGGAAGATCATCCTTAAAAAAAAAAAAAAAAAAAAAAGAGGAAGGGTAAGCAGCAAGGACATCATTCCTATCACCATAAGGACAAGCCATCAAAAGTCAACTAGTACAGGTAAAGAAAGGATTCAGAGGATGAAATTTATACCTGGAGAATACGGGAACCTGCGTGCACTGTCTGCATTCTCCCCTCAAGCTCCGAAAATTTTTCCCCCTCTGCAAATCCATCATCTCCATACGAGCTATCAACCCTACCACCTTCTTCAAGCAAAAAAGGATTTTCATCACCCTCGGATGATTGGCAGTCAAACACCTTTTCAACAAACAAAAGGTCCTCGACCTTCGCCTTCTCTCCTTCAGAATCCCCAATATCCCGATCTAAGGCAATAACCACTCAAGATTTTGTTCTGAAGGAATGAAGGAAGAGAAGGAAAGTCCGTGTCAGGAAACTTGCCACGATTATTGCGGTAAACTGAGAGGAGAACCTTCTTATAACAATCAGACATCATATATGGAAAATGCACTTTCAAGAACAAGGAAATCCAATCCCAAATTTCGTAAATTATTCGCTTGGCATCAGAAAGAGTCTCCTCCCTTGTTTTCAGTTTCTCCGCATGTTTCATCAGCATATCCGACTACTCACGCCTGAGGGCCAAAACTTCAGAAGACAGGGAACTGTTGACAGCCCTTTCCCTCTTAAGGGACCCCATCATCTGACCGCAAATCTCTTCATCACTGTTCTCCATAAAAGTTAGATCATGAACCTTAGACTCCAACATGGCTTTCTCTCTCTGAAGTTCTTCCTTATCCTGGAATGAAGAAGCAGCTATAGATCTGGAAAAGGAGGAAAAGATCTACCTCGTATTCCAGCTGTCCACCTGAGAATGAATCAACGGACGAGATGCATGCGAAGAAAGTAAGGATATACTGCACGAGGATAAAAGGAAGGGATTATACTTTGTATTCAGAATGCTGAGGAGATTTTGATCAATCAAAAGGAGTTCAATCAACGCTTCCGATTGAAGGAAGGCAGAGGGCACAAAGGCAACACTTCGAAGAAACGGCAAAATTTGACTAGAAAAGTCGAAAACACCCCTTCACCAGGGGGGGGGGCAAATGTTACTATCAAAATCAACATTCGAAGAAAGTTGGCAGTGAAGGGGTATCAGATGGCCAAAAGCTTGCGGAAGGGCTTAAGTAGGACCCAGTAATGAAAAGAGCGAGAGCAGGAGGACGTACCCGAAAGGCCTCCACAACCGGCTTCTTCGCCAAAGTCAGTCCGACGAGACCCTCTGGCAATATCGGCTCGACGAAAGGTTCAGTATCAGGAACCACTTTGATCAAGAACTAAGGAAGTCAGAAGCGATGAATCCGACAGACAAAGCCCAAAGGGAAACCTTCAACAAACAATCTGCCCAAATACCGATACACCTAAAGGCGACAACATCAGAGGCACTAATCTAGAAGAACGCAAAAGCCACTCAAAACCGGGTTCCAAAACATTTACTACATTGCTACCGAAAAGATCACATCCGCAAATAAATAAGAGTGACGCCAGAAGCTGCCTTCCAAGAATACAGGCTACCGCAAAGGCTCAACCGGAGGGTTAGCTGGAACTCGGACAGGGATTATAGGCAACCCGTGCTCCGGCAGTTATCAGCACACACCACAGGGCCAAACCCCTCCACGTGTCCATGATAAAGCCAAAAGCCTACATCCGGAAGTTCATGTCTGTAAGCCTACAATCAGAAGCTTCCCTCAAGAATTCAAGTATCATAACCAAATGCACCCAAGGCGGCTGAAGGTCAAGCACGCGAGACGAAGAATAAACGACTGGCCAAAAGCCCAGGCTGGTCTGATAGCCATACGATGGAAAGGACCCAGAACCATTATAAATAGGACCTCAGGGGTCACATTAAAGGGGGACTTTTCTCTTACTTTTTGATTCTCAAAAATGAAACTTAGAAAATAACATCAATGGAGAATTCCACTTTATGACGTCTATGTATTTTCCATTAAAAGCTTAATAAAGGGAGAACTTCTTAAGAAAATTGATCTGTAAGTGTGTACTTTTAATTTCTCTAATTGCAATAGTCGCTGTTCATTATCCATAATACAGAGAAGTCCGAGTTCACATCCATTAACACTTACGAACGGCGATCGAACCTCAGTCACCGAGTCTAGATCCAAACAGGTAATCCTCAGTGAGCCTGCACCTTGGGGCCCTTGCATCCCAATCCCCCACTAAAGACGAACAAGAAAGAGAACCAATCCACTTGATTTTCCCTTAAGATTTATCCTTGTTGATCCATTTCCGGTGTTAACGAAAAATATCGTTAACAATAATCATTCTGAGTTGAAAAATACGGAAAGTCATTCTTATATTGGTCGACTAACGGAAGATGAGATGAAGATAGTTGTTGAGATGCATACAAAATTGGTAAAACCAAAAAAAAATTAGTGACCATTAAAAGAAATAATCCTTCATATTGTACCACAATCGCAGTGATTTACAATGTAATCAAAGCACAAAATGCTATAGAGCGTGCAAGACGTTCTCAAGTTCAATATTTGCTTAGTAAACTGAAAGAGTTTGGTTATTTTTAATGGCACCGTAGAATGTTCGACGGAACAAATATTGTTAAAGATATTTTTTGGGCACATCCCATCTACTTGGATTTTCCACGCAAATTTCCCAGGGTTATTGTATTAGACTGCACATATAAAACCAATTGGTACGGATTGCCTTTACTCGAGATTGTTGGACTTACTTGCACAGATCTTACATTCTGTATTGCAATTGCGTATTTAGTTGCAGAAACCGGGCAAAATTATATATGAGCTTTAGAGCGTTTGAAATCAGTTATGATTGATTGTGAAGTAGAATTAACATCAGTCTTCATTTCCGATAGAGAGAAAACATTAGCAAATGCTACTGATTTGTGTTTCCGAACTCCGCTCATATGTTATGCACATAGCACTTTAAAAATAATGTTCTAACTCATATGCAAAAGAAAGTGAAAGAAATGGAGCTTAAAGAGAAAAGTCATTTTTATTTGATTGGAATGAGCTGGTATGTTCAAAAAATGTTTTTGCTTGTAATGAGAATCTGCAGGTGTTGCATGAAAAGTAAGCAAATTATACTTCACTTTTGAGATATATTCATGAGACTTGGTTGAATACATATAAAGATCGGTTTGCTTAAGCATGGACGGACGACTACATGCATTTCGGAAATTATACTTCTAATAGATATTGTTATATATTACTTTGTTTATATTTTTTCAACATAATATTTAGCTTTATTGTAATCGTTTGTGCATGTCTTATACATGGTTGAGTCTGCTCATTTGAAATTTAAAAAAAAAAATAGCTAGCTTTCAATGCAATTTCGAACAAGCTTGGACAACGATGCATACATTATTGGAACTCTCATTTACCGACCTTAAAGCGTCATTCGAGCAAAGTTTAACAAAACTAAAGCACATGTTTCATATTTGAGAGTTCAAAAATTTACGGGGCATTGCTTCTGTCAAGCCACTTGATTTGATACATTTAGAAATACAAAATAAAAGATGTTGGTGACGAAGAATTATTATGCGGATGTACATTTGTAGAACTCATGGATTGCCTTGTACGCATGAGTTAGCATGTCTTGGGCCTGGTACCGCAATACCGCTTGAGATGGTTGACGTTCATTGATTAAGGCTGCATCTTATAGAAGAAAGTGGAAATAAAAGTATGGGGGGTATGGTAAAAATGGAAGCACTTATACAAGATGTGAAAAAGATGGAAACTTCTTACCAAATGCAAACCTATAAGAAGATGTTGAAGATTGTGTAACCACGTACGTTTTCTCTCTCATCTCCAAAAAGAAAAATAAAGTACGTGGAAAAAAAGCAAAAGAAGTGCTAATACATCAACAAAAAGGATGACTTCGTCATTTGAGCTCATTGAAAGTGTGTACTCGTAAAATTCATGCACTTCGAAGGCTCGCACTAATAAACTTCCAATTCATAAACCGAAAAAGGTACGTAAATACATATTTTTTAAACTTAGAATACAAATCAGTTCCTTGTTAACTTACGATATCATTTCTTAACAATTTAAAGAAATAACCGAAGGCATGAGAACTTAATTGCATCGAATACCGTCAGAGTTGAAGCTTTTTATTACCGATATTATTGGCATTTGATCGGACGGTAATTGTGGGTATAGATGTGTATCTGCTTTGCTTGGTTTGGGAGAATCAAGTTGGAGTCAGATTAGGAGAAAGTTATACGAAGAATTGCACGAAAATCAAAGTTTGTATGATCGTGTGTTCATAGAGCAAGGCAGAAGCACAAGTCTTCTCTAATGTCTAATGCATGAAAATGAAGGATTTGCGCCGATGGAAAAGTGGATGTCAATTCCCGAAGTTGGTTATATTATTGCGACTAGGTATAACGTCGTCGTATTTAGCATTAGTGAAAGACTTATGGTGACAGTACCTCCGTTGAAAGGGAAGGTGCCTCCACCAGTAGAGTGCATAGAAATTACTATAGCTTTTGTTAATCAGGATCATTTTGTTTAGGTATACATCTTTCAGGTTAGTAAGAAAATTAATTTAACGTTCATTTCTTTTTATAACTCATGTCATCATTGGTAAACTGGAGCCGAAGCACTCGGTTTCACCTATTTATTCAAAATGGTTCACAGCTCGTGAGATGCAAGTAGTTGGGAGTACATTTACACTGATAGAAGACAAGCTTGGGATGATTGAGATGCATAGGCAAATTGGGCGGAAACTTGGTCATTTTTTTTGTAATTTAACTTCGCATGTAATGTTATATGTTTTGTTAATTTAAGTGTACATCTTGAAATTGCAAAGTTTGGAAGTGTATTTGGAATTGATATTAATTAAAGGAAATATTTGGAGTTCTATAAGTATGTTTAAACTTTGGTCGATATTTTTTTCCGCTTTTTGTGGCCATATCGGTATGTAAAATCGTGGAAAATGGTATGACCACGTTGAATGTAAACGTGGTATTATAAAAAACCATGAAAGATCTCTACATGGTTTCTATCATAATCACCTATGTGTAAAACGTGGCTAATATCTTAACTAAGTATTTACAGAGCGAGCAGAAGTCCCGAAACCACAAGAACATGTTATAAGAATTGTTTTTCGTGGTTCTGAGAGAAACCATGTATAAACACTTCATGGTTATTGAACTTACCATGTACTTTTACTAATAGGATCCTTTTTCTACCACGTACATTTCCTTCGTGGTTTTATCTCTGACCACGTTTTTATAGAGTGTGGTAACAACAGATAGCTAAAAAAAATTTACTGCAACACAACAAAACGGAATTGAAACCCAGAAATACATCAACAAGATAATAGACAACATTGATAAAACTAATGAACAATCCAAACTTGAGGCCTGAAGTAGCGTCCAACAAAAACTCTAGCATTAGCAACTTGAGGGTTAGGTTCACTCAACAAGCCATGCACATCATGAAGGGTCTGAAAAAAAGAATTTGAACTGAATAAAAGCATAGTATGGAAAATTATAGTACATATTAATCTATAATTAAACATACCGAGCACAACTGATTGTAGGTGGGCAAAAAATGTGGAGCTCTAGTCACTACATTATCTGGTAGGTGTAGTGGATTATGAACCCTCAAGACACCATGTTCCCTATACCACTCCATATAATTATCTGTGTAACTCAAGAAAGAATGATGGAGTGGTAATGATCTACACTCTTCTGCTATCACATGATTGTACCAATTCTTGCATATACTTTCCAAAAATTGATAATGCACCCAAGTGTATGTAGTAGAAGTTGTACCTCGACGTGCGTTTGATGCTACAGGAGTAATAGGGGCCGTGGGAATGTTCTCAACTCTGTCGAACTGTCGTAGTACTCTTTCAGGATGATACATCTCTATAATGTTCAAGCAGAGAATGCAACCACTATGCCAAGATATATGTAATAACCCGAAAAATCCGAACCAATTAAAAATTTTTATTTTGGCAATTTTGATAAATTTTGAATATTTAAAATGATTTATTTTAAATAATGACGACAAGAAATTTATTTTGAATAGAATTAGAGCGTAAATATTTATTTGAATCGACGTTAGAATATAAATATTTATTTTAAATTATAAAAGGAATTGAAAATGGCGCGGTAGTTTGAAAATTCGATTTCAAATAAATGTACAGGATTCAAAATAAACCGGATTTTAGTGAAACCAAAAATATTAGAATGTATTTGAAAATATCTTTCCAACGAATCCGAAAAATCAAAATTTCATAACGGGATAAAAAGTTATGCCCAGTTGAAAATTCAGAATAGTCGCTATGGAAAATATAGCCCTAAAAAATAGCGGTTTTGGAAACGACCTCCATGTTCGACGAAACCACTTTTGTTGGATCCGGGATGTCAAGCTATTACTAGATTCCAAAATTCATAATTTGCTGAATCAGTATGTGAGCATGGCGAAGGAAAATGTTTTTTGACAGTTTCAGTTAATTTGGATCAATCAGAAAATGGCCATTTTTCAAACGGTCTCCAAATTTGACGAAATTAGTTTTGTTAGAACCGTATCGTCAATACGAAGCTAGAAAATATTTTTCGGGAATTTTTAGAGTCCGTATGTGGTCCCGGTAAATTGAAATGTGCGTTTAAATTCAATATATAGATTTATATTTTGATTTTGACGGAAACCGATCGAAACAGCCAAACTGGCTTACGACACATATCCCATTGTGTTTGGAATGGTGCTAATACGCTAGGGATGACAGTCGTTGGGTCTCGTTTGGAGTCCAAAAGAAAAGTCAACTTTTTATTGAAAATTAAATTAAATAAATTAATTATATAGACACCTCACCCCTCAACACTCTCTCTCCCCGTTCATTTGAAAAAAAGAAAGAAAAAAAAGAGAAACCGACGCTTGCTTCAGCCGCCGTACCCCATGCCCTAGCCGCGCCGCCCACGACGGTGATCCCCCCTCACTCCGCCGAGCCGCACGCCCCCCCTTTGACAGTCGCGCCTCTCTCTCCTAATTTGAAGCTCCAATCCTCCACATCGAATAACCCCGAGCTCCCCAATGCCTGAATCCTTAGCCCCGCCTCCATTTTGCGCCAGTCCCCTCCCGCGTCACCTGAGCGCCACCACCACCCCCCTTTATGCCGCTTGACAGCCCCCCTTCTGAATCCAAATTGTAAGTTTTCCTTTCTATTAGTTTTATTTTGTATTCTAGAAGAATGAGATTAAAGTTTAGATTTTAATTGTGATTAACGTTTGGATTTTTAATATCATAAAATTTTGATTTTTGTATGTATAACATTACTATGAAAAATGAGATTTTTATTTGAAATAAAAATATGATTTTTATATTATAGAAGATATAAAAATATGATTTTTATATTATAGAAATAATAAAAATATGATTTTTATAATATATAGATAATAAAAATTTGATCTTTATATATGTAGTAGAGATATAAAAGTACGATTTTTATATTTGAAGTGACGATATAAAAATGTGATTTTTATCATATATGTAGCAAAGTAAAAATATGATTTTTTATCATTTGAATGGCAATGTAAAAACGTGATTTTTATATATTCATTGACGATAGAAAGATTCGATTTTTATATATGTAGAATGACGATAAAAATATAATTTTTATTTTGTAGGAAGAATTATAAAAATGTGATTTTTATAATGTTTTCATTATGATAAAGATACGATCTTTATGTGGATATCATTGAGATAAATTTTCGATTTTTATTATATATGAAGCGAAATAAAAAAAATCGATCTTTATATAAGAGGTAGAAATATACAAATGTAATTTCAATATAGAAAGAAGCATTGTAAAAATATATGAAGTAGAAATAAAAATATGATTTTTATTTATTGGAATGAAGAGATAAAAATGTGATTTTTAATGTGAACAGCGTGAAAAGATCGCATTGGAATTTTGGGCATATCCGAACCGTTCAGAAATAGATAATGGAGGAGTGGATCCCAAAGGTGAGAACTTCTCACTTTTATTTTATTTTATAGTTAAAAAATATACTAGGATGCAGACGGTGCTTAGCAGCACTCGACACCTGCCGTCCACAGACCATGGACGACTTGTTTGTTTGATTTTGTTGTGAAAGTTGATTGTGTGATGTGGAATGGAATAAAATATTTTATAGTTAAAAATATAATTTTTAACATGTATATTAATTAAATAAAGATTTATAAACAATTCGGACGATTTGTTTATGTACACACATTTGACTGACATTGATTGGAACGATAAATTTTACACATCGTCCAACTACACAAATAAATCTGTGTTTGTCGTATGAAAACCCCACATGGATATTAGGATGAAATTGGACATACACTAATCCCAATAATTAGATGTATGTCGATCGATCGATTGACAGACTGTTGTAAGTGTTAAATATTAATATTTGATGCTTATGCAGTGTAGAATTCACTTTGGATGATGGTCGACTGTGTTTGATTGTTGTTGTGTACTTGTATTGTATGAAATCCATATAATCAAATTATATGGTAATTGACTGTGTCTGATTCCTGTTCAGAATTATTGAATATTTCAAAATAATATTCAGTGAATATTGAAATGTGAAGCCGTGTTAAGTAGTTAAACGCCATTTTAACACGAACAGGAAATCGGATATTTTGGAAAATATTATCGTTTTAATATTGAAATGATATTGAAATTTAAATTTTGATTTGAATTCGAAATTAGAATTGAAGTCAATTGAAATGAATTTGAAATGAATTGAAATCGATTTAAAATGAATTTAAATTGAACTGAAATGGAATTGAATTGAAATCGTTTCAAAATGAATTCAAATGGAATTGAATTGAATTGAAATCGATCTAAAATGAATTCAAATGGAATTGAATTGAATTGAAATTGATTTAAAATGAATTCAAATTTAATTGAAATGGAATTGAATTGAATTGAAATCGATTTAAAATGAATTCAAATTGAACTGAAATGGAATTGAATTGAAATCGACTTAAAATGAATTCAAATTGAATTGAAATCGATTTAAAATAAATTCAAAATGGATTGAAATGGAATTGAATTGAAATTGATTTGAAATGGATTTAAAACGAATTTAAATTGAATTGGCATCGATTTGAAATGAATTTATATTGGACTGTTCAATTTTGATTTGAATTTGAAATGGAAGTTGAAATCGTTTTTGAAACGAAATTAAAACGATTTATAAAATTTGGTTTAAATGGAAATCGACGAAATATATATAATATATATATTATATATAATATAATGGCCTGAATAGAAAGCGCCGCGCTGCAGCAGTTCGCGAATTTCGACCATTAACTTCAAATGGACATTACGGGAGATCCGACCGTCGGATTCTCCTAAAACCGAAACCGATGGGTTCGTATTGAAAAGAGATTTCCAATGAATACAAGAGATTTCAAATCTAATGGTTGGATTTGGAGATATTTCAAAATTAATTTCAGAAAAGGTCGCTATGGATGCAGTTCAGTGGCCGTTATTGGAAACCGACTGCAAGGGCGATAATAAAATCTGGAAAAATATGGAAAAATTGTGTAAAATCATAATAAATGATTTCGAAAGGGTTGGGATGAAAAATTTCATATTTGAAAAGATAAAAATATATTTTTATCGAAATGAACTAGTTATTGACTAGAATAATAATTTGTTTATTTTTAAATAAATAAACTGGATTTGAAATTGTTTTAAAAAACAACCAGAATTTCCAATATACGAATTGGAATGGATTTGAATCGAAATTATCTTCAGAATATTTCGATACTGGATTCTGTGATTACACGGACGTCGTGGAGGAATTTGGAATATATATATATATATATATATCGTTATTCCAATACGATATTTGTGGATATCAGAATTTGATATTGAATATAAGCCGATATATTTTCTATTCAGAGCCTTGTATTTGATATCGAATTGGATTTTGGGTTTGCGTGAGTGGTGTCTTCATTAACACCGTTCTTAAACCCAGTTGAGGAAAGAATAAATCTTTTTATTTAGATTTAATGAAGTTTTCCAATTAATTAATATTTAATTAGAATGGAATAAAAGAATGGGATTTTTGGGTTTATTGTAAACGATATTTTAAATAACACTAGTTCTTTAACCCAATTAACAGTGAAGAATATGATTTGGAATTTATAATCTTTTAATTAAGATTTATGGGGTTTCCCAAAGTAAAGATTTCCAATTTAATATATTAAATTGGAATTGAACGAAATTCGATTGGGTAATAATCGAAGTGAGTTTCTGTGGAGGAAGACTGTTAATACATATGGAATTTAAAAGGCTTCGTCGTTATTCCATTTATATTATTAGTCGGATACGAAAATTTATATCGATTATATATTGATTTGTTTTTCCGTGAAGATTCCATAATTAATGCAATGTGAATTTGGGTTTATCGTGAATTGTGTTTTAAATGACATTGGTTCTTTAACCTAGTTAAAGATAAGATTAATTTCTTAGCTTTGAATAATCATTAATATTGATTTTTGGGAAGATTAAAACTAAATGGAGTTTTAATGAATCTTTGATTAGATTGAAAGGTGAATGTTATAATTAAAATTATCAATTCAAGAAAATGACCTAGAATGGAGTACCGCCAGTTTTACTCCAGATGATAGCTAAATCTTTAATTAGATTTCAACGTGAGATGGTAACTAATATTTACCGATAACACCGTGGTCTTAGATATGGAGTATTACCAGTTTTGCTCCATGGGATGAATAGGTTAGGATTGGGAAATAAACAACTGATTACTTCTAAGTGGTTCGTTAATCCCGACTAGTTTGGAAAACCTTAATATAGTTTGATATCCAAAAGAAGATTAAAGAATAAATTTAGAGAATTTATCTTTGATAAAATTAATGGGAACCTTTCCCAAAGGAAAAGAATATTTGAATAAAAGGATATTCCAGATTGGAATGAGGCGTATGATGTGTTGTTATAGCACTTGATTATAAGATACGTGAGTTATTCAGAAAGGCCGGGTTTAACCCATTCTGAATAACTGATTCGACGATAAGTCGAAGAGATTGAAGACGGTGCAAGACCGACGATCTTCACATCGAATGGATGGGTGCTACTGATGATCACGGTGGGAGTAGCTACCTTGAAGGGGGCTAAAGTGGTAGCTGTGCGGACGTACTTGTTGATTGTATGGATATACGAGGAATAAGGTGCCTCCGGTTTCTTTCAAACCCAGAACGGACTTGTAAATGGATTGTGTGTCTAACATTGTATTCCTTTATATTGTATTCGTTAATCTCTGCTAAATATTTATCTGTTTGGTGGCGGAGAATTTATTCTCTTGCTTAACACCCTTCTCTGAGCCGTACGAGCTCAGAGGTTATATATTGGCAGAAATCAGTGGTACGGTATGGATTAATAGTGTGACATGCTGAGATGCAGTGATCCAAACTTTTGTTGAAAAGCAAAGTTTGGTGGATGATGATCAAAGTGCAGCTTTAATATATCATGGCTTTCTGTTGCGTTAATTCGCGAGCCTCACACCCCGGTATGGTGGTAAACTGATGGTTTGGTCAGTATGTTTTTTAGAGGATGGGCACCTTCATGGTGTCGTGATTCGGTCGACCGAGGTAAGGGATAGGGCACACCCACCGATTTCCCTGATGGATAGAATTAGCGGTGTTTTCGCATGCCTGCGACGTAAACCGCGGTAACTTGTTTTCTTAGATAGTGCGGATGTGCATTACGGTGTTTTCGCATGCCTGCGATGTAAACCTTGGTGAATTGCACTATGCGATCGATCTTTCAAATCAGTAACCACCAGTATGGAAATCCGATTTCCAAATACGACACTTTTCGGTTTTGATTGTATACTATATACGGCGACATAGTTGGATGGGGCGCTCATGCCGCCTAGGATTGATACATTTATATTTGAAGTTGTTTTCTTCACTTATAGTAATAATAAAAGATGAAATTTCACGTATCAAGCATATTTGGCTATTATAAGGGAAAACCCTATCCTCCGGCTTGCGTTGCATTGTGTGATGGGACCTGGGTCTTATAATAGCTTCATTGTTCTTTATTTAGCATTGCGTTTTTTGTTTTATGCACTGGTATTCTTGGGAGGAAACCCATTCTGTATTCTACGGCGTGGTCCCTCGATTTACCTAACTTTAAAAATAAAGATTAATAACTGTTTTAGTTCTCATACCAGTCACATGACTGACTTGGAGTTTATTGTTTTAACCTAAACTATGGGTGCCCTTATTTCCACATGGGAAGCTAGTAGTTTTGTTTTTACAGATTTATATTCACAGGATCTTGGTTTACAGCTGAAGCGATATTCGGAAAGCTCTGTATCCGTGTATCTGTTTTCAGTTGTGCTTTGTATTGTTTTTCCGCTGCTATGTATTTAAATGTAATTTAAATCTCTGATATTTTCTGTGTAATATTTATTCATACTCTGTTATATTCTTATATTCTGATGGAATTGTTGTAAAAAGCAATGAAATGTTCTTCTGTTTGTATTCTGATTTGTTGTGTTCTCAAAGCAATCCGGGCTTTCCTTCACGGGGAAGTTTGGGTCGCCACAATATAGGATGGAATGGATGATAATGTCGTGTAGAAATATAAGGATAAAAAATAACCTATTCAAAGATGTGAGAAATCGTTAATTCTAAATGTAATAAATCATTAATTTTAAATGGATGTTAGTGTCATTAATATAATTAATTATATAATAAATGAAGATATTTACCTGTTCAACTTGAATGTTATCGAGAAATATACGTAGATCGACTAGTGAACCACCATAATCTATAGACAGATTCCATCGAGCAGCACGGGGTGAATTTTCATGGTATAGATTTGTTGATGGATGAAAGTAGGGAAAATGCTCAAATATCCATGACTCAAGTAAAAAAAGAAATCCGGCAATTTATTTCACTCCCATGCGAGTTGCTAATCCAAGCTACCTGTAGAGAAATGCTAATGATGCTGAATCCCATGAGTATGTGTTGACAACATCCAAGTGTTTAAGTAGGTCTAGAAGAGAAATATGCACATGGGTTTTGCTTTTATCAACAAACAACATGTTGCCAAGAAAAAATAACAAATACACACGAGCGGCACGCCTAATAGCTCGATCGGTCCACTTATCGCTCACATATTCAAATACATCATATAATGTAGAAAAACTTAGTTTATAACCAACCCGGTCATTCATTTCCATCCTAGCTACTTCTTTAGAAATTCCAAGATACTTTGAAACAATACTAACCGCCTGCTCCATGTCATATGACCTACTCTGTATCGGTTTGCCTTCAATTGGAATGTGTAATGGAGACACCACATCATCAAAAGTAATTGTCATCTTATCGAATGACAATTGGAAAATATTAGTCTTTGATACTATCCTTCTACGAAAGCCAATATCAAATACTTGTTAACACTCTTGTAGCAAGCACTAACAATGGCATATAATCCTGACAACTCAATGATGGCTTTAAATCTAGTAGCATTATCCGGAATTTTCCACTCTGATACCTTTTGTGCATGGTTGACACATGTAAGCGGTTCTCGTTCCTACACAAATAAATTTGTAATTTAAAAAATGAAGTAATTAAAATTCAATTACGTATAATTATTAGCCACTTACCTAGTCAATCCATATTATGGAAGCAACATGAGTATCAAACTCTCTAATCGCATCAGTAGTTCTTGGTCCTCCTTTCTCATTTACAGCTTCTTCATCTTCACCTTTTGAATTGTCACCTGTACCCTCTTCTTCTTGTCTTACATCACTTTGTGAACCATCTCCATGTTCCTCTTCCTTCTGGTCTCCCTCTTCTTCATCTTGCTGCTCTTCTTCTTCTTCTTGTTGATCTTCACTTTGCCTTACTGCAATTGTGTACTGTTGCTCGTCTTCATCGTGCTGCTCATCATGCCTATCCATATTCATGTCCGCACTTGTGCCTTCGGCTGCGTTCTAGACTCTCCTTTTTTTTGGGAAGCAGTCATTCGTTTACGAGGAGCCATCTAAAAATAAATAGCAAACATCGAGTTAGTTAAGTTTCATTGTCACAATTTTTTTAATATAAATTATAGGTCACCACGAAGACAATATATACGGTAAAGAATAAAACCATGAGTGAAAAATACTAGGGCAATGTAAATTCCTCGAGGAATGACTTTGTGGTTAACATTTTTCCCTCGGAAGATGAATATGTGGTGAACTCCCAATTTCAACTAACAACGTATACGCTTTATGTGGAAAATCTGATAACCACGAAGAATTTGAATGTGGATGAATATAATTCCACATAAAATTTCATCATGGTTACTCATTTTTCTACGTTTTTCCAGTTCACGGTAACCTGGATCATTCAAACCCCTCCCCCCCCCCCCCCAAATTCTAATGATAAAAACCCACTGAATTAACCAACATTGTTCAAAATCAATCATTATTTCTAAAATTGGACAACTGAATTAACCCAAAAAACAATATATAATATCGATCTGTGTTCAAAATCGTTCCCATCCTTAAATCACAACCGAACTTATAACCCTAACTTCAAGAATCCTAAATTAAAATTCGAAATTACCTTGTTTTTTCTTCTTCGATCAAAACCCTGGAGTGCGAGATTGATTGTCTTCTGTTCAAAATTATATGCATTCGAATTCCTGAGACCTAGAAAATGAGGAGTTATGTGAATGGAAGGGTAGTGTTAGAAATAAGGGGTGGGTACCAACCAATTTGATGGGTATACGATTTTTGTTCCGTTTTGGGGGCTATCAAATGAAACTGGGGGTTGGAATACAATTTTCCCTCAATAAAATAAATAGAATTTATCGTTAGGATCCTAATACTATAAAACATATGCGATTCGTGATGTAAACGAAATAGAATTTGCCCGGCGAACGAAGAGCAGATTTTGGATGCATGTCAAAATCACCAAACTTAATGAAAGTTTAAACGATTGATCATCTTATTTCCTTCTTAGTTTATTATCTTTGATTCTTTGTTTATACATCTCGCATGCTCCTGTTAATGTTGTGCAAGTTTTTACTTATTAAGGAATTAAATTCTTGGGTTACTTACGCTAGTAGCCTGATTTTTAAATTTTATTAAGCAAGTAGTCTGATTTTCGAAAATATTACGCTTATAGTTCGGTTTTGGTTAACTTAGCGTCGAGTCAGCCAAAATACACTAGCACAATCCTAGATTGTGTCATTGTGTTTTGACCAACTCCGCGCTAAGTTGGTCAAAACCGGGATATTTATGTAATATTTTTAAAATAGGCTAAATTTGTAATAAAAATTTGCAAATGGGGCTAAAAAATGAACCCTAATTTCTTTAATTTTCGCCAATACCTGCAATGAATCCTTACTTTGTATTTTGTGCAGCCGTGCATATGTAGGGAAAACTGTTTCAGGATATTTCACATTGTGGGTCCTATGTCTGAATTTCATTGATGATGCTCGTTTATTTCTACATGAAAAAAAATGACTAGCTTGTGCTTCGGAGCAAAATCAAGTAAACATCGTTAAATCAGCAAGTAATTCTTTACTTAATTCTAATCATATCAGTAAAATTTGTTAACATACACCATACAATGCTAGTGCTGAGCATAAAAAATTACTTTATGTATGCTGTCCATTTTACAACATTACTTGTATTTTGATCATAGTCGGCTTTTTAAAATTTATAGCTCGTTTAACAATTTTCCAGCATAAAACTAAATTAAAATTCAATGGAACGAGCTTTAATTTTTAGCCTATTTTAGCTTTTTTGTTTTAGTTAAGGGTTCTTAATTTTAGCAACATCAAATATAATTTTTGAAGAAAAAAAAAATGTTTGAATTAGAGTAGTTAGTTATAAATTTTTCTTTGATTGATTTTAGGTTTCACGCTAGAAAGTTAATTAGCTTCTTCATGAAAATGTATATATTCGCTCCAATATCATTAATTTCAATCTTTTAATTTGATGGATTAAAGTAAAAAAATAAAATAAGAATGAGACGAAGAAACTATTTTTTTTTAGTGAAATAACGGTGTAGGTTAGGTGAATTTTGGTACATGTTACTTATTCTTGTTTATATCTTCTTTTATTGCAGTCTATTTATTGCGCATATGCTTCAAGCATAATGAAATAGCCTTCGAGATAAGTAGGGCCTAAAAGATATATAGGCAAATAAATCCCTTGCCATTCTCAAAGTATTCCTTTAATTTAAGAGGGGTTCTTTATTTGAAGAGAAGTTGACAACTTAATAATTTCAAATTTAAATTATATTTTGTCTATGATTATTTTACTACTAACATATTTTACTATTTCACAATTAGAACAATTTCACAATTAATAATGGCGACTTCTCCTCATTCAATTCCAAATCTTCATACAAAATCACTCCTTAGTGTTGATTCAGACTTGAGATCAGCTTATCCTCCCGATTTACCTTCATCTCATCAACATGCAAGCCGAGGTATCCATCAAATATAGAGAAATCTTTGATCTCCGGATCTAGATTCGCATGTTGATTTCCCATATCCAGTCAAGAATAAGACAACTTTGGTCTAAGCTAGTATTATTCAATCTAAATCAAGGTCGGAGGTTGTTACCGAGAACAAGTTACACCAAAAGTAAGTTCAACTCAAGTATTACGAGCTAGATATCAAAGATAATGTTAAGATGGCTGTGATTAGTGAAGATCTAGTCAATAAAGTAAGTGATAAGTGGTTTAATTCAATAGTGTTTTATGTTTATGGAGGTAAGCCATATTATATTTTTCTGAAAGATTACATAGATAGAAATTGGAAATTGAAAGGCAATTATCGGATTTTTTCTAGAGAGAATGATTTGTATATCCTTAAATGTGATTTGTCAGAAGATTGCAAAAAAAATTTGGCTGAAGGTCCTTCTTTCTACAACAAAAAAGCTTATTTTCATGACGTAGTGGCAGCCAGGTATGTAATAAATGCGTGAATTTTTGAATTATGTTCCTATTTGGATTAAATTCCCAAACTTGGAATCAGAATTTTGGTCTATAAAGGCCATTAGTAGGATTACCTCCTTATTAGGTCACCCTATAAGATTAGATAATATAACTGAGGGTGCATTTCTTATAGCTTACGCGAGATGAAACGACCCAAACTTCCCCTTTCGGGAAAGCCAGGATAGAGTTGAGAACATGACGCATCAGAACAAAAACAATGGAACATTTCATTGCTTATTACAATAATTACATCAGAGTACAAGAATATATCAGAGTATGAATAAATATTACATAGAAAAATATCAGAGATCTAAAATACATAGTAGCGGAAAATAATATATAAGTACAATGCGTAGCGGAAAATAACAACTGACACAACTGAAAGAAATATAGGGATACCAAGCTTTCCGAATATAGCTCTAGCTGTAAATCCAGGATCCAGGGAAAAGAAATATCTACAAAAACCAAAACTACTAGCTGCCCGTATGGAAAATATGGGCACCCAGAGTTTAGGTTAAAACAATAAACTCCAGATCAGTCATGGGACTGGTGTGAGAAATAAAACAGTTATTAATTTAATTTTAAAGTTAGGTAAATCAAGGAACCACGCCGTATAACACGGAACAGGTTTACCCCTAAGAATACCAGTGCGTAAACAAACAGCGCAATGCTAATTAAAGAAAAATGAAGCTATTATAAGACTCAGGTCCCATCATGCAATGCAAGCCGGAGGATAGAGTTTTACCTTATAATAGCCAAATATGCTTGGTACGCGAAATTTATCTTTTATTTTTATTATAAGTGTATAGTGTAGAAATCAATTTCGAAAGTAAATGTATCAATCCTAGATGGCATGCATACCATATATCATGTCACCAGTATAGGTTTATAATTAAAATGACAAAGCTCGTATTGGAAAGTTGGATTTCCATCATGATGGCTCCTGATATGAAAGATCTATCGCGTAGTGCAATTCCCCATGGCTTACGTCCTAGGCATGAGAAAACGCCGTAATGCACATCCACACTATATCCAGGATATCGAGTATCTCCACGACTTACGTCCCATGCATGAGAAAACGCCGCTTACTCTATCCATCTGGGAATCGGGGTGTGCCCTATCCCTCTGAGTGGGGGGCGACCACACTCAGCACATCTCGGTCGACCGAATCCATCCTCATATCGAAAGCATACTGACCTGACCATCAGTTCACCATCATACCGGTGTGTGCGGCTCGCGAAGTAACGCTACATAAAGCTATGTTAATAAAAGCTATGCTTTGATCATCATCCACAAGGCTTTGCTTTTCAACAGAAGCCTTGATTCATGCATCTCAGCATGTCACATTGTCAATCCATACCATACCATTGATTTCTACCAATATACAACCTCTAAGCTCATATGTCCCAGAGAAGGGTGCTAAGCAAGAGAATAAATTTCCGCCACCAAACAGATATATATTTAGCAGAGATCAACGACTACAGCATAAAGGAATACAACGTCAGACATACCATCCATTTACAAGTCCATTCTTGGTCTGAACGTAACCGGAGGCACCTTATTCCTCGTCTCCTATGTCTAATATAGGAGAGATACCCTCGTATATCCGAACAATCAACAAATATATCCGGACAGCTACCACTGCAGCCCCTTCAAGGTAGCTAGCTACTCCAATCATGGGCATCAGTAGCAACTCATCCATTGGATGTGAAGATCGTCGGTCTTAAACCGTCTTCAATCTCTTCGACTGTTAGCCGTCGTATTCATTATTCACAATGGGTTAAACTAGGTCTTTTTGAATAACTCACATAATTTATAATCAAGTTCTATAAAAACACATCATATGCCTCATTCCAATTTAGAATATTCTTTTATTCAAATATCTATATTTTTAGGGAAATGTTCCCATAAATTTTATCAAAGATAAATCTTTTAAATTTTCTTTTTAATCTTCCTTTTGATCTCATTTCAAAAGATCTTAGTTTATCTTTTCACAATTCTAAACCAAATTAAGGTTTATCAACTAGTCGGGATTAAAGTGCCTTACCGAAGTAATCATTTATTTTATTAATCCCAATCCCGACCTATTCATCCCATGGAGCAAAACTGGTTGTACTCCATATCTTACACCCACGGTGTTATCGGTAAATTTAATTACCATTTCATGTTCAAATCTAATTAAAAATTTAACTATCGCTTGGAGTAAAACTGGTGGTACTCCATTCTTGATCATTTCAAAAATTCGATAAATTTAATTATTCCATTCTCATTTCAATCTAATTCAAGATTCTTTAAAACTCATAGTTCAGTTTTAATCTCAAAAATCATAATTTAATGATTATTCAAATTTAAGAAATTAATTTTATCTTTAACTGGGTTAAAGACTAAATGTTATTTAAAAACATTATTCACGATAAACCCAAAATCCGCTTTCATCAAAATGAAATCTACACGGAAATCATAACAGTATATAATCGATATAAATTCATGTATCAGACTAATAATATAAATGGAATAACGGCAATGCCTTTTAAATACCATATATAGTATCGGTCTTCGTTCACAGAAGCTCATCTCAATTATTACCAAATCGAATTCCATTCAATTCCAATTTAATATATTAAATTGGAAAACTTTACTTTGGAAAATTCCCATTATTGTTAATTAAAAGATAATAAATTCCAAATCGTATTCATCACTGTTAATTGGGTTAAAGAACAAATGTTATTTAAAACAATGTTCATGATAAACCCAAAATCTAATTTCAATTTAATTCCAATTAAATATTAATTAATTGGAAGACTTCACTAAATCTTTATTTAAAGATTTTTTTCAACTGGGTTTAAGAACAGTGTTATTTAAGACACTATTCACGACAAACCCAAAATCCAATTTGATATTAAATATAAGGCTCTGAATAGAAATTATATCGACTTATATTCAATATCAAATTCTGAAACCAATAAATATCGCATTGGGAATAACGATATATATATATCCTCCAAATTCCTCGACAATATCTGAATAGTCACGGAACCCTATATCGAAATATTCCAGAGATGATTTCCATTCCAAATCCATTCCGATAAATATATATATCGGAAAATTCTGGTTATTTAAAAACCATTTTCAAATCCAATTTATTTATTTCTAAATTTTTTTTGGATTATTATTCTAGTTAATACGTAGTTCATTTCGATAAAAATATAAATTTATCTTTTCAAAACTGGAATTTTTCATCCAAAATCTTTCCAAATCATTTATTATGATTTTACATAATTTTTCCATATTTTTAATAATTTTATTATCGTCCATATAGTCGGTTTCCAATAACGGGCACCGAACTGCATCCATAACGACCTTTTCTGAAATTGATTTGGGCATATCTCCAAATCTAACCGTTAGATTTCAAATCTCTTATATTCATTTGAAAGCTCTTTTCAATGCGAACCTAACGATTCTGGTTTTAGGAGAATCCGATGGTCGGATCTCTCGTTATGTCAATTTGAAGTTAATGGTCGAAATTCGCGAACAGTCACTGCGCGGCGCGTTCTATTTAGGCCATTAAATATATATGATATATATATATATATATTATATATTTCGTCGATTTCCATTTAAAATGTATTTTATCAAATAATTATAAATTCATTTCAAAACGACTCCAACTTCATTTTCACTTTTAAATCCAAATTGAATATTCCATATCATTAAAATTTTAAAATGATAATATTATCAAAATATTAGATTCTGAAATCACTTCTTTTCGATATTCATTATAAAATAAATAAAATCGGTCGATAAACCCATTAGGGTTAAAATGGCGTTTCTATACTTAACCCGACTTTATATTTTTATATTTTTGTGTCCATCCAAAATCGGACATCAAAATCACATTTTGATTATTCATTGTATATTATTTTAAACTATTCGTTATTTTAAAAAATTCTTTATTTTAAAAGATTCTTTATTTTAAAATATTTTTTGTCTTAAAATATTCTCTATTTCTGAATCGGAATGCGACTCAATCAGTTACCATATAATTTCAGTTATATGGATTTCATACATCGCATGTATACAACAGTAATGATAAACAATCATCAAAAATTCATACAACATCCAGAGTGCATTTTATAACTATATAAGCATTAAATATAAATAATTAACGCTTACAACAGTCTATCAACCAATCGATTGACATACAACTAAACAATTGGGATTAGTGTATGTCAAATATCATCCCAATACCCATTTGGGGTTTTAAAACAACAACAGTTTATTTATTTGTGCAGTTGGGCGATGTGTAAAATTTATCGTTCCAATCCATATCAGATAAATGGGTGTACATAAAAAAATCGTCCGATTTGTAAATGAATATTTATTTTATTCATATACACGTAAAAAATTATATTTTAACTATAAAATATTTATTTTGACACATGAATATTTTATACAGTTCATTTATACAATAAAAATGATATTTTTATTGTTCTAACATATTTTAGAAAATTTTGGCAGCATAGCGACGTGATACTAGAACGTGAATAAGGTCTAGCCTTATCCCTCACCTAATACGGGCTCGCGCCATACACATACCAATTCTATCAATTCCATTTACATCCCAAATCAAATTCAAACAAATAAATCAATCAAAACAAGCAACCAAACATCCATGGTTTCAACCAAAGATGTCGGGTGCTACTAATTACCGTCTGCATCCTAGTATATATTTAACTATAAAACAAAATTAGAGTGAGAAGTTCTCACCTTGGGTTTCGACTTCGCCATTCTTTAATTGAACAATTTGAATTCTGCTTGCTTCCAGTCAATTCCATCGCAATCTGTTTTAAAGAGGTTTATATTAAAAATCACATTTTTTTAATATAGTGCTATTTATTTAAAAATCACATCCTTAAACAGTTAAATATATATATTTATTTTAAAAAAAATCAGATTTTTAAAACCTAGTATTTCATATGGAAATTACGTTTTATTTTAACTGTTATATAAATTAAAAGTCATGTTTTTATTTTAGAGTTATATATATAAAAACCATATTTTTATTTTAAAGTTGTTTATATAAAAACCATATTTTTAAACTAATGTTATATATATATATAAAAATCATCTTTTTAATATAACGCTATTTATATTTTTAAAAACCAATTCTATTTTATTTTAATAAAAATCAATGCTATTTATATCTTAAAAATCATATTTTTAAGTAATGCCATAATATATACAAATCATATGTTATCTATATAATAAAAATCATATATTTACTATTGTTCTATCTATGTAAAAATCGTATTTTTACACTATGTTATTACGTTTAAAAATTATATTTTTAAACCAGTGTGAATTTATATTTAAATCTGAAAATAAACCATATTAATTATATGTATAAAAAATTACATTTTTTTATACATCGTTATATAAATTAAAAACTGAAAATAAAATTCAATGCTAATTTAGAGTAAAACTGAAAACAATTCACTGTTAATTTAAATTAAAATTGAAAATAATTCACTGTTAATTTAAATTAAAACTGAAAATAATTATCAGTGTTAACCTTTCTGCTTCCTTCTTCTTTCTGCAAAGTATCAACGGCGAACAAAACCCATCGCTACTCTTAAAATTCTCCCGTCGCACTAAACCAAAGACTGCCGGAACGTGATCAGGACACTCCGCCTCGAACGCCTCGACATCACCTCCCAGTGCCGAGAGCGACAGCCCATTCGAACCTCCACAGACGACGTAATTTGCGGTCAAAAGCGAAGAGTTTAAGCCATGATTTCCACTCAATCTTGCAACGATACCTCATCATCTCCATATTGATTTAAAGAACACAAAATGCTCTATAATTTTTGTTTTAGAGCCTTGATTTATTCGAAATTTATTTGGAGAAAATAAAAATAAAATTTGAAGAATATCAGATGTCCATTTTTCTTCTGGCGGCGGCAAACGATGAATGGGAATTAAATTAGGGTTTGGCCTATTTTTCTATATATATATATATTAAAATATTTAATTAACATATTTAATTAACATATTAACCATTTAACGCTCCGAACTCCATATCAAACCCAATGACTATCACCCCTAGCTAAATACCCCCATTTCGGACCCAATGGAATATGTTTCGCAAGCCAGTTTGACTGTTTCGATCAGTGTTCATCGAAATTAAAATATAAATCAATATATATTGATTTTGAACGTACATTTTAATTTACCGAGTCCACATACTTACTTCAAAAATTCCCAAAAAAATAAATCTAGCTAGGTTTTGATGATACGGTCCTAACAAAACTAATTTTGTCGAATTTGGAGACCGTTTGAAAAACGGTCACTTTCTAGTCGATCAAATTCAAACTGAAATTACCAAACACTTTTAAATTCACTACGCTCACATATTAATTCCAAAAATTATGTAATTTGGAATCTAACAATAATTTGACATTCTGGATCCAACAAAAGTGGTTTCATCAAAAACGAAGGTTGTTTACAAAATGGCTATATTTAAGGGCTATATATTATAATAAAAAATATATAAATTACTAGCGACTATTTTGAATTTTAAACTAGTCATTACTTTTTGTTCCCGTTATGAAATCTGGATTTTTCAAATTCGTTAGAAAGATATTGTTAAAACAAATTCTAATATTTCTTGTTTTACTAAAATCCGATTTATTTTGAATCCTGTACATTCAATTGAAATTTGAAATTGAATTTTCAAACTACCGCGCCATTTCAGGCTCGTAATGTAATTAAAATAAATTTATTCTATCTGACTTCGATTTAAATAAATTTTTAGTCGTTATTATTTAAAATAAGTCATTTTAAATATTCAAAATCCATTAAAATAGCTAAAATAAATTTTTTAAATTGGTTCCAAAATTCAGGGTTGTTACAATCTCCTCCACTTAAAATCTTTTCGTCCTCGAAAAGGAACGGAGCTGAAAGTGGTTTAACTAACTAACTCAACTTTCATTTTGGCTTTCATTCTTCAACTTCTCAGTTTCTAAGAATTTTCTAATTTTTCAAAAATTTGGCTAACACCCTAAATTTTGTAAAAATTTCGCCATAACCTCCCTTGTATGGGTTGATATTTAAAATTGCAACTTGCCTCACAGGGCCTTCACAAATCCAAAAAGAACAGAAAAAGCCAAGTGGCTCGCCAATTGGCTTATAAAATCATCAAACCCCAATGAATGTAGTAATTATGTACCTATTTGTCGGGCATACAATTTTATTCCTCTTCTTAGCTTCCATGGTATAATCTGTTCATTATATATACTTGTATATGTATTCAATTCGAACAAATTTTCAATTCAGTTCAACATTTGATTCTATTTGCTTAACTTACCGTTCATTTTCTTATTAGTTTTTATCATTCCGATATTTTTATTAGTTAAATTTATTATCAAACATCACAACCAACAATAAATTAGGTGATTAACTTTTTAAATATATATAACTTTTATATAGTCAAAATCATATTTTTAGTGCAAATCACAGCAATAAACTTTAATTAAGTTTTGGTTCTCACACCAATAAATTGGAAATATATAGATATCCCACTTTCGAAACTCGAACATAAATATTGATGATGCAGGTGTCATCATCAGAATTATCCCCGGGCGACTAGAGTGTGATTCTATAACTATCCAGTATATTTGAGACTTCGTATATGCGCCAGCTAGGCGTATATGCAAAATCTTCGTATATTCGATTGTCCGAATTTAATATAAAATAATATACTCAAATATGTAAAATAGATACAAAATTTCAAAACTAAATTTGTTTTTTTTATAAATAATACTCTTCAAATTCATTCTAGAATGTTATTGATCCTGTCTCTAATGAGTTATTCTTATAGGATGTTACTAATCCTATCTCTGATGAATTCTTTCGTTTGGTTCTAATGTGTCTTGTTTTCGAGCTTTGTAAACCAAAGCTCTGATACCAACTGAAACGACCCAAACTTCCCCTTTCGTGAAAGCCCGGATTGAGTTGACGCATCAGAATACAAACAATAGAACATTTCATTGCTTATTATAACAATTACATTAGAGTACAAGAATATATAAGAGTATGAATAAATATTACACAGAAAAATATCAGAGATTTAAAATACATAGCAGCGGAAAATAATACATAAGTACAATACGTAGCGGAAAATAACAACTGACACAACTGAAAGAAATATACGGATACAAAGCTTTCCGAATATAGCTCCAGCTGTAAATCCAAGATACTGGGAAAAGAAATATCTGCGAAAACCAATACTACTAGCTGCCCATGTGGAAAATATGGGCGCCCTGAGTTTAGGTTAAAACATTAAACTACAGGTTAGTCATGGGACTAGTGTGAGAACAAAAACAGTTATTAATTTGATTTTAAAGTTAGGTAAATCAAGGGACCACGCTGTATAACATGGAACGGGTTTACCCTCAAGAATACCAGTGCACAAACAAACAGTGCAATGCTAATTAAAGAAAAATGAAGCTATTATAAAACTCAGGTCCCATCACACAATGCAACGCAAGCCGGAGGATAGAGTTTTACCTTATAATAGCCAAATATGCTTAGTACGCGAAATTTATCTTTTATTATTGTTATAAGTGTATAGTGTAGAAATCAATTTCGAAAGAAAATGTATCAATCCTAGACGACATGGGTACCATATATCATGTCGCCAATGTTGATTTACAATTAAAACGGCAAAGCTCGTATTGGAAAGTTGGATTTCCATCATGATGGCTCCCGATTCGAAAGATCTATCGCGTAGTGCAATTCCCCACGGCTTACGTCCCACGCATGAGAAAACGCCGTAATGCACATCCACACTATATCTGGGATATCGAGTATCTCCGCGACCATAGAAAACGCCGCTTACTTCATCCATCTGGGAATCAGGAGGTGTGCCCTATCCCTCTGAGTGTGGAGCATCCACACTCAGCTCATCTCGGTCGACTGAATCCATCCTCATGTCAAAAGCATACTGACCTGACCATCAGTTCACCATCATACCGGTGTGTGAGGCTCGCGAAGTAATGCTACACAAAGCTATGCTAATTAAAGCTATGCTTTGATCATCATCCACAAGGCTTTGCTTTTCAACAAAAGCCTTGATCCATGCATCTCAGCATGTCACATTGTCAATCCATACCATACCATTGATTTCTGCCAATATATAACCTCTACGCTCGGATGTCTCAGAGAAGGGTGTTAAGCAAGAGAATAAATTCTCCGCCACCAAACAGATATATATTTAGCAGAGATCAACGAATACAATATAAAGGAATACAACGTTAGACATTCCATCCATTTACAAGTCCATTCTGGGTCTGATCAAAACCGGAGGAACCTTATTCCTCGTCCCATATGTCCAATATAGGAGAGAGGCCCTCGTATATCCGAGCAATCAACAAATACGTCCGGATAGCTACCACTGTAGCCTTTCAAGGTAGCTACTCCAATCATGGGCATCAGTAGCAACTCATCCATTCAATGTGAAGATCGTCGGTATTACACCGTCTTCAATCTCTTCGACTGTTAGTCATCTTATTTATTATTCAGAATGGGTTAAACCCGGTCTTTCCGAATAACTCGTGTAATTTTTAATCAATTGCTATAAAAACACATCATACGCCTCATTCCAAT
Organism: Allium sativum; assembly: GCA_030737875.1. Taxonomy (NCBI): domain Eukaryota; kingdom Viridiplantae; phylum Streptophyta; class Magnoliopsida; order Asparagales; family Amaryllidaceae; genus Allium; species Allium sativum. The sequence goes on along the minus strand of CM060920.1, from coordinate 341,992,731 downwards.
TTAGAATATTCTTTTGTTCAAATATTTACATTTTTAGGGAAAGGTTCCCATGAATTTTATCAAACATAAATTCTTTTAAATTTTCTTTTTAATCTTCCTTTAGATCTCACTTCAAAAGATCTTAGTTTATCTTTTCACAATTCTAAACCAAATTAAGGTTTATCAACTAGTCGGGATTAACGAGCCTTACCGAAGTAATCATTTATTTTATTAATCCCAATCCCAACGTATTCATCCCATGGATTAAAACTGGTAGTACTCCATATCTAACACCCACGGTGTTATCGGTAAATTTAATTACCATTTCATATTCAAATCTAAAGATTTAACTATCGCTTGGAGTAAAACTGGTTGTACTCCATTCTTGATCATTTCAAGAATTGAATAATTTAATTATTCCATTCTCATTTTAATCTAATTCAAGATTCTTTAAAACTCTAGTTTAGTTTTAATCTCAAAAATCATTATTTAATGATTATTCAAATTTAAGAAATTAATTTTATCTTTAACTGGGTTAAAGAACAAATGTTATTTAAAAGCATTGTTCACGATAAACCCAAAATCCTCTTTCATCAAAATGGAAACTACACGGAAATCATAACAGTATATAATCAACATAAATTCCCGTATCAGACTAATAATATAAATGGAATAGCGGCAATACCTTTTAAACCCATATATAGTATCGGTCTTCATTCACAAAAGCTTATCTCAATTATTACCAAATTGAATTCCATTAAATTCCAATTTAATATCTTAAATTGGAAAACTTTACTTTGGAAAATTCCCATTAATCTTAATTAAAAGATAATAAATTCCAAATCGTATTCTTCATTGTTAATTGGGTTAACGAACAAATGTTATTTAAAACAATGTTCACGATAAACCCAAAATATAATTTCAATTTAATTCAAATTAATTGGAAAACTTCAATAAACCTTAATTTAAAGATTTTTTTTTTCAACTGGGTTTAAGAACAGTGTTATTTAAGACTCCATTCATGACAAACCCAAAATCCAATTTGATATTAAATACAGGGCTCTGAATAGAAATTATATCGGCTTATATTCAATATCAAATTCTGAAACCAACAAATATCATATTAGGAATAACGATATATATATATATATATATATATATATATATATATATGTCTTCCTAATTCCTCAAACATATCTGCATAGTCACGGAACCCCATTTCGAAATATCCCGTAGGTTATTTCCATTCCAAATCTATTCCGATATATATATATATATATATCGGGAAATTCTGGTTATTTTAAAACCATTTTCAAATCCAATTTATTTATTTCTAAAAATAATTTGGATTATTATTCTAGTTAATACCTAGTTCATTTCGATAAAAATATATTTTATCTTTTTAAAACTGGAACTTTTTATCAAAAATCTTTCCAAATCATTTATTATGATTTTGCATAATTTTTTTATATTTTTAATTATTCTCTTATCGCCCGTACAGTCGACTTCCATTAACGGCCACCGAACTGCATCCATAACGACCTTTTCTGAAATTGATTTAGACATATCTCCAAATCTAACTGTTAGATTTTAAATCCCTTATATTCATTGGAAAGCCCTTTTCAACACGAACCCAATGGTTCCAGTTTTAGGAGAATCCGACGATCGAGCTTCCGTTACGTCAATTTGAAGTTAATGGTTGAAATTCGCGAATGATCGCTGCGCGGCGCATTCTATTCAGGCCATTAAATATATATAATATATATATTTCGTCGATTTTCATTTAAAACATATTTTATAAAATAATTATAAATTCGTTTTAAAATGATACCAACTTCATTTTCATTTTTAAATCTAGATTGAATATTCCATATCATTAAAATTTTAAAATGATAATATTATCAAAATAATAGATTTTGAAATCACTTCTTTTTTATATTCTTTATAAAATGAATAAAATCGATCGATAAACCCGTTCGGGTTAAAATGGCGTTTCTATACTTAACCCGACTTCATATTTTTGTATTTTTATGTCCATCCAAAATCGGACATCAAAATCACATTTTGATTATTCACTGAATATTATTTTAAAATATTAGTTATTTTAAAATATTCGTTATTTTAAAATATTCTTTATTTTAAAATATTCTTTGTCTTAAAATATTCTCTATTTCAAAATATTCTCTGTTTCTGAATTGGAATGCAACTCAATCAATTAATATATAATTTCAGTTATATGAATTTCATACATCGCATGTATACAACAATAATGATAAACAATCATTGAAAATTCATACAACACCCAGAGTGCATTTATAACTGTATAAGCATTAAATATAAATAATTAACGGTTACAACAGTCTGTCAACCAATCGATTGATATACAACTAAGAAATTGGGATTAGCGTATGTCAAATATCATTCTAATAACCATGTGGGGTTTTCAAACAACAACAGTTTATTTATTTATGCATTTGGGCGATGTGTAAAATTTATCGTCCCAATCCATATCAGATAAATGGGTGTACATAAACAAATCGTCTGATTTGTAAATGAATATTTATTTTATTCATATACACGTTAAAAAATTTATTTTAACTATAAAATATTTATTTTGACACATGAATATTTTATGCAGTTCATTTATACACTAAAAATGATAATTTTATTGTTCTAACATATTTTAGAAAATTTTGGCAGCATAACAGTGTGATAGTAGAACCGAAATAAGGTCTAGCCTTATCCCTCACCTAATACGGGCTCGCGCCATATACATACCAATTCAATCAATTCCATTCACATCCCAAACCAAATTCAAAAAAATAAATCAACCAAAACAAACGACCAAACATCCATGGTTTCAATCAAAGGTGTCGGGTGCTATTAAGCACCGTCTGCATCCTAGTATATATTTAATTGTAAAACAAAATTAGAGTGAGAAGTTCTCACCTTGGGTTTCGACTCCGCCATTCTTTAATTGAACAGTTTGGATTCTGTTCGCTTCCAGTCAGTTCCATCGAAATCTGTTTCCAAGCGGTTTATATTAAAAATCACATTTTTTTAATACAGTGCTATTTATTTAAAAATAACATCTTTAAACTGTTATATATATATTAAAAATCAGAATTAAAAAAAGTATTTTATATGAAAATTACATTATATTTTAACTGTACATAAATTAAAGGTCATGTTTTTATTTTAAAGCTATATATATATATATATATATATATATATATATAAACCATATTTTTTATTTTAAAGTTGTTTATATAAAACTATATTTTAAAACTAATGTTACATATATAAAAAAAGATCATATTTTTACATAATGCTATTTATGTTTTTAAAAATCAATGCTATTTTATTTTTAAAAAAAAATCCATGTTATTTTTATCTTAAAAATCATATTTTTAAGCAATGCCATAATATTTACAAATCGTATGTTATCTATATAATAAAAATCATATATTTATTATTGTTCTATCTATATAAAAATCGTATTTATTTAAAAATTATATTCTTAAACCAATGTGAATTTATATTTAAATTTGAAAATAAACCATATTAATTACATATAAAAAATTACATTTTTTATACATCGTTATATAAATTTAAAACTGAAAACAAATTCAATGCTAATTTAAATTAAAACTGAAAAAATTCACTATTAATTTAAATTAAAACTGAAAATAATTATCATTGTTAACCTTTTTGCTTCCTTCTTCTTTCTGCAAAGTATAAGCGACATACAAAAACCATCGCTGCTCTTAAAATTCTCTCGTCGCACCCAACCAAAGACTGCCGGAATGTGATCAGGAGACGCCGCCTCGAACACCTCGACATCAACTACAACGTCGAGAGCGACGACCCATTCGAACCTCCACAGACTCCGTAATTTGCGATCAAACGCGAAGAGTTTAAGCCATGATTTCCAGTCAATCTTGCAACGATACCTCATCATCTCCATATAGATTTAAAGAGCACAAAACGCTCTACAATTTTTGTTTTAGAGCCTAGATTCCATTCGAAATTTATTTGGAGAAAATAAAGGATAAAATTTGTATAATATCGGCTGTCCATTTTTCTTGTGGTATCGGCAAATGATGAATGGGAATTAAATTAGGGTTCGGCCTATTTTTTCTATATATATATTATAATATTTAATTCACATATTAATTGTTTAACGCTCCGAACTCCAAATCAAACCCAATGACTGCAGCTAAATACCCTCATTCCGGACCCAATGGAATATGTTTCACAAGCTAGTTTAACAGCTTCGATCAATTTTCATCAAAATTAAAATATAAATCAATATATATTGAATTTGAATGTACATTTTAATTTACCGGGTCCACATACTGGCTCCAAAAATTCCCAAAAAAATAAATCTAGCTAGGTTTTGATGATATGGTCCTAATAAAACTAATTTCGTCGAATTTGGAGACCATTTGAAAAACAGTGACTTTCCAGCTGATTAAATTCAAACTGAAATTACCAAACACATTTAAATTCACCACGCTCACATATTAATTCCAAAAATTATGAAATATGGAATCTAATAATAATTTGACATTCCAGATCCAACAAAAGTGGTTTCGTTAAAAACGGAGATCGTTTGCAAAATGACTATATTTAAGGGCTATATATTATGATAAAAAATATATGAATTCCATAGCGACTATTTTGAATTTTAAACTGGACATAAATTTTTATTCCCATTATGAAATCTGTATTTTTCACATTCGTTGGAAAGATATTGTTAAACAAATTCTAATATTTCTGGTTTCACTAAAATCCAATTTATTTTGAATCCTATACATTCAATTGAAATTTGAAATCGAATTTTCAAACTACCGCGCCATTTCAGGCTTGTAATATAATTAAAATAAATTTACTCGTTCTAAGTTCGATTTAAATAAATTTTTAGTCGTTATTATTTAAAATAAATCATTTTAAATATTCAAAATCTATTAAAATAGCTAAAATAAAAAATTTAAATTGGTTCCAAAATTCCAGGTTGTTACACGAGAATTTCGGTGGAAGTTAGTATAGATTTCAAATTTCCTGAATCAGTCCCTATGTTATGTCCCAATGGAAATTTTGTTTGGGACAGGATTTATTATAAGTGGAAACCTTCTTTATGTACTAGCTGTAAAGTGTTTGGCTACTCTATTAATTCATGCAAATCTACCAAAATATGAATTCCTAAGGTAATATGAAAAAGAATTGTGGGATGGATATTTATGGTAATATGGATGATTTGAGTGAATTTAGGAGAGATGCTGCAGATAGAGAAATGTTATTTGACAATGTCATCACTCCAGCTATGTATAGTGGTAATAATGGTTAATCTTCCAAAAGTTGACTTAGGGATTAGTGAACAAGCTAATATGTGTGAAAGATTATGGAAACTCTGAAATTAAAACAAAAGGAGATAGAATGGTGGTCAATCAAACTGTCAATGATGAAGCTAACTATGAGATGGTAAATGATATTTCAGATAGTAATGATGATTCAACGATTCAGTAAAATGACTTTTTGATGGAAGAATCCGATAGCTCATCATGTAGCAGTGAAAAGAGGAAAAGTAAATACAATTTTAGTAAGTTTAAGAGTATAAATAGCATCATAAATGATAATCCTTTTGTTGAAGTTAATCCAGAGTGGACTAAGCTTATCACTCAGATATAAACGAAATCAAGAACAAACAAAACAAGAGAAAATGGAGGATCCCTTGGCAGTGCGCAAAATGGAGGGATATCCAAGAAGTAACCATAGGTCTTGTAGTTTTTTCTGGATGATATTGATCCTTCCTTTAATTTTCTTTTAATTGATTGTTTTGGGCTTTTCTCTTTGTCGGTCTTCCTCTTGCTTGTTTGGTTTGGTTCCTTTTGGGTGTTTCCGCCTTTTGTTGTGCTTGCTTGGTATACTTCAGATGGAGGTAGTGCTTTGTTTGAGTTTTGATGAAAGATGTTGTTATGGGGTAGTTGAGTTGGTTGGCAGCACTATGGTTGATATTCAGAGTTCCTATCAATACTATGTGGTGCAGTATACTATTTGTGGAGAAAGGCTTCTTTGCCTTGTGTCTTTGATATAAGCTTTGTTTTTCTGGGATTTTTTTGAGTTTTATTTCGTATATTTTGTGGTTATGGCTCGCTATAGCTTAAAGTTGTATTTGATGTAGCATGTTTTGTATTATGTTCGAGCTAGCTTTTGTTGCTTGTATAGTAATTGTTCTATGTGTGTGGTGTAGTATTTATTGCCAGCTCGAACTTATCTTTGTAACTTTTTATTGTAATATAAGTATCCTTCTCTTTCAAAAAAACAATGGTGCTAACATTTTAATTGGTATGAAAGCAACATAATCCTATAGTTTGGCTCCATCTCACAACATATATAATGGTTCGGCTAGTTTCGGCCAGCATCCACTTTAAAAGTTTCTTTTTATATTGCTGATTATAAATATAATCTGTTCCAATTCAAAAATAAAAAGGCAAACCGTAGGTAGGGAATGAGAAATAAGATCCATTTTTCTTGCGTAGTTGATCCAATATTTGTAGGCAGAGACGTGCATAGACCAACTGGAATTTTTTTGACAAAACAATCAAACAAAGTAGGATTATCTTCGGAAATCACAACCTCGTCTCTTAAAGATATGGGGATCGATATCGATCCCATGGAGGATTGGTACTGATGCGCATTGTGGGTCCTTCCCCCTTAACCTTTTGCTTTGGATCTGCATGTTTGGTTGGTGCGTTCGTCTAGGTGAAATTTTCAGTTATCGAGTTATTTCTGTTAAGTTGATCTGCTAGTTTAAGTTATCGATAGCAATGATAATCCGATCTGAGTTCCTACCTAAGGGAAGAGTTACTTTATTCCTAGATAATTTTAGAGCGTCATTTGGGTGTATCTACTTGATTGTAGACTCATACCCTTATCCGTACATGATTCTCGATTCATTATCATCCATTCAAGCTTCCTATCTTGATTTTTGAGAAGTTTGTTTAACCAACTCGGATATGTAACTACCTTATGAGTTAACCGTAGCATTTTTGTCATAATCCATCTTTATTTATCCTTAAAAATCGATGCTAATACATTTACGTATCAAAAAATCAAGCGCCGAAAAGACAGATAGTTGGGATGAAAGAAAGAAGATATTGAGAAGAATCTCACAACAAAATGAAAATCTATAATATAACAATAATCTTCACACAAATAAAGACTTTAAATTTAATACATACATTAGTTAATTAATTTATAAATCAGTCCACATAGTTACGTCAACCTATTTGTACAAATAATAAAAATACAATAAATGAACACAATGGAAAATTGAGTCTTTGGAGAATAGCTTGATTCTTCCTTTTGCTATAAATGTTTCTTTTCCTAAAAAAAAATACAATGGAAAAATGAAGAAAATATATGAGAATACTCATTAGCTCTTTAACTCTTATCCTAAAGCTTCAAGGCAAATCAAATCTAATCTAACTTGAAAATATACTCGACCTGACCCGATTATTATAATAAAAGAACACTTAGATCAATGTGGTAAGCCAACGTGAGAATATTCAAATCACAGGTAATTTATTCTTTAACTTATAAATATTTGAAATCAAAGGTATCTCGTAAGATCACATCGTACATAAACACGAACATGTTTTTACATTACGGTAGCCAAAACACTTTTATTATAAATCTAGTGATATTATAATAATGTCTAGGATCCACAAAAATATATATTAAAATAGCTTAAATACTTTCATTTCACGTTCCAACATAATAGGTATACATTCAAGTCTGAAAGTTCATATTTAAGAATGAATTCCAATTATGAAATGGAATGGGAATACCTACCGAGTCCGTACATCTCTAGATAAGACGTACGGGTGGCTGCGCTAATTTGTATCTTAGTAAATCAGGATCGGCCTCACCCGTAAAGTGAGCAGTTCCGAATATTATTAGCTCGGTTGATAAAAAACCATGAGGGCCTCAAAACATACAAATATATCAACTCTAGATATGGAATAGTCATATTCTAATGAGAGCGACTCACATAGCCCTCCAGCTTTCCCTTATTTTGTCATTTATCAGTTGTTAAGGTTAACGGTTACATTTACCTTATAAATTGCATATATCTTGGAATGTTAGCATTACCATACAAGGAGATTTGCAGTGCTTGCATTCATCCATAATAGTTAGTTTAAGGCCTGAACGAAACCGGATAACACCATCTTCGGATCATCTCTAAGATTATTTCAAATTCGAAGCGCTTCAGCCACATCTAAGTGTTTTCAGACAGCTAGGTCCGTCCTCGGTCTCCTTGAAACAGAAATTAATCTTTGCATCCAAATTTGATAGCCAGTTAGTTATTTAACTATCAAATATGTTAGGTTTTTCATGATCTAATCCAAAAAAGATTTTATAATTTTAACAATCTATAAAACTAGTTCTATGCAAAAAATAATAAATTGAAAATAAACATCCAATTAGGGTTAGCATGACTTACATACTGAATTCGCGAATCCATGAACTTGAATGATATCTAAACCGAATCAATTTCGAGTGCTCCTAGTGACGGCGATGCCACTACAAAAGTCCACGAACGCTACTTCGATGTTGTCGAACGGAATTGAAGAAAAGAGAAAGATATTGGTACTAGTCAAAGTGTGAATTCCCTTTTCCTTTTTATGTATTTTGTTTTTCGATCTCATGAAGAAAGAAAGGGGTCGGCCCCTTTTAAAAACAAAGAAATCCGTAAAATGGAAAACAATAATCCCGATTTACCATTTCAACCAAAATAAATGTCAATATTTGATATATATATATATATATATATATATATATTTAATAATTACTTAATAATGATTCTCCCTTTTTATAACATTCTAGTTGTGTGACCCCATAGGTTATTATAATGTTAGCAATAATTTAAATTATATTTATATTATAAACGGTGAGCGGCATCTAGTAATACATCGGTGTTAACCAAGTTATAATAAAATAAACGATTCGATACCACCTTTTCTGTGACATTGTATTAACGTAATTTAATCCTTTTAACCATTACATCCAAGATTAAACTCGAGGCATGAAATGTATCATCCTGTTTTAATTTAATCTTTTTATCTTGAACAATGACTAGACTATATAAAATAAATCAATATTTGAGCATGGCCATGCATTTTATTATCACACTCAATCAAGAGGCCCATCGATATCTCTACTTATGTTGTAGGGTTAAATTCCATCTAGATCATTCATATTATTTAATCGATTCAGGATGTATCAGATAATCACCTTTATCGTCTACTCGACTAAAAATAGCTTTTGATGATATCAAAACACAAATATCTTTGAATAAAATATATAATGATTTCAGGTCTGAGGACCATTACATCTCTGTCACTGTGCGAAATCACTTATGACACTATTAATCTTGCTCCATGAAGTTCTCACATGTTGGGTCAGCCCAATACACTATTCTCTAATAAATATTTATGTATTGACATTAATATCATACATATTAATAATCAATGAGATATGATCATCAGTTAATCAAAATACTAGTCTCAATGTTTTATTGTTGTCCCATATACAATAAAACTTGACTAGGGACATATAAGAATTATAATACTTATTATTATATTACATAATCTCACTTACTAGAAACTATATAATTATGTGCTATTATTCTAAGGACTTCTATTATGTCAATATTTATATTACGCAGTAAATATAATATAAAGAATCTTTTATTCAAAATAAAATATAACACCAACAACATTATTAATCACATCAAATGGATTGCCTCTAGGGCATTAACTTTAACAATATCCCACTTTCCTTAGAGTCAATCATTCATGTATCATATACCCATAAAACTAGTGTGACTATCATTATTCTACTACTGTAGAGTTTTAGTCGGCAGGTATGCTACATTATTATCTATTGGTACTTTGCAGATATGTATATCTCCTCTGCGAACAATTTCATAGATGAAATTATATTTCTCAAATATATGTTTGGATCGATAATTAGATCTAGGTTTCTAAGCCTGATCAATAGCTCCATTGTTATCACAATGTAAAACCATTGGATCAACAATGGGTTGAACTAAGTTCAATATTGAACTTCATAATCCATACATCCTTCTTCGTAGAATCAGTATCCATTTCTTGTTTTAAACTAACATCATTCCAAATAAGTAATATGTTATCGACATATAATACGAGGAATATAATGTTACTCTCACTAAACTCCTTGTATACTCAAGGTTCATTGGTATTTTGTGGTTCCCAAGATTTTTCGAGTTCTACTTTATTCCTATCGAAACTTTTATAGACTAAAAGATATTAGTTCGAGAAATAAAAATTTTATTCTCAAAGGGTTTGTAGAAATAATATCCTTTTAACTTTTTTGGATATCCAAGCTTGGTAGAGGCAAGACGTTTAATAAACACCTCACATCCCAAGTCTTCATAAAAGATACATTCGGACATTTCCTAGTCCATATCTCATATGCCATCTTGAGATTTATTTTAGCAGGATTAGTATTGAGTATGAATGCAATTGTTTCAAAGGCACAATCCCAAATTTTATTGGAAGATCTATATGACTTATTATTGATCATACCATATCTAATAAGGTGCAATTTCTCCTTCCGGACACACCATTTCATTGGTGGATTGAGTTATGATACAATTCCACACTCTTTCAAATAGTCATTAAATTCTTGGCTTAAATATTTTCCTCTTCGATCTGTTCGAAGAGTCTATACATTCTTTCAAAGTTGGTTTTAAACTTCATTCTTAAATTTTTTGAACTTTTCAGAGGATTCTAATTTTTGTTTCATAAGATACACATAACCATATCTACTGACAACGTCGGTAAATGTAATGAAGTAATAAAACCTACCTTTAGCTGATGTAGTCACTGATCCGTTTACATCACTATGTATAAGACCCAATACATCACTAGCCCATTCACTATGTCCAGTGAAAGGTGCTTTGGTCATTTTTCCTAAAAATCAAGATTTGCATTCTTCATTTGATTCAAAATCAAATGACTTCAGAATTTTATCATTATGGAGTTTTGATATGCGTTTCTTGTTTATATGGCCTAAATGACAATGCCAAAGGTATGCTGGATTTAAATCATTAGATTTAGTATTTATGTTATAATCAAGCACATCAAAGTTAAGGATTTATTAAGATCATTAACTAATTGTGCATTTCCATAAGATATTTCATTTAAATAAAATAAATATTTATTACAAATGAAAATTCATACTTGTCTAAACAAGATACATAATAACATTTATTTCAACGGAAATTACATAATAACAATATTTTAATTCTTCAATTTAAATAGTGGTTAACACAAGAGGAACTTCTTATGAATAATGCATCAACATTTTTTTTATTTCCGCTCGTAGGTCCACTTTACCCTTTCCAAATTTCTACTCTTTTGCAATTCCTGCAAATTCACACATATATGTGATCCATATCTAATATCTAATACTATAGATGTAGAAGTAGATGAATTGACAGTTATAACACTTATACCTGATTTGGTTGAAGTCGTACTTCTCCCTTTTCCTTTCAGATCTTCTAATTATACAAAATAATTACATTTCCCTTTTGTTTGGGGATAATCCTCAAATTTCGATGTTAGACAAGAAATTTAGTTTAATTTAGTTTATCCTTCTTAAGACCAATTTTAGTGATAAATTATCGGAGTTTTTTTTTCCATTTAATATCTTTAGTAGATAATAAATAATAAAATAATAATAAATGGTTTTGCAATATAAATATACAAATTTTGACAATCAAAATTACATAGAACATTGCATATAAATATAAATGTATAAATTAAGCTAAAACATGCTCCCACTCAATTCAACATACCTCTCTATATATATCAGAGTGTGTGTGTGTGTGTGTATAGGTATTCCCAGATCCCTATTTAATCCTGCCTTGAGTCAGCTTTGGCAGATACCCAAAACACAATATTTAGGTAGACATCTTATGTCAATTATATCATAAATAATTCTTGGATAATATGATGAATAATTTTATTTTCATTTAAATATTAAATATTTCTTGCTCTTTGTCTCTAAAACCATAATCTTATTATGGCAGCCTAGTTAATTCCGACCTAATTATACAATTTGAGTATCACTTTTACTCTATGGCATATAACCAAAATAAATAGTGAAACAATGCTTTGGCATTACCTACATCTATTGATTCTGACATTGATGAGTGTATTTATTGGAAGACATCACCATGACTTAATATAAATAATTGATTTAAAGGGATTTTATAATTCGAGGTGGTAAGTCATATCTATCATTTTCAATTAATTTTGAAATTTTGGTAACTTCAATTACATATATATTTATTATAATATATATGTGTAATACGCGTGAATATATGTTGAATGTTATATGTGATGACCCGAAAATTTCCGTCTTTTGAATCGACCGTAAGCCACACAATTCCGATCAAAACGGCAGAAATACTCGAACCGTTATGGGATACAACACATTAGAATATGACACAAAAGAACATTTCATTGTTATTACAGTCGTTTTACATAAGAGTACATAATATTTGAGAGTACAACATGAATATCAGAAAATAATACATTGTTACACAGCGGGACATAATTACATTCAGCGAATGACTACAAAATGCACTGAATACAACTTTAAGCTTCAATCCAAAATCCTGCTCTATAAAATGTCTACAAAACCAAAACTACAAGTTTCCTGTGTGGAAAGTATGGGCACCCATAGTTTTTACGGGAAACAATAAACTTTGAGTCAGTCATGGGACTGGTGTGAGAAACAAAACAATTATTATACTTTATTTTAAAGTTGTGTAAATCATGGGACCATGACATATAACACGAAAAGGGTTTTTCTCCACATGAACACCGGCCATAATAATCGCAATGATTTTTGAAAAATGAAGCTATTATAAGACTCAAGTCACATCACACAATGCAAGCGCAAACCGGAGGATAGTGATTTACCATATAATAGCCAAACATGCTTGATAAGCAAAATTTCTCTTTTGTTATCCCTAGTGCATAGTGTGAAAATCAATTTTGAAAATAAATGTATTAATCCTAGATGGCTTGATACCCCCACCCTATTATGTCGCCTTATAGGTTTACAACTAAAAACGGAAGGTTCGTATTAGAAGTTGGATTTCCATCAATGACCAAGGCAAATGATCTTCCTTATTCGATACGAAACTATCTCTAGCAAGATGTCCAGGACTCACACGCAAGTGAAACCTAGAGCGGCAGAGCCAACCTACCAATTCCCAACGAGTTCGGGTCATTCTTGAACATAATGTTCCCCAGTCGTATCTGACCATCATCCTGGTCGTATTTGACCATCTTCCGAGGCGCCTCAATCCATCATCCACATAAGCAAATGGCCTGGACTCCATACCATGGCATCACTTTTTGCTAGAAGGAAACGTTAGTCCTTATTCTACGGTCTTTCATCCTATTTTCGGCCATTCACGAGCTATGAGGCTTGTCGAAGTCACGTTTCAACACAAAGCTACACTATAGAAGCCATACTTTGATCATCATCCACAAAGATCTACTTTTTAACTAATGCTTTGATCAATAAGCAACTTAGCATGCCACATTGTCAATTCACACATATGATCAGTTTTTTTAATAATATAACCTTTGCGTTCATAAGTCTCAAAGAAGGGTTTTAAGCTAAGAAAATAAATTATACGCCACCACAGATATTTCGTCAATAACAACTAATCAGTTTTTTTTTTATAAAATACAATGTCGGATATACATCCATTTAAAAGTTCATTCTGGATCTAAACGAAACCGACGGCACCTTATTCGTCGTCCAATTAAGGAGAGAGGCCCTAGCATACCCGGTCGATCTCCAAGTATGTCTGGACGACCGTCACTTTAACCTTATAACAGGAGCTACCCAAGTCAACAACAATAATGAAAATAATGTGAAGATCTCTGGTCTGCAACCACCATCTTCAATATTGAAATGACCCAAACTTCTCGGTCGGCCTAAACCGAAAAAGAAGGCGGATTGCTTTGAGAACACGACGCTTGTAACAACCCCTAAAATCAGAGCCAATTTAAAATTTTTGTTTTGGCAATTTCGTTGAATTTAGAATAGTTAAATTGATTTATTTTATATAATAACAATTAAAAATTTATTTTAGTCGAAGTTAGAATGAATATATTTATTTTAATTCCAAAAAGAATTGGAATTAGCATGACAGTTTGAAAAGTCAAAGCTGAACTTTGACTGAATATACCAGATTCAGAATTTAACGGATTTTGGTGAAACAAAAAATATCTGAATCTGTATGTAAATATCTTTCCAAAGAATCTGAAATATCGAGATTTCATAGCGGCAATCAAAAGTTATGGTCAGTTGAATATTCAGAATAGTCGCTACAATATAATCTATAGCCCTTATAAAAGGCCATTTTTCAAACAACCTCTGTTTTCGACGAAACCACTTTTGTTGGAACCGGAATGTCGAATTATTGTTAAGTTTAATTTTCTGGAATCTTTTGAATTAATATGTGAGCATGCCGAAAGAAAATGTGTTTTGTTCATTTCAGTCAAATTTAATCGACTAAAAAATAGTCATTTTTCAAACGGTCTCAGAATTCGACAAAATTAATTTTATTAGGACCGTATCGTCATAAAAAAGCCAAATATTTTTTTTTGGATTTTTCTGAGTCCGTATGTGACCCCGGTGAATTTTTACGTACGGTTGAATTAAATAATAAATGATTTATATTTAATTTGAGGGAAAAGTGGTCAAAAAAGTCATTTGGGCCTAATGTACATAGCCCATTGAGTCCAAAACGGGGGATATTAGCTAAGAATGACAGTCGTTGGGCTGAAATAGGAGAAAGTCGCTAAACGGGTTTTTTTGGGTTAATTAGTGAATTAAATATTATAAATACATTGGAGAATACCCTAATCCTTCTTCCCAAAATACAGCCACCATTCATCGTCGTTAATGGCCTAAAAGGCTCAAAACTTCACGTCCAAATTCCTCCTTCTTCATCCACTTTTAGAAATTGCCACAGTTAAGTTTTTTGTAGAGATTTTCATACTCTATCCACATATACCAGCCTCGCCCTCCAATTCGGCCTGTAGAGCCCGCCTTGACTCCACAAACCTGACGACCTTCAACGTCCGCCTCGCCAGAGCCACCGATTCCGCCATCGTTCCCTGCGCCAGCTCGCCTCTCGGAGCTCGTCGACATCCCCCCTTCAGATCTGAATTTCATACATCCGATTTGGAGTAAGACCAATCTGAAGTTTGGAACAAACTTGAGAAGCCTTTGGTATATAAATTTAAATGAATTTGTAATGCTTAATTTCTGTAGCAAATGGTTAATTAAATTGTAAAATTCATAATTTATTCATATGAATTCAGAATTGGACGATTTTAGATCCGTTGGAACCGTAACAGCAAATACAACGTTCTAGAACTGATTGGGATTGTTTCTGAACCTTTCTGAATTTTGATCTGAATTTGAATCGAGGTGAGATTTCTTGCTTTTAAATAATTTAATTATTTTTCTCGATTGTTTAAATCATTGTATGTATGTAAATAATATAGACCTGCTATATGGTAATTTAGAATTTATTTATTGTTTGTATGATATTCTGATGTGTAGATCTACATGGTTATTAATTTTTAGTCATCGTTAGAATTCAGATCTGAAATTGTCTTTTATTTCAGATCTAGGAATGTTAATTAAAAATTTGTTCATGAACATGAATTGGAAAAAAATTGAATTTTATTTACATGTTATGTGTAAATAAAAGTAAAAAAAGGCATTTCCTTTTATTTACAATTTTGTTGTAAATAAAAATATGATTATAGGAACATGTAAATAAAAAGAACAAATTACGATGACACCTTTATTTACATTTTTGATGTAAATAAAAAGAACAAATTTACAATGATATTTTATTTACATATTTTTTATGTAAATAAAACATGTTAGAAAGAAGAATATTGTACTAATTTTTTTCATGTAATTAAAACATGTATTAGAAAAGAAAATTTTATTAGAAAAGAACATTTTTATTTACATTCTACATGTAAATAAAAGACAAAATTTTACATGTAAATAAAAGACATAAATTAAGAAGGTATATTTTATTCAGCTTCTAGATGTGGATAAAGACTTAGAATTAAAAGTGCCTTTTTATTCACATTTTAGATGAAAAAAAGAAAAAAAACTTAGAAATAGAAAATACATTTTTATTTACATCCTCACAGTAAATAAAAATATGATTTAAGAAGATACACTTTTACTTACATTCTCATTGTAAATTTAAACACGACTATAGAAAAGCACATTTTATTTACATTTTTGTTGTAAATAAGAACATGATTATAGGAAATTATATTTTTATTTGCAAAGTAGTTGCAAATAAAAACATAAATGTAAAAAGTACATTTTTTATTTGCAAATTAGTTGCAAATAAAAGATATGAATTTAAAGAAAATGTATTTTATTCACATTTTAGATATGAATAAAGAAATGAATTTAAAAAGATTATTTTATTCACATTTTAGATGTGAATAAAAACATGAATTTACAAAGTACATTTTTATTCCCATTTTAGATGTGAATTAAAACATGAAATTACAAAATGCATTTTTATTTACATGTTAGATGTAAATAAAAACATGAATATAAAAAGTACATTTACATTTTAGGTGTAAATAGAAACAGGGATTAAAAGTTGACATTTTATATTCGATAAAAAGATTAGAATTAAAAGAGACAATAAAAGGAAGTAGATTGTAATGTCATGTTTGTTGAAATAAAAAGAATAGAATTAAGAGCATATTTTTATTGTCGTTCTAGGGACAATCAAAAGAGTTGAAATAAAAAGTTATATTTTTATCATCATTTTAGATGCGATAAAAACAGAGAAATAAGAAGTTATATTTTATCATCATTTTAGATGTGATAAAAACAGAGAAATAGAAAGTGACATTTTTATCGCCATTTTAGATTCGATAAAAAGAGTAGAAATAAAAGAACCCTTTTTATTGCTATTTTAGATGCGATAAAAAGAGCAGAAATAAAAGTTACATTTTTATCGTCATTTTAAATGCGATAAAATGGAATGGATTTTATAGTTGAAATCGCTAAATGATTTATATTTATATATATATAAATATAAATTAAAATTAAACGAAACGCGCGCGGCAGTTCGCGTTTCGACAATCGTAACTTTAAACGAGTATACCGAAAGATCCGACCGTCAGATTTTCCCAAATCTAGAACCGTTGGGACCGCTTTGGGAAGATCTTTCCAACGATATACATTTCGTAAAAAATCCAACGGTTAGATTTCAAGATATGTGTAAATCAAAATTTGGTAAAAACAGCGCCAGGGCCGCCCATCGACCCGAAGCTTCATTTAATTATAATTGAGCTTTTCAAAATGAATAAAAATAGCGATAATTCGTTATAAATACATATGAACGATATGGAGTGATTTAAATGATAATTATTCGAAAAAATATTTGAAAAGACCGAGTTCAACTCATTTCAAATAATTATACGGTGATTTGAATCAAACAAATAGAAGATGGTGATTGAAGACCGGCGATCTTCAACATCGAATGGATGGCTACTGATGCCCTGGACTGATTTGCTCCCAGGAAGGGGTTACAATGGAAGTTGTCCGGACGTTCTTGTTGATTGTCTGGATATGCGAGCACCGACGAGAAATTTGGTGACTCCGGTTTCGTTCAGACCCAGAACGGACTTGTAAATGGAAGCGTGTCCGAAGTTGGAGTTCATTCCATGTCAATTAAATCAATTTCTGTCTAATATATATTTGTTGGTGGCAGAGAATTTATTCTCTTGCTTAACACCCTTAGAGGGTATATATGGATAGTGGTTGGTCGCATGGTGTGAACTGTCAATGTGGCACGCCAAGATGCAATTGAGCAAGGCTTTTATTGAAAAGCAGGCCTTGTGGTTGATGATCAAAGCATAGCCTGTTTAGGCGTAGCTTTGTGTATAGCGTGACTTCGCGAGACTCACACCCCTGTATGAGTCAAAAATGGGATTAGGACTGCAGGGAGTGCACATTTCCTTCTAGCTAGAGTAGTGTCAGCGACCTACCTGCCCTGACATTTTTACTTATGTGGATGTTGGATTATGAGGTACCTCGGTTTTATAGGCCGTTAGTGGCCATATTGAGGTTCAAAAGAACCGGGAAGCGTGTGTTCAGGCATAACTAATCCACTAAGCATTAAAGTGTGGACATCCCTGAAGATCCAAGGATTCGCCAACGTTCGAATCCTAAGGCATTTGCTAGAGTGTCTCAAATCGGAGAGGACGATCCCTAGCCTCGATTCATGATGGAACCCAAATCTCCAATACGACATTACGGTTTTGATTGTAAACCTATATATGGCGACATAGTAGGATGGGGTACTATGCCGTGTAGGATTGATACATTTACTTTGAAGTATTTTAATACTGATCAGACACTAATAATAATATTAAAATATTATTTTATATGTACCAAGTCATGTTTAATCATTATAAGGTAAAACTCTATCCTCTGGTTTGCGTTGCATTGTGTGATGAGACTTGAGTCTTATAATGATTTCATTTTTCTAGAAGACATTGCATTGTTTTGAATCAAATTTATTTAGTTATGCACTGGCAATCCAATGGAGTATACTCGTTCCGCGTTAGCGGCGTGGTCCTGTGATTTGCCCCTTTATTAAATAGTGTAGAAAGATTTCTCATACGAGTCCCATGACGGACTCGAAGCTTGTTTCACTTTGCAAACTCGGGTGCCCTCTCTTTACACGGGCAGCCAAGTGACAGGTTTTAGGGAGACACATTCTGGATTGGAGCTGCTAAGGAAGAAGACGAAGACCTCTCTTTTATCCTTATTTCTGCTTTAAAGACTTTATTTCATCTTTGAATTTTGATGTACATTTTTAGTTGAGACTTATTTCCTTTTATTCAGACTTCCTATTTTGCTAAGTGTATGTTGTAACTGCTTACTCTGATGTTTAGTTACTATGATGATTATGACACTTATCTTTCCGCTGCAATGTTTATGTGTTGTGATGTTATTCTGAGATTTGTTATTGTTGTAAATATGTGGTATTCCAAATGATTATCCTTGCTTTCGTTCCACGGAAGTTTGGGGTCATCACAGTTGGTATCAGAGCTTAAGGTTAACCTTAGCTTCGGAATATGACATGTTTAGAACAATTCGCCTAGAATCAACATTATTCTAAGGAGAGTATCTCATTAGAGATAGGACTAGTAATATCCTAGAATGAGCACAGCAGAATAGCACATATTAATCAGTCATTACATCATCCTCTTTCCATTTGTTCCTACCTTATCCTTCCTTTAAAAATTATCATTTTGATTGGTCTGACTCTTTCCTTGATGGTACAGACTGATTTAAAATGGACATTCGATCAAGAACAACTCGAGGTGGAACCCGAGGTGGAGCTAGGGGTGGAGCCCGAGGTGGAGCCAGAGTGCCAGCCAGGGATGAGATGCCCATTAGTCAGGAACAGCCTATTTCTGAGGTCGTAGCACAACCATCTCCACCCCCACAGACATTTGACTTAGAGAGGATGTGCAAGAAGTTCAGAAATTTGGGTGGAGTATCTTTTACCGGGAAGGAGTCCGCGAGTGAGGAACATACATGGTTGAATGACAGTGAGCATATCTTCGAAGGTTTGGAGCTAGAAGATCAACGCAAGCGATTTATGGCAACCTGGCTATTGAAGGGCCAAGCTCAGCATTGGTGGAATAGAGTCAAGATTAGCAATGATGTGGCCAGCATGTCTTGGGCCAGATTTAAAGAGCTCTTTAACGAAAAATATATTCCTACTCAAGAAAAGGAGAGGCTCCATGACCAATTCGCCAATTTACAACAGGGGAGTATGACTATCTCAGAATACGCGAGGAAGTTCGAGGAATTTTCCCGCTATGCCCCAGAGTTGATTCAGGATCCCATTCAGAAAAACAAAAGATTCATAAACGGACTTTTTAAGAAGTACCTGGATAGAGTCACGGCCTATATCAAACTCCCATTCAACGAAGTAATCGAGATGGCATGTCGCTACGAGGAGAATGACCAGGCTGCACAGCAAGAGCGGGCAAAAAATCAAAACAACAACAAGAAGGAGCAAACCGACAAGAAGCCTGGGGCAGGTAACTCTTCGGCAACTAAGCCTCAAAGGAAGAAGAGAGACATGGCCAAGGTGAAGTGCTATAATTGCGACAGGTTTGGACACTGCGAATCCGAGTGCAGAGCTCTAAAAGGGGCCAATAGAAATGAATCTGGACCTAGCCAGAATCATAGCCAGAGTTATCAGAATCATGGCCAGAATCCTCATAACACCAAGGAATGCTACAATTGTCACAAGATGGGGCATATTAACAAGAATTGACCTCTGTTGAAGAAATCTGAAGTGGCTCGCATTTACGAGGGAGCAGCCGCACCAGCTTCTTCTGAGGGAGCGGGTAAACCCGACGTCTTAGGAGGTACTCTCAATATTAAGAACATTCCTATTACTGCATTATTTGACACGGGTGCAACACGAAGCTTTATCTATAATGACACAATTAAAAAGTTAAAACTGAAACCAAGAAAACTTAAAGAATTGATTAGAGCTCATAGTCCGATAAGAGGTTCCCTTATTCTCGATCAGTTTTGTAGAGTGTAGATCTCCTATTCTTGTTACCGTTTTCCTTTTAATTTGATCGTCATGAATTTCTCCGGTTATGATATCATACTGGGAATGGATTGGCTAATAAAGTATGAGGCTGAGCTAGTATGTGCTGAAAGAATTATCAAAGTTAAAACTAAACTTGGAGATATTACTATACTATGTCACGGCTCAGCCACTGACAGAAAAGAATCCTGGTCTTCTCTAGAAGTCACCCATACTTCTATTGAGGATATTCCCGTCGTTAAAGATTATGCTGATGTGTTCAACGAGGTTGATAACTTACCTCCATGTAGAGAAATCAACTTCAGAATTGACCTAGTTCCAAATGCAAGACCCGTCGTTCATCCTATTCGAAGAATGTCGCCAAAAGAAAAAGAGGAGCTGAGCAATCAAACTAAGCAACTTATGTGGAAAGGTCTGATTAGGCCTAGCTTCTCATAATGGGGTGCAGTAGTGGTTTTTGTCCCGAAGTCAGACGGTACCCTCTGACTGTATGTGGACTACCACGACCTAAATAAAAAAACACTAAAAAACAAATATCCACTGCCTCGTATTGATGATTTGCGAGACCTCTTACATGGAGCACGAGTATTCTCTAAGATGGATCTAGCCACAGGTTTCCATCAACTGCGTATCTTAGAAGAGTGTGTTCCTTTGACTGCTTTTAGAGGTCCAGACACTTTTTATAAATGGCTAGTAATGCCCTTCGGGCTATGTAATGCTCCAGCATACTTTGTTGATTTGATGAATAGGGTATTTCGAGATGTTTTGAATAAATTTGTGCTAGTGTTCATCGATGAAATCCTCATTTTTTCTAAAACCACTGCTGAGCACGAGCAACATCTGAAAGAAGTCTTGGAGATTCTGCGAAGAAATGTGTTGAAAGCTAAATTCTCCAAATGCATATTTTGGTAAGAAGAGGTGAAATTCCTCGGCCATGTTGTGTCAAAGGAAGGCATTTCAGTCCATCCAGGAAAGAACTCAGCCATCCAAGATTGGAAGCAACCTAGAACTCCCACCGAGGTCAGAAGTTTCTTGGGACTGGCTGGATATTATCGGAAATTCATCAAGGATTTTTCGAGGCTATCTTGTCCATTGGAAAAGCTAACCAAGAAGCATGCAAAGTTTATCTGGACACCCGAATGTGAGACAACCTTCTAAGAGCTAAAAAGGAAGCTGATCACTGCTCCTGTGTTGACCATTATCGATGGCAATCAGGATTTGAAAGTCTGGACAGATGCTTCTAGAGAAGGTTACCCCTTTTACATAAACAAAATTGTTAGAAATGACATTTTTAAACTTTATTTTAACATGTTGTCCTTTTATTTGTGTAAGGTACTAGTGCAGTGCTAATGCAAAGGGACAGAGTAGTCGCATATGCTAGCCGACAGTTGAAACCGCATGAGAAAAATTATGCCACTCATGATCTTGAACTAATGGCCATTGTATTTGCTCTCAAGATATGGAGGCACTATCTCTTGGGTGAGAAGTTCGAACTATATACGGATCACCAATCCTTGAAGCATCTTTTTAACCAAAGGGATTTGAATTTGAGGCAGCAACGGTGGGTTGAATTCCTCGCAGCCTATGACTTGGATATCCTATATACTCCAGGGAAATCTAACGTTGCAGCCAATGCACTCAGTAGAAAGAATGCGGACTGCGCCAATCTTATCATCGCCAATCTCGTCATCACCCCCACACTGATTAATAAAATCTCTGCTCTTCAGAAGAATGATAAGTTTATTCAGATGCTTAGTGAGCGAGTTCGAAGGGGCGAAGTCTCAAGCTTCCAAATTGATAGTAAAGGGACCCTTAACTTACAAGGGCGAATCTGTGTGCCAGACATTCCTGAGCTGAAAAGAGAAGTTATGGATGAGTGCCACAAATCTAAACTGAGCATCCATCTAGGAGTAAGAAAGATGTATCACGATCTTAAGCGCACCTTTTGGTGGAAGGCGATGAAGAGGGATATTTCCATATATGTGGCTAGATGTCCCACTTGTCAGCAAGTTAAAAGTGATCAACAGAAGCTGGCAGGTTTGCTGCAACCGCTAGGAGTTCCAGGTTGGAAATGGGACGAAATTTCTATGGACTTCATTAATGGCTTGCCCCGAACAAGAAAAGGGAATGATAGTATATGGGCGATTGTAGACCGCTTAACAAAGACGACCCATTTCATCCCTGTCCGATCTAATCGAACAGCTCGAAGTCTGGCGCATCTTTATCTCAAAGAGATTGTCAGACTGCATGGAGTTCCTAGTAACATTGTCAGTAACCATGATACATTATTTGCTAGCAAGTTCTGGGAAGCTTTCCAAGAAGAGCTTGGGACCATGTTCAATTTGAGCACTGCCTATCACCCTCAGACAAATGGCCAGACTGAGAGGGTGAACCGCATATTGGAAGATTTGTTGCGAGCATGCATTCTTGACTTTCGCGGTTCATGGGAGGACCACTTACACTTGGTTGAGTTCTCTTATAATAACAGTTACCAAGCCAGCTTGCAGATGTCGCCATTTAAGCTTTATATGGCAGGCCATGCAGATCCTCCGCATGTTGGGTGGAACCAGGAAATCGATTGTTCTTGGGTCCCGACATAATTCGTGAAGCAGCAGAGAAAGTTGATTTTATTAAGAAGCGCCTACTGACTGCTCAGAGCTGACAGAAAAGCTATGCAGACTCACGGAGAAGAGATTTAGAATTCTCTATTGGCGATCATGTATACTTGAAGGTCTCCCCATTGAGAGATGTCATTCGTTTTGGAAAGACTGGGAAGTTGGCGCCGAGATTCATCGGTCCATTCCCTATTCTTGAAAGGGTTGGAACTCTAGCTTATAGAGTGCAGTTGCCAGACTGGTTGCCAGGGGTCCACGTTGTACTTCATGTGTCCCAACTACGAAAGCATGTTCATGATCCAGACTTAGTTGTGGAGGAAGTAGCACAACAAGATTTGGAGATTACGCCAAGCTTAGCAGTAAGGAGGGAGCCAGTGAAAATTGTTGGCAAGGAAACCCGAATTCTGAGGAACAAGAGGATCCAGTTGGTTAAAGTGTAGTGGAGCGGGGATCCTAGAGACTGTACATGCGAGACTGAGAATAACATCAAATAGGCCTATCCCAAGTGCAGAGTGGACATCTCCGAGTGACTCTTATGTTAAGGTATATTTACAATATTTACATTTTCCGTTTTATTTCCTACTTTACTTTGTTTCCTTTTCGGGGACAAAAAGATTTTAAGTGGGGGAGACTGTAACAAACCCAAAAATCAGAGCCAATTTAGAAAATTTGTTTTGGCTATTTCAGTGAATTTGGAATAGTTAAATTGATTTATTTTATATAATAACGATTAAAATTTTATTTTAATCGAAGTTAGAACGAATATATTTATTTTAATTTCAAAAAGAATTGGAATTAGCACGGTAGTTTGAAAAGTCAAAGCTGAACTTTGATTGAAATACTAGATTCAGAATTTAACGGATTTTGGTGAAACCAAAAATATCTAAATCTGTTTGTAAATATCTTTCCAATGAATCCGAAAAATCGAGATTTCATAGCGGCAATCAAAAGTTATGGTTAGTTGAATATTCAAAATAGTCGCTACAGTATAATCTATAGCCCGTATAAAAGGCCATTTTTCTAATGACCTCTGTTTTCGACGAAACCACTTTTGTTGGAACCGGAATGTCGAATTATTGTTAAGTTTAATTTTCCGGAATTTTTCGAATTAATATATGAGCGTGGCGAAAGAAAATATCTTTTGTTCATTTCAGTCAAATTTAATCGACTGAAAAATAGCAATTTTTCAAACGGTCTCAGAATTCGACGAAATTAATTTTGTTAGGACCATATTGTCATAACAAAGCCAAACATTTTTTTGGGATTTTTCCGAGTCAGTATGTGACCCCAACGAATTTTCACGTGCGGTTGAATTAAATAATAAATGATTTATATTTAATTTGAGGGAAAGGTGGTCAAAACAGTCATTTGGGCCTACGGGACGTAGCCCATTGAGTCCGGAACGGGGGATATTAGCTAAGAATGACAATCGTTGGGCTGAAATAGGAGAAAATTGCTAAATGGGCTTTTTTGGGTTAATTAGTGAATTAAATATTATAAATACATTGGAAAATACCCTAATCCTTCTTCCCGAAACACAGCCGCCATCCATCGTCGTTAATGGCCTAAAAGGCTCGAAACTACACATCCAAATTCCTCCTTCTCCATCCACTTTTAGACATTGCCACAGTTAAGTTTTTTGTAGAGATTTTCATACTCTATCCACACATACCAGCCTCGCCCTCCAATTCGGCTTGTAGCGCCCGCCTTGACTCCACAAACCCGACGACGTTCGACGTCCGCCTCGTCAGAGCCACCGATTCCGCCGTTGTGCCCTGCGCCAGTCGCCTCTCGGAGCTCGTCGACATCCCCCCTTCAGATCCGAATTTCATACATCCGATTTGGAGTAAGACCGATCTGAAGTTTGGAACAAACTTGAGAAGCATATGGTATATAAATTTAAATGAATTTGTAACGCTTAATTTCTGTTGCAAACTGTTAATTAAATTGTTAAATTCACAATTTGTTCATACGAATTCAGAATTGGACAATTTTAGATCCGTTGGAACCGTAACAACAAATACAACGTTGTAGAACTGATTAGGATTGTTTCTGAACCTTTCTGAATTTTGATCTGAATTTGAATTGAGGTGAGATTTCCTTCTTTCAAATAATTAAATAATTTAATTATTTTTCTTGATTGTTTGAATCATTGTATGTATGTAAATAATATAGATCTGCAATATGGTAATTTAGAATTTATTTATTGTTTGTGTGATATCCTGATGTATAGATCTACATGGTTATTAATTTTTAGTCATCGTTAGAATTCAGATCTGAAATTATCTTTTATTTCAAATCTAGGAATGTTAATTAAAAATTTGTTCATGAACATGAATTGGAAAAAAATTGAATTTTATTTACATGTTATGTGTAAATAGAAGTAAAAAAAAAAGACATTTCTTTTTATTTACAATTTTGTTGTAAATAAAAATATGATTATAGGAACTTGTAAATAAAAAGAACAAATTACGATGACACCTTTATTTACACTTTTGATGTAAATTAAAAAGAAGAAATTTACAGTGATATTTTATTTACATTTTTTTAATGTAAATAAAACACGTTAGAAAGAAGAATATTGTATTAACATTTTTCATGTAAGTAAAACATGTATTAGAAAAGAACATTTTTATTTACATTCTACATGTAAATAAAAGACAACATTCTACATGTAAATAAAGGACATAAATTAAGAAGGTATATTTTATTCAACTTCTAGATGTGGATAAAGACTTAGAATTAAAAGTGCCTTTATATTCACATTTTAGACGAAAAAAGGAAAAAAAACTTAGAAATAGAAAATACATTTTTATTTACATCCTCACGGTAAATAAAAATATGATTTAAGAAGAAACACTTTTACTTACATTCTCATTGTAAATTAAAACATGACTATAGAAAAGCACGTTTTATTTACATTTTTGTTTTAAATAAGAACATGATTATAGGAAATTATATTTTTATTTGCAAAGTAGTTGCAAATAAAAACATAAATGTAAAAAGTACATTTTTTTTTATTTGCAAATTAGTTGCAAATAAAAGACATGAATTTAATGAAAATATATTTTATTCACATTTTAGATTTGAATGAAGAAATGAATTTAAAAAGATTATTTTATTCACATTTTAGATGTGAATAAAAACATGAATTTACAAAGTACATTTCTATTCACATTTTAGATGTGAATTAAAACATGAAATTACAAAATGCATTTTTATTTACATGTTAGATGTAAATAAAAACATGAATATAAAAAGTACATTTACATTTTAGGTGTAAATAGAAACAGGGATTAAAAGTTGACATTTTATATTTAATAAAAAGATTAGAATTAAAAGAGACAATAAAAAGAAGTAGATTTTAATGTCATGTTTGTTAAATAAAAAGAATAGAATCAAAAGTATATTTTTATTGTCGTTCTAGGGACAATCAAAAGAGTTGAAATAAAAAGTTATAGTTTTATCATCATTTTAGATGCGATAAAAATAGAAAAATAAAAAGTTATATTTTTATCATCATTTTAGATGCAATAAAAATAGAGATATAAAAAGTGACATTTATATTGTCATTTAGATGCGATAAAAAGAGTAGAAATAAAAGAACACTTTTTGTCATCATTTTAGATGCGATAAAAAGAGCAAAAATAAAAGTTACATTTTTATCGTCATTATAAATGCGATAAAAGGGAATGGATTTTATAGTTGAAATCTCCAAACGATTTATATATATATATATATATATATATATATATATAAATTAAAATTAAACGAAACGCGCGCGACAGTTCGCATTTCGGCAATCGTAACTTTAAACGAGTATACCGAAAGATCCGACCATCACATTTTCCCAAATCTGGAACTGTTAGGACCGCTTTGGGAATATCTTTCCAACGATATAAATTTTGTCAAAATCCAACGGTTAGATTTCAAGATATGTGTAAATCAAAATTTGGTAAAAACAGCGCCAGGGCCGCCCATCGACCTGAAGCGTCGTTTAATTATAATTGAGCTATTTAAAATGAATAATAAAAGGCGATAAATCGTTATAAAAACATATGAACGATATGGAATGATTTAAATGATAATTATTCGAAAAATTATTTGAAAAGACAGAGTTCAACTCATTTCAAATAATTATACGGCGATTTGAATCGAACAAATAGAAGACGGTGATTGAAGACCGACGTTCTTCAACATCGAATGGATGGCTACTGATGCCCTGGACTGACTTGCTCCCAAGAAGGGGTTACAATGGTAGTTGTCCGGACGTTCTTGTTGACTGTCCGGATATGCGAGCGCCAACGAGAAATCAGGTGACTTCGGTTTCGTTCAGACGCAGAACGGACTTGTAAATGGAAGCGTGTCTAACGTTGGAGTTCATTCCATGTCAATTAAATCAATTTCTATCTAATATATATCCGTTGGTGGCGGAGAATTTATTCTCTTGCTTTACCCCCTTAGAGGGTATATATGGATAGTGGTTGGTCACACGGTGTGAACTGTCAATGTGGCACACCAAGATGCAATTGAGCAAGGCTTTTGTTGAAAAGCATGCCTTGTGGTTGATGATCAAAGCATAGCCTGTTTAGGCGCAGCTTTGTGTATAGCGTGACTTCGCGAGCCTCACACCCCGGTATGAGTCAAAAACGGGATTAGGACTACAGGGAGTGCACACATTTCCTTCTATCTAGAGTAGTGTCAGCGACCTACCAGCCCTGACATTTTTACTTATATGGATGTTGGATTATGAGGTATCTCAGTTTTATAGGTCGTTAGTGGCCATATAGAGGTTCAAAAGAACCGGGAAGCGTGTGTTCAGGCATAACTAATCCACTAGGCATTAAAGTGTGGACCAGCCCTGAAGATCCAATGATTCGCCAGCGTCTGAATCCTGAGGCATTTGCTAGAGTATCTCGAATCAGAGAGGATGATCCCTAACCTCGATTCATGATGGAACCCATATCTCCAATACGACATCACGGTTTTGATTGTGAACCTATATACGGCGACATAGTAGGATGGGGTACTATGCCATCTAGGATTGATACATTTACTTTGAAGTATATTAATACTGATTAGACACTAATAATAATGTTAAAATATTATTTTATGCGTATTAAGTCATGTTTGATCATTATAAGGTAAAACTCTATCCTCTGGTTTGCGTTGCATTGTGTGATGGGACTTGAGTCTTATAATGATTTCATTTTTCTAAAAGACATTGCGTTATTTTGAATCAAATTTATTTAGTTATGCACTGGCAATCCAATGGAGTATACCCGTTCCGCGTTAGCGGCATGGTCCTGTGATTTGCCCATTTATTAAATAGTGTAGAAAGATTTCTCATACCAGTCCTATGACTGACTCGAAGTTTGTTTCACTTTGCAAACTCGGGTGCCCTTTCTTTGCACGGGCAGCCAAGTGATACGTTTTAGGGAGACACATTCTGGATTGGAGCTGCTGAGGAAGAAGACGAAGACCTCTCTTTTATCCTTTTTTCTTCTTTAGAGACTTCATTTCATCTTTGAATTTTGGTGTACGTTTGTAGTTGAGACTTATTTCCTTTTATTCAGACTTCCTATTTTGCTAAGTGTATCCTGTAACTGCGTACTCTGATGTTCAATTGCTATGATGATTGCGACACTTATCTTTCCGCTGCAATGTTTATGTGTTGTGATATTATTTTGAGATCTGTTATTGTTGTAAATATGTCGTATTCCAAATGATTATCCTTGCTTTCGTTCCACGGAAGTTTGGGGTCATCACAATGCACCAGAACAAAAATAGGATAATTTTTCATTGCTATTACAATAATTTACATCAGAGTGCAACATATCAGAGTACAAATAAATAAATATAAAGCGGAAAAAATATCAGAGATTAACAAATTACAAAACATCAGAATTTTAATATACATAAATGTAATGTGCAGCGTAAAACATCAACTACCATAGCTGAAGGAAATACACAGATACAAAGCATTCTATAGTATAACACGTGACATAATCCAGGATCTTATGAAAAGAAATATTTGCAAACCAAAACTACTAGCTGTCCATGCGGAAAATATGGGCGCATAGTGTTTATGTGGGAAACAATAAGCTCTGAGTCAGTCATGGGATTGGTATGAGAACTAAAACAATTATTAACTTTATTTTAATGTTGGGTAAATCAAGGGACCACACCGTGTGACACGAAATGGGTTTTCTCCCAAGAATATCATAAAACAAACAACGCAATGCTAAAAGGAAAAATGAAGCTATTATAAGACTCAGGTCCCATCACACAATGCAACGCAAGCCTGAGGATAGAGTTTTACCTTGTAGTAGCCAAACATGCTTGAGACGCAAAATTTATCTTTTATTATTATTAGTGCATAGTGTAGAAATCAATTTCGAATATAAATGTATCAATCCGAGGCGGCATAGGTACCATTATTGTAACACCCCATAATTCTGTGACATTAAGATTCACAAATTAAAGTACAATTAATTTTTAAAAGAAAAAAAAAGATCCATGCAGTTGTTTAATTTAAGTATCGTAACTAACATGAAAAAGAGAAGTAAGGAGAGAACAATAATTATTATTGTTCTAAGACTTATTAACAAAAGCCTCTGTAGCTCAGTTGGTTAAGGCATTGGATTTGTAACTTAGAGGTCGGGGGTTCGAACCCCAGCGGCGGCATAATTTTATTATCTTTGTTTTAGAGAGGGCCAACTGAACATGCAAATATATGTACGTATACAAATTCAAAATTTGAAAGGATAAGAACGTACATATAAGGAAATAAAGAAAAAATATATATACATATGAGAATATAAATATATATATATATATATATATGCAAAAATATATGTATACGAAAGATAAAATTCAAGATAAGGCTACAGTCAATGAAATATGGCAACATCATTTGAATTTTGAAAATAAAATGAGAGTTGTGCGTATATATATACGCGTAAAATGGTCGTTAGAGGAATTGTATACATATAAGAATATTTCATGTGAATAAAACAGTTAAATAAATTCCAGAAATTCAAAAGTTCGAAAATCAAATTTCTACGCCAAATACAATTCATTCGAATTTAAAATTTCTACGCCAAAATAGTAGGATGAAATGCTGACTCAGCACTGCGTGTATGATAAGGTTTGGCTAGATTCATCTACGTACCTGGACTATTTTCTTAACTAGGTTCAATGCTGACTCAGCACTACGTGTACGATAAGGTCTAGAGAAGCTATATAAACAGCCCTAGTCTTCATTCTCTTTGCACCAATTCTCTTCTATCCTTATGCTGCTAAGATTCATGGCTTCTTCCCCTCCTCTAAATTTTCTTAAATAATTAAAATAAAATATAAATTCAAGACATGGAGATGCTGCTCAAATCTGTTCAAGAGAAGATTCAAATCAAAGTGAAGAATTCAAAGGCTAAATCAACAAACCTCGAGCAACGACATACGAATCTTAGCATCGCCATTATTCTATTCTAGATCTGATTTCTGTAAGTCAGTTGTTTCCAGATTTGAACGTTTTTGCTTTATTTTGTGACATGAAATTAAAGAAATAAAAGAATATGCCAAATCTCTCTCTCTCTCTCTCTCTATTCGAATCTGTGTTTATACTCTTGGACTAAATTAAGAACTGTTATGATTCAAGGACAAATAAGACTTTGCCTAAGACCATTGCCTATGACTATGGATTCTAAGATCATGTGCCTTTGGACTATGAACATAAGCCTTTGATTTTGGGACATAAAACATTGCCTATGACGACGACTTATGACTGTGGGAATTATTTTCCCTTTTGACTATGAATATTGCCTCTGACTATGGACATTTGCCTATGATTATGAACACAAGCCTTTGATTTGGACATAAAGTATTACCTATGACATAACAACGGTGATTTAAACACCTATGATTCATGACTAGGAAAATTGTTGCTTAGGTTTTGTGACTATGAAATTGAATCTAAAACCCGATTTATCTATTCTGTCTGTTCTTGATTTTCTTTGATTTTAGACTGTGGGAATTTACCTATTAAGTTAGGTCTACCCATGTTCTCGAACCTATTCTGTCTATTCTTGGTTTTAGACCGTGGGAATTTACCTATTAAGTTAGGTCTACCCATATTCTTGAACCTGCGTCGTTATTCAAAATCTTTTTATGCCAATTATTATGTCCACCCTTTTTCATAGCATCTTTGGTTCATTCCCTATTTTCTACGAATCTAGATTTATTTACAATCTAGGTTGAATCATGATTATACAAACAATGGGAATGTGATTTGGGAAAAACACAAAAATAAACATAAATATAGTTGTAAGCTTGAAATTGGCATAGTTTGGAAGCGAACATGATTCTGATTTATACAATTTTAGAACATGTGTTAAGACATGTGAATTGGGTAGATTTGACATGGATTATAGGTTATGAAATTTAGATCTAGTATTGGCCTGTAAACTGAAAAACTAGAATAATAAATCTAGTTTGTATGTAGACTGTAAACTAGAAGAATAAATCTAGTTTTTGGGCATAAACGGTGAACTAGAATAGAAAATCTAGTTTGGCATATAAAATCTAGTTTAGCATAAACTGAAAATAAAGATGATAGATCTAAATTGCTATGAACTGTAGGCAAATCAAGATTTGGGCCTAGAATACAAGTCTGTTAGCAACAAATGAATATAGGCCAAATTGGTTTAAAAAGGAGGAAATGGGCTATAAGATAAATTGTTAACAATTTATAAACAAAATAAAGATATTTTGATAACACCCCATTTTATAACTCGTACCAGAAAGTTCTAGGGTGACAGAGAGGATAGTGTCTAGGCTTGGGTTTGGAAAATATAAGTTTCCTACCCTCCCTGGCTATCCCTAACTGATCCGACGAACGGGATGGTTGCTTTCAAAACCAGGTTTGGAAATTAATCAGAAAACCCTTTGAACTTAGAAAACATGAATATGCCTAACCCGAGGTTAGACTGAGTTGCGGTGTAAACCTGCCCGGAACCGACCGGCACATCCAGTAACCGCAGCAATATCTGTCTAATGTGAGAGGTTGCGGCTTTAATTTATTAATTAAAGCTAGAACAAGAAGGGGAGGGTTAAGTCCATAGGAACACTTAACCAACACAGCTAAAGCTAGAATGGGAAGGTTAAGTCCATAGGAGCACTTAACCAACTTAACACTGTTAAGCTAGAATGGTAGGATTAAGTCCATAGAAACACTTAACCATCTTAACACAGTTAAAGCTAGAATGGGAGGGTTAAGTCCATGGGAATACTTAGCCAAATTAACATGTTGACTAGACTAGAAGGTGGGGTTAAGTAAAGTTAATACACTTAGCCAATTTAACATGTTAATTAGACTAGAGGTTGGGGTTAAGTAATAAACTTAGCCAATTTAATATGTTAGCTGGGTTGGACCGTAGGGTTAAGTAAACTTGAACACTTAACCATCAGAATATGATAAATGAATAGGGTTAAGTCTAAGACACGAAGAGATGATACTTAACCATTTATAACAGGTTTAGTTAAAACCGGTGGGAAAGGTTAAGTTAAAAAGGGAACACTTAACCAATACAGGATGAATGGGTAGGGTTAAGAAATACTTAACCAATATGACTTGGATTGTGGTGGGGTTAAGTCAACATGAATACTGACAACACTTAACCAGTTTAACAGGATAAGGGAAGAGGGTTAAGTTAGCTTGAATCAACTAAAGACACTTAACCAATCCAACTTAACGGGAAAGAGAACTAAGTAGTAAAACTTAGTTAAGAAGACAATGATCCTGGAAACTAAGTGGTAAAACTTAGTTAGTAGAACTAAGTAGTAATTCTTAGTATAACACGAAGGAGCGGACGTCCATCTGATTTTAAAGAAGACTCCAACGAATTGGGATACGAAGCCCGAGGCTTCGAGGGGACGTGAGGGTACTCTTGGTATCCCTCTGTGAGGCTGCAGATGATCCGCCTGGGCGTACAGAGGTTAATGTCTGCGGTAGAAGAGCCAAGGGTATGCCTTGGTTGCAATATATGGCAACCAAAAGACTAGGATGGACCAGCGTGATTCGGCGAGAAGACGGAAGCCCTGTGATAGCAACTCGTCGTCTACCTACCATCTTCAGTCAAGCGAGACACGTGAAGCGGGAAGGCTGGAGGACTCATACGGACCACATACTTGCTATCTAGTTGTGGTTGCGGGGTGTTGTTGGCCATAGAATTAGTGGGGTAGATAGGGGCCTTCGTACAGTTCTCATTTTACAAGGGTGGCCTTCCATTAGTTGAGGGAGGGGTCGAGTGGGACCATAGCCACTGGAAAAACAGACCTTAACATCTGCATCGGCAGATATTGAAAGCTCCCGACCGAGTTCCATATTTCTAGAGTAGCCCTGACACGGGACTCGGGTAGCACATTACAGGACATGTGCATCTAGACAAGCGATAACGATTCGCGATACATGCGTGGGGAAAGTCTAGGAAGATATACCACTCTAGGTAGTGTATCCTAGACTAAAGGGCATCGTTCGACAGGTAGCATAATCCCTAGTTTGGAACTAGGTGGCATAAATCCTGAATACAAGAAGCATTCAACAGATAGCGTAAACTCTAATTGAATCTAGAAAGCACTTGATATAAAACCTAGACTAGATCTAGGTAATAAATAATCAAGGTACGCCTAAAGGCGACGGAAACTACAGGGATTGGGATCACGTTATCGTTACTAGTTGGAACGCTAGTTAGGTGGTGCAGAGATATAGAAACGAGTATATCGCGGTAAAAGCGAAGCGGAGAAAGTGTTGTAGTATATCTAGTTTATCTTGTCTTAGCATGTCTTGTGTGAATCTTATCTTGTTAGCCTTATCATCATGGTATTATCTTGTATTCAGTTAATTCATGTCATTCTGTTTCCCCTGTTCACATGCTAGAAGTTACTGACTTACTCAGGCTTTATGTCTGACTCTGTTTTTCTTTCGCTTCTTTTCTTCCGTTCCCCCCCAGGTAGTTGAGGAGGGAATAGTGTAACTCAGGATTAAATTGGACCGTTGCTCTTTCCCAGCTTGAAGATTTGACGAAGTTGTCCTTGGATTCTCTTTCATATGCTATGGTTGGCTTATGCTACATTGGGGAATATAAATGTATTTTTATGCTTCTTTATCTAATAAAGACAGATGATACTCTGATATTGTAAAGCAATCTTGTACAATCCATTTTATCAATAAAGCAAAGTTTTATTTTCCGCTGTTAATTGTTTGTCTGTCTTGTAATTTATCTGCATCTTTTACCCATAATGCTCCACAGAACTTAGTGCATTCCCTTTGCGAGTGACACTAACGGACGTGGGGTGTTACAATTATATTATGTCACCATATAGGTTTACAACTAAAACAGTAAATTCGCGTATTGGAAATTGGGTTTCGATTTATGAACCAAGGGATCTTCCTTTCCGATTCATGATACTCTAGTACATGCCTCAAGACTCGGACTTAGGTGAGCCCTTGGTTAGCGGCAGAGCCAGTCAGCCATCGCTGCTTTGTTATACCATAAACAGTACGCTAGCCGGTCCTATTAGACCTGTCAACTATCAAGGGCCTTGTGCGGTCAAATCCGAGGTACCTCGCTTTCCATCATCCAACATCCACTTAAGTAAAATGTCTGGGCTCCATACGATGAAATCAATCCTAGCTAGAAACCAACGTATGTCAATTTCCCTGCAGTCCTCATCTCGTATTTGGTTCATATTGGGGTCTGAAGCTCTCGAATTAACAAAACACAAAGTTGTTTTATATTAAAGCAGTGCTTTGATCATCAACCACAAGGCTCTGCTTTTCAACAAAAGCCTTGAAAATTGCATCCTAGCATGCCACATTGTAAACCCTACCATTCCATTAATTTCCATCAGTACAAAACCTCTAAGCTCGTACGTCTCAAAGAAAGGGTGTTAAGAAAGAGAATAAATTCTCCTCCACCAAACATGTAACAACCCGGAATTATGGAACCAATTTAAAATTTTTATTCCAAAAATTTTAAGTGAATTTTAAACATTTAAAATAATTCATTTTAAATAATAACGATTAAAATTTTAACTAAATCGAAGTTAGAATGAATAATTTTATTTTAATTATAAAAGGAATTAGAAATAGCGCGGTTGTTTGAAAATTTGAATTTGAACTTTGACTGAATATACAGGATGCAAAATAAATCAGATTTCAGTGAAACCAAAAATATTTAAATCCATTCAAAAATATCTTTCCAACGAATCTGAAAAATTGAAATTTCAAAGCGGGAATCAAAAGTTATGTCTAGTTTAATATTCAGAATAGTTGCTATAGAATTTAATATAATATATAGCCCGTATAAATAGTCATTTTACAAACGACCTCCGTTTTCGAAACCACTTTTGGTGGATCCGGAATGTCAAATTATTGCTACATTCCAATTTTCAAAATTTTTGGAATTAATATGTGAGCGTGGCAATAGAAAATGTGTTTATCAATTTCAGTAAAATTGGATCAACTGGAAAATGGCCATTTTTCAAACAGTCTCCAAATTCGATCAAATTAATTTTTTTAGGACCGTACCATCAGAAAATAACTAGAAATAATTTTTCTGTAATTTTTAGAGTCAGTTTATGGCCCCCATAAATTTAAATGTACAATCAAATTAAATAATTAAATATTTTATATTTTAATTCAAAGAAAAATATATCGTAACAGACGAATTGGGTTACGAAACATGTCCCATTGTGTCCAGAATGGGGGTATTTAGCTAGAGGCGACGATCGTTGGGTACGATTTGGAGTACATGGCATTAAACAAGAATTATCTGAATTAAAGGAATAATTAAATAATATAAAGTACTGTATAAATACGGTTCCAATACGGTCAAATTCTAAACCCTAATACACAGCCGCCTCCAGACCTAACCGATGGCCGAAAATGTCAGATTTTCATCCCTTAGCCGTTCTTAATCAAAGCAATTTCAATCCAATTTTATAATACGAAATCGAAGGGCCAAGTTAGATCTTTCATTCCATATGGAGATGATCAGATGTAGCCATCTCTGGTGGCCAGAATCAAGGCCCAAAGGCATGACGTTCGGGGCAGATTCCGGCACTGTAGGGGGGTCAAATTGGCCATGGCCGGAGGTGTAGGTGGAGCGAAGACCGGCTATTGTCGTGGTGATAGCGAAGCAAATCAGACGGTCAGGGCTTAGGACAACGTGCGATTTGGAGAGTTGGATGGTGCGAATGGGTTCAGCTATTTCCAGAAACGATGGAACGAAGGGGATGAGATTAGCTTAAACATGGAATTAATTTAGTTAGGTAATTATATATTTAATTAAGTATGATTAGTGAATTAAAATGTATACCAACCTATAAAAGCTCATATCTTTTTCATTCTACATCAGAATCGAACAATTTAACATCCGTTGGAATCGTCTTCGCAAGATCTACGCGATGGAACTAACAAGAGCTGAAATGGAGCACGTAGAAAATTTAGACAAAAAGCAATGTGAGATTTCTCGATCTAAATTTTAAAATAAAATTATATATATATATATATTGATACTAATTGTGATTGTGTATTTAAATATATGTGTCATACAAAATTTAGATTGATCGATTGAACGTGGTGAATGTTGATTGTTGATTGTGATGCTTATGTTGATTTGATCTGGCTCTACAATAGAAGTTCTTTCTGTTATTTATAGTCTATTGGTCAGATCTCGATTTGAAATAAAAAAATTATTTTTATTTCAGATCTATGAATATGGACTTGATTTTATAATACAAGTCTCATCTTTCATTTAGATGCATGAAACATAGTTTTGTTAAATTTAGATTAACAATAAAAATCTCACTTTTATTATTAACATAAACATCGTTTTGTTAAATTTAGATTAACAATAAAAATCTCACTTTTATTGTTAACATGAAACATCGTTTTGTTAAATTTAGATTAACAATAAATATCTCACTTTTATTTTTAACATGAAACACTGTTTTGTCAAATTTAGAAAATACTTATTTTTATTGTTAGCTTGAAACATTGTTTTGTCAAACTTAGACTTACAATAAAATATTCATCTTTATTGTTTACATGAAACATGGTTTGTTTAAATATAAATTTACAATGAAATATTCATTTATATTGTTAACAGGAAATATGATTTTGTCAAATATAGATTCACAATAAAATATTCATTTTTATTGTTAACAGGAAATATGATTTTGTCAAATATAGTTTTACAATAAAATATTCATTTTTATTTTTAACATGGTTTTTGTCAAAAATTAGTTTTTCATTATACAAATTATATTAAAAAGATTGTAATTAAAAGATCATAATAAAAAGATTAAGATAAAAATATTTCATTTTTTTATTGTCCCTTTTGTTTCATAGTTTAGATTGAAACAAAACTATCACCCTTGATTAATAGTTTAGTTGAAACAACATTATCTCTTTTGTATCATAGTTTAGCTTTTATTTCATAATCTATTTGAAACAACATTATCACCTTTGTTTCATAGTTTAGTTAAAACCAAAATTATCACTTTTGTTTAATGGAAAGAAAAATGAAAAGGGACATTTTTGTAATTTTGTTGAATTAGAATTTTCAACAAAAAAATGGAACATCAAATTTTGTCATTTTGTTGAACTAGAGTATTCAACAAAAATAAAATATACAGTTTGGTCATTTTGTTGAACTAGCATTTTCAAAAAAAATAAAATATACAGTTATGCCATTTTGTTGAATTAGAATTTTCAACAAAATGAAATATATATTTTTGTCCTTTTGTTGAATTAGAATATTTCAACAAAAATGAAAAGAAGCATTTTGATCATTTGGTCGAATCAAAATAGAGAAATAGAAAAGTGTTCATGTTTTAGGATAAAAACATGATAACATTAAAAATTTACGTTTTAATGTAATGGTATAAAAATAGAAAAGTGCTCATGTTTTAGGATAAAAATATGATTACATTGAACATTTTTAATGTAATAGTTGAAACTAAATTTGTCACTTTTGTCAAAATGTAACAGTTGAAACAAAGTTGGGGTTTTTGTCAAAATATAATGGTTAGAACAAAATTTACATTTTTGTAAATATGAGTTGAGTTAGAACAAAAATTACATTTTTGTCAAATAGATTTGTGTTAAAACAATAATATTATTTTTGTTAAATAGAAATTGTAAACAAATAAAATTATCATTTTTATTTGTTATGTTAAATAGAAAAATGTAAACAAACTAATTATTCTTTAATTTGTCATTAGAATACGTAAGAAAATTTATGTAACAAAATATGTTATGTATGTTAGAAAACATATTTTATAAACAAACATATCACTTTCATTTGTTTTGTTGAATTAGAATTGTCAACAAAACAAAGTTATCATTTTTATTATTTTGCTGAAATAGATTTGTCGACAAAACAAAGTCACCATCTTTATTGTTTTGTTGAAATAGATTAGTCGAATCAAGACATATATTTTTGTTAAAATATAATAGTTGAATCAAAATACATATTTTTGTCAAAATGAACATTTTGGCCAAATAGATTAGTTGACTAAAATATTCATTTTTGTCAAAATATAACAGTTGAAACAAAAATTACATCTTGTTAAATATGATGGTTGAAACAAAAATTACATTTTTGTTAATTAGACTTGAAATAAAACAAAAATCTCATTTTTGTTAAATAAAAGAGTTAAAACACAAATAGCATTTTTGTTAAATCGGTTTGTGTCAAAACAAAAGTAGGATTTTGTTAAATAGATTTGAGGTAAAACACAAATAGCATTTTTGTTAAATAGGTTTGTGTCGAAACATAAATAACATTTTGGTAAATAGATTTGTGATACAACAAAAATATTTATTTTGTTAAATTAGAATTGTTAACAATATGAAATATCATTAATATTCATTTTGTTAAATTAGAATTGTTGACAATATGAAATTGTCACTTTTTATTCATTTGGTTAAACTAGAATTGTCAACAAAATGAATGATTCACTTTTTAATCATTTTGTTGAAATAGAATTGTCTACAAAATGAATGATTCACTTTTTAATCATTTTGTTGAAATATAATTGTCAACAAAATGAATGATTCACTTTTTAATAATTTTGTTGAACTAAAATTGTCAACAAAAATGAATGTATCACTTTTTATGCAATTTGTTGAAATGTAATTTGTTTGCAAATTATAGAATCATTTTTATTGTAAATATACACATTCGAATTTGTATATATATTAAAGAGACATTTCTATTGCAAATATACAAATTAGAATCTTTGTATAAATTAAAGGGACATTTTTATTGTCAGAATATATATTAGAGTTTGTATGCAAATTAAAATAAAACATTTTTATGTGTGTCATGTCATACATCAAAACTATAAACAAATTAAAATATTTATTTTTATTTGTTAAAGTATAAAATAGAAATTGCACTCAAATAATGAAAATAAAAATTATCTTTTTATTTGCAATTAGCAAAGATGTCATGTAAATAAAATACAAATTTATTTGACATTATGGATATTTAGATGTGATATGCCAATAAAACATTCTTTATTTGGCATGTTAAACACGTTAGTAGAATCGTCAAATGATTTATATATATATATAATTATATAATTATATATATATATATATATATATTAAAATTAAACGAATCGCGCGCGGTAGTTCGCGTTTCGGAATCGTAACTATAAATGATTATACCGAAAGATCCGACCATCGGATTTTTCCAAAACTGAAACCGTTAGGTCCACTTTGGAAGATCTTTCCAATGATATAAATTTTGTTAAAATCCAACGGTTAGATTTCGAGAAAAGTGTAAATCAAATTTCAATAAAAACAGTGCTAGGGCCGCCTATTGACCCGAAGCATTGTTAAATTAAATTGGGCTATTTTTATATAAATAAAAATAGTGATAAATCATTATAAAACAATATTAATGATATGAAATGATTTCAAATTATAATTATGCGAGAATTATTTGAAAAGACCGAGTTCAATCTCATTTCAAATAATTATACGACGATTGAAATCGAAGATATTGAAGACGATGATTAAAGACCGGCGATCTTCACATCAAATGGACGAACACTGATGCCCGGCATTGGTTAGCTCCCAGTAAAGGGTTAAAAGTGGTAGTTTGTCCAGACATACTTGTTGATTGTCTGGATATGCGAGCACCTCTCTTCCGTATTGGACATACGGGACGAGGAATAAGGTGTCTCCGGTTTCGTTCAGACCCAGAACGGACTTGTAAATGGATGTGTGTCTGACATTGGATTTCATTCCATGTAAATTGATTTCTATTCAATGTATATCTGTTTGGTGGCAGAGAACTTATTCTCTTGCTTAACACCCTTCTCTGAGATGCACGAGCTCAGAGGTTATATATTGATAGTTATCGATCGCATGGCGTGAATTGTCAATGTGCCATGCCACGATGCAATTGATCGAGGCTTTTGTTGAAAACAGAGCCTTGTGGTTGATGATCAAAGCACTGCCTATTCAGGTATAGTTTTTGTGTAGCGTTACTTCACGAGCCTCACACCCCGGTATGAGTCAAAAACGGGACCAGGAAACGCAGGGGGTGCACACGTTTCTTTCTAGCTAGAAATGGTATCAGGGTTTTGCAAGCCCTGACATTTTACTTATGTGGATGATGGATTACGAGGCCTCGGTTATATTGGTCGATAGTGACCAATTTATAGGTTCAATAGGACCGGGAAGCGAGTGTTCAGGAATTGCCAATCCACTAAAGTATTTGTGGACCGGCCCTGCAGGATCCAAGGGTTCGCCAACGTCCAAATCCAGAGACATTGCTAGAGTGTCTCGAATCGGTAAGGAGATCGTTCCTTGCCTTGACTCATGATGGAAACCCAACTTCCAATATGACACATCATATGCCTCATTCTAATCCAGAATATTCTTTCATTCAAATATTCTTACCTTTGAGAAAGGTTCCCATTAATTTTATCAAAGATTATCTCTTTTAAACTTATTATATAATTCATTCCTTGGAAATTATTCCAAAAGATTTTATAATATCTTTTCACAATATAAAACAGATTAAGGTTTATAAAACTAGTCGGGGTTATTGAGCCTTACCGAAGTAACCATTCATTTTATTATCCCAATCACAAACTATTCGTCCCATGGATCAAAACTGGTAGTACTCCATATCTAACACCTATTGTTTTATCGATAAATTTAATTACCATTTAATGTTTTAAATATAATTAAAGATTTAACTATTGCAAGGTATAAAACTGGTGGTACTCGATTCTCGAAGACTTTTCGAATTTGGTAAATTTAGTTACCACATTCACATTTCAATCTAATTAAAGATTCATTAAAACCGCAACATATTTTTAATCTTCAAAAATCATTACTTAATGATCATTCAACTTTAGGAAAATTAATCTTGTTTTTCATAAGGTTAAAGGACCAATGTCATTTAAAACACAATTCACGATAAAACAAAAATCATCTTCCATCAAAATGGAATCTTTACGAAAATCATAATAGTATATAATCGATATAAATTTCTGTATCAGACTAATACTATAAACGAAATAACGACAAAGCCTTTTAAATTCCATAAATAGTAACGGTTTTCCTTTACAGAAGCTCATCTCGATTATCACTAAATTGAATTCCATTCAATTCCAATTTAATACATTAAACTGGTTTGGAAAAATTCCATTAAATCTTAATTAAAAGGTTTATAAATTCCAAATCATAAATTCACTGTTAATTGGGTTTAAGAACTAATGATATTTAAAACGTCGTTCACAATGAACCCAAAATCATCTTCCATTTAAATCCAATTATATTTATTAATTAGAAAGTTTCATTAATCTTAATTAAAATATTTATTCCTTTCACAACTTGGTTTAAGAACTATATTTTTAAAGATACTATTCATGACAAACCCAAAATCTAATTTGGTATCTAATACAAGGCTCTGAACAGAAATTATATTGGCTTATATTCAACATCAAATTCTGAAACAAACAGATATCGTATTAGGAATAAAGATATCTATATCTTCCAAATTCCTCAGCTATATCTGTACAATCACGGAATCCGATATCAAAATATTCAAAGATAATTTCCATTCAACTCCCATCCAATTTATATACGGGAAAACTCAGGTTATATCAAAACCAGTATAATTCCTTTCAGTTCTTTATTCTAGTTGTTAACTAGTTCTTTCAGATAAAATTATCTTTATCTTTTCGAACTTAGAATATTTCATCCAAAATCTTTCCAAATCATTTATTATGATTTCACATAATTGTAACACCCCGTATGTTGAATAACTTGCTATAATATAAAACAGGGCAGAATTAAATTTTAAATTCTGAATCACGAAAAATGGGCTATGCCATCGCATTCGTCTCGAAAAAATACGAGAAATAGAGTCCGAGTTTTCAAAAATCGGAGTCCGTATGACCCAGTTAAGGCCCGAAGAAGTTTTCAGAAATTCAAAACAGGTTTAAAAATAAAAATTCAAACATTTCAGAAGTGGCGGGAAAATTCCCGCCAGACCCAGGGGGTCGACTGGGGAGTCGACCTGCCCACCAAGTCAACTGGGGAGTCGACCCTAGGTCGACCTAGGGGTCGACCTCCCTGGTCGAGCCCAGGTGACCTGGGTGCATCAGCTTGCCTTTTGGGCTGTGTTTTGGTGGCTAGGACGAGATCTGACGGCTCTAATCTAATTTAGGGTTAATCTAATGGCCTAAAACACCTAACTACTCTATAAATACACCCTAAGACTACACTAATTCATACTAAAAATAGCTACAACACCGTTATGCCATCAAAATGCAACTTGAAGGAGCCTCCATCAAATTAAAGAGGAAGATAGCTTCTCAAATCAACTTCTAATCAACTCTAGCAACTTAATCTTCTTCTTAGGAGTGCTAATCAACAAGTTGTGAGTTTTCTATAGCCTTAATGACCAATTGTTGAATTGATTATGATAGGATATAATGAGGTTATGGCTATGAATGTGGATCAATGCAAGTTATGCAAGTTATATGTTATGTGTTAATGATGTTATGCATGTTATATGCTATGTGTTAATGATGATATGCATGTTATGCAAGTTATATGCTATGTGTTTGTGATGTTATGCAAGTTATGCAAGTCATATGCTACATGTTCATGATGTTATGCAAGTTATGTAAGTCAAATGTTACATGTTCATGATGTTATGCAAGTTATATGCTACATGATCATGATGATATGCAAGTTATGCAAGTGTTAGGCTATGTGTTCATGATGCTAGTTATGCAAATTGCTATGATAAACATTGATCCATTATGACACCATGATTATGCAAGTTTTGTGTATGATTATATGCAAGTTCATGTATGATATGTATGCAAGTTTGGTGTATGATTATATGCAAGTTCACATATGACATGTTATGCAAGTTTGGTGTATGATTATATGCAAGTTCACGTATGACATGTTATGCAAGTTTGGTGTTTGATTATATGCAAGTAACATGTGCAAGTTTACACCTTTGGATGATATGCATACATATGCAAGTTAACCCCTTTATATGTCATACATACATATGCAAGTTTACCCCTTTGTATGACATAAGAAACTTATGCAAGTTAAGCTCTTTATGACATATGTGATTCATGCAAGTTTGGGTTGATTATTTATGCTAGTTGGGTTTGA
Organism: Allium sativum; assembly: GCA_030737875.1. Taxonomy (NCBI): domain Eukaryota; kingdom Viridiplantae; phylum Streptophyta; class Magnoliopsida; order Asparagales; family Amaryllidaceae; genus Allium; species Allium sativum. Next base: position 341,948,615 of record CM060920.1, on the reverse strand, counting down.
TGCTATTTGCATGTTGACACCTTTAAACCCATGTTGATGCTAATGTGTTATGCAAGTTGAACCCATTGTATTTGTGATGAATCTTCCCTTTTATGTCATGTTAGCGAATTACGTGGGGAACGATGGGGTTAATATACATGTTAATGAAATTGTGTGAAGTTGGTATGATTATGCATACCATAAAGTGGATGGACATAATTGAGTCAAGTATGTACATCGTTAACATTGGAATTAATTAGGGAAAATTAATTCAAATATGGGGGTGATTAATTAGGTGTAATTAATCGACTAAGACACGAGGTTGGACCCTTTTGTAGCGTAAGACTGCCTGGAACCGACCGGCAAATCCAGCGGCTACAAATGATTGGCCCAATGTGAGAGGTCTTAGGCACAAACCAAATACGTGACAAGTGTATAGACACGAGGTTAGACTCGGTTATGGCGTAAGGCTGCCTGGACCCAACCGGCATATCCAGCTGCCATAAAAGATAGTCTAATGTGAGAGGTCTTTACAACGGTTACGTTTTTAATTAATTAAGAAACACTTAACCAAATAACCATGTAGTGGGCATGAGGGGTTAAGTGGGTGCCTTGGGTGGCAGGTGGAAATCAAGTAAGTGCCTTGGGTGGCACGAGGAAATCTAGTGGGTTGCCTTGGGTGGCAATAGAAAATATGATTAGAATACTTAACCAAGTGGAAACATGTAATTAAACATGATTAAAGGGTTAAGTGGGATGCACTAGATAAAATGACAAGCTTAGGTGGTAGCTTGTGGGAGGGGGGCCATTTCAACCAGTAACCCATATGTATCTTATTGGGCTCGACCCATGTCGAGGACGGGACACGCGTACTGGGCTTGATTATAAGAGGCCAAAACGGGTTAGCGGTGGCAACGCAAGTCCAACGGGTTTCATATGCGTGTGTGGACCCGAGATGGTAGGTAAGACGTTGTTGCATCGTGTAGGTATAACCGTGCACCATTTGTTGTATCGGGTTGCCACTTTGGGGAGTGATACACCCCATTGTGGGGCCAGCACGGGTATCTACAGTAGGGGGCCGATCGCTTGGGAGTAGTGGGTACACCTAGTGGAGGTAGGGGCAGACGACACCTATGTAGTCAGCTATGGGTACATGAAACTACTGGGTAAATTTTCTAATTCCTTGGGAGGGATCAACCTTTAAGTAGGAATGTCTGGTGTGGTGTAGTTAGTAATCACCCTTGGGTGGGTAGATGCATCTTTACCGTTATCTTAGTTCATCCTATGTCTAGTTACCTACTTAGTGTAGTCATTTATCCCCAGTCATCCCGTACCAAGTTTATATCATACCCTAATTACTTTAATGATTGTGTTGTTAAAGTTATAGGGCTCACTCAGACTTATGTCTGACCCCGTTGTTTTTATCTTTTTTCCCCCTCAGGTCCTCAGGTTGGGCCTAGCACTAGTGGGCTTTGATCAGACTTCTTTATCTATCTCTTGGAGCTTGGACCGTGATGTAAATCCCAGCTTATCTTTTCTTTTATGGCTATTGTTTATGTAGTGGGATTATGTACTTATGTTTTTATCAGGATGTATATTTAGTACTTGACTCTTTATGGTGTTGTAACTAAACATGTTTACCTTCTGCTGCAATGAAATGATGTTTTAGATTTTCAAGTATTTATATCTGTCTTGTGTAATTTTTCTGTTCTATATTCACTTAAAATGCTCCACCGAAGTTAAGGCATTCCCTTAATGAGTGACCTTAGCGGGTATGGGGTGTTACACGTGGTATCAGAGCAAAGGTTACCAGAACAGATAAATTTTTTAGAAAACTATTTTTCTAAAAACATTTTTGGAAGAAGTATTTTCAAAAACATGTCTTTAAAGAGAAAAGTTTTTTAAAGAAAAGCATAATCCCCAATAGCCATATCTTTATCTTTCGAATTCTCCGTTTTGAATCTTTCCTTTTTCGTTTCAGCATGGCTGAAGATCTTAACTTTCCGGAGGGTGCAGCGATACCAGTATGGTATAGGAGATTGATGGAGGCTAGGGCCGCCACTGCGGGTCCAGCAAATGTTCCTCCACCAACCGTAGCACCCGATCTTCCTCCTCCCCCTCCTCCTCCTCGCACGGATACTTTCGCTAAGACTTTCAAGGAATTTAAGGCTATGGGAGGGAAACCTTTTCAAGGATCAGAAACTTTTGTCGAGGCTAGAGATTGGCTTAAGGAGGTAGAAGAGTTGATAGATATCTTTGAGATGGAAGAAGGAAAGAAAGTCAAGTTGGCTGCATGGTTAATGAAGGGAGAGGCCTCATTCTGGTGGGAGGTCACTAATGGAGAACGCCCTGTTGACTCTTGGGCGGATTTTAGGCAAAGATTTGTGGAAAAGTTTCTCTCAAGGGCGGAGGAAAGCTTGTATATGGAAAGGTTCTTGACTCTAAAGCAAGGAAACCTCTCGGTGAAGGAATATGTCAACAAGTTTAATCAATTGGCAAGGTTTGGCATAGACATGGTGAATACACCGGAGAAGAAGGCTTTGAGGTTCGTTAAGGGCTTGAATGAACCGATGCATGGATTGGCTATGACTCATATCCCTATGGGGGCCACCTTTGAGAAGCTAGTAGACATGGCACTCATGCATGAGGAAGAGAAGGGTCCCAATGCTAATAAGGCACCCGAGAAGAAAGGAGATCAAAAGAGACCTCAACAACAACAGCAAAACAAGGGTGGGAAAGGCAACGGTGGCAAGGGGAAGAAGAAGTGCTTCAATTGCGGGATACCGGGCCACCTAAGCAAAGATTGTCGGAAGAAGAAGAAGACTGACTGCTACCATTGTGGTGAAGCAGGGCATCTAGTGAAAGATTGCCCTAAGAAGGGGAAAAGGACGGGATCTACCTCAGGAGGACAGGTGCAAGCTCTTATGGCATTGGGTCAGGCAAGGGGGCAAGTTCAGGCTCTCGCGGTTCCACCGATTCAGGAAAGAGGTAGAACTATTTCCGTTGAAAGTCTGGTTTTTCTATTTGATCATCCTGTCCGTACATTGTTTGATTCTGTCGCATCGCATTCGTTTATCTCATCATCATTAGTTGAGTCACTGCACTTAAACACCAGTCTAGTAGATGATCCCTTGGTTGTTTCAAACCCAATTGGGGGCTCCACTTATTTGTCCATGATATGTTTGGGTTTGAAGATTTCTATACTTAGCGTTGAGTTTAGATGTGATGCTTTTGTTTTGGGCTTCACGGGCTATGGATTGATTTTGGGCATGGACTGGTTATCCAGTAATGGTGCCGTTCTTGATTGCGAAAGGAGAGTTGTTAGGCTCATGACCCGCTTGGGTAACACTCTCGAGATCTCTTGTAATCCCATGGAATCTGTTATGCTAAGTTATCTTGAATCACTTGACGCTTCGGTCGAGAATTTGCGATCTGTTAGAGTGGTCCGGGAATACTCGGATGTGTTTGAGGAGGTGAAGGGCTTACCTCCGAGGCGGGAGATAGACTTCCGAATATATCTGGTGGATAATGCAAAACCTGTATCTTTACCAGTGCGCCACATGGCTCCTCGTGAGAAGAGGGAACTCCATAAGCAAGTAGGGGAGTTGCTTAAGAAGGGGTTCATAAGGCGAAGTATATCGGAGTGGGGTGCTCCAGTAGTTTTTGCTACGAAGGCGGATGGGTCCCTCAGACTTTGTGTAGACTATAGAGAACTCAACAAGCTCACTAAGAAGAATAGACACCCATTGCCGAGGATTGATGATCTTTTTGATCAGTTGGTTGGCGCTTCAGTATTTTCTCAGTTGGACTTAGGCACGGGGTTTCATCAGTTGAGGGTGGCTGAGGATAGCATAGAAAAGACTGCCTTTAGGACTCCGGATGGTTTCTATGAGTGGCTGGTGATGCCATTTGGTTTGGCGAACGCCCCTGCATACTTTGTTGATTTGATGAGTAGGGTGTTCAGGGAGTACCTTAATAAGTTCGTGGTGGTCTTTGTGGATGACATCTTAGTCTTTTCTAAGAGTGAAGAAGAGCATGCCCTACATCTTAGGGAAGTGTTGGAGACTCTTCGAGCGCATAGCCTTAAGGCTAAATTCTCTAAATGTCACTTCTGGAGGAAGGAAGTGCGGTTCTTGGGGCACGTGGTCTCCAAGGAAGGGATAGCGGTGGATCCCGCGAAGGTTGTATCCATTCAAGATTGGAAGGTTCCGAAGAATGCTACCGAGGTGAGGAGTTTCTTGGGGTTGGCTGGCTACTATAGGGAGTTTATCAAGGACTTCGCAAAGATATCAGCCCCATTAGCTCGCTTGACGAAGAAGAACCTAGTCTTCGCATGGGACGTAGATTATGATGATGCGTTCCGACGGTTAAAGAGGGCTTTAACCACAGCTCCAGTCTTATTGTTGCCAGATGGGAGTAAGCCATTTGTTGTTTATACCGATGCTTTTGGGACTGGACTGGGCGCAGTCTTAATGCAAGAGGGAAGGGTAATAGCCTACGGTGGAAGACAGTTGAGAAAGCATGAGAAGAATTACCCTACCCATGATTTAGAGTTGGCCGCTATTGTTTTTGCGCTTAAGATTTGGCGCCATTATCTTCTTGGTGAGAGATTCGAATTGTTCACCGACCACAAATCATTGAAGTACTTGTTTTCTCAGAAGGGTTTGAACTTGAGACAGCTAAGGTGGATGGAGTTCTTAGCATCCTATGATTTCGAGATAGCATATACCCCTGGCAAGGGTAACGTGGTGGCGGACGCCTTGAGTAGAAAAAGGTTGTCCTTGAGTCCATTGTTCGTGGAACGACGAAGCTTGGAATTTATCTCGATGTTTGATTTCAGACCTTCCGTTGACTATATACCCGGTTTGCTAGCATCCTTGGAGGTCAGACCTACTCTTTTGGGACGGATTGGCGAGGCACAGAGGGACGACCCACAGTTGGTTGAGTTAGTAGAGAGGCTCATAAGGGGGGAGTCGTCCAGCCATTTGAGTAGGTACACCCGAGACGATAGGGGGTGCTTACGTAGAGACGGTAGACTTTGTGTACCGCAAGACGAGGGTTTGAGGAAGGCTATTCTTGATGATGCACACCGTTCTAGGATGACCATTCATCACGGTGGGGACAAGATGTACCAGGACATGAAGTGAGTTTTCTTTTGGGCCGGTATGAAGAAAGATGTGGCCGAGTATGTCGCTAGATGCTTGGTGTGCCAACAGGTGAAAGCGGAGCAAAAGAAACCAGGTGGGTTGCTTCACCCATTGGAAGTTCCGCAATGGAAGTGTGATAGCGTCTCGATGGATTTTGTTGATGGGTTACCTAGGTCAAGGAAGGGTAATACGGGAATTTGGGTTGTGGTGTACAGGCTAACTAAGAGCGCCCATTTCATACCCGTGAAGAGCAAGAGGACTGCTCCATGGCTAGCTTCAGTTTATATTCGAGAGATAGTTCGATTGCATGGGGTACCCTCTAACATAGTGAGTGATCGAGATCCTATCTTCACTAGCGAGTTTTGGAGGAGTTTGCAAGAGGCGGTGGGGACTCAGTTGTATTTGAGCACCGCGTATCATCCTCAGACGGACGGCCAGACCGAGAGGGTGAATCGTGTTCTGGAAGACCTTTTGAGGCTTTGTATCCTATATTTTGGAGGTACTTGGGAAGAGCATCTTCCATTGGTGGAGTTCGCGTATAATAACAGCTTTCAGTCCAGTATTGGTATGGCTCCTTTCGAAGCTCTTTATGGAAGGCCTTGTCGATCACCTACATGTTGGTGGGAATCTACGGATAAGATCTTGCTTGGGCCCGATATGGTTAGAGAGACTTCGGAGAAGATTGATTTGATTCGAAGAAGGATGAAAGCAGCGCAAGATAGGCAGAAATCTTACGCGGATAAGAGGAGGACGGATCTGGAGTTTGATGTTGGGGACATGGTCTTTGTCAAAGTATCTCCATTACGGAATGTAGTTCGCTTTGGGTCCGTTGGGAAGTTAGCTCCAAGATTTGTAGGACCGTTTCCTATTAAGGAAAGGATTGGACGGATGGCATATAGAGTGGATTTACCCGAGAGACTTAGTGGGGTACATGATGTATTCCATGTGTCACATCTGAGGAAGTGCCTACATGAGACCGCAGAGGTGGTGGAGCTGAGCTTGCTTAGAGAAGTGGAGGTAGAGCGTGATGCGACTATTCGACGAGCTCCTACCCGCATCCTTGGGTCGGAAATTAGGAAGTTAAGGAACAGAGAGGTGCGACTAGTCAAAGTGCAATGGGGAGAAGATGAGAGCAATGCTACTTGGGAGACAGAAGCGAAGATGGATTCACTATACCCATTCCTTTTTAAGGGTATGTCTTTTAACTTCTCCTTTATCGTTTGTCTAGCACTTATCTTATCTTTAGTATGTCCTCTCATTAGTACCTTTGACCTTTAGATAGGGTAAACCTATGGTTGAAACATGTGTTTGAGACATGTTATGTTTGATGGATGCGTGTGGATGCAAGTGGTTGCTAGTGGTTGCTCGTGGATGCATAGACACACACTCTAGGCACTAGATCGGCTCAGTCACTTCATATTGCATATTGCATATAATGTGCGTAGGTAGCTATATTAATGGATGTATAATGGTTGTGTTATCACATGGATGATGCATTTTGGTGAATGATTGTGCACTCATGTAGAGATGGTATGTGTCGATAGGGTTCTTTCGCATACATATTGGATGCATGGCACTATCATGGTTTGCATTAAGGAGGTCAACTGAATCAGTAGACCGCCTGATTTTGCATTAGACAGGGAACATATACACACACTCTTTGCATATGTTCATACAGCATTAGAAACTTTAAGGACAATGGATGCCAGTATTTGATGGTTTGAGTAGATGGTTGTTTGGTTGGTAGGATACGTTCTTCTTGACTTAGAGATTTCGGGGACGAAATCCTTTAAGTAGGGGAGAATGTAACACCCCGTATGTTGAATAACTTGCTATAATATAAAACAGGGCAGAATTAAATTTTAAAATCTGAATCAGGGGAAATGGGCTATGCCATCGCATTCGTCTCGGAAAAATATGCGAAATAGAGTCCGAGTTTTCAAAAATCGGAGTCCGTATGACCCAGTTAAGGCCCGAAGAAGTTTTCAGAAATTCAAAACAGGTTTAAAAATAAAAATTCAAACATTTCAGAAGTGGTGGGAAAATTCCCGCCAGACCCAGGGGGTCGACCTGGGGGTCGACTGGGGAGTCGACCTGCCCACCAGGTCGACTGGGGAGTCGACCCTAGGGTCAACCTCCTTGGTCGAGCCCAGGTGACCTGGGTGCATCAGCTTGGCTTTTGGGCTGTGTTTTGGTGGCTAGGACGAGATCTGACGGCTCTAATCTAATTTAGGGTTAATCTAATGGCCTAAAACACCTAACTACTCTATAAATACACCCTAAGACTACCCTAATTCATACTAAAAATAGCTACAACACCGTTATGCCGTCAAAATGCAACTTGAAGGAGCCTCCATCAAATTAAAGAGGAAAATAGCTTCTCAAATCAACTTCTAATCAACTCTAGCAACTTAATCTTCTTCTTAGGAGTGCTAATCAACAAGTTGTGAGTTTTCTATAGCCTTAATGACCAATTGTTGAATTGATTATGATAGGATATAATGAGGTTATGGCTATGAATGTGGATCAATGCAAGTTATGCAAGTTATATGTTATGTGTTAATGATGTTATGCATGTTATGCAAGTTATATGCTATGTGTTAATGATGATATGCATGTTATGCAAGTTATATGCTATGTGTTTGTGATGTTATGCAAGTCATATGCTACATGTTCATGATGTTATGCAAGTTATGTAAGTCATATGTTACATTTTCATGATGTTATGCAAGTTATATGCTACATGATCATGATGATATGCAAGTTATGCAAGTGTTAGGCTATGTGTTCATGATGCTAGTTATGCAAATTGCTATGATAAACATTGATCCATTATGACACCATGATTATGCAAGTTTGGTGTATGATTATATGCAAGTTCATGTATGATATGTATGCAAGTTTGGTGTATGATTATATGCAAGTTCACATATGACATGTTATGCAAGTTTGGTGTATGATTATATGCAAGTTCACATATGACATGTTGTGCAAGTTTGGTGTTTGATTATATGCAAGTAACATGTGCAAGTTTACACCTTTGGATGATATGCATACATATGCAAGTTAACCCCTTTATATGTCATACATACATATGCAAGTTTACCCATTTGTATGACATAAGAAACTTATGCAAGTTAACCTCTTTATGACATATGTGATTCATGCAAGTTTGGGTTGATTATTTATGCTAGTTGGGTTTGATGCTATATGCATGTTGACACCTTTAAACCTATGTTGATGCTAATGTGTTATGCAAGTTGAACCCATTGTATTTGTGATGAATCTTCCCTTTTATGTCATGTTAGCGAATTACGTGGGGAACGATGGGGTTAATATACATGTTAATGAAATTGTGTGAAGTTGGTATGATTATGCATACCATAAAGTGGATGGACATAATTGAGTCAATTATGTACATCGTTAACATTGGAATTAATTAGGGAAAATTAATTCAAATATGGGGGTGATTAATTAGGTGTAATTAATCGACTAAGACACGAGGTTGGACCCTTTTGTAGCGTAAGACTGCCCGGAACCGACCGGCAAATCCAGCGGCTACAAATGATTGGCCCAATGTGAGAGGTCTTAGGCACAAACCAAATACGTGACAAGTGTATAGACACGAGGTTAGACTCGGTTATGGCGTAAGGCTGCCCGGACCCAACCGGCATATCCAACTGCCATAAAAGATAGTCTAATGTGAGAGGTCTTTACAACGGTTATGTTTTTAATTAATTAAGAAACACTTAACCAAATAACCATGTAGTGGGCATGAGGGGTTAAGTGGGTGCCTTGGGTGGCATGTGGAAATCAAGTGCCTTGGGTGGCACGAGGAAATTTAGTGGGTTGCCTTGGGTGGCAATAGAAAATATGATTAGAATACTTAACCAAGTGGAAACATGTAATTAAACATGATTAAAGGGTTAAGTGGGATGCACAAGATAAAATGACAAGCTTAGGTGGTAGCTTGTGGGGGGGCCCATTTCAACCAGTAACCCATATGTATCTTATTGGGCTCGACCCATTTCGAGGACGGGACACGCGTACTGGGCTTGATTATAAGAGGCCAAAACGGGTTAGCGGTGTCAACGCAAGTCCAACGGGTTTCATATGCGTGTGTGGACCCGGGCTGGTAGGTAAGACGTTGTTGCATCGTGTAGGTATAAGCCGTGCACCATTTGTTGTATCGGGTTGCCACTTTGGGGAGTGATACACCCCATTATGGGGCCAGCAAGGGTATCTATGGTAGGGAGCCGATCGCTTGGGAGTAGTGGGTACACCTAGTGGAGGTAGGGGCAGACGGCACCTATGTAGTCAACTAGGGGTACACGAAACTACTGGGTAAATTTTCTAAGTACTTGGGAGGGATCAACCTTTAAGTAGGAATGTATGGTGTGGTGCAGTTAGTAATTACCCTTGGGTGGGTAGATGCGTCTTTACCGTTATCTTAGTTCATCCTATGTCTAGTTGGCTACTTAGTGTAGTCATTTATCCCCAGTCATCCCGTACCAAGTTTATATCATACCCTAATTACTTTAATGATTGTGTTGTTAAAGTTATAGGGCTCACTCAGACTTATGTCTGACCCCGTTGTTTTTATCTTTTTTTCCCCATCAGGTCCTCAGGTTGGGCCTAGCACTAGTGGGCTTTGATCAGACTTCTTTATCTATCTCTTGGAGCTTGGACCGTGATGTAAAGCCCAACTTATCTTTTCTATTATGGCTATTGTTTATGTAGTGGGATTATGTACTTATGTTTTTATCAGGATGGATATTTAGTACTTGACTCTTTATGGTGTTGTAACTAAACATGTTTACCTTCTGCTGCAATGAAATGATGTTTTAGATTTTCAAGTATTTATATCTGTCTTGTGTAATTTTCTGTTCTATATTCACTTAAAATGCTCCACCGAAGTTAAGGCATTCCCTTAATGAGTGACCTTAGCGGGTGTGGGGTGTTACAATAATTTAGTCATATTTTTAACAATTTTATTAAGGTCTTAAAATTCAGTTTCCAATATTGGCCACCGAACTACATCCATAGTAACCTTTTTCCAAAACCGATTTAGACATATTTTAAAATATAACCATTGGGTTTTAAATCTCTTATATTCTTTTAAAATATCTTTTTGATACGAACCCAATGGGTCCAGTTTTAGGAGGTTCCGACGGTTGGATCTCCCATTACGTCAATTCAAAGTTACGGGTTGATGTTTACGAACTATCGCTGCGCAATGCGTTCTATTCAAGACTGAATTCAATATATAATTAAAATAAAATAAAAAATGTTTAAAAAATAATTTATAGATATTATAAATTATTGACATCTAACATCTGAAATCTTATTTCATTTATTTTCTTCAAAATCAAATATCTTCATATTAATCCATTATATTATAAACAATATATTTAGTCTATTTCTATTCAAAATGTATTATATAAAACGTTTATAATTTCAGCATCCACTTCAATTTTAAATCAAAATTTAACATCCCATATTATTAAAATATAAAAATAATAATATTTCCCTAATATTAGATTTTGAAATCGAATCTTCTCGATATCCATTATAATTTTATAATCTATGTCCATCCAAAACATGACATCAAAATCAAACTTCAATTTTTCACTGAATATTATGTTAAAATATCCGTTTTTACTCCGAACTGAAATGGGTTTCAACCAATTACCATATAATTTTATTTATATGGATTTCATACATCACATGTATTCAATAATAATTATTAAACATCCATTTCACATCCAGAGTGCATCTACAACTGTATGAGCATTAAATATTAAAATAAAGCTTATGGGTCTGTCAATCAATTTATTAACACCCAATCTAAACACTTGGGATTAATGTGAATCAAATATTATCCCAATACCCATGAGGGGTTTTCAACCAATAAATAATAAATTAACAAATTATTTATTCATTCGACTTGTAAATGGATGTTTTAATCAATTTCAACTATCACAAATAATTAAACATCGTTTTTAACATGTTAATTATTTCAAAATCACATTCAAATCATGACACAAATAATCATCCATTCATCTATCTGGTTTTCAAACAAGTGTGATGTGAGCTACCATATACCGTATAACAATTTGTGATAATTAACGAAATAAAAATCAGCATAGATAATCAATATATACTCAATTATAAAATAAAATAACTTTACAAAATATTTGAGTGAGAGAGTTCTCACATTGATCAATTTCAAAGTCGTTAAATAACGATTATTTTAACAAAATTAAAAAAGCGTTTAATTTTATCAAAAATTCCAACTACTTCTGAATTTGTTTTGGTCTGTTCCATGGCATTGTGCTTTACAACACAATTGCAACGCAACTAATTTATTTCAATTTTGTTCATTTGAATAACATATGGACATTTAAACTTTCGATTACATTTATTAACTAATTAACTTTAACTAATTACTTTTAAAAACCATCTGCCCTGATTCCTTTGGTTTCGTTCTTCCTATTTACGCATTCTTTAGAAACCCTTTCTCAGATCGAAATCTCATCGTCGCACCTCCACACCGGCCCTTGAACGATGATTTGAAACCACCCCACGCTGTGCCGTTAAGCCACCTGCTATAGTCTTGAGCACGATCGCACTCGCACGCTCCTAGCAGTGGAAAAATCCATTCAAATGAGCAAACTATGAGCTCGAAAATCGAGCAGCACACAACCTAAACCCCATCACAACCACATATCCTCAAGATCTCGTCGAGTGCCATATTTTCGCTTTCGAATGTTTCTGGTATAGGTGAACATAATTCGAGATAAAGGAGGGAAAAGATCAGAGCAATTATGGACATTGAAATCTTAAGGTGGCAGCGCTGAAAAAGGGATGGGATTAGGGTTTAGTGTTCGTAACGTGTTATATATATATATTAATATAATATAAATTATTATTTACTTTTCATTTTATTTGTTTGATGCCCCGAACTCCAAACGAACCCCAACAACCGTCCAACTATATACCCTTATTATGGACATAGTAGAATATGTTTCGTAAGCCGATTCAATCATTTTGATTAGTTTGTATCAGAAATAAAATATAAATCAATATAACATTTAATATTAAATATGAATGGACGTTTTAAGTTACCACAGCCACATACTAACTCCAAAAATTACGAAATTTGAAATCTAGCTATGTTTTGCAAATATGGTTCTAATGGACTTGGTTTCATCGAATTTAGAGATCGTTTGAAAAATTACCTTATTCTTTGCTTATTAAATTTACAACAAAAATTAATCATGCATTTAAATGTACCACGCTTACATATGAATTCCAATTGACTTGAAATTTTAAACCTAACAATAATTTGACATTTCGGATCCAACAAAATTGGTTTCGTCAAAAAGGAGATCGTTTGCAAAATGACTATTTTTAAGGGCTTATATAATATGAAGATATTAATAAATTCCATAGCGACTATTTTAAATTTTAATCTGGACATAACCTAGAATTTATAATATGTAATCTCAATTTTTCACATTCCTTAGAAAGATATTATTAAATAGATTCTAACGTTTCATAATTTACTGAAATACTTCTTATTTCGTGTTGATCCGTTAAAAATCCACATGCACATTGAGCTATCAAATCTAAGAAGAAGCCTACGGAACGAACGTCATCAGGTCGGTCGTGCATAGTCCTGTCCAGGGCACTCAAAACAACTCACAAAAGGTAGGAACCAACTGCACAGAACAAGGTTCAAATATCAAAATTCGGTCATACGTGTCGGAACAGAGGCCAATGGTCGCGCATATATTCGATGACCGCTCATGGATTGCAACTTCGATCACTTATATGTTTTACTTATCGAACACTAATACTTCGATTAGACATCATCTATCAGTCGGTTAGATGCCCTCTCTTAGGATAAGCACACTTACATCTCAAATCACAAACCTTGATCGCTCGCCTCCAGACTATAGAGAGAATCGCCGCTCACTCATATTCAGACATAGCCGCATCAGAGAATCAAGATCGTTCAACCGCTTATTCAAATAGCTCACTCTTTTGCTCGTGTATGACAACTGGATACAGCTATCAACAGTTGGCTACAGTCGGGCGATGACATATTTGTAATTAATGGGATGAGCGACCCATAGCCTGCATATACAAACTTCTGCTCACTTCTGTGAGAAGGCTCACCAATAAATAGGCCATGGCTGCCAATGTAAAGGGGATCCAATCATTTGAACCACGAAGTGCTGCTAAATTCTATCTACAATCTTTCCTTAAAGATTTGGACCATCTTCTCCATTCAAAGGTTCATCACCAGCTTGGCCATGGCACCTAGTACAACCTTGTAATAGGAAAATCAAAGACATTCTCCTTCTCAATCATTCATCCGTCCTTCTCCTCCTCAAACTCTACCATTTTCTCATAAAATCCCAGGATTGATATGTATAAATGAGAGTATGTTAAGTGAATATAGAGATGTATGTAAAAAAAAGAGTTGGTGTGTTTTTTATCTTGATTTTAAGAATGCAAGTAATCTTCATAGTAGATGTAGGCCTGGCATAAGGCTGAACCACTCAAATCTCATCTCTATTTTTCCTTACTCACATTTTCTTACTTTAAATTGTTATTAAGTACGGCACCGTTTATTTTAGTATCGTATCGGTGAAGTACAATTCTAGTACCTTTTGTGTTTAAGCCATTTTTTGGTGAAAACATTTGGCGCCCGCCGTGGGGCCGTGTTCGTAATTCCTTGCCTCGTACTTCCTTTCAGTCTCAGCAATCTAAAAAATCCTAAATTGTTTTCTCCCTCGAAGCCATGGACGGATCTAAGAAGAGCGGCAAATCTACTAAAGCTATTGCAACCAGTGAGGATAATAAGGTTAATGAAGCTACACCGCAAACATTGAACCAAGGGGCTTGGGAAACCCCTAGGTTATCTGTAACGCGAGATGAGTTGAATGTGGCTGTAACTGATCTGAATGAAAAAATGGCTGCGACGACGAAGATGATGATGCAAAGGTTTGATGTCCTGATTAATGCTCAAGCCTATCTTCTGCCACCAAATGATCCAAATAATGTTGATGAAGAAGAGGACTCATCAGCCTCAGACCCTAGTCGATCCCACTTCTTAGTGGAAGACAAGGAAGAGGCCGGCGTTGAAGACTCTAAGGCCAAATCCCCGCAGTGTAAAGAAAAATGTGCGACTTAGGGTATTGCAAGTCCCACCAAAAGGACATCTCCCAAAAGAGGTGCAAGGCATCGAAGCTCAAATCGTGATTGCACTGATAAAAACATCGATGCCAATCCTGTGGAACAAGCGACTAACGAAAGAGGCATCACAGACATGATCCAGCGAATAATGAAGGAGAAAGGGACCCGAGAGGATGAAGAGAGAGAATGGGAATTTTCATCCAGCAAGAATCTGTTTATAGAAAAGATCAGTCAAGAAAAGTTCCCTAAGAAATTCATGCCACCAATAATAGCACCTTATGGCGGAGTTGGAGATCCGAACATCTTTCTGTTCAAATACGACCAACACATAAATGGAGCTAGGGCTACCGACGAAGTAACGTGCTTATACTTTCCTCTATTCTTTGAACATGTGGCCTCGCTATGGTTCACCAGACTTGCACCTAAGTGTATTGATCAGTTCGCCGATTTGGCAAAGAGATTTCAAGATCAATTCCGACTACAAACCACCAAAGCAAGGGATGTGATGTCACTCAGTGAAATGGAACAAGTGCCTGAGGAAACCATAAAAGCTTTCCTTACATGCTTCCACGTTGCAGCAGCAAAAGTCATAGAACCAGAGCCTTGGTACTTGTTGGCAGCTCTGAAAGGAGCCATCGATAAGAAGTCAGAATTTGGGAAGAGGCACAAGATGAAGAAACCAAAGACTTTAAAGAAGTTCTATAAGAAAGCTGAAGAATATATGAGTGTAGAAGACGAAGCCCCAAATGTTCAGAAGGTTATAGAGAATAACGCTGCCAGAGAAGGAAAAAGTAACGAGTTTCGAGCTGAGCAGAAGAATGACACAGGAAAAAAGTGGGGGAGCGATGAGAAGGATAACAAAGCCTATAAGAAGATGCGGATGTATAAGCTATCAGAATTAACCCTCCTAAATGAAACTCCAGAAAGAATTTACTCCGCCACAAAGGATTCAGGTATCTTTCCTCAGATGAAGCCACAGAAGATAACCGAGCAACAAGCAAATTCCGACAAATTCTGCCAGTTTCACAACCAACCAGGACACAGCACCAACGAATGTCGGCACCTGAAGAGTTTAATCGAAGAACTCATCAGGAAGAATCAACTCCAACAGTATGTGAAAAATCCTCAAAACGCTCCGGTTGCGCAAGGGCATAATAATACGGTCAGCCAACCCGACTCAAGTGAGGAAGCTCAAATATCAGTTGATTCAAGACCAGTAATCAACATGATATTTGAAGGGCCTCACCCGGCTAGAAACAATAGGGAAGATATGGAAAAATATACTAACGAATTGAAGGACGCCTCAAAAGAAGAAAGATGTGTGATCTTGAGCAACGAGCTTCCAATGAAAATGCCCAAAACTTCAACCGATGACATGATATTCAAAGAAAAAGATGCAGACGGGTTAGTTACACCAACTGTTAACGCCATGGTGATCACAATTGGTCTTGGCCCTGCTGTTGTAAAAAGGGTCCTGGTTGACACAGGGGCATCTGTTAATGTGATTTTCATAAGCACATTCCAAAAAATGAATTTCCCTATCGCCGAAGTACGCGTATATCCAAATAAGATCCACGGTTTCACGGGTCAGCCTACACAACCCATCGGTACAATAGACTTACTCGTGGAATTGGCAGATGGAGAGTGCAAGGTCTCTATGGTGTAAACCTTTGTCCTGATAAATGAGTTCTCATCCTATAATGCCTTCCTTGGGAGGCCAACTCTTTCAAGCTTTAAGGTTGCACTGGCTCCATGGTGTCTAATCATGAAGTTTCCAACTAAAAAGGGGATTGGTGTGATTAAAGGCGACTAGATTGCTGCAAGGGGCTGCTACGTGATAGAGTTAAGGGAGGCTAAGAAAAAAGACTCGGGAAAGGGTACGGAGGCTCTCCCCCGCATTCACAAACTACCTTTATAGCAATTAAAGAAGGGTCCATGCACTGGCGAAGACAGTGGAGCGCGAAAAAAAATCGACCCTAGGAAAGCCAGTGCAGAGGATGAAAGAGTGACATCGGTCGAAGTCACAATTCCTATAGCTGTAATTCCAAAGGAACCAAACCGTGTGTTGAATATAGGATCTCGGTTAAGCCCCGAACTAAAGAGTCGATTGGTTATCTTTTTAAGAGCTAATTTGGATGTGTTCGCATGGAACCATTTCGACATGTGCGGCATATCCCCAGATATCGCAGTTCATAAGCTAAACATTGACCCGCGTGTTCCGTCTGTTAAGCTGAAAAGGAGAACCCAGGGGATGGAGAGGTCGCGCGCCTTAAAGGAAGAAGTCGATGGGTTAATGGAAAATGGTTTTATCAAAAAATCCACCTATCCGAAATGGGTTTCCAACCCTGTACTCGTAAAGAAAGCAAACGAAAAATGGCGAGTCTATGTAGATTACTCAGACCTCAATAAAGCTTGTCCGAAAGAAAGTTTCCCTCCGCCCAGAATCGACCAGCTAGTGGATTCTATGACCGGTCATGAGTTATTGTCTTTCATGGAGGCATATTCCGGCTACAATCAAATCATGATGTATGGGCCGGACCCGAAAGACACAAGTTTCATTGCTGATCTTGGCTTATATTGCTACAAGGTGATGCCGTTTGGCCTGAAAAATGTGGAGGTACCTTACCAACGATTGGTAAATGCTATGTTCAAAAAGAAAATTGGTAGGACAATGGAATTTTATGTCGATGATATGTTGGTAAAGTCCAAAAGAGCATAAGATCATTTAGAAGATCTAGCCCAGATGTTTGATATCCTATGACAATATGGCATGAAGATGAATCCCTTGAAATGTTGTTTCGGGGTCGGTTCGGCCAAGTTCCAAGGATTTATGGTCAACGTTAGGGGCATAGAAGCTAATCCATCCAAAATATCAGCTTTGAGAAAATGTGCCCCCCAGGAACCAAGAAAGAACTTCAACGTTTGAATGGGAAGATTGCGGCCTTAAATCGCTTCATATCCAGGGCAACGAACAGATGTCTTCCATTTTTCGATGCCCTTAGGAAAGGAAAGAAAGAGATACGGTGGACCTTTGAATGTCAGAAAGACTTCGAAGAACTGATCCAAGACATAACAACACCGCCCATGCTATCAAAACCTAGTGATGGAGAAGATCTGTTTCTATACCTGGTGGTATTCGCCCATGCTCTAAGTGCAGCATTGATTAGGGAAGATTTGAAGGTACAAAGACCGGTCATTACATCAGGAAGAGATTATCTGGGGGAAAATTGAATTATCCAAAGCTTTAAAAACTCGCTTATTGTTTGCTTATTGCATCAAATAAAGGTCGGCCCTACTTTTAGGCCCATCCTATTAAAGTTCACACGGACCAGCCTCTGAGGCAGTTTTTGTTCCGACCAGAGACCTCCAAAAGGTTATTAAAATGGAATATTGAGCTTAGTCAATATGACATTACATATCATCCTCGAAAAGCGATCAACGGGCAAGCGCTCGCTGAGTTTATTGTAGAATTTACCGACCAATGGGAGACAAAAGAGGAAGATGATATTGAAACTAACGTCCACTGGAAATTATTTTTTGACGAAGCCTCCAACGATTACTGTTCTGGGGCAGTGATAGTCTTGGAAACCCCCGAAGGAAGATCTCTATGCTATGCACTAAGGCTAGAATTTCCATCGACAAATAACGAAGCTGAGTATGAAGCTTTCATCGCAGGAATAAAGCTAGCAAAAGAATTACAGATAAAAAATATACAAATCTTCAGTGATTCCCAGCTGGTGGTATGCCAAGTTCTACGAGAATTCCGAGCCAAAATGGGTAACTTGCTGGATTATCTTTCAAAAACCTTGGAACTATTGGAAGCGTTCGAGCACTACACCATATCTCACATTCCCAGAGGAGAAAACGCCAAAGCTGACTCGTTGGAAAAACATGCAAGCACAGGAGATGCACAACTTATGGGGTTAGTTCCGGTAGAATTCCTTTCCAGCCAAAGCACGGGGCAGACTGAGATAGATTGAGTCATGGACATAACCGATGAACCAAACTCATGGATGTCACCAATCAAAGAATACCTCATAACCGGGGCACTCCCAGCGGAAGCCAAGCAGCGAAGGAAGATTTTATGAAAAGCCTCTTTTTATCTCGTTCAGGACGGTCGGCTATACAGACGTGGATTTTCTACACCCTTACTTCGTTGTGTTAATGAAAAAGAATCAAAGGCAATCATGGCGGAATTAAATGAAAGGGAATGTGGAGGCCATACCGGTGGACAAACTTTGGTTAAGAAAATCTTGCGATACAGTTACTTCTGGCCAGATATCAATAAAGACTACATGGCCTACACTAAAAAGTGTAACAGATGCCAAAGATTTGCCAAGATTCCAAGGATACCATCCACAGCTATAACCCATATGGTCAGCCCATGGCCATTTGCTATCTGGGGATTAATCTCATAGGAGCCTTCCCACTGCAAAATCCGGTTTTAAATAGGCAATTGTCGTCGTTGATTACTTCACAAAATGGGCCGAAGCAGAACCACTGGCCACCATAACTTCAAAGAAAGTTATTAATTTTGTCTTTAAAAATATCATATGCAGGCTCGGGTAACTACAAAAAATTATCACAGACAACGGGACCAAATTTGAAAGTGAAGAATTCCAAAAATTTTGTGCTAAGTATAAGATCTAGAAAAGCTTTTCAGCAGTTGCCCATCCACAAGCGAACAGGAAAGTGGAAACAGCAAACAAAATCATCAAAACGACCATTAAGAAGCGGTTAGAGAAGTCCGAAGGTGGTTTGGCATATGAACTCCCACTAGCATTATTGGCATATCGCACCACGCATAAAACTGCAACCGGGCATACTCCCTTTTCTTTATCTTACGGCTTTGAAGCTATGATACCAGTGGAACTGGAAGTCCCCACCCATAGAAAGATATACTTTGATCACAAAGAAAATGAGAGATTGCAACTCGAAGCCCTCGACCAACTCGAGGAAAGAAGAAAGGAAGCTAAACTCACAGTAGCTGCACATCAGAGAAGGGAGGCAAGGCATTTCAATTCAAAAGTCAGACACAGGATTTTCGAAATTGGAGACCTTGTGCTGAAGAAAATCATGATTGGTACTGGAGTGTTTGGACCCAATTGGAAAGGGCCCTATGTTATAAACCAAAAACTCCAAGATGGTACTTTCAAATTGGCTACCACAGATGGAATCCATATTCCACGAGCATGGAATAACAAGCACATTCATCGTTATTTTTTGTGACACACTATTCGAATACATGGAAATGGCTGTAAATACTTGCAAAAATTTCGCATTCGAATTATGTACATAAATGAATGAAAGTGGAATTCCATTTGCAGATATGAATCACACATTTACGAAATACCTGCTTAAAATTGACTTCTTTATGTAGGCAAACAAGTGACCAGTGGGCGCCAAGCTAAGGAGTTCCGTCTTTCATCATGAAACACTAAACCTTTTGGCATGCGCCCAGCAAAAGGATTGGCACCAAACTAAGGAATAAATGCAGAGGTGAAAGCAACTCAAAATATCCCACGGTTAAAAATTGCTAAACTCCATAAAAGGGGCACCTTCTTAGGTGTAGGACATGAGTTCTTTGACTTGAGAAACAATTCGATAGGATGAACTGATGTCTGCCTCCCGGGGTAGAGCATAAATTCAGAAAAACCGAAATTATTAAAAAAGGGAGAATCTTGTTAGGTGAAGGACACGAATTCTTTGAATCAAGTCAAAACTCGATAATATGAATTAGTGCCTACTCTTTGGGATCAAACATGCTGGAAGGACCAGCATAAAGCAAAAATTCCTAGCCGAAAGGGGGTAACAGAAATCCTAGCCGAAAGGGGGTAACAGAAATCCTAACCAAAAGAGGGTATACAATTTTGTTCTTTGTTGTTAACTAATTCAAACAAAGCCAAGATTGGATTACAACATTGAAACCTAAGCCTCCCATAGGGGCACACATTCAAAACCCGTCTCCGAAGAACCAGGGTCACTGAGTTAGTGAGACGAGGGGTTGAATGCATCCTGAATCTACAATAACATATATACAAACATATATCAAAATTAAAATACCCAAATAACTTAATTGCTAAAGTTAAGAGCCACGTGGAGCTTACCAATTAAGATAAATATGAAAAGCTGATCGCTTTCAGCTCAATAAACCCATAATAAACCAATTGTGACGACGTATTAGTAACGCTACAACCAATGCGCCTTAATTATGATACTAACGCATGATCGTTAAGGAAATTATAATATAAAATATAGGTAAAAAAATGTTTCTAAGAAGGGTAAAAGGACATGGTGTGGCAGACAAAGCACGAGAGTATCATAAAGCCAACGAAACAACCATTCGTCAAGCCCACAAAGTGTCAAAGATCAACATGAGGCACAAACCAGCATAATGTCATGAGCGAGGGCCGGCACCCGCTTATAAAACCGGTCTAAAAGTTCAAAAAGGAAACAACGACAAAAGGAACAAGAAGGCTACAGATCCCTGAACTTCCTGGGCCTACCTACCTTCCTCTTAATGTGAGCAGAACAGGATGGAAGTTCATCAGTACATTTAGAAACCACCGACTAGACATTTCCTGGAGCAAAAGAAGCAACTGTGCTATCTTTGGATCTAAGGGCACGAATCAACTTCGCCTTATCATCTTGTAAAAAAAATACGCTCAAGATTGTCTTTATGGAGCTTTTGGAGATCGCAAGCCAATGTATGCCAACTGTTCATCTGTTTTGCAGAGTGGTT
This sequence comes from Allium sativum, assembly GCA_030737875.1. NCBI lineage: Eukaryota > Viridiplantae > Streptophyta > Magnoliopsida > Asparagales > Amaryllidaceae > Allium > Allium sativum. The sequence goes on along the minus strand of CM060920.1, from coordinate 341,927,540 downwards.
TTTGAAAAGATCCATTTGCTTTCCAAATTGATGCACAACAGTTTCGAAACGGGCTAACATCTGATCTTTCGCTGCGATCATATCACAAGAAAAGGTCTGGGAATCAGACACGGATATATTTACGTCAGAAGGTACTCCTTGTAAGCTCTACCCCCGGAATCGCTTAGCAAGCCTAGGATTGCATGGCCCAGGAACATGACGCAACCTACTAATTATAGTCTAAAGCTTTGTATAAGATGGACGGAAGGGGGAATTCATAGACGGTTGACCAGTTGACTGAATCTCGTCTATCGGAACATCCAAATCAAAGTATCTTTCCAGTCGATGTCGTTCTGGGGACGAAACCATCCGGTAGATGGACCAGTGAAAAGTCAAGCAAACAAAGGATTTAAAGGGATAACCAAACAAGTTTTTCTCTAAAAAAAGGAGAGGAAATAAAGAAGCCAAGAGCAACCCTTCAGCAAAAACATAAACGAAGCAATATGGATTTACTATGAGATTTCAACAAATCATAAGTTCCAAAAGAAGAACAAGCATAAGTAAGAATCGATGAACCTATGCTATGCAAAGTGGCGATAGAAAGAAACGTGGAGTTTTTTAATTGAGAAACTGTAACGACATGGATTTTGAGCGACTATGGTTATCGGCATAAGCACGATGTCGATAACCAAAACATCGAAAAATCCTGGTAATTAGTGAAAGAAATTTGAGGGTGAGGAAAGATAAGATAGAAAATTAGAATAGAAGAAGAAGAAGAACACAACATCAGAGTAACACGAATCTCACAGCGGAACAAATAACATATAATATATGTAACATAACTTTGAAATATACATCTGTATTTGAATATACATCATTATCAAAGTACAGCACTTACAACACAGCGGAAATAACTATAGCTATATGATCATGAATCCTCCTGCTCCAGCTCTTCAACTATATCTGTAAAATTCCCACTACTTGACTGCCCATACAAATTTAGGCACCCAAGAGTTTAGGGAAAACAACAAAATAAACTCCGGGTCAGTCATGGGACTGGTATGAGTAAAACAGTTTAAAAACAGTTGAACAAGTAAATGATATCTCATAAGACCACGCAGCATAACGGAACGGGTTTTTTCCCTTATGAGAATCCAAAATATCTTTATATCAAAAACCTTTTGATATTATAATAATGTCTATCAACCACAGTATATATATAATCATCTAGCAGAAACGCTTTCATCTCACGTTCTACATATATAGTATACAATCAAAACCGCAAGCACGTATTGGGTAATGGATTTCCAACTATGACAAGGTATGGAATCACCTTCCGATCAGTGTACTCTAGGAACGATACACTGGAGTTCAACAAGAACATCTTGTAACTCAGCCACACATGACCGACCACTCATTTCGCTTGAGTGTATCGAATGTACATCACCAACGGTTGGGATCAGCAACCGTTCCCGTATATATATGGGACAGCATTGATAGATTTAAGAAACAAATGAATATTCACTAGATAGGTGATTATACAACCTACTTTGGTGCGACCGACTTAGCCATGCTGCCTGCCCGATTTCTGTCATTTACCGGTTGATGAGGCTAGAAGCTACGCTTTATCATCACCTCAGATTCACTTCGAATGCCACATTGCCAGATCCATCGAAAAACACTAATTGACGTCTACAACAATACATTACGTGTCAGCTAAAAGAAGTTTCCTTCTCCGCTTCCACTCTTGGTACGGTTGAAGAAATCAATGTACGTGACCCTTCTGGAAATACTCTGTCAGACATCCATCTTCATTCACTTAGAAATGTCACATCGTCATACCCGCCAAATCACAAATTGACTTATCCAAAAATAACACGGGTATACAGCTAAGAGAAACGAATTCCTCCGCCACCAAACGTGAATACGTTTGAACAGATCAACTTACGCGATCCATTTGATATACTCTATCAGACTTTCGTCCATACAAGTTGTCCTGGGACTGGACGAACCGAAGGCACTATTCTGTAAACAGGATAGCCCTTGCATTTTACTCCGTCTTCAATTATCTTTGGCATATATGATTCGCACGCTTATGCCAATACAGAGTGGTTCTTTGGATATTAATCCAACCGGTCTCTCCATATTAACAACGTTAAAATGGTCAAAACTTCGATAGTCTGTGATTTAACTATCGAATAAAAACAAGTGTGCAAACAACGATAATATTTCCAAATGGAAATTATATCGATCAAACATCATTCAACATTTATCTCTTTATTTCATTAATTTACTTATCTCCTGTTTCCCTATGTTCAATATTCCTTATTTTCTAAATTGGGAAAATATACGTTATTAACAATGGAAAACATTTCCATTTCTTGTTTCCTTTATTAGAAAACATTTCTGGTTTCTTATTTGGAAAACATTTCCAAAGCTTCTTCATTGGACTTAGACAGATGTTTAAACAAACCATCGCGATGCCAACTCAAACCATTTCCTTTACTGACGAACCTTAACTATTCCTTAGTTAAAACGAAGCCAATCAAGTTGGGGTAGAACTACCTCTCAGACCTTAACTGAACAACATTTCTAACTTTGAAATAGGCAAAGTTCACTTTATTCCTTTTACTAACTTCCTTACTTAACCCTCTTCGAATAGCTATATTCGATTGACTCTTTTCACTTAACTCTATTCGATTAACCCTTATCAATTAACTCTATTGGACTAACACTATTTGACTAACGCTATTTATTTACTCATTTCACTTACTCTTTACGAATAAACTATATTCGATAATTCCTTTTACTTTCTATTCGAATAACTATATTCGATTAACTCATTTGCTTCTATTCGAATAACTATATTCGATTTAATTCATTTGCTTCTATTCTAATCGATTAAACTAACATCGATTATCCCCTTTCAACTTTATTCTCTAATCGATTAACTAACATCGATTAACTTCTTTTACTTTAACACTAATCGATTAACTAACATCGATTAACTTCTTTTACTTTAACACTAATCGATTAACTAACATCGATTAACTTCTTTTACTTTAACACTAATCGATTAACTAACATCGATTAACTTCTTTTACTTTAACACTAATCGATTAACTAACATCGATTAACTTCTTTTACTTTAACACTAATCGATTAACTAACATCGATTAACTTCTTTTGATAAACTACGTTTTCCGTTACAACTATTTCCTTTTTATAACGTTTACTTACCGTTACAAATATATCCTATTTATAACTTCTATTTACCGTTACAAATATTTCCTATTTATAACTTCTAAATAAATATTCCTTTTCTATTTCTATTTATTTATCCCTTTTATAAAACCGTGTTCGTTTTATAAATAATTCCTTTTATAAAATCCTGTGATTTTATAAAATTCCTTTATTTCAATATACATTGAAATACTTCTTTTTACATCCCAGGGTCTTTTATGATATTTACAATATCGAATAACAATGATCAACATCATTCCAACATACATAATCCATAACAGATTATATAACACATCATATATCACAATATATGAAAAACAGTAAAATAAATGTTGAGGAATCCAGTCGGATTCCTCCAACCTGTTTCCCTGCATCACAGATGTTAAACAATATAGATAACATCACTTTCAATTCCATATGGTATATTCTGTTAAACAGAATCAATATAGAAATTAAATCAACTGACTAGCAGTTCAATCAAACAGTCAACATACAGTAAATCAGCCAATATCTAACAATTCTAAAAATACAACATGAAATCATAAACTGTTCAGAGTTAGTGAGATTTACTCACATTGGCGCGTTAACCGTTAAATAACGGTTTGCGTTATTTGATTTCGACGGACAATTTATTTCGCCATAAATTGTAACGGGCTCGGATTCTCTCCCGGTTAGTCTCATTGTGTTGCTCCCGTCCATACGGTCCCAACGCAACTTACGGTTCGGAATTCTGATAAAGTATGTTCAAGATATTGAAGTAACAAGATTGGATACGATAAGTTAAATAAACACTTAGTTTATTTCAGTTTTGGGCTTAACCTTTAATCTCAGCCCACTTCAGTTCTTAAAGACCCGGCCCAAGTTCTGTTTTAAAACCCAAAACCCGTATGCTGATAATTACTCATCTTCCTCCCGTATTAAACTTCGATTTTTCCTCCTCAATAACTGATCACCGCGCAACCCATGTTTGACCGAACCTCCGCCGTGATTACCCACCGCCTTCGTCTCACCCCCATGCTCAGTCGTCGGCGATCCCGTGCTCGCCTCAACCCCTATTTAGCCGAATTTGCCTGCATCCCGAAAACCCTTTGAGCTTCAATAGCTCCGCCACCACCGCATCGATGATGACCAGACCGGCGCCGAGACCTGCGCCAACCTCCACCGCGTTGACTTCCTTCAGGCACCAACCCTCATAGATCCACAACGATGGCCTGAAACTCAAAAGAAAGGAACTACTCCAGCCAGTACCTTTAACCGCTACAGTCAACTTCGCCACCCAATTTCTCCTCCCTTAGGCCACCATACTGCCAGCGACCGCCACCTACTCGATGTCCTGACTCCCCACTTCAATTTCGTGTTGGAAGAATTTGCCAGTACCCCATGATTTAGGGGATACGATCGATTAGATTCATTAAAGTGGCTGTGTTTTGTAATTTGGGGCAACGATATGATTTAGGAATTTGCTTGAATTCGATTTTCTTGAGATTTTTTTTCTTTAGTAAACGGACCAGACCAATTTGGTAAGCTTCAGTATATATAGATGATAAAATGCTTATGTGCTGAGAAATGGTACACATATATATATCTAGTGAGTTGCTCATCCACGATAGTTCTTCTTTGAAAAGGGAGAAGTCTGTGTGGTTTACTTTTAAGCCATTTAAAACTTGTGGCCTTGAAGACAATGACGAGAGCCCAAATTATTTATTTAACTATATTAAGCGTACCTAGTTGCATACAAATTCCATTCGTATCCGAGCCACTTGGGACAGAAATGAGAACACAGTCGTGTTCAGCGAGGTACCACGATCCCAAAAATATAAAAATACCGGTAGATTAACTTATATTCTGGAACTTCAAAAATGTTGATTTCAGGGTGCAAAATACTTCAAATAAAAAGTCACTTATTAAATTAATTAAAAATTACAGTAAAATTCTAAAAATAAAATTATCGTTATGTCCCAAAAGAACCTTTTCTAAATTCGAACCCGGTCTCTAGTTCTATCGAATAAACCGTTATGGCCGATAAACGATTCTATAGCGACTATTCTGAAATTTGATTTGAACATAAATCAAAATCTACACGACGAAATCCCGATTTTTCTCTTCCATTAGAAAGATATACTCCACCAGCTCCACACGTTTCTTGTTTCACAGAAATCCGATTTAAAACGAACCCTGTATATTCAGTTGAAGTTCAAATCGCCAAATAGCGAACTGCAGCGCTATTTCAAGCTCTATTTATAATTATATTATAAATTATACGTTCAACTGTCGACAATTGAATATATTCGTTATTCAAATTCAATTCCAAGCTGAATTAAATATCACAGATGATCTGGTTCACACCATTCGTCATTTCAGCCAATTCTGATTATTTTAGAATTAAATATATTATTTAATTCATTATTTTAATTAAATATTCACTATTATTTTATTCAACGACCGTGTAATTCACTAACCCACCATTTATACAATTAAATAAATTAATCATAATACCTCTGCCATTGCGGGTCATTACAATCTTCCCCACTTAAAATAATTTCGTCCTCGAAATTGCTAGAAAGTAGGGGACGACCCAATCGACTGGTTAGAACAAATTTGTTCACTTCTTAACTTCAGTTTCAACTGAACCAATTTAATTACAATTAAATTATTAATTCTTATTAACGAAAATTTTCAAAAATCCTGAAAATTTTCTAACGCCTTAACTCTTCGAAAAAATTTCGCCAGCACCTCCTTTGTACTGGTCAATACGTCAAACTCCAACTCGCCTCTCTGGGCCATCTCCATCCCAAAAGAAAATCAAACAGCCAAGCGGCTTGCCAATTCGGCTCATAAATCTTATATCCAATAGAAATATAAACTTGTACCTTTTTGTCGGGCATATCAACCCCATCACTTCCATATGCTATCAACTCAGCATATACTAATATTAATCAAACCAAACTCTGATCAATTTATCCTCAACACCACCATTCGTTTTTACCAAGCCAAGTTTTCATTTCAACTCAAGTTTCGTTCTTGATCCCCACTCTTAACTTGATTATCACCTTACACTTCACATTTGAATCTCACAATCAAATTTGCCTTGATATCATTCTAATTCAATCTCAGTTACCACTTTACTAGCTTTACTTTAATTCAATTTTCTTTCACAAATTTCTGTTAAATTTGTTTTTAATTCAAACAGTCTTTCCCTGAGAGTTTTTAAACAGTTTACTCTTTTCAAAAATCAAATTTTCCTCTTTGAAACTCAACTGAGCCCATAATCAATATTCCATTAGTTAAATCACTTCTCTATTTCTTTATTAATATTTGTTAACCAAATATTTTCAATAACCATATTGGCCTTTTATGTTATTTGGGAAAACATTTCCGAATATCACCTTCCTTTATTTTCTAAACTTTAGAAAATACATGCTATTTAAAATTGGAAAATATTCCAATTTCTTATCTCTTTTCCGATCTCGTTTATTTCTATACTTAGGAAATATTCTTTACTATATTTCCAAGCTTACACTTATTTGGGTTAAAACGGATGTTGTGTAAAACATCGCTATGACAACCCAAATACTATATTCAACTAACTCATATTCAACATTGATCTTCGAGCCTGAAATCTTACCATTTATTTGTTAATAATGAAATCAATCAAGTTGGGGTATAACTACCTCTCAGACCTTGACTGAATAACATTTATAACGTCAAAACAGATATGACTACTTACTCGAGTAATCAATACCATACAACTGCTTATTAACTTTTAAACACGTACACACTTCCTCTTTCTATTTTTACTAGATTTTATTCTAGACTTTCTTTTTGATTATACTATTCTATTTCTAAGTTCATTTCCTTATCGACTTCTATATATATCGATACGTTGATTTCTAACTATCAAATTATCTTAAAAATTATCTAACTCCTTAAATTCCCGGAAAAATTCGCCATAACCTCCTTTGTACTAGGAGCATCGGGATATTTCAAATAGCCTCCCATGGCCCTTACCAATCCAAAAGAAAAAGAAAAAGCCAAGCGGCTAGCCGATACGGCGCATAATATCTCATATATGAATCAAATACATACCTTTCGTCGAGCATTCTATCTATTTCACTTCTATAATATATTCCAAACCTGTCTCATGTATATCCATACATTTCTAATTCATTTAAACTTAATCCAATCATTTTAACTTAGTTCGTTAAGTGATTTTCAAATTACTGGTTTGCCCATTTTACCTTTTATATTTGAGTATAACATGTTCAAATATATGTTTAACTTGTTTATCAACTAATTGAATTCCATTTCAATTTTATTTGAATTTTCTATATTCAAATTCCATTTCAATTCTCTTATCCAAATTCTATACTTGAATTTCATTTCAATTCTATTTGAATCTTCTATATTCAAATTTCAAATTCAATTCTATTTGAATCTGCTTTATTCAAATTTCATTTTCACTTCTATTTGAATTTTCCTAATTCAAATTCTATTTGAATTTCATATATTTAAACTCCTTTGAATTTCTATATTCAATTTGAATTACAAATATTCAAATTCCATTTTAAATCCTTTATTCAAATTCCATACTTGAATTTCTTTTCAAATCCATTTGAATTCTCTTTATTCAAATCCCCTTTGAATTTTCTATATTCAAATTTCCTTTAAATAAGTCTCGGTTTCAATTCCTTTTGAAATCGATATTTCTACCTTTGGAAAATAGATTTCCCTTTCAATTTCATACTTGTATTTTTATTTCTGAATTATCCAATGATAATTCTTTTCACTTCATTTATAAACATCGTTTATAAAGGAACTTCTCGTTTTATTTCTTTATAAACGAGTTAATATTTCAAATTTATTTAAAAGTTCAAATTCTATATTTTAAATCCCAATTTGAATTTCAATACAACTTGTCTTTCCCAAAACAAATTCAAAACAGTATCTCTGGTAGTAATTCGTCACTTACAACTCGAAAATGAATACTGATGATGCAGCTGTCATCATCAGAATCTATTTTCCAGCGATCGAAGTGAGTTCAATACTATAAAACCATTTCTAAACATTTCCACTTTGAAATTCATTTCAAAATATAATTCATACTGCTTGTAAAACAATTTAAAATATCCCAGGATTTTAAATTTTCCTTATTTTTAAATCCCATTCCATTTACAAACACTTATCCAATTCTCCAGAGTTTTAACTTCAATTTCTGGTTTAAATTTCAGATTTAACTCATCTGATTTCACGTATTTCACTTATATGAATTTTGATTGGTTATTTACATAACCATTCAATTTATAATCTTACTCGATTATATTAACAACCAATATATCCAATATATATCAAATATACTTTTGGGTAAAATTATTTTTATTTACCCTCTTTTCAAAACATATCGTGCCGACCCATCGTATTCGAGTGTTTAGTAACTCCTACCGATACAGTGGATCAAACTGATCGACCAGAACTCATAAACGACTCAACCCATGAATCTCCACAATATAAGACAAATTTTTATATCAATAACAAATACGTTCACTCGTATATATACACTCAATCTCAGTCTAGGGTATTACTAACCCTATCTCTACCGAGTCACGCCACAGAGCCAAGTAATTCTTAACTTAAGCTCTGATACCAACTGTAACGACCCGGATTTTGAGCGACTTTGGTTATCGGCATAAGCACGATGTCGATAACCAAAACATCGAAAAATCCTGGTAATTAGTGAAAGAAATTTGACGGTGAGGAAAGATAAGATAGAAAATTAGAATAGAAGAAGAAGAAGAACACAACATCAGAGTAACACGAATCTCACAGCGGAACGAATAACATATAATATATGTAACATAACTTTGAAATATACATCTGTATTTGAATATACATCATTATCAAAGTACAGCACTTACAACACAGCGGAAATAACTATAGCTATATGATCCTGAAGCCTCCTGCTCCAGCTCTTCAACTATATCTGTAAAATTCCGACTACTTGACTGCCCATACAAATTTAGGCACCCAAGAGTTTAGGGAAAACAACAAAATAAACTCCGGTTCAGTCATGGGACTGGTATGAGTAAAACAGTTTAAAAACAGTTGAACAAGTAAATGATATCTCATAAGACCACGCCGCATAACGGAACGGGTTTTTCCCTTATGAGAATCCAAAATATCTTTATATCAAAAGCCTTTTGATATTATAATAATGTCTATCAACCACAGTATATATATAATCATCTAGCAGAAACGCTTTCATCTCACGTTCTACATATATAGTATACAATCAAAACCGCAAGCACGTATTGAGTAATGGATTTCCAACTATGACAAGGTATGGAATCACCTTCCGATCAGTGTACTCTAGGAATGATACACTGGAGTTCAACAAGAACATCTTGTAACTCAGGCACACATGACCGACCACTCATTTCGCTTGAGTGTATCGAATGTACATCACCAACGGTTGGGATCAGCAACCGTTCCCGTATATATATGGGACAACATTGATAGATTTAAGAAACAAATGAATATTCACTAGATAGGTGATTATACACCCTACTTCGGTGCGACCGACTTAGCTATGCTGCCTGCCCGATTTCTGTCATTTACCGGTTGATGAGGCTAGAAGCTACGCTTTATCATCACCTCAGATTCACTTCGAATGCCACATTGCCAGATCCATCGAAAAACACTAATTGACGTCTACAATACATTACGTGTCAGCTAAAAGAAGTTTCCTTCTCCGCTTCCACTCTTGGTACGGTTGAAGAAATCAATGTACGTGACCCTTCTGGAAATACTCTGTCAGACATCCATCTTCATTCACTTAGAAATGTCACATCGTCATACCCGCCAAATCACAAATTGACTTATCCAAAAATAACACGGGTATACAGCTAAGAGAAACGAATTCCTCCGCCACCAAACGTGAATACGTTTGAACAGATCAACTTACGCGATCCATTTGATATACTCTGTCAGACTTTCGTCCATACAAATTGTCCTGGGACTGGACGAACCGAAGGCACTATTCTGTAAACAGGATAGCCCTTGCATTTTACTCCGTCTTCAATTATCTTTGGCATATATGATTCGCACGTTTATGCCAATACAGAGTGGTTCTTTGGATATTAATCCAACCGGTCTCTCCATATTAACAACGTTAAAATGGTCAAAACTTCGATAGTCTGTGATTTAACTATCGAATAAAAACAAGTGTGCAAACAACGATAATATTTCCAAATGGAAATTATATCGATCAAACATCATTCAACATTTATCTCTTTATTTCATTAATTTACTTATCTCCTGTTTCCCTATGTTCAATATTCCTTATTTTCTAAATTGGGAAAATATACGTTATTAACAATGGAAAACATTTCCATTTCTTGTTTCCTTTATTAGAAAACATTTCTGGTTTCTTATTTGGAAAACATTTCCAAAGCTTCTTCATTGGACTTAGACAGATGTTTAAACAAACCATCGCAATGCCAACTCAAACCATTTCCTTTATTGCCGAACCTTAACTATTCCTTAGTTAAAACGAAGCCAATCAAGTTGGGGTAGAACTACCTCTCAGACCTTAACTGAACAACATTTCTAACTTTGAAATAGGCAAAGTTCACTTTATTCCTTTTACTAACTTCCTTACTTAACCCTCTTCGAATAGCTATATTCGATTGACTCTTTTCACTTAACTCTATTCGATTAACCCTTATCAATTAACTCTATTGGACTAACACTATTTGACTAACGCTATTTATTTACTCATTTCACTTACTCTTTACGAATAAACTATATTCGATAATTCCTTTTACTTTCTATTCGAATAACTATATTCGATTAACTCATTTGCTTCTATTCGAATAACTATATTCGATTTAATTCATTTGCTTCTATTCTAATCGATTAAACTAACATCGATTATCCCCTTTCAACTTTATTCTCTAATCGATTAACTAACATCGATTAACTTCTTTTACTTTAACACTAATCGATTAACTAACATCGATTAACTTCTTTTACTTTAACACTAATCGATTAACTAACATCGATTAACTTCTTTTACTTTAACACTAATCGATTAACTAACATCGATTAACTTCTTTTACTTTAACACTAATCGATTAACTAACATCGATTAACTAACATCGATTAACTTCTTTTACTTTAACACTAATCGATTAACTAACATCGATTGACTTCTTTTGATAAACTACGTTTTCCGTTACAACTATTTCCTTTTTATAACGTTTACTTACCGTTACAAATATATCCTATTTATAACTTCTATTTACCGTTACAAATATTTCCTATTTATAACTTCTAAATAAATATTCCTTTTCTATTTCTATTTATTTATCCCTTTTATAAAACCGTGTTCGTTTTATAAATAATTCCTTTTATAAAATCTTGTGATTTTATAAAATTCCTTTATTTCAATATACATTGAAATACTTCTTTTTACATCCCAGGGTCTTTTATGATATTTACAATATCGAATAACAATGATCAACATCATTCCAACATACATAATCCATAATAGATTATATAACACATCATATATCACAATATATGAAAAACAGTAAAATAAATGTTGAGGAATCCAGTCGGATTCCTCCAACCTGTTTCCCTGCATCACAGATGTTAAACAATATAGATAACATCACTTTCAGTTCCATATGGTATATTCTGTTAAACAGAATCAATATAGAAATTAAATCAACTGACTAGCAGTTCAATCAAACAGTCAACATACAGTAAATCAGCCAATATCTAACAGTTCTAAAAATACAACATGAAATTATAAACTGTTCAGAGTTAGTGAGATTTACTCACATTGGCGCGTTAACAGTTAAATAACGGTTTGCGTTATTTGATTTCGACGGACAATTTATTTCGCCATAAATTGTAACGGGCTCGGATTCTCTCCCTGTTAGTCTCATTGTGTTGCTCCCGTCCATACGGTCCCAACGCAACTTACGGTTCGGAATTCTGATAAAGCATGTTCAAGATATTGAAGTTACAAGATTGGATACGATAAGTTAAATAAACACTTAGTTTATTTCAGTTTTGGGCTTAACCTTTAATCTCAGCCCACTTCAGTTCTTAAAGACCCGGCCCAAGTTCTGTTTTAAAACCCAAAACCCGTATGCTGATAATTACTCATCTTCCTCCAGTATTAAACTTCGATTTTTCCTCCTCAATAACTGATCACCGCGCAACCCATGTTTGACCGAACCTCCGCCGTGATTACCCACCGCCTTCGTCTCACCCCCATGCTCAGTCGCCGGCGATCCCGTGCTCGCCTCAACCCCTATTTACCCGAATTTGGCTACATCCCGAAAACCCTTTGAGCTTCAATAGCTCCGCCACCACCGCATCGATGATGACCAGACCGGCGCCGAGACCTGCGCCAACTTCCACCGCGTTGACTTCCTTCAGGCACCAACCCTCATAGATCCACAACGATGGCCTGAAACTCAAAAGAAAGGAACTACTCCAGCCAGTACCTTCAACCGCTACAGTCAACTTCGCCACCCAATTTCTCCTCCCTTAGGCCACCATACTGCCAGTGACCGCCACCTACTCGATGTCCTGACTCCCCACTTCAATTTCGTGTTGGAAGAATTTGCCAGTACCCCATGATTTAGGGGATACGATCGATTAGATTCATTAAAGTGGCTGTGTTTTGTAATTTGGGGCAACGATATGATTTAGGAATTTGCTTGAATTCGATTTTCTTGAGATTTATTTTTTTTTCTTTAGTAAACGGACCAGACCAATTTGGTAAGCTTCAGTATATATAGATGATAAAATGCTTATGTGCTGAGAAATGGTACACATATATATATATCTAGTGAGTTGCTCATCCACGATAGTTCTTCTTTGAAAAGGGAGAAGTCTGTGTGGTTTACTTTTAAGCCATTTAAAACTTGTGACCTTGAAGACAATGACGAGAGCCCAAATTATTTATTTAACTATATTAAGCGTACCTAGTTGCATACAAATTCCATTCGTATCCGAGCCACTTGGGACAGAAATGAGAACACAGTCGTGTTCAGCGAGGTACCACGATCCCAAAAATATAAAAATACCGGTAGATTAACTTATATTCTGGAACTTCAAAAATGTTGATTTCAGGGTGCGAAATACTTCAAATAAAAAGTCGCTTATTAAATTAATTAAAAATTACAGTAAAATTCTAAAAATAAAATTATCATTATGTCCCAAAAGAACCTTTTCTAAATTCGAACCTGATCTCTAGTTCTATCGAATAAACCGTTATGGCCGATAAACGATTCTATAGCGACTATTCTGAAATTTGATTTGAACATAAATCAAAATCTACACGACGAAATCCCGATTTTTCTCTTCCATTAGAAAGATATACTCCACTAGCTCCACACGTTTCTTGTTTCACAGAAATCCGATTTAAAACGAACCCTGTATATTCAGTTGAAGTTCAAATCGCCAAATAGCGAACTGCAGCGCTATTTCAAGCTCTATTTATAATTATATTATAAATTATACGTTCAACTGTCGACGATTGAATATATTCGTTATTCAAATTCAATTCTAAGCTGAATTAAATATCACAGATGATCTGGTTCACACCATTCGTCATTTCAGCCAATTCTGATTATTTCAGAATTAAATATATTATTTAATTCATTATTTTAATTAAATATTCACTATTATTTTATTCAACGACCATGTAATTCACTAACCCACCATTTATACAATTAAATAAATTAATCATAATACCTCTGCCATTGCGGGTCATTACAGAAACCTTGTTGAAGGAAATTAAAAGTGAAATAGAATGAGACATAAGTAAATAAGAGGGAAGACTCAAGGACATACATCAAGAGCATTCTCACCACGTCAACTCGGTACTCGATTGCAGAAATAAGTGTCCCATCAAAATCCAGCTGACATGATCATTTCCCTATGATTCGACCATTGGTAATGATGAAAAGATAATTCAAATGTCTCGACCTTAAAAAGGAACGACATCAATCTACCGTAGTGAAGCGATCCTGAGTTTTGCACGAACGACCCTTTGGTAAATCAGATTAAATCTACCAAACAATGTTGCGACCAGTCATGTCGAAGCCAGTAATTCTTTGTTAAAAAAATTATTACGGACTTCGAGGGGCAAATGTTGATCTGTTAAAAATCCACACGCACATTGAGCTATCAAATCTGAGCAGAAGCCTACGGAACGAACGTCGTTAGGGTTGATCGCGCATAGTCATGTCCGAGGCACTCAAAACAACTCACAACAGATAGGAAGCAACTGCACAAAAAAAGGTTCAAATATCAAAATTCGGTCATACGTGTCAGAACAGAGGCCAAGGGTCGCGCATATATTTGATGACCGCTCATGGATTGCAACTCTGATCACTCGTATGTTTTATTGATCGAACACCAATACTTCGATCAGACATCATCTATCAGTCAGTTGGATGCCCGCTCATAGGAGAAGCACACTTACATCTCAAATCACAAAACTTGATCGATCGCCTCCAGACTATAGAGAAAATCGCCCGCTCACTCATATTTAGACATAGCCGCATCAGAGAATCAAGATCGCCCGACCTCTTTTTCAAATTGCTCACTCTTTTGCTCGTGTATGACAACTGGATACAGTTGGCTACAGTCGGGAGATGGCATATTTGTAATTAATGGGATGAGCGACCTATAGCTTACATATATGAACTTCAGCTCACTTCTCCGTGAAGGCTCACCTATAAATAGACCATGGCTGCCAATATAAAGGGGATCCAATCTTTTGAACCACGAAGTGCTGCTAAATTCTATCTTCAATCATTCCTTAAAGATTTGGACCATCTTCTCTATTCAAAGGTTCATCACCAACTTGGCCATGGCGCCTAGTACAACCTTGTAATCGGAAAATCAAAGACATCCTCCTTCTCAATCATTCATCCGTCCTTCTCCTCCTCAAACTCTAACATTTTCTCATAAAATCCCAGGATTGATATGTATAAATGAGAGTATGTTGAGTGAATATAGAGATGTATGAAAAAAGAGAGTTGGTGTATTTTGTAATCTCCATTTTAAGAATGCAAGCAATCTTCAAAGTGGTTATAGGCCTGGCAGAAGGCTGAACCACTCTAAATCTCATCTTTATTTTTCCTTATTCACATTTTTTACTTTTAATTTTATTAAGTACGGCTCCATTTATTTTCTTACCGTATCAGTGAAGTACAATTCTAGTACCTTTAGTGTTTAAGCAATTTTTTGGTGAAAACATTTTGAATTCTATATATTCATTTAAAGTTCAAAATTAAATTTTCAAACTACCTTCACCGTATGTGCTCGTTTTAACTAAATTTTAAATTTATACATTCTAACTTCAATTTAAATAAATTCCAAGTCATTAATTCTTAAAATAAATCATTTAAAATATTTACTTTCCATTTAAACCAATTAAAAATAAATTTAAAATTGATTCCGAAATTCAGGGTTGTTACAAATATCTTTGACAATCGTTGTGTTAGTTATTCAAAATGGGTTGAAACCTAGTCTTTTCGAATAACTATCGCATCATTAAAATCAAGTGATATATAAACATATCATAAGTCTCATTACAATTTGGGATATTCTTTTATTCACATATCCTTTACATTGGGAATTGCTCCCTTAAATCTTATCAAAGATTTACATCATTTAAATTCTTATTTATATATTTTCTTGTAAATCATTTCAAAAGATTATATGATATTCTTTCACAAGCTTAACTCAAATTAAGGTTTATAAGCCTTATAGGGGTTTATCAAGCCTTACAAAAAGGTAATCTCTCATATCGTTATCCCATTCCCAACCTATTCATCCCATGGAGCAAAACTGGTGGTACTCCATATCTAACACCTCCCGTGTTTTAGTAAGTGTAATTCCCTTCTACCATTTTAAATCTTTGCTGAAAGATTTATTAAAACTCTAACACAGTTTTAATCTCCATTTTATTCAATCAAATCTTTATTAAAAGATTTATTAAAACTTTAACATAGTTTTAATCTCCGTTTCCAAATCATTATTCAATGATTACTTAACACCAGAAATAAATCATGTCTTTAGATGGGTTAATAAATAGATGTTATTCAAGACATCATTCATGACAAACCAAAAATACAATTTAATATCAAATATAGGCTTTAAATAGAAATTGAATCAACTTATATTCAATATCAAATTCTGAACTCAGTAGATACCATATAGGGAATACCGATATCTATATCCTCCAAATTCCTTAAAATAGTATCCGTATAACTGCAGAACCCAATATTTAAATATCTGAAGATTCAAACCCAACTGAATTTAAGGTTGAAATCTTTTAGTTTTAAACTAAATTTTAAAATATTGATTTTTCTGTGTGGAGTAAATCAGGTCAAAAGTCAAAAAATTCAAATCATAGTTCAAAACTTCACAATTCATGCTAAAATCATTTTAAAATCGTTAATTATGATTTATCATAATTTTTCATTATTTTCAATAATTTTTATAAGTCTCTTTCTGTTGGTTTCCAATTCCAGTCTCCGAACAGCAATTATAGCAACCTTTTTCAAAAATAGATTTGAACTTATCTTAAATTCTAACCTTTGGATTTTTAAGCTTTCTATTCCAGTTGAAAACTCTTTTCATTTTGAATCCAATGATTTTCATTTTGGGAGAATCCGACGGTTGGATCTCCCAGTATGTCAATTCAAAGTTAGTGGTCGAAGTTCCCGAACTATTGCAGCGCGACAAGTACTACTCTAAAAAAATTTGATTTATAATTGGAATTAAATTGAAACCCTTCCAAAATAATTTATTAATCATATTAAACATGTATAATTAATTTTAGAAACCACATTTCAAAAACTTCTCTTGAAAATAAAATATTCCAATATTTAATCGTTTTAATATTATTTTAATCATTAAAATAATATTATTTTCCATAACTTATTATTTGAAGTCCAAATTTTCCTGACAATTATATAAAAATAAATAAGACATTTTTGAAAAGAAACTTCTTTTAAAACTTTTCCAACATAGCCTAACTGGACTTCATTTTCACCGGTTATTATTGATTTTCAATTTAAATTTGGAAACATGTCTTTATTAATTCAAAATAAATTCAAATCAAATTCTTTCTTTTACAAAAGTTAATCATAATGACTTAAACTGCCTTGTCAAGTCAATTTAAAATTAAAAATCAAACTTTCATTTTTCACTGAATATTTTATTACAATCATAAAATTGAAAGTACCTGAAATTAATAAAATTTAAATTAATTTCGAATTGGAATGAAATTCAACCGATTACCATATAATTCAGTTTATATGAATTTCACACATCAGTAGCATCCAATATTAGTTATTATTAACTATTAACATTCAATTACCACATATCGTGGTATATACCATATAAGCCTTAAATCATTAACGCTTATATGGGTTTGTCGATCAACAAATTAACCGTAATATCAATCAATGTCGACCATCAATATCCAATCAATCATCATCCAATTACCCAAATAGGTTTCATATAAATATCTATTAACCAGTAATTATCGATTACTTTCTAATTACCGTTTAAGGTTCAATTAAATTCTAGGTCAACACTACCAGTTCTAAGTGTCACATACCCAAGCAACTACATGTGTATTACTTAAAAATCGCAATTTTATCATTCTAAACATCATTAGATGCTATCATAAATGCAAATCATCATCATAACAACTTACGAACATCAAATAACTAACCAATCTTCCAAACATAGTAAAATTAGTATATTAACTAAAAAAGTTAACAACTTGAGTGAGTTCTCACCGAGGGATCCACTCCTCCAGTCTTTAGTTTAGGAAGCTCTAGCCTTACATGTAACCAAGATCACAACTTTCCATCTCTAAATCACCAACTATTTATAACACACACACACTCTCTCTTTTAATCGCAATTTTAAGGGTTTTAAGAGCTTAGAAGCTAAGTAAGGCCCACAGCTTGGGGGAGATGGGGTCCACACACTGGTGGGGGATGGAGAGGTCAGTGGGGTGGTTGTGGGGACAAGCGTGGGTGGTAAGGGTTCTTGTAGGTGCAGATTTGGAGTAAAAAGGGTTTTTATTAGTTTTGAGTGGAGGTTGGGACACGACAAGGGGGTAGGGCCAGGCGAGGATCTGTGCACGTAGGCAGGAGGTGGAGGAAGTGGAAGATGGTGGCTAGAGTGGAGGAGATAGGTGGTGGTGGGGATTAAGGAAGTAGAAGTAAAGTTTAAGGGAATGTAATAACCCGAAAATCTGGGCCAGTTTAAAATTTTTATTTTGGCGATTTTAGCGAATTTTGAATATTTAAAATGAATTATTTTAAATAATATCGACGAGAAATTTATTTTGAATATAATTCGAACGTATATATTATACGCGTCGTCGTTAGAATATAAATATTTATATATAATTATAAATAGAATTGAAAATGGCGCGGTAGTTCGATAATTCGATTTCAAACTTCAATTGAATGTACCGGGTGCAAAACAATCCGGATTTTAGTGAAACCAAAAACATTGGGATCTAATTGTGAATATCTTTCCAACAAATCCGAAAAATCAAGATTTCATATCGGGAATCAAAAGATGTGTCCAGTTGAAAATTCTGAATAGTCGCTATGGAATTCAGGCCCTTAAAAATGGACATTTTGCAAATGACCTCAGATTTCGACGAAACCAATTTTGTTGGATCCGCAGTGTCAAGTTATTGCTAGATTCCAAATTTCATAATTTTTCGAATCAATATGTGAGCGTGGCAAAAGAAAACGTGTTTGACCAGTTTCAGTTGATTTTAATCGACTGGAAAATGGCCATTTTTCCAACGATCTCAGAATTCGGCGAAACTAGTTTTGTTAGGACCGTATCGTCAATACGAAGCTAGAAAATATTTTTATAGAATTTATAGAGTTAGTATGTGACCCCGGTAATTTGAAATGTACGTTTAAAATTCAATATAGTGATTTAAATGTAAATTCAACGAAAACTGATTCAAACAGTCGAATCAGCTTGCGATACATATCCCATTGTGTTCGGAATGGGGGTAATTAGCTGGGGGCGACAGTCGGTGGGCTTGATTTCGAGTTAAAACGGAAAGTCAACTTTAAATTGAATTAAATAATTAAATTAAAATAAAAAAAATATAAAATATAACCCTACCCCTTAAAAACCCGCTGCCCCCCCTTTTTTCTCAAATCGATTTCAAATAAAAAAAAAGAAAAAAAGAAGAGGCAGCGACGGAGACCCGCCGCCACCGATGGAGCGCGCCACCGCGTTCGAAGCCCCCCCAACAGCCGCCACCTCGAAGCCACACCCTCCCCCTAAACCACCGCGACACCCTCCAAGCTCCGGTCGGCGATCGAGCATCCCCCCTTTTTTCAAATCGCGCCGCCACGCGAGGCGCCGAGCCCCCCCTGCTCCGCTCACCTTCTACTTCCTCCTCCCCCTTGCCTTCCTCGACACCGACGCGAGACCCCCCCCCCTTTCCACGATACAGTAAGTTTTTTTTACTTTACTTTACTTTATTTTTATTTTTCAATTATGAAATTCCAATTTTAAAAGCATTTAAAAACTGTATTTTGGTTATAATTTAAAAAGAAAGAATACTTTTTTTTTGGATTTAAAAACTGGTTTTTAAAAAGGTTAAAACTGTTTTTTTGTAAAGAAATAAAACTGATTTTTGTAAAGAAATAAAACTGATTTTATTTTATTCTAAGATTTTAAAAAGGGAAGAAGATTTGAATTTTTAAAAAGGAAAAGATTTAAACTTTAAATAGAAAAAGATCACATCTTTTTTAGAATAGAAAAGATCATATTTTGAAAATAGAAAAGCCGGAATTTTATTAAGTAGAAGGAGTAAAATATGATTCTTATATTTTTAAAGTAAAAAAAATATGATTTTTATATTTTTAAAGTATTAAAAATATAATCTTTACTATATAGAAGTGGTAAAAATATGATTTTTTTGTTCATATAGAGAATTAAAAATATCACCTTTATATGTGTAGTGAAATAAAAATGGGATTTTTATATATTGAACTTTGAAATAAAAATGGGATTTTTATATATTGAACTTTGAAATAAAAATGGGATTTTTATATATTGAACTTTGAAGTAAAAAATTCGATTTTTATATATTGAATAGCGAAGTAAAAATTCGATTTTTACATATGTAGAGAATACGGGCGAAAGCGACAAAAAGGCGAGGTCGACGAAGAATTCTGCAAAAGAAGAGTCAAGATAATTGGATAGCTATTGGTGAGAACTTCTCACCTTTCAATTTAATTTTTCTAGTTATATATATATACTAGGATGCAGACGGTGCTTAGTAGCACCCGACACAACCGTCCACAGACCATGGACTTGTTTGTTTGGTTGCATAAAATTAGTTAGATATTTGATTGAAATTGAATTGTTTGGTGAAATGAATGGATTTGATTGATGTGTGAATGGCGTGGGCCTTCACTAGACCGGGGATAAGGTTAGGCCTTGTCCCGTTTCTAGTATCGTGCCGTTATGCCGCCGAAATTTTCTAAAATAAGTTAGAAAAATATAAATATCATTTTATTTAGAGAATGAACTGAATAGAAATTCATATGTTGGAATAAAATGTTTTGTCGTTAAAAATATAAATTTTAACGTGAATGTGAATAAATAAATATTCATTTACAAACCAGACGGTTTGTTTATGTACACCTATTTGAAGGACACTGATTGGGTCGATAAATTTTACACATCGCCCAACTGCACAAATAAAATATGCGTTTGATTGTTTGAAACCCCACACGGGTGTTGGGATGAAATTTGAAGTTCACTCATCCTAATTGATTAAATATGTCGATCGATTGATTGACAGGCTGTTATAAGCGTTAGATATCTATATTTGATGCTTATACAGTGTAGTGCACTTTGGTTGATGGTTGATTATTTTGCAATGCTATTATATGTGTGTAATGTATGAAAATCCATATAACTAACATTATATGGTGATTGATTGGGCCTCATTCCAATTTAGAAAATAAAGAATAATATAAAATAAAGGTTCATGTGTTGACAGTACTCATCCATTGAGATTGGTCATGTGTTGAACCAAATATTTTAGTAATAAAATTTACATCTTTATTAATATAAAATAAAGGTTCATGTGTTGACAGTACTCATCCATTGAGATTGGTCATGTGTTGAACCAAATATTTTAGTAATAAAATTTACATCTTTATCAATATAAAATAAAGGTTCATGTGTTGACAGTACTCATCCATTGAGATTGGTCATGTGTTGAACGAAATATTTTGATAATAACAACTATTTTGAAAAAGACATATTTGAAATAGAATATTTGAAAATAGGAATATATGAAGCCGTGTTGATTAGATTGACGCCATTTTGACGTGAACGATATTTATATCGATATTAAACGATTTCGAAATGAAATGAATTGAAAACGATTTCGAAATGAAATGAATTGAAAACGATTTCGAAATGAAATGAATTGAAAACGATTTCGAAATGAAATGAATTGAAAACGATTTGAAATTGAATTAGAAATCAATTTGAATTGAAATCAATTTGAAATGAATTTAAATTGGAATATTCAAATTTGATTTAAAATTGAATATGAAGTTGAAACCGTTTTGAAAACGAATTTAAAACGATTTATAAAATTCATTTCGAAAGGAAATCGACGAAATATATATTATATATATTATATATATATAATATAATGGCCTGAATAGAACGCGCCGCGCCGCGGTAGTTCGCGAATTTCGACCATTGACTTCGAACGAATATTACGGGAGATCCGACCGTCGGATTCTCCTAAAACCGGAACCGTTGGGTTCGTATCGAAAAGTGCTTTCTAAGGAATATTAGAAATTAGAAATCTAACGGTTGGATTTGGAATTATGTCCAAATCAAATTCGAAAAAGGTCGCTGTAAGTGCAGTTCGATAGCCATTGATGGAAATCGACTGTACGGGCCTTGATAAAATTATTAAAAATAGTAATAATTTGTGTAAAATCATAAGAAATGATTTAGAAAGAATTGGGATGAAAAACTCCATATTTGAAAAGATAAAAATAGATTTTTATCGAAATGAACTAGTTTTGAACTAGAATTATAATTCTATTTATTTTTAAATAAATAAATTGAATTCGAAAAGGGTTTTAAAAATAACCAAAATTTCCAATGATTGCATTGGAGTGGATTTGAATCGAAATTGTCTTCGGAATATTTCGATGTTGGAATTCGGGATTATACAGATGTTGTTATGGAAATTTGAAAGATGTAGATATTTATATCGTTATTTCCAATACGACATTTGTAAATCGTAGAATTTGGTATTGAATATAAGCCGATATATTTTCTATTCAGAGCCTTATATTGAATATCAAATGTGATTTGGGTTTGTCGTGAATGGTGTCTTCACTAACACTGTTCTTGAACCCAGTTGAGAAAAGATTAAATCTTTTTATTTAGATTTAATGAAGTGTACCAATTAAATGATATTTAATTGGAATTGAATTGATATTGATTTTTGGGTTTATCGTGAACAGTGTTTTTAAATAGCACTCGTTCTTTAACCCGATAATTAATGAATGTGATTTTGGGTTTACCGTGAACCGTGTTTTTAAATGACACTGATTCTTTAACCCAGTCAAAGATTAAAACTAAGTGGAGTTTTAATGAATCTTTAATTAGATTGAAATGATCGAGAATGGAGTAGCACCAGTTTTGCTCCAGGCGATAGTTAAATCTTTAATTAGATTTAAACGTGAAATGGTAATTGAATTTACCGATAACACCGTGGTGTTAGATATGAAGTACTACCAGTTTTACTTCATGGGATGAATAGGTTGGGATTGAGAAATTAAAACAAATGATTACTTCGGTAAGGTTCGCAAATCCCGACTAGTTGAATCGAAATTCAAAAGTAGATTAAAGAATAAATTCAAGGAATTTATCTTTGATAAAATTAATGGGAACCTTTCCCTATGAATGTGAAATCAGAAACTAACTGTCGGTTAGCTAAGCAGAACGGTTTTCTGGATATTGATCTGATGTTGGTTTCGGCCTTCGGGGTTAATATTTGGGGAATTATTCTCTTGATTAATTTGCGGTTAGTGACTGATGAATTGGAATGAGGCGTATGTTGTGTTTGTGTAACACTTTTATAATATATACGCGAGTTATTCGGAAAGACCGGGTTTATCCCATTCTGGATAACTGATACGACGATAAGTCGAAGATGAAGACGATGGTCGAAGACCGGAGGTCTTCACGTCGTTTGGGTGATAATTGATGATCTTGATTGGGCTGTACACCCAAGAAGATGGAAACAGTTGGTGATCGTCCAGACGTGCTTGGAGATCGATGGATATGCGGGGTACTAGGTGCCTCCGGTTTCGTTCAGACCCAGAACGGACTTGTAAATGGACTGTGTGTCTGACATTGGATTTTAGTCCGTGTGATTGATCTCTATTAAATATATATCTGCTTGGCGGCGGAGAATTTATTCTCTTGCTTAACGCCCTTCTCTGAGACGTACGAGCTCAGGGGTTATATATTGATGGATATCAACCGCATGGAGTGAATTGCCTGTGTGGCATGCCTAAGTGGCAAATGATCAAGGCTTCTGTTGAAAAGCAAAGTCTTGTGGATGATGATCGAAGCACGGCCTTTGTGGCGTAGCTTTGTGTAACGTTTGATTCGCGAGTTTCACACCCGGTATGAACCAAAAACGGGAGACGGACCTCAGGGAGGGCCTACGTTTCCTCCTAGCTAAAAAGTGGCGTCAGTGGTTTTACACGCCCTGACGAGTTTGACTTATGTGGTTGTTGCTGTTGCGAGGCGCCTCGGTTAGATCGGACGATCCGGGTCCGATGGAGTCATTCGTTGGCTCGCTTACGCCCCAAAGGGCGGCGAAACGTAGTGCTCAGGCATTTTAATCCACTCCGTGTGGACCGGCCCTGACGATTCAAGGCTTGCCTGCGCGCTTGCCTGAGACTCGGGCTAGGCAGTCTCGAATCGGTTGAGGACTATCTTTTGCCTCGGTTCATAGATGGAAATCCAATTTCCAAATACGTGACATTTGCAGTTTTATTTGTAAACCTATATATGGCGACATGATATATGGTACCCATGCCGCCTATGATTGATACTTATGATTTGAAGTTGTTTTACACACTATGCACCTATTATAGTATCAAAGGATTTGTTTTAAACGTATCAAGCATTCTTTGGCTGTTATAAGGGAAAACCCTATTCCCCGGCTTGCGTTGCATTGTGTGATAGGACCTGGGTCTTATAACAGCTTCATTTTCCTTTATTTAGCATTGCGCCGTTTGTTTTATGCACTGGTATTCTTGGGAGGAAACTCGTTCCGTGTTATACGGCGTGGTCCCTTGATTTACCTATCTTTAAAATAAAGATTTACAACTGTTTTAGTTCTTACACCAGTCACATGACTGACCTGGAGTTTATTGTTTTAACCTAAACTCTGGGTGCCCTTATTTTGACACGGGCAGCTAGTAGTTTTGGTTTTGCAGATTTATATTCACAGGATCCTGGTTTACAGCTGGAACGATATCCGGAAAGCTTTGTATCCGTATATCTCCTTCTAGTTGTGTATTGTATTATTTTCCGCTGCTATGTATTTAAATGTAATTTAAATCTCTGATATTTCTGTGTAATATTCATTTATACTCTGTATATTCTTGTAATCTGATGCATTGTTGTAATATACAATGAAATGTTCTTCTGTATGTGTTCTGTTGTGGTTTGTTCTCGAACTATCCGACGCTTTCCTTTACGGGGAAGTTACGGGTTTTCACAGGGAAAAAATGAAAAAACGAAATAGAGTCCTTAATTTTATAAAGAGAGATCGGTGATGGATCAATGAGGTGTCAAGGGATTGAGAGATGGGAGAAAACACAATCAAGAGGCTTAAGTGTTTGACACCCAAAACTAAAACACTTTGCCTTTAAATTTATATAAAAAAAAGCTTATTTTAGTTCTATTACGCGATTATCGCTCGTATGATCAAACGATGAATCTGATTGATACAGAATTTGATCCCTAACATATTTCTTAATTACGGATCCAATGAAATTGGTCTCGTCCAATTTGGAGTCTGTTTGACCATTCATCTTATTATTTTATTACGTTATTACTAAAATTTTAATAGTTAATCCGGTACGCGTTTATTTTTCGTATGCTCACATATTAACACCAAAAATTATGAAATTTGAAATCCCACCATTTTTCAACGTTCTGGATCCAATAAAATTGGTTTTTCTAATTCTGAGATCGTTTGAAAATGTCTCTTTTTAAGCTATTGAATTCTAACTGATTTCTCAGTATGTGCTTAAATTATGTATGCTTACACACTAACTCCTATTGACTTGAAATTTGAAACCTAACAATAATTTACTATTTTGGATCTGATGAAAGTGGTTTTGTCAAAATCCAAGACTGTTTCAAAAATGGTCTATTTTCTGGTCATTCAAATAATATTAATTATTGATTTTCAATATCTTCCCTTTTATATTGATTTCAAAAGTTTATTAACCTTGTTTTAAACCAAGTAAAATATAAAACCAAATTTGAATTCATTTTCAAATTATTTTCAGGTCTAGACTCTGTTTTTATTGAAATTTAAATCAAACCTATCCATGTAAAAATTCTTTTAAACAAATTTAAATCCATATTTTAAATTGACTATAAATAAAGGACGTTACATTCTCCCATACTTAAAAAGATTTCATCCTCGAAATTGAAGATGGAACTGAAGGTCGTTTACTTAACCAACTCAGCATTCATTTTAACTTTAGTTCTTTAACTTTTCAATTTCTAAGTACTTACTTCCCGATTTCTCAAAATTTGGCTAACGCCTTAAATTTCGAATATTTTTGCCAAAACCTCCTTTGTACTGGTTAATCAATACAACTAAAACTTTCCTCTTTGGCCCCTCATGAATTAAAAGAAAATCCAAAAGCTAAGCGGCTTGCCTATCGGCTCACAAAATTATCAAACCTAATCAATACAATAAATATGTACCTTTGTGTCGGACGTAAAATTGTATCCCTCTTCTTAGCTTCCATATACTAGCCTTTTCGACATACATAATTATATATAGATAATTATTTCCTCTAAAAATGGTGGATTAGTGAGGGGATTTTCCCCAAATCACATGCCTAAAACATTTCCTTTATTTTCTCAATATTAATCTCACAAAATGTCGAATGTTTCTGGTATTGATAGACAAGTTCCTATTAATCATTCTAAATCAAATGATGTAGATCTAAATCTCTCATTTGTTCAACCTTCGACAGGCCAGGTGTTTCTTCTGGAAAGTACTTTTAAGTTGTCTACAGATTCATGGTAGAATACAATCATTCTTCATCCTATTGATTTCAGATTATTAGTGATTAAGCTAAAGGAGTATATTTCAAAGGTATGGAGGCCTAAGGGTAAAATTATAGTACATATAGCTCCTGGATTTCATTATACAGTTAAATTTGAAGATGCTCTAGATTGTGTCTCAGTTTTAAATACATCAACCAATTAATATTTTGGAAAATTATTAATGATATATAAGGTGGTATCCAGGTTATGAATTCGAAAATTTTAAGGCTCGGAGAGTTCAGATCTGGATTATACTATTTGATTTAAATATGGAAATATGGTCGAATCAAGTGTTTTCAATGATAGCTTATTCTATTGGAGGGCCTGTTAGAATTGATTGGAAAACTGCTAATAAGATAATCACCAGATTTGCTAGAGTACTTGTGGTTACTGATACTGATTCAAAACTAGTTGATACAATTCCTTAAGTTCCTCACAATGGTTAGAAAAAAGGATATACATGTTGAATATGAATTTGTTCCTCCTATATGTGGCTAGTGTAGAAGATTTGGACATAAATCCATAGTTCATATGCTTTCTAATGAGCCTGTTTGGGTTAATAAGCAGAGCGTTGATAAGCCTAGTTCATCTACCACTGACCAAAATGATGATGTATTTAATGGTCAAAATGAATCTAATCATCCAAATCCTAATAAGAATATGGGGGATGATGGATTCAGTTTTTTAGATAATGATCTCCGTGGAAACATCTACCAGATGATTTAAATCATATGGTTGAAAGTTTAAATGAAGACCAAGTGATGGAAGAAAATAAGGATGTTTCTGAAGTGACTTCAAAAAATGTTGATTATATGAATCATTTGACATATAAAAACAAGAAGAATACTCCTGGAATAATGTCTTCTCCTAAAAGACCTTTAAGAAGCAACTTAGTTATTAAATGACAATACTGTCTTGGAATGTTAGAGGAATGGAAACTTCTTTTTGTATGAGGGAAGTATTATATGTGCTGACTAAAACCAAATCAACAATTGTTGGTTTGGTTGAGAATTAACTTAATGAAAGTAATTTGAAGTTGTTTAGCAGATTGATTCCAAATGCATGGGATTTTATTCCTCAAGCTCCATCTCATACTTTGGTCGAATTTTATTACTTTGGGATTCCAATGTGTGGAAGGTGGACATTTTTTCTTCATCTAATCAATATATAACAGTTCAAGCAAGAAATACAGGTGGTTTTTCAATGTTTTCACTATTTTGTATGCTAGTAACAATTTCTATGATAGACATACTTTGTGGCAGCATTTAATACAAGAATCATAGTTTATGAGTGAAGAGTGGGTTCTTATGGGAGATTTCAACAATTCAACATCGCATATAGACAACAAGGGGGCTCTACCCATGCCTTTCCAGCAAATTAGAGCTTTTAGTAATTGCATACAACAAACTGGACTGATTGAAATTAAAGCTATTGGGTTTAATTATACATGGAGACACAAAGGTATTGCCAATAATATAGACAATGGTTTTGTTAATCATTATTGTTTACATAAGTTCATTGATATGAAAGCTCTCTCTTTATCCCAATTATCAAGTGACTATATATTCCTTTTTTATTAGAATTCATTTCTTCTACTACTACAAAGGGATTTCCTTTTAGATATTCGAATGATCGGGTATCTAAGCCTGGGTATGCTGAATGTGTTGAAAATGGTCTAAAAGTAACTGGATGGAGTTTTCCAAGTTATACCTTTCTACAAAAGTTAAAGGCTTGTAAAACAGAGTTGAAAAGGTGAAAGAAGTTTAGACCAAAAGATGATATATTGTTACAAGAAGCTGAAAATTATTTTAAAGATTGTGAAATAGCATCTGATCAAGACCTAGAAAATTTAGAGTTATATGAAAAGTTGCTTGAAGAAAAACAAGCTTTATCTATTCAGAAGCATATTAAGTTTTGGAGCTTTAAGTAAAAAGATGAAGTGGCTTGGCTACAAGATGAGGACACAAACTCTAAATTTTTCATTCTAAAATGTCAAATAGAAGATTCTCAAATCATCTTAAAGCTCTTATTAACTCTGATAGAGAACTTTTATATAAACATAAGGAGGTTGTAGCAGAAGCTATTTGGTATTTTAGTTCCATGTTTAATGGTAATGTAAGTTCAGAGTCCCCTTCATTCCAATTGAGAAATTTCATCAATTCTCAAGGCCAACAGGTACTGCTTCATCCAATTACTCTAGAAGAAATTAAATTTGCAATAGACTCTGCGCATGATGAAACTAGTCCGAGGCCTGATGGGTTAAATTCCTAAAAATTTAAGCTACATTGGGAAGTGATTAAATTTGATTTATAGGCTGCTCTTCAAGATATATTCATATCTGCAAAACTGCCTAAAAGTATTAATCATACTTTTGATCCCAAAAATAGATAGGCTTTGGTGATATTTCACATTATCGACCAATCTCTTGCTTAACTTGTATTATAAGATTTTTAGTAAAATTCTTTGCAATAGAATTAAATGGTACTTGCCACAATTGATCTCTTCAAATCAATGTGCATTTATGCCTACGTGACATATAAGGGATAATATACTCTTTGCTCATGAACTGTTAAGAGATTTAAGAAACCAGGAGTTAATAAATTCTATGTGAAAGTGGATCTTGACAAAGCATATGATATGATAAAGAGGAAATTCATATGTCATATTAAGTTGAAGTTTGGGTTTCCAATTCACTTTATTAATGTGATATATGAATGCATCTCTTCCCCTACATTCTCGATTTTAATACAAGGTATGCCAAAAGGATTCATTGAGTCAAACAAGGATATAAGGCAAGGTGATCCACTCCCCCTATCTTTTTTCTATTGCCATGGATTTTTTTCCATATTATATGAATGAAGCTTTACTAAAACACAAATTTCTTCCTGTTCATAGTTTTGATCCAGTGGTTACACACCATTTATATGCTGATGACCCTATGGTTTTCGAAAAGTGTGTTCCCACATGTGCAATTTTTATAAAGGATATATTTGGTAAATTAAAACATTATAGTGGCTTGGCTATTAGTATTCTCAAGACTAAGATATATTTTAGTTCTCATGCTAGATATATTAGTGAAGTTACGGATATTTTGGGTATACAAGTAAGCTTTCTTCTTGTAAAATACTTAGGAGTTCCATTGTCATCCAATTATATATACTGTAATGATTGCCAATCATTGTTACATAGAGTTCAGTCTAAAATTCAAGCCTGGGATGCCATATTTTTTAGTTTTGCTGGTAAAGCTGAGTTAATACAATTAGATATAACTCCTACATTATTATACTAGTTGTTTGTTTACCAATTTCTTGAACAAATTACTGATAAGTTGCACATGATGCGTTCTAATTTCTTTCAATGAAGTCTTCACATAAAATGAGTTGGTACTTGGGAGAAATTGTGTTTTCCAAAGTCAGAGGCAGGTGTGGGTTTAAAATCATTTTCTGATCTTAGGAAAGCTGCTGATATAAAGTTAATGTGAAAATATCTATCTAATTCTTCACTGTGGAGTGAATGGATGAAGAAGAAATATTATTATGGCAAGATGTTTTGGAATATGAGTATTGATAACAATTCATCTAGTACACGGAAATCAATACTGAGATTGAGAACTAGTGGTAATCAACTTTTTTAATAAAGTTATGGCTACGGGTTCTTTGACTTTGATGTGGTATGATCCTTTGATCAGTAGTAAATGTTTGGTGGATTTATCCGGATTCGAGGCTTCAACAAATTGGTAGGCAGAATGAATTGGTGTCTTCTATTTTTGCGATGGTCATGGTAGAATATAGGGTAATCTCCATACAACAACTAAAGAGGTACAACATCTTGTGAATTCTATTAACTTGTATATTGATTATCATTTTGATTTTTATGAATGGAGTGAAGAAGGGAATTTTACTTTCAATAAAGCATGGAATAAAGTTAGAAGCCATTAACCTATGAAGAAATTCCTGAAAGTGAAATGGCACTCTAAAAACTCAAAAGAATGCCTTTTATTTCCTTTCTAGCGGTGCAGGAAAGACTAAACATTAAAGAAAAATTAGTGAGATTTGGAATTACTTCTGAAAGTAATTTTATGTTATGTGATAATGAGATAGAATCTGTAAACCATTTGTTTTTTGAGTGTGAATATGTGAAGTATATTTGGGAGCTTGTTGCTGATAAAGCTTGGAATGATTGCTGCCATTGTGGGATCAACTGAAGAAGAGGCTTTGAAGATACTATAAAAAATTTAAGGTGAAGGATCAATGCTTAGATGTTGCTTGTGCAGCCTTAACAACAACTATATACCAGACCTGGCAGGAAAGGAATTCAAGATGTTTCAGTTGTCGAAGTATAAGAAAAGAGGCGAGATTGAATATGATTAAGAAGGAGATATGTTACTTGGTTAAAGATAACTGACCAAAGACTAAATTTACTCAAGAGAAGTCAGATTTTTTGAAGAGATGGGGCATTGAAATACTTAATACTGGTTAATGCGTAAATGATTTAATTTGTTTCTCTATTCAATTAATGTGAGCATTGAGATGAGAGGGTGTGAGTATGTATGTTTGTTGTTTTCGGACATTTTGCTCTTATGAGTCATTCTTATAAATAATACTCTTCAAAATCATTCTAGAGCATTACTAACACCATCTCTAATGAGTCATTCTTATAGGATATTACTAATCCTATCTCTGATGAGTCTCATCTTGTTCCACTCAGTTGTACACCTAAAACATTGTAAACCAAAGCTTTGATACCAAATGTGACGACCCGAAAATTTCTGCGTTTCAAATCGACCGTAAGCCACACAGGTCTGATCCAAACAGCAGAAATCCTCGAACCGTTATTTGATACAACACATTAAAACAAAAAGCAAAAGAACATTTCATTGTTATTACAACTATTTTACATCAGAGTACAAAATATATTAGAGTACAACGCGAATATCAGAAAATGATACATTACTATACACACTGGAAACATAATTACAATCAACGGAAGACTATCAAATGCTCTAAACACAGCTTTAAGCTTTAATCCAGAATCCTACTCCATAAAATATCTGCAATACAAAAACTACTAGCTGCCCTTGTGGAAAGTATAGGCACCTAGAGTTTTGGTGGGAAACAATAAACTCCAAATCAGTAATGAGACTGGTGTAAGAACCCAAATATTTATTATACTTTATTTTAAAATTGGGTAAATCAGGGGACCATGCCGTATAATACAGCGTAAATGTGTATATTTTATCTGCTTATTTATTTTGTTTCTCTTTAAAATAATTGATACTGTGTATTTATTGTTGTGTTTTCAGATTATTTAAGATAAATGGATTGATGCACTTAATTGTTGAAAAGCTTGAAGAATTGGTGCAAGAAGAGTGTTGATTTTTAGAGCTGGATTAAAGCATGAAGACCTGAAGAAATTTTGTTGTTCAACCACCCCCTGCTGCATGTTTTAAAGTCAAAATTCAATGCCTTTTCATAAAGATCGCTTACCGTGGATGTCATGGATTTCTTATTCATGCTTAAAACGATTAAAGTTGATGTCAATTGATACCCGCAAGCTATTTTTCCATGACATTTGCATGCCCGTTCACTTGCGTTCACATTGGTCTAGTTGTTATTTGGGCAAAGCCTTTTGTCCCACATCCTGTAATTGGCCACTTAGTCTTGGTCATGACAGCTTTAAATACATTGTATCTCTTTCATTTAGAATTACATTAAATTTTATTCTGTAAATTCTTCTCTTGGAATAAAACTATTCCTCCCCTGTTCTCTTTAGTTTTAGTTTTATTTTATGTACGTTTTTTCTTTTATTTTTTGCTTTTTCTCATTTAGCTATGTCTAGTTGATCCCCTTTAATTAGGGAGTGATGACGCTTATAGATTGGATTCAATATGAATCACATAGCCAAAAGATGAGGACTTTATGCAAATAGATCTGGATCTGAACCAAGAGTTAGATCTGAACCTTCATATTCTATGTCGTTTAAGAGCTATGCTCGTTCACAGGGTATATTCGAGTTCGATCTAACGCTTATCAGATTTAGATCTAATTTTTAGGGTTTTTGAAATAAAGTAGTGAATCTGTCCTTATAGGCTATGGTTGTTTAAGAGCTTAGCTCCTGCATAGGCTATGCTTGTCGTTATTCACATGTTTGTTTTTAAATACCTAATTATCGTTGATTCAATTTTGTGACAGAAACATGAGTTGGATCTATTAATCTGTTTGGATATTGATAATTATCAATCCAATTTATGTCATTACTCCCTAATTGCTTTCATTTATAATAAAAACTCTCTTCAAAATTTCGAAATAACTTGATTGGATTTATTAGTAAAATAATTTTGGTCCCAGAGTTTGACACCCTTTGCGACAACCCTTGTTGTTTAGGAAAGTCAAGTGATTTAAATAGTTGATTTCAATTTTTTAATTTGTTCGCAAACAAATTTTGGCGCCGTTGTCGGGGATCAAACTAATTTTTATTAGTAAATCCTTAGGGTTATATTTTTATTTTTCTTATATTTCCATTAAAAAAACAAAAAAAAAATATTTTTTTATTTTATTCATTTTTGTTTTCTTTCATATATAGAAGAAAATTCTTGTTTAATTGATTTGGGATTATTGATTGATACCATAATCTTAAGGACAAGAGAAAAAAAATCTTGCTACAATTCCGTTCTATTTCTTGTCAATTTCTTTCCTTTTAAAACTTCTTTCCTATTTTTAGTACAATTTTTTTTCCACCTTCCATTTATTTCTTTTCCTTCTACAACATATTTCTTTCCTTTCGTTTATTTTCAATTCTTACAAAAAAAATAATTCCTTTTTTAATTCCTTTATATTTTATTTCTTCTATTCTTGCCGATCTCCCTTCAAATCCATCCTCTCTCTCTGATTATCATCACAACATACCGTCAGTACCCTCTTCACAGCTTCACTACTCCCTCCATCCATAAACCAGATCATGACAAACAAAACCCACACCTCCAGACATCATACTCCATCATCACGCAAATTGTCAACCAAAAAGAAAAAACAACTTCCCCACTCTGTCAAAACATCGACCAAGCTGATACCACCTCATCACTACTATTGCCATCTCCACTGCCACAAATAAACTCCATTTCAACACTGTGCTGATAATCACCAAATCATCACTGTCTGCAAATTCACCACACACGAACCCTCCAAAAGCCAAACAGCAAGTCACGTTTCCAAGCCCTGACCATTTTCAAGCAGAATCATCTGCCCTCGTTCTTCACCCGAGCTCCAAAAGCCACATGTTCCTCAAATTTGCGAACCAATTCCAAGCACCAAACTTTCAATCAACATCCTACAACCCAAGAATCATAGTTCCACGCCTCCCTCCAAAACAATCCGCGAACCCAAAAACTGAATTCAGCAAATCCGGCTCCACCAGAAACTACAATCTCCTCTAACATAACAAAATCACCAACCCTAACTCAAACAGAAATCCATCCCGAAACCACCTTCAACAAGCTGATTTCATTACTCTCGAAGCGACAAATCACCCGAGACCCAAATCGCAATACTCCATCAAAAAAAAAAAATCGTGACCCTAAACCGTTATAAAGGTATCAACAAACCCCAAATCAATTCGAAGAACTACTCAAGACCCGATAATCGCAATCAACCCAGATCCCCATCTACCCTTGCAGATCAAACGCACCCAACCCAATTTGAACCTTAATAAAAAGGTCGGACAAGTTTTATAATTGGGAGAATAATTTGTTACCTTGTTTTCGTTTGGATTTTCTGAGAAACAAAGTAAAAAGGAGACATATTTGTATATTTTTTGAGGACTTGCTGAATATTCGGGAAAACCATATAAGGGGAAGGCGTGTTTTAAAGTTGAAAACCTGGGTGCAAAACTGAGAATTGAATTGTTTCCTATTCCTTTGTCTTTTGAGTGGTCCATTGTTTTAATAAAAATATATAATTAAAGGAGCATGGGTCTGTTTTCAAAGGGTCGGGTTCCCAGTGTGGATGTGAACAACGGTTTGATGCTATCTCTTTTGTAGTGCACTAGTTGTTTGGTTGAGGAGTTTTTATTTTATTTTATTTTGTGAGATAACATTTTCTTCATTTCCTTTAAGTTGGCGACTTTAGGAGTATCGTTAGTCTAGGTTAGTTTTTATATTTTTATTCTATTTTTTTCTCTTTATTGTTTTATTTGTAATCTATTAATACTAAAAAAAGAAGTTTCAAATTGAAGGCCAAGTTGATGAATAGAGTTCAAACAACCAACGGGGATTTCAGAGGTCAAACAATTTGCATTTAGCAAAATTTGAATTGTTGGAGCGGTTCCACACTAAGTAGGGTGCGAACACGCTAGCGCTACTCAGTTGCACTGGACGGACTGCCGATCTATGTGAGAATTTTTTAATCTCTACAGGGTCTGCTGCTGCTTGAATATATATATATATATATATATATATATTGCTTGTAAAGTTTTCGTGCAGGCGCCACGGCTTCCTTGTAAAAAAAATATTTCTGCAATTTATTATTCTATGACTGTTCTATGGTTGATTATTTAGCCTGTTGATGTGTGGTTGGAAATTATAAAACAAACGTGGGATTAATTGAAAAGTTTGTTTTTGAAATAAATTATTTTTGAAATGAAATCGAGGATTCCCCAAAGCTTTAGGACAAAATATCCGTTAAATTGACAATTAGGATTGATACTCTCTTAGGTGTCTAAGGAATGGTAGAGTCTAGAACTCAAACAGGTTCTTAAACCTTCAGTCGTGTTTCTATGGTAATTCGTGGCACACTGAAAACCTCTGTCCGAGCCTGGCCTTGACTTGTATTCATATAATTCGAAGTTGTTAATTTTAACATATTTTTAGGAGCTTCTTTAGAGCCAAAAATTTTGCAACTGATTTATCAACGAAATTTTTTCTTGAAAATGTCTCAATTTCCTTATTCTCATGAATTTTATGATAGTTGTGAAAATCAATATAATCCACATAATTTTACACCAAATTCATATGGATATTTTAAATAATAGCCATTATACAAACAATTTGGGTTTTACACCATCAAATTTTCAAAAATTTAAAAATAATCCTAATGTTGCACCCCAAAATTTTCAAAACAATGATCAACCCTCAACTTTGGAAACAATTATTGAATCTTTACTTGAAATGAGCACTCAACAAAATCAAAGAATAAGTGAATGGTGTAATTCATACTTGGGCAACAATTCAAGTCAAAGTTTTCAAAATAATAAAAATTTGAATTCACTTCCAAATTCAAATGATTTTGATTATAACCCTTGCCAATTCAATTTCGAACTCCAAAATGAATTTAAAATTCAAAACGGAAATGTGAATCACTTTACAAAATGATTTTGGCAATGGGAATAATTTCAATGATGGTGTGATTAACGATTCTTGTTCTCAACGATTTCAAATTGAAACTTCTCAAGTTAATAATTGTAAATTTGATTTTGTTTAGTAAATGAACGAAATTTTCGATAACCACACAGGTTTGGTATTTGAAACATACTTGAAACTATGTGACCAACAAAATCAAATTTTAACATGTGATGAGTCAAATGATAATCCACCTTTCACCAAAATCAACGATATTTTACTAACAACTTTTGAAATTGATGAAAATCTTAATGAAGTTGTTGAAATCTCTCTATAATTGATTTGAATTTAAATTCTCTTAAGATCGGAGACGTCAATCCTCAATTTGATATTCCTCTCTTAGATACTGAAAAATTTGCAACTTTAGATTGTCAACCTGACAAAAATGATGACGTTGTTAACAACTATTTAAGTGAGGACGACTTTGATGAGCAAAAACTTCTTAAACTTATTGACGATGAAGTTGTTGAGTCTGAAACTGAAAATGAAACATTTGAAAATTTTGAAATTCTCGAGGTTGAAAATAATGAAACTGCTGAATGTGATCTTAAATAAAATGACGATTTTTCTAAAACTGTTGAAACTCCTTGCGACTTGATCGTTTCAACTGAATCTCACTGTGATCACTTGTTTTTCAATGATAAATTTTTGCACTATATGAACTCTTTTTGGAATAACAAAGTTTTTGAGAAAACACAATTTTGAAATCTACTGAAAATTCATTTGTTTTGTTTTAACTTTAGGTTTACTAATGAACCTTTTATCAACAAAATTTCAAATATCAAAGCAAATATGAATAGTATTTCTCAAAACAAGTGTGGGGGTGAGAATGATGCATACGTATCTTAATTTGTACATCATCTGAACAAATCAAACTTTGTTTTTGAAACTTTTACTGAACCCTGGGTCGATGACCTCTCTTTAGTTGCTACAGAAATTCAATTCGATTTTAGGATCAATCGTAAGCTCAAAATTTTAAAATTAGCAACAAAAACATTTGAAAAAACAAAATTTATTTTTCCAAATCTGAAACATAATATAAATTCCTTTATGATTTGGTTTTCTGTGCTTAAGATGTGTCTCATAATCTTAATGAGGCTGAACCATTATGGACCGGTTCATCTATTCGATGACTGTGTATTTTCTACATGCGTATCCGGTAAGCTGCGCTTACCCTTTTATTTTATTTCCCTTTCACAAAGATATGTCTGATTAACGATGGTGGGGACGCAGTCACACTCAAGTGTGTGAGGAGGGGGGATTTATATCACATCAGTAATCAAATTTTGTGAACTAGGTCATTCATTGAACAAGGACTAACTTAAATTCATAAATAATACTCGGGTTCTTTATT
This sequence comes from Allium sativum, assembly GCA_030737875.1. NCBI lineage: Eukaryota > Viridiplantae > Streptophyta > Magnoliopsida > Asparagales > Amaryllidaceae > Allium > Allium sativum. The sequence goes on along the minus strand of CM060920.1, from coordinate 341,890,122 downwards.
GATAAGTTAAATTGTTGTGTGATGGGAATGGACATTAATTATTCATTGAGTCATAATGTGTCTATTTAAGATGCTAGCTTGAGACTGTGAAGACGTCAGTCATGTTCCGGAGTAAGCATGTCAACCCTTGTTATAGATTTTAGAATGTGCAAGTAAAAAAATCAAATAATAATGATTCTGCACCTACGTTTGTTGGATTTTCCGAGCTCGTTTTCATTCATAATATTTCTTCCACTCAAAATTTTAAACTTGTAATTTATAAATTCCCCTTGGCCCAACGAAGGAGAAATGACTCATTGTAGCGTTCTTCTTCGATACCCCCACATTATTCAAACCCAAGTTTTAGTTGATGTACATCCATGTTTTGACAAGTTTTTCTTATTTTGGTATACTTAAGAATAGGGGTGTAAATCGGTCGGACCGGACCGGACGGAGGTGTGTTCAGTTTCTGTCCTAAAAAAAATCGGACCGAACACGGACCGGACCAAAAAAATTCTCGGACAAATTTCTTTGTCCTAATTCGTGTCCTAAATAAAAACGGTCGGACACGGACATGTTCGGACCGATCGAACTCGGTCGGACATGGCTATTTATATCACATTTTGTACATTTTACTAGATTTTCTCTCAACTATATGTCGAATTACAAGTAATTCGGACGAATTCGGACGAGCTCGGACCGGACATGATTTTTTTCTCGTACAAAATTTGTTGTCCTAACTCGTGTCCTAAATGAAAATCGGACGGACTCGGACGGACGTATTTCGGTCACGGACACGAACGGACGTCGGACATTCGAACAAAATTTACAGCCCTACTTAAGAACCTTTTTACTGATTTATTCTCAAAGGTTAAGAAACCTTACTTTTTATACCAACATTACACTAACCACTCCGTACTTGTTTTAAGGCAGGATAACCATATAACACATCTTATTTTATATGGGTTATCTATCTTACAAAACTTTGCTTATCTTTCCTTTCATCTTTTTATATAACATCAATCGAGACTTGTGTGTTAAATTAGGGTTATAGAAGAAGAGTAACTAGGGCACAACACTTTCCTTTCATGAAGTGTCATTTATGATTCGCATAGTAGCGGAGGAATCAAATGAAATAATATACGGTATCATTCCATTCCATCTCCACTCATCATTCATCATGCAAAAAAAGAAGAAGAAAAGGAAGAAAAGAAAAAAATGTAATAAAGAGAAAATATCAAAGAATAAAAAAAGTCATTCATCATTCTTGGTTATAAACCATTCATTTCCATTCCATCCACATCCATCATACCATACTTAGACGCGAGGATTGTAGTAGAGGAGATGAAAGGAAACAAAATGTCCGTATGTGCCTTAGTATTACTTTATCTTTTGTAGTTTGAAGTTCAACTAATATACTTGCCCTCTTATCCATAATATTTTTAGAACTTACAAAAATTTCCTTCATCTATGCATAACTCATATCCAATACATTACAGTTACACCGGTGCAGAATTATTCAAAGAAAAACAAGATAATAAATAAATGATTGGGTGCACATTGTCGATGTGTAGAACTTTGGTTGACACCACGCTCTTAATCTTCAAGGTAATTACAGTGTTATCAAGGAATTACAATTCAGCTTGAATTTTTTTATTCATTTTTGCACCAATAATGGGATGGACAATTTAGGACAAAACCATTATTATTGAAGTTAGGTAAATTCCTTAGAATTTGAAAGACCTTAAATATATTATTTGATTAACCCGCGTACTTAAGACACTTTGGATTTTGTGGGTAGTATCCGCTGAAAAACCTCATGAGACAACAGTCGTCCTACTAGGGACACCTAGGGGTTTAATGGCTTGTTGCATACGCTAAATGCAATCGTGTTTCCTACGAAAGTGTGACATATCTTAGTTTAGTTTATTCGAGGACGAATAAAAAGATAAGTGTGGGGGTATGTGATATACACGTAAATGTGTATATTTTATGTGCTTATTTATCTAGTTTTCTCTCTAAAATAATTGATATTGCATACTTATAGTTGTGTTTGCAGATTATTTAAGATAAATGGATTGATGAACTTAATTGTAGAAAAGCTTGAAGAATTAGTGAAAGAAGAGTGTTGATTTATAGAGCTGGATTAAAGCATGAAGACCTACAAAAATTTTGTTGTTCAGCCACCTCTTACCGCATATTTTAAAGTCTAGATTCAATGCCTTTTCATAAAGATCGCTTGTCCCAGATGTTATGGAGGTCTTATTCATGCTCAAAACAATTGAAGTTGATGTCGTCTGATGCCCGCAAACTATATTTCCATGACATTTGCATGCCCATTCACTTGCGTTCACATTGGTCTAGTTGCTATTTGGGCAAAGCCTTTTGTCCCACATCATGTAATTGGCCACTTAGTCTTGGTCATGACAGCTATAAATACACTGTATCTCTTTCAGTTAGAATTACATTAAGTTTTATTCCGTAAACTTTTCTCTTGGAATAAAACTATAAAACTATTCCTCCCTTGTTCTCTTTAGTTTTAGTTGTATTTTATGTACATTTTTTCTTTTATTTTTTGCTTATTCTCATTTAGCTATGTCTAGCTAATCACCTTTAATTAGGGGGTGATGACGTTTATAGATTGGATTCGATATGAATCACATAGCCAAAAGATGAGGACTTTATACATATAGATCCGGATCTGAACCGGGTGTTAGATCTGAACCTTCATATTCTGTGTCATTTAAAAGTTATACTCCTTCACAAGGTACATTCATGTTCGATCTAACTCATACCAGATCTAATTTTTAGGGTTTTAGAAATAAAGTAGTGAACCTGTCCTGATAGCCTATGGTTGTTTAAGAGCTTAGCCCTTGCATAGTCTATGCTTATTGTTATTCACATGTTTGTTTTTAAATACCTAATTATCATTGGTTCATGTTTGCGACAGAAACATGAGTTGGATCTATTAATCTGTTTGGCTATTGATAATTATCAATCCAATTTATATCATTACTCCCTAATTGCTTTCATTTATTATAAAAACTATCTTTTCCTTTATTTTCTATTATTTTCAAACAATCAAAATTTCGGAATAACTTGATTAGATTTATTAGTAAAATAATTTTGGTCCCAGAGTTCGACCTCCTTTATAACAATTCCTGTTGTTTAGGAAAGTTGAACAATTTAAATAGTTGTTTTCAATTGTTTAATTTGTTCGCAAACAACATGTTTTCTCCATATGAATTCCGGTCATAAAAATGCAATTCTTTTTGAAAAATGAAGCTCCTATAAGACTCAAGTTCCATCACACAATGCAAGCACAAACCGGAGAATATAATTTTACCTTATAATAGCCAAACATGCTTGATATGCAAAATTTCACATTTATTATCACTAGTGAATAGTGTGAAAGTCAATTTTGAAAAATAAATATATCAATCTTAGACGGCATACTACCCCATCCAATTATGTCACCATATAAGCTTACAACTGAAAATGCAAGGTTCATATTTGAAGTTGGATTTCCATCAATGACTAAGGCAAAGGATCTTCCTTATCCGATACGGAACCATCTCTAGTAAGATGTATCGAACTCACACACATGTGAACCTTAGAGCGGCAGAGTCAGCCCAAGAATTCTCGGTGAGTTCAGGTAATTCTTAAGCATAGCATTCCCCGGTCGTGTCCAGCCGTTGTCCTGGTTGTATTTGACCATCATCTGAGGCACCCCAATCCATCATTCACATAAGTAAATTGTATGAGCTTCATGCCATGATATCACTTTTTGCTAGATGCAAACATTTGTCCTTATTCTATGGTCTATCATCCTATTTTCGGCCATTCACGGGCTGTGAGGCTTGTTGAAGTCATGTCTCAACAAAAAACTACGCTATATCATCCATGCTTTGATCATTATCCACAAAGCTTTGCTTTTCAAAAAAATATTTGATCACTCAACAACTTAGCATGACACATTGTCAATTCACACAAATGATCAGTTTCTATTAATAACATAATATTTGAGTTCATATGTCTCAAAGAAGGGTATTAAGATAAGAGAATAAATTCTCTTTCACCATAAATGTATCATCAAGAGAAACTAATTGGTTATGTTATGAAATACAACGTCAAACACACATCCATTTACAAGTTTATTTCGGGTCTGAACGAAACTGTAAGTTTCTTATTTCTTGTCCAATTAATGAGAAAGCCCCTTGCATACACAACACCAAATATGCCATTCTGTAACACTTTTTGGGCTCCAGTTTATCACGGTTATTATCGCGATAAAATAATCACGGTTATTTATGTGATATTGCGTTATCACGGTTATTTCCATGATATTACATGGGCTTTTAGCATATTGATGGATAGAATAGTCATTTCATTTTTACTCTTAGATTCACGTTTAAGCGTTCACTTTCTTAGTCCGTGAATGAATTAGGTTTTTCCGCTTATCGCCGCCTCCAATCCTCTGCCTTAGATTTGAGCCTCCTCCATCAACTTCTCTGCTTCTACCTCAAATTGGAGTCGCCTTCATTCATTTCTCTACTTTCGCATCGTTCCAGATAAGGTATGTTCCATTTTTATAATCTTAGATCGGCACCTCTTTCATGTTTCTTTTTTTTTTTTTTTTTGCAAGGCAAGCGGGGTTGAGTGGACCCCTACCACATTTATTTAAGAAGAAAAGCCAAACAAGCTACACACGAAGGACACAAAACTACAAACACACATGGGAATCGAAAGGAAAGAAAACTACAAAAACATTTCAAGCCAACCAGCAACAAAGTTACTAGCAAAAGGGAAAGAGGAAACAGAAAGCTCCTTCCTAATATCGTACTTGAGCATTTGCCATAATTCATGCGTTCTTTTCCTCTTGAGCAAGAAAGCCCTGCTATTTCTTTCAACCCAGACTAGCTTCACAAATTTTTTAATGCAAAGCAGGAAAAGGTTATGCAAATCGCCTCTCCAGCGTGTCGATTTGAGAATAACAAGCCACTGTAATTGAGAAGAAGTAGGAACATCAGGCACTCCAAAGTATTGCAAAAGGCGGCGCCATAAGTAGAAGATTTCATTGCATTCAAAAAAAAGGTGGGCTGCAGATTCCTCACTCACATCACAAAAAAGACAATCTATAGGAATGTTCATTCCCATGCTAAATAGCTTCTGCCTGGTAAGCAAAAAACCATTCTTAGATTTCCAAAACAAGAAGTTGTCCTTAGGAGGAGATGTCTTGTTCCAAATTAGGCTGTACCATTCGCACTTCGGCAATATATCAAACCCCATAATTATCGTGTAGACCTGTTTGATCGAATGCTCCTTACCACCCCACGTTATAGAATCATGAGCAGTTGGATTAACAAATTGAATGAGACTATCCCAAAGATTACGTAGGAAATAGTTGGAAGTGTAAGGAAGGGAAACACGTCCATACCTCATAAAAAAAAGAAACCAAAGCTCTCTTATGAATTCCCGACTTGATTAGAACATTATCAACAGCACATAACATTGTTAACATGATTGTAGTATTCAGATCTTTCAGTAGCATTCTATTTTGCATGGACTTTTAGTGTATTGGTTAACTGATAAAGTGAATTAATGCTTTCTTAACTTCCATTATCAAGTGAATGCTAATCAAATTGCTTCTTCCTAAACGTAACACCCTTGTGTGTGTGCGCGCGCACACGTACGTATGTGAGAGAGAGAGCACCATGTGTTAAGCAACTCATTTTTTGTGTACAGATCAAAGCTAAGTGTGGCGGCGATTGTTGGATGCATGATGCCATTTATGCTCGGTGTGTGCTTTCTTGGCCCTTCTATGGACTGTCTCTGGCATAAATATCACTATTGTCCTGATTGCCAGCAAAAGGTCTTCTAATATGCCATACTAAACCTAAATATAAAACACTAAATATTTTCATAAACTTAATTTTGTATTTGTAAATTGGTTTCCATGAAGGTAGCTGAATTTGAAAAATCTAACCCATATCTTGTGGTTGATCAATCGCAATGGATGGAGAGAAGCTTTGTCATGCCTGCTTGATTTCAAAGGTGCCAATGATGTTAAATATCTTATACGAAATGTCAATAAATAATATAAACTGTTATTTTTTGGTTGAGACTTGTGTGTAGATGTATACTGGAAAACATTGTTTATGTTTGTTGTCATTAATCAAACTTCTCTGTCAAGTATTTTTTTCGAGCTGCAGTAATGTTTTAAAACTTTAGTTATTGTTGGTTCCTCTCACCTTCTTATAGACACATACATTAAATTGGCCTAATATTGTAGAAGTATGTATGATTGTAATATACATGGTTTGACATGATTCACCTGTGTGGATGCTTTTTGAGCTACACAAAATTTATATGGTCTGTTGGTCAATTCTTAAACTTTTATTTCTGCATTTATAAAATGTTAATGTATTCATATTAATGACGTAAGCTACAAATTATATGCTACCAAAAAAGATATTTGCCAATTTAATGTATGATGATTCTCCTTATCTTAACTAAAATTTATCATCATTTTAATACCAAATCATTAGGCTTTTGATTTGATTCTATATTATTTACTTTATAACACATTAGCAGTGTAAGCCTGCAAAAAATGTTTATGCAGCTATGTTAAATTTGGATCAACATTCTAAAAGCTACTTCTTTAGTTCATGCCACTTGTTAATTAAACATGTGTAAAGGTGAATCAATACAAACATTGGAAGCTACTTTGTAAATTCATACCACTTTCACAAACGATTGGCAAGTTTAGAGCAATAGCATGGACCCATAAATCAAAAAATGCATAATTTTTGTGAAGTAAAAAGAGATCCTAATCGTGACAGAGTAGAAGTAAAAATATTCATTATTTCACCATTTTTTATTATATTTTGTGCAATATGTCTTTTCATTTATATGTATCATGTGATTAAATTAACTAATTGCGTTTATTATGAAGTAGGATGACGCCTTATCATTTTGCCATATAGCTGACCTCGATATGTTATGATATGACTGTGCCGTGTTACCTTCAGTTTGCGACTATATATTCTAAATGGTAACATTACATGTCCATACTATGAATTCTTCATTAGATGTAATATCACATGCATGGATGATGGACCAATATGGCACAATGTGATCGGATTTAGAATAAAGTGATATCATTAGAGAGTAGATGTAATAAATTATCTGAGGTATATACTCTTACTTGCCTCATAGAATTATCCAGTTCATATATATATATATATATATATATATATATATATATATATATATATATATATATATATATATATATATATATATATAATCACACATATATTCTGTTTATCTTGTTGTGGTTTCAGGAAAATGCCGAAGATTTAAGCATAACTGAAGATAGAAACGGTAGAGCTCAGTAAACAGCTGATGTAGCTGAAATTCTTAGATGCCGAGCTTATGCTTCGTATCCTATACATAAAAACACTTTATCTGGTATGTTATTACATTTATTTTTACACTGACCTAGTAATAGTTAAGCATGGTTTGCTATTATATTTAAAGCCACACAAAATATGTCTACGGGGTTATATTATACTTCTTAGTGGAATGATTTATTATGAAAAATATGGGTTTTCTCGTATGCTTTTCGCTTAATGAAACTGTCTTAGTATATGATTTTTTTTTCTGATTCTTTATCGTAGTTTAATATCGAGTTTCCAAAGATTATTAGTGTTGCAAATTGGTTGTGAAACATGCTTTTTTAACCTATTACGTTCTTGTTATTGCTCATGATTCAACCTTTCTACGAGCACAGATAGTGAGTGATAATTGTTTTTTCTCGTGTTTTGTTTACCAGCATCATTCTTCCAATCAAATGCATGAAATGTACCACCACTTGCCGAGTCGTGTTTAATATTTTGAAAATAAGAAATGGTAAACGTGATTTATGTTTAGTCTATCAATAATAATATCAGGGAAACTATTAAATATTCAAATGAACAAGCATATGAAAACTTTCTCAGTTAGGAATAACATGAAATTTTGAATGTGAAAATGGAAAGACAAATATTGATATTAGTATCGATATCTCTGCTTCTTATTTGGCAATATAAAATGCTGACTTCCTAAAACATTCTTCCTTGCGGCTTTTGATTCCCAAAAATAAATATTTTTGTCTAAACCTTTATTACAATGTGAATGTGTGTGTGTGACTCACTTTTGCATAATTCTGAAACAAATTAAAATTCATATAATTAATATCCATAATTAGTTTTCAAGACTATCCATAATCAGTTTTCAATTAGCGGAAGCAAAACCATATACATGGAAGGGAGGATGGATATATCCCGTGGTTTACAGTGATTTTCTGCTATGTCAAACTACGTAAAATTATGCTACTTCCCTATTATAAATACTTCATTATGCCAAAATTAACATGCAAATTGATGCTCCATCTATTCTTGGAAGCTAGCTCCACCGCTGATTTAAATAAAAAAAGAATACTAATTAGATGGGTTACAATTTGACAGTCTGGAGAAGGAAATATCTTCAATGAGCTAAATTGTCAAGTAGGATTTGCAGCAAGAAGTGGAAAACAAATCACTTTTTAACTTTTTATGAAGTCAGTTTGTAGTACAAAATAGCATATTTTTACTCGTGTATTCATCGTCTACTACAAGAAATATTGCATAATGGGGCATAAATGAACAAGATATATTAAGAATCATCTCTTCTATTTTTTACCACAAATATCTATTAGTAAATTATTTTATTCATATAAATGATTTTGGGATTTGAGTTACTTACTTTATATAAACGTGGATCTGCTTCAGTAACTTTTTTACCTCCACTATTAATTTGTTTACACCAAACTTAATGACGATTTTGATGTCGGTACTCTGTAGTTGATTAAATTATCTTGTGTATGCAGACAATTAAGAGAGACTGGCTCCTTATGTTCAAAACTAATGAAAAAAATACTAATGCTTAGTGAAGCTTTCTTTGCTCCGAGCAATACCAATCCTATTACTAAAAAAAATGTAAGCTTCCTAACTTTTTATATCTCAGTTTGCACCATGTTCTAACCTTTTGTTTCCAAGTGATTTTAAACTACAAATATATTGCAGTTTTTAAGAATTATTTGCACTAAATATCATTGAGGCAAGAAGTGGTTTAAAATGGAGTTGACCTTGGATATTAAGGCTGAGAATTTCAAGTTATGCTAAAGGTAGCATGCCTAATTATTAGACTCTCTAAGAAAATATGATTGTGAACTAATTTTTTAACCTGTTAAACAATTGTATGTTTTATCTGGCTAATATCTAATAGTAGAAAATATGCTATGGACTAATACATATTATTGTCTTTTTTAGATTTCAAAAGAAAATACAGAATGCAGTCCTGTTAAACAATTAAAGGAAAATTCCTGTCAAAATAAGTAAATGGAAAGCATTTTTGCTGATGAAGCCATGTATACCATTCCAGTCTTCAAACGACCATCTGCCGCAAGTATATTGTAAATATGATAATGCCATATTTTAGATCGGTAGTTAATGGATTTACTATTTGTTCTCACATCATTTATGGCGATGACTGTTTGCAACTTGGGCTGGTAGTGTGAGTCCTATGCGACGACAACTGAAGACAATGAGGGCTTTGGGCAAGGTTGAGAATTTGGCTATAGGATGAAGCAGAAAGAAATGGGTTGCAACCTGCATGCTTCTCCATTTATGTGGGTTATCATTTTGTGATCATATTTCTTACAAGAACCGAAGTCCCAAAGTAAGCTTTAATTGATTGCTATAATTTATTGTCATTTGTTTAATTATCAAATTGGCTCACTATCCCTATTACCTTCATTTCAAAATCATTTTTTTTCCAACAAGTATCATTCAATCTTGATAGGCTCAACAGGTCTGGATGATATTTTAGAGCGAATAGTAGAAACTGGAAACACTGAAATAAATAATTGACATGCATTATAATCATAACAGATTTTTGGTATAAGTGAACTCAACTTTCATTGTGCTAGAAAATTGGTTATCAAGAATGCATACCTATAAAAATGAAGAATTGACTTTCATCTGCAAGGAAATATAGACTTGAGCTATAAACTAGCGTTCAAAGTGTTCTGCCAGGTTATTGAACTAATAATGTGCTTATATTCTTAAGAATATTGTTCAGTATTCTTATTTCAATGTCTTATACTCTTAAACGTGTGTTTAACAGCATGTGGAGGATCATCATCTATATTCATTAAATTACATGCATTTCGGTGAACCAAAAATATGGTATGGTGTTCCATTATATGCTGCTGCTAAATTTGAGGATGCCATAAAGAAGCTACTTGGTGTTTTCGATGCATAACCTCCTTTTGCTACATGATTTGGTATGATAATTTTTTTACCAATACTTTATGTGCGTGTACTTTGATAGAAAAAAAACACATCATTTTAAAAATGCATCATTCTTAATAACCACTATTGAATTGATAATCAGGTGACGTGACTATCTCCAACCGTTATGAAATCTGAAGGAGTACCAGGTTATTGAGCAATTCAAAAATCAGGAGAACTTGTTGTCATATTTCCAAGAGGATATCATTCTGGATTCAACTGTGGATTATTGTTGGTAGCATGTCATCAAATCTTTGCAAGTTATATCCTTCAAATATTTCTTAATTTCGGGAGTTAAAATGTGAGAATTAATATTTTATGATGCTCATCCTATCTGTACTAATCAGTGGTTTGAATTAATATTTTCAACATATCATATTGCCTCGTGATTTTGAAAGGGTTTTTTTAATTAATGTTACCAAACCTAGTTGTCGATATCGTATAATGTATCCATATCATTAAGTTTGATGCATAAAATTTTGTCGATTGATAGGATATAGCCTCAAAAATACATGTCTTCTCACAGCAAGTACGAAGTACCATCAGTGTCTGATCGTCGCTTTCCTATGAATTAAAAAAGCGCGACATTTGTAATAAATTCTGCAAGCATACAGGTGTGTAGCATACAGGTCGAACACAGAGAGTTAGATTAAAATCAAATTATTTATCTAATCTCTTGGGCGAGTTAGACAACTTTGGAGGTTGATTTTGAAATTAAAACAAAACAAAATTAGAACTGTAATTTAATTCAGAACAGATCTAACTGAACCGACGATCAAATCACAATTTCAATGGAAAAGCAATGAGACCATGAATCAGATTCAAATCTAATCAAATTCAATTTAAACTATGAACGCGATTAAAACACAGAAAATAAAAGTGCAGAATATAAATAACAACAGGAAATAAAATTAGGATTACCGCTGAATCTAATCAGACGGTCAATCACTAATGAAAAGAAATGCAAAATACAAATAGTGTTCTACCGAATCTAATCGTGTAGACAACACTAATTGCTAAGAAATAGAAAATTGCATAAAACGAAAAATGAGTTTTATTAATGAAGAAGAGAATAGAATGAGATGTAGGATAGAATGGTGGCTACAATGCCATTACAAGGGTATATATAGGGTAGATAGCCAAACCCTAACCCTAACCCTAATGATAAATGGGCCTGGTCATTACATCACTAGTTAGTTTACAATGAGAAACATAAATGGGCCTTAGATAAATAAAGCAAATTTGGGCCTTTTCTCTTTTTCTCTTGTTTCCTTGACACTTCTTCATTGATTTGTGATGTGCAAAGCCTTGTTATCAATCCTTTTCTTGTCCAACAGCAACTAGATGTGATATCTTCATCTACAATTCTTCAAAATGCAAATACACAGCAAATTGAACTCTATTTTTCGACATTTCTGGTTGCATGCGGGCTGGGGTCGAATATCTGTAAAAGTAACAAAACAATACCCAAGTAATATTTATTTATATACAAAAGATAAGATATACGAGCATAAAATAAACACATTTCTATGTCAATCAAATACCCCCACACTTATCTTTTACTCGTCCTCGAGTAAAACAAGAAATGAAAAACTAACTAAATAGGTCGCACTTTCGTAGGAAACACGATTGCATTGAGCGTATGCAACAAGCCGTTAAACCTCTAGGTGTCCCTAGTAGGACGAGTGGTGTCTCGTGAGGGTTTTCAGCGGATACTACCCACAAAATCCAAATGCAGTATGCTATGATTCTAATGAAACTACATGAATGCAATGGACATATGCAAAAATAAAAACGAAAAATGACAACACGACTTATTTCAGGAAAGTGGTGCAACAAATTAAGTTAATAATTTCTAATCAGTTGATTTTATTTTAGATACCTCGACTTGTCACAAATTTTCAATATAAATCAAGTTTTCAAATGTTAAATTCCAGTTTGGCCAGTTAGTTCGGTCGATAACATAGTGCAGCCATGAAATAAGTTCTTAGTTTGCTTGGCATAGTTTGCAAAGTGGTATTCTAATTTTCTCATGTATGGCTAGTCAAATCAATAAGGTCAAGAAATGTTTGAGCATCATCGCTTATTCTCTATTTCTATAAAATTTTAAAATTTATGATTAAGTACATACACCTAATTAAAAAGACCAAGGTTTACCACCCATGCACTGTCTCGCGGACTAACGGAGAGTGGGTAAAGAGCTTGGCGGATTGTGCAGGCCGACTTTGACTTTGTCAACAACGTGTCGGTAATCCTTAGGTGTCCAATCTCATAAAATGAGACCAAGATATTCCAACTTTGACTTTGTCAACAACGTGTCGGATAGAGCTTGGCGGGTTTGCACACCAACGCTCGATATACAAGCAATGTTGGATACCCTTGGAATACTATTATTATTATTATCGAAAATATAAGCACAAAAGAGAGTTACGCGAATTCAACTTAACACAACTTAGTTTTAAAGATTTGAAAAGCCAATATAAGTATTTTAAGTCCACTTATTTAAACAAAGTCTACAATATAGAATAGATTTCATGGCCATCACCTAAGAATCTCCCTATGTACCGGTTACACTATTATCCCTCAAAATTAAACTTTTCATTATATTTCAAATTCGAATTTAGCTGAGAGAGAAAATACTATCAACTGGCTAAAAATTGTAAACTTATTTTGTTGTATCAATTGAAAATGAGTCGTATTTCAAAAAAAAAATGGCATGTTACTACAGTCTAAAATGCATGATGGTCCTATTTAAATGGATGGAAATGAAAAGAAAGAAAAAAACGAAAGAAAAAAAACCGAAAATGAGTGAAATGCAGACTCCCCCCCCCCCCCCCACACTAGAACTAAACAGTGTCCACACTGTGAACGTTTCCTAAATTTGAAAGATCGTACCCAAAGATGGATTAAATGTAAAATGATTTGTAAAACGAAATGCAATTTAACTATATGTAAGAAAGGATCATATGTACAATGATAAATGTGTTTGCGATGCATGCGACGCAAGGATTGCCACCAACTTTTTCCCCCACACTTGGTTCTTGCCCTATTAGTCCCATTCCCACTATGCCTAGGCATGTTTTTTAACAAGCAAGAGTTTTTGAAAACCATCTCATCTTTATACCTCGATTTGTAGTCCAGGAGATAAATATCTAGGGTCGTCCTAACCTGACGTTTTTCAACCAAGTCAGCATTCCAAAAGTAATTCATGTGTTCAACAAATTTATCAGTGTAATTTTTCAAAAATTTGTGATCGTATATAAATTCAGTGAAATTTGAATTCTGAGTGTTGTTCAAGACTAGGTGATCACATTTCTCAATGTTGTTCAAGACACTGACAATTTCAAGCTCATTTGAAATTTTCTCAAAGTTAAAATTTTCGAACTCGTGACGTGAATCTACTTCTTCCTCATTTGGCAACTTATCCTTGTACAATCCAAAGAATTCATGTTCATTACAATCCTTTTCCAAATTTGAATTGAAAAATTCAACATCTTTATTCTGTTCAATTTCAAAAATTTCAAGTTTCTCGCAGCCCGAAAGAGGAAGATCAAAATCTAAGCTTACATCTTTTTCTTGAAAAGAATTGAAGTCCAGATCATTCGTTGAATTTTGAACAACTTCATTTAGATCGTTATTTTCAATTTCGAAAGTTGTTATTTGAAAATTTCCACCATCAGAAAAGAATGGACTATTTTCTGATTCATCGCTTGTTTGAATTTGATTCTATTGCTCTCGTTGTTCTTTCAAAGATGTCAATAAACAAAGAAGTTCATCGGCCTTTTTATTGAGTCTTTCTTCCCTCTCTCTAAGAATGTTAAGACGATCGTTAATTTGAGAGCTCTCGTTTTGGATTTCTTGATTCTCAAAATTATCCGAGTTTTCAGAAAATTGACATTGATATTGGAAATCATTTTGATTTTGAAAATTAGGTTCGTAACCAAAACTGTTGAAATTCGAAGGAAAATTGCAATTTTGGTTAATCTCAAGATGTGGATATGGGTTGTAATTTTCAAAATTATGATCGATTTGAAAATCATTTTCAAAATTATTTTCGAATTGGTTTCCAACCCCATATTGATGTTGATCAAAGGTACGTTGCGATTCAAAACCGTTTTGATGTGGATGTGGCCCATAATCGAAGTTATTGAATTTAAATTGAAGTCATCATTTTGATCATAACTTTGAAAAGGTTGGTCATTTTGAAAATTTTGAAAATTGTTGACATTTGGCTCGCGAAATTTTGGAAAATCTTGTTTCATGAGTTGCAATTCATACTCATACTTTTCAAGAGGACGTCTACTCCGATTATTATCCCACGTTTCTCTCAAGGATTTTTTTGAATCAGACATTTGAATGAAGTCAGCAGAAGACAAAAATTATTCTCACTTCAAAATAATATAAAATACTCAGTTGTGCTCTATTAATTAACTGACTCAATTGGAAGGGGGAAGAGGGTCTTATGGCCGTTCACGTATAGTATAAAACTAAGGGATACGACCAATGTTTTACGGGTAGTATGCAACCTCTTTTGCTAATAGTTCAATAAATTGAACTACTATATATCCGCGATCCAATTATACGAGACAGTCAACTTCACAAAACACCACTTTTTAATTATATTATTTTGCAGCGTCTATTTTTATTGTTGAAAACAATGAGAATGAAGATTTCAGTTATGGAAATGTCAGTCCGCACCAAATTAATTCAGAAATTACAGTCACAGAACAGTCACAGAAATATAAATTGCAGAATTAAATTTTTTTACATTCAAGCCGCTGCCCCTGCAGAAGATTTTTACAACAATTTCTATATTTTTATTTTGCAGCAGAGCACCTGTAGAGTTAAGAGAATTTTACAGTGGGGTATGGCAGTCCGTCCAGTGCAATTGAGTAGCGTTGGCGATTTGCAAATTTGCTTGGCTTCCGAGTTTTCTTGTTTTTTTGCTCGAATTCTTTGCTTTTTGCCTTTGATTTGAATGAGGTTTCCTCTTTTTTTTTTTTAATAAAGAGACGCAAATAAAACAAAATAAAAATATAAACAATTGAAAGGGAGAAAACCTAAAAAGAAAAAGAAAAAAAAACTAACA
The DNA here is from genome assembly GCA_030737875.1 of Allium sativum. Classification (NCBI taxonomy): domain Eukaryota; kingdom Viridiplantae; phylum Streptophyta; class Magnoliopsida; order Asparagales; family Amaryllidaceae; genus Allium; species Allium sativum. Next base: position 341,874,678 of record CM060920.1, on the reverse strand, counting down.
AAGGAAGAAAAAAGAAAAAAAAAATACAAACAAACAAACAAGCGAACCTACTCGATTAAGCCTAAAAAAAACGTACTCTTTTTTTTTAAGAAAAAGAAAAGAAGTAAAATCAAAAGAAAACTACAAACTGATAAAAACCTAGAATAAAAATAAAAATAAAACCAAACAAAATAAATAAACTAAACTTAAAATAAAAGCTAAGCCTAACAAAAGAAATAAAAAAGTAGGGAACAAGCACTAACGCACTAAATAAAGAATTGCTCCTGGAAAGTCAATTCTCAATCAAAACGCACGCACCCAAAAATAGGCAACACAATCCAATTCTCGCCTTAATTATGCTCCTCAAACCACATTTTTTTTTTTTTTTTTTTTTTTGCTATTTGTTTTGGCACAGTCGAACAGGCCAAAAACAAAATATAGGATATGCGCTCCCAAAATCTCTCAGAAACCAAAAATGGCAGTCCCAATTTTTTTTTTTTTTAATGTGTGTAGTATAATTTACCTTTCACGAAGAGACCACATCAAAAGAAAATGAAAACAAATCAATTGCCTACTCCATTGCTAAAAACCATGCACAAACTTCAATGTTCACCAAAAAAAAAAATTGTAGTGCCCCAAAAAAAAAATCACGGGAGATCTCACTGAGACGCGCCTCCTCCTTTTCTTGGAAAACAGGACGCAACTCCCCTAATAGACTCCACCCACAATCAATCTCCACAACTAAGCTATTCGAGATCCCAAAAAAAGGAAAAATTTCAATATGAAACTCAAGGCCCCTCCGATTTGCTTTTTCGTTGTTGACTTGGGATTTTTGGCTTGGTTTCGAATTGGCGATTTATGGGTTTCTTGGATCTGTTGCGTGGTGGAGGTGGTGTTGGAATTTGAACGTGAGGTTGGAGGATGATGTCGTGATCGGAGAATCGGATTTGGAGTGGGTATTAGTGGTATTGTGGAGCGGTTTTAGTGGATAGAGGCTGGTAAACGCAGTGGAACTGTAGAGTAGTGCGTTGTGATCGGATTTGATGGCGGTGATGGTGCGCAGAAGTTGTGCGTGGGGTATTTGTGATGGACGAGGGTGACGTGCTGATGTTGGTGGTTGTGAGAAAGGATGGTTTTGGGGAGGTTATGACTTGCTGTATTAGTTTTCGTTGGTGTAAGATATATGGATTTTTATGGGTATGCGTGAAGATGGTTTTGGTTTTGGTCTTGGTGGAAGAGAAGAAGATGTACGGAATGGCAAGAAGATGAGAAGAGATTGTTGTTGTAATTGCAAAAAGAAAAAGAATGGAAAGAAATAAAGAAATAGCAAAAGAGGGTAGTAATCAAATGACAAAGCAAAGAATTAACTACAAGGAAGAAAGAACGGAAAGTTTTCAAATTTTTTTTTTTTTTTTTATATGAAAGCTATTGAAAGAGAGGTTGTAGAAACTGGGAATGAAATTGAAAATGGGGAAAGAGTTTGAGAAATTAAATGATGAGTTTTTTTTTTGTTTTTTTTTATTGCTCTGAAAGTAGGAAAGGAAAAAGAAATATAAAAGGAAAAAATCGAAAGGGGGAAGAAATAAATGAGAAAGAAGAAGATAAAATTAAGGAAATTTGGTAAGTTTTTTTTTATTTGGTAGACTACGGTATCATACCAAATCTAACCAATCAAGAGTTTTTCTTCTTCTATATATACAAGAAACAAAAAGAAAAGAAATTAAATGACTTCCAATTAAACAGAGAAAATTAATTACAAGGCAAAAAGGGGAAAGATTTTAATAGAGATTTTTTTTATTTTTTTAAATATATGGGAAAGAAGAAATGTAAAGATGGGAAAGGAGACCGAAAAGAGGAAAGAAATAAATGAAAATTAAAGAAATAAAATCAAGGGAACTTGACATGTATTTTTTTTCTTGCTCAGTTCATGAGAGTACCAATGTAATTGATACACCACTTTACTAATCAAGATTTTTTTTTATATATACAAGAAAACAAAAGATAAAATAAAAAAAACTAACACGAATCAGAAATTAAATAAACAATAAAATTTAATCGTTACCTCCCCGGCAACGGCGCCAAAAACTTGATCGTCGCTTTCCTATGAATTAAAAAAGCGCGACATTTGTAATAAATTCTGCAAGCATACAGGTTTGTAGCATACAGGTTGAACACAGGGAGATAGATTTAAATCAAATTATTTATTTAATCTTTTGGGCGAGTTAGACAACTTTGGAGGTTGATTTTGAAAATAAAACGAAACAAAATTAGAACTGTAATTTAATTCAGAACAGATCTAACTGAACCGACGATCAAATCACAATTTCAATGGAAAAGCAATGAGACCATGAATCAGATTCAAATCTAATCAAATCCAATTTAAACTATGAACGCGATAAAAATACAGAAAATAAAAGTGCAGAATATAAATAACAACAGGAAATAAAATTAGGATTACCGCTGAATCTAATCAGACGGTCAATCACTAATGAAAAGAAATGCAAAATACAAATAGTGTTCTACCGAATCTAATCGTGTAGACAACACTAATTGCTAAGAAATAGAAAATAGCATAAAAAGAAAAATGAGTTTTATTAATGAAGAAGAGAATAGAATGAGATGTAGGATAGGATGGTGGCTACAATGCCATTACAAGGGTATATATAGGGTAGATAGCCAAACCCTAACCCTAACCCTAATGATAAATGGGCCTGGTCATTACATCACTAGTTAGTTTACAATGAGAAACATAAATGGGCCTTAGATAAATAAAGCAAATTTGGGCCTTTTCTCTTTTCCTCTTGTTTCCTTGACACTTCTTCATTGATTTGTGATGTGCAAAGCCTTGTTATCAATCCTTTTCTTGTCCAACAGCAACTAGATGTGATATCTTCATCTACAATTCTTCAAAATGCAAATACACAGCAAATTGAACTCTATTTTTCGACATTTCTGGTTGCATGCGGGCTGGGTTAGAATATCTGTAAAAGTAACAAAACAATACCCAAGTAATATTTATTTATATACAAAAGATAAGATATACGAGCATAAAATAAACACATTTCTATGTCAATCAGTGTCATATCTGCAAATGGTTCAATTTGCAGTGCTACACTTTGCCATCCTTACGAGGTACATAAAATTTGAACAAGACTCTATAGGGGAATTAAAACATATCTAAGAATTACTGTATCATCCATTTGCAATATTCTTTTGTAGTAATATCAATTTATGGCAATTGAAATAATGGGCAACTGAAATAATGGGCAACGAAAATAATATTAAATGAGACTTAATAGCTTATGAAGGGCATATAATTTACAATATTGATTAATGACAATGATATAATGGGCAGGGGCGTTATGACATCATATGTCTATCAGGAGTTCACATATATTCAGAAAAAGGCGGGAATGCCAACAGAAGCGGGGGGCAGCTGTCTTTTGTAGTATCATTGGCTGGATCAGATGGTCATGTTTGATGCTGGTTTTGTGACTAGGGCAATGCTATCATGGTTTAACTTCTCTTATTTTTATTCATTTATTAGCTCCATACAACAAATTCTTCACTTTTTTACAACTAGGTATCTTACAAGTTATAATCATGGTAGCCTTATGATAATTTTTAGATAGTGATAGGGAGTTTCATAGCCGAAGGAAAGAAGGCAAAGGTGGAGGCCAGCAGAGGTCAGATGGCAGCCCCACCTCCTCGAGTAGCTGCAGGTTTCATGACGGTGCCACCTACATCTTCAAGCCCCCTTTCTCAATGATGGAACGGGCGTACATTAGCGGTGCAAAACTGAATTTAGAAGATACACGTTGAAGCTTGTTTTAGAAATCATTGTGTATGGCAATGACGGTATATATCTTGGAGTATCTTTTACATGTATGTTTGCTATTTGTGTATTATTGACTATTTGCAACTAGCTTGGAATATATATATATATATTGCTTTGAAATATATACTATGCGTATGTTTTTGGTGTTATTACTAAATATATATCTGCATGTTCGTATGATATGAAATATATATTGATGTGTGTTATCGATCGGTATGGAAAGTATTGCCAATGGTATAAAGTAAGCAATGGCCATAATCACAGTTTAAAATAGTTATAAGGGTGGTAAATCATGCTTATAAGCATGACGAAAGAAAATATACTAACACTTATAACCGTGATGAAAGAAAATATACTCACGCTTATAATCATTAATAAGATAAACGTTATCACGCTTATAACCGTGAGCATAGAAAATATAGTCATGCTTATAACTGTCAGATTATCCGTTAGTGTTTATCACGGTTATAACTGTGATAATACCCGTAATAAAAATCACCAATGCCCGTGGGCACAACGGTTATAACCGTGAGTATACCATTTTCTAACTGTTATAAGCATGACAAATGGGCTTTTCTAGTGTTGTCATATATGGTCAATCTCCAAGTATGTCTGAACGACCACCACTTTAACTTATATTAGGAGCTATCCAAGGCATCAGCAATAATCCAAATGATGTGATGATCTTCGGTCATCAACCATCATCTTCAATATCTTCGACAATCATTGTATTAGTTATTCAGAACGGGTTGAAACCTGGTCTTTTCGAATAACTATCGCATTATTAAAATCAAGTGATATATAAACATATCATAAGTATAATTCCAATTCGGGATATTCTTTTATTCACATATTCTTTACATTGGGACTTACTCCCTTAAATCTTATCAAAATTTACATCATTTAACTCTTGTTTTAATATTTTCTTGGAAATGATTTCAAAAGATTATACGATCTTCTTTCACAAACTTAACTCAAATTAAGGTTTATAATCCTTATGGGGATTATCGAACCTTACAAAAAGGTAATCTCTCATATCGTTATCCTATTAACCTATTCATCCCATGGAGCAAAACTGGCAGTACTCCATATCTAGCACCTCTCGTGTTTTGGTAAGTGTAATTACGTTATTCCATTTTAAATCTTTGTTGAAAGATTTATTACAACTCTATCATATTTTTAATATCCATTTCATTCAATCAAATCATTATTGAAATATTTATTTCTCTATTCAGTTTATCCATGTAAAAATTCTTTTAAACACATTTAAATCCATATTTTAATCGACTAAAAATGTAGGTTGTTACATTCTCCCCCACTTAAAAAGATTTCGTCCTAGAAATAGAAGACGGAACTAAATGTCATTTACTTAACCAACTCAGCCTTCGTTCTAACTTATGTTCTTTAACTTTCCAGTTTCTAAGAACTTAATTCCCAATTTCTCGAAATTTGGCTAATGCATTAAATTTTAGATTTTTTTTGCAATATACTCCTTTGTATTGGTCAATCAATACAGCTACAACTTCCCTCTTTAGGCTGCCATCAATAAAAGAAAATCTAAAAGCCTAGCGGCTCAAAAAATTATCAAACCCAATCAATACAATAAATATGTGCCTTTAATTCAAGCAAGCAATTTTATTCCTCTTCTTAGCTTCCATATTCTATCATGTTCGATATATATATATATATATATATATATATGTGTGTGTGTGTGTGTGTGTGTGTGTGTGTGTGTGTGTGTATGTATATGTATGTATATGTATGTATATATATCCAATCCCAACTAATTTCTAAATCAATTCAACATTAAATTTGACTTGGATCAGTTTACCTTCCATTCTCATATTGGTTTTATCATTCCAATTTTATTAGTCAAACTGATTATCACACATCACAATTAGCAACCAATTGGTTGATTAACTTTCCAAATTTATATGTTGTCAAAATATATATCTTTTATGTACTTAAAGTATATTTTCAAAGTCAAATTACAAACATTAAACTCTAACTAAGTTCTTGGTCCTCACACCAGTCAACTGGAATTATATAGTCATCCCACTTTCGAAACTCAAAAATAAACACTGATGATGTTGCAATCATCATCAGAATTATCCCTGAGCGACTAGAGTGTGATTCTATATCTATCCAGTATATTTGAGACTTCGTATATACGTTAGCTAGGCATATATGCAAAATCTTCTTATATTCGTTAGTCAAAACTCAACAAAAAAAATACTAAAATTCTTATTACAAGTTAATTTTTCAAAACTAAATTCATTTTTATATATACACCAATTTGTTTTCTTTTATAAATAATACTCTTCAAACTCATTGTAGGGCATTACTAACCCCATCTCCAATGAGTCATTCTTATAGGATATTACTAATCCTATCTCTGATGAGTCTTTTCATCTGGTTCTAATGAGTCGTATACCAAAATCTTTGTAAACCAAAGCTCTAATTCCAAATGCGATGACCCAAAAATTCCTGCTTTTTGAATTGACCGTAAGCCATATAGTTCCGATCCAAACGACAGAATTCTCGAATCGTTATGGGATACAACACATCAGAACAAAACACAAAAGAACATCTCATTGTTATTACAACAATTTTAAATCAGAGTACAACACGAACCGAAAATAATACATTACTATACACAGTGGACACATACTTACATTCAACGGATGACTACCAAATGCTCTGGACATAGCTTTGAGCTTCAATCTAGAATCCTATTCTATAAAATATCTGCAAAACCAAAACTATGAGCTTCCCCTATGGAAAGTATGGGCACCCATAGTTTAAGTGGGAAACAATAAACTCCTGAGTCAATCATGGGACTGGTGTGAGAACCAAAACAATTATTATACTTTATTTTTAAGTTAGATAAATCAAGGGACAATGCCGTATAACACGGAATGAGTTTTCTGCACATGAATATCGGTCTTAAAGATCGTAGTGCTTTTGAAAAATGAAGCTATTATAAGACTTAAGTCTCATCACACAATGCAAGCGCAAGTCAGAGCATAGAGTTTTACCTTATAATAGCCAAACATGATTGATACACAAAATTTCACTTTTATTATCACTAGTGCATAGTGTGAAAATCAATTTTGAAAATAAATGGATAATATTAGATGGCATAATATCTCATCCTATTATGTCGCCATATAGGTTTACAACTGAAAACACAAGGTTTCATATAAGAAGTTGGATTTCCATCAATGACCAAGGCAAAGGATCTTCTTTATCTTATACTAAACCATCTCTGGCAAGATGTCTAGGACTCACAAGCATGTGAACCCTAAAGTAGTAGAGTCGGCCAACCAATTCCCGGTGAGTTCGGGTCATACCAGAACATAACGTTCCCTGGTCGCATCTGACCATCGTTCTGGTCATATTTGACCATCATCTGAGGCGCCTCAATCCATCATCCACATAACTAAATTACATGGGCTAGATACCATGACATCACTTTTTGCTAAAAGGAAACGTTAGTCCTTACTTTGCTGTCTTTCATCCTATTTTCTGCAATTCACAGGCTATGAAGCTTATCGAAGAAACGTTTCAACAAAAAACTACGTTATATCAGCCATGCTTTGATCGTCATCCATAAAGCTCCACTTTTCAACAAAAGCTTTGATCAATCAGCAACTTAGCTGGCCACATTGTCAATTCCAACATATAACCGGTTTTTATTAATAACATAACTTTTGAGTTAATACATCTCAAAAGAATAGTTCTTTTAAACCATAAATATATCACAAATAGAAACTAATCGGTTATATTATGAAATTCAACGCCACATAAACATCAATTTGCAAGTTCGTTCTAGGTCTAAACGAAACCGAAGGCACCTTATTCCTCATCCAATTAAGGAGAGAGGCCCTTGCATATCCGTTCGATCTTTAAGTACGTCTGGACGATTGCCACTTTAACCTTATGACAGGAGCTAACCTAGGCATTAACAATAATCCAAACGATGTAAAGATCTCTGGTCTTCAACCACCATCTTCAATATCTTCCACCATCGTCGTATTAGTTATTCAGAATAGGTTCGAACCTGGTCTTAACGAATAACTATCGCATCATTAAAATCAAGTGATATATAAACATATCATAAGTCTCATTCCAATTCGGGATATTCTCTTATTCACATATCCTTTACATTGAATATTACTCCCTTAAATCTTATCAAAGATTTACATAATTTAAACTCTTGTTTAAATATATTTTTGGAAATCATTTCAAAATATTATATGATCTACTTTCACAAACTTAACTCAAATTAAAGTTTATAAGCCTTATTGGTATTATCGAGCCTTACAAAAAGGTAATCTCTCATATCGTTATCCCATTCTCAACCTACTCATCCCATGGAGCAAAACTGGTGGTACTCCATATCTAACACCTCTTGTGTTTTGGTAAGTGTAATTATCTTCTACCATTTCAAATCTTTGTTGAAAGATTTATTAAAACTCTAACATAGTTTTAGTCTTCATTTCAGTCAATCAAATCTTTATTAAAAGATTTATTAAAACTCTAACATAGTTTTAATCTCCATTTCCAAATCATTATTCAATGATTACTTAACTTTGGAAATATCATGTCTTTAGATAATTAAATAATAGATGTTATTCAGAACATCATTCACGACAAACCCAAAATATAATTCGATATCAAATATAAGGCTTTAAATAGAAATCGTATCGGCTTATGTTCAATATCAAATTTTGAACTTAAATGGTACTGTATAAAGAATAAAAATATCCAAATCTTCCAAATTCCTCAAAAAAAATATCCATATAAGTACGGAATCCAATATTTAAATATACGAAGATTATTTCCATTATAACCCAAATGAACTTAAGTTTGAAAACTTTTATTCTAATCTTAAATTAAATTCCAAATTATTGATTTACTATGTAAAGTAAATCACGTCAAAACTCCAAAGATTCAAATCATAGTTAAAAACTTCACAACACTTGCTCAATCATTTTAAAATCGTTAATTATGATTTTTCCAAATTTTTATAAGGCCGTTTTAGTCGGTTTCCAATTCCAGTCACTGAATTGCATTTATAACGATCTTTTTAAAAATGATTTTAACTTATCATAAAATCTAACTGTTGGATTTTTAAGCTTTTTATTCCATTTGTAAACTCTTTTCATTTTGAATCCAATGTTTTTCGTTTCAGGAGAATCCGATGGTCGGCTCTCCTAGTATGTCAATTCAAAGTTAATTACTAAGTTCGTGAACTGTCGTTATGCGACAAGTCTGATTTAGACCAAATTCGATTTATAATTAAAATTAAATCGAAACACTTTCATAATAATTTATTACTTTTATAAAACAGATATAATTGTTTTTGAAAACCACATTTCAATTATTTCTCTTGAAAATCAAATATTCCAATTTTTAATCATTTTAATTTTATTTTAATCATTAAAATAATATTATTTTTCAAAACTTATTATTTGAAGTCCAAACTTTCCTGACATTCATTATAAAAATAAATAAGGCTGTTTTAAAAAGAAACTTTCTTTTAAAACTTTTCCTACATACCCTAACTGAACTTCATTTTAACCCATTACTATTCATTTTATATTTAAATTTGAAAACCTGCATTTATTAATTCAATCAAATTTTTTCTTTTACGAAAATTAATCGTAATGACTTAAACTACCTTTCCAAATAATTTTGAATTTAAAACTCAAATTTTCATTTTCCATTGAATATTTTATTAATAAAATATTCAAATTAATTCCGAATTGGAATGAAAGTCAACCAGTTACCATATAATTCAATTTATATGGATTTCACACATCATTAGCATCCAATAATAGTTATTACTAACTATTAAAATTCAACTACCATATATTGTGTTATATACCATATAAGCCTTAAACCATTAACACTTATATGGGTTTGTCAATTAACAGACTAACAACAATATCAGTCAGTGTCAACCACCAATATCCAATCAATCATCATTCAATTACCCTAATAGGCTCATATCAATATCCATTGACCAGTAATTAATTGATTATTTTCTAATGATTGTTTAAGGTTTAATCAAATTCCAGGTCTACACTATTAGTTCTAGTTGTCACATACCGTAGCGGCTACATGTGTATTACTTAAAAATCACATTTTTATCATGCTAAACATCATTAAACCCTATCATTAACCCAAATCATCATTCTAAAAACTTGCGAACGTCATGCAAATCAGATAACTAACCATTCTACTAAACATGGTAAAACTAGTTATATTAACAAAAATAGTTAACAACTTGAGTAAGGAGTTCTCACCGATGGATCCACTCCTCCAATCCTTAGTGTAGAAATCTCTAGACTCACATGTAACCAAAATCAAAAATCTCCTTCCCCAAATCACCAACTACTTGTAATTTTTTTTTATACTTATAATTGAAATTGGAAGAGGAAAAATCGGATTTTAAGGGTTTTAAGGGCTTGGAAGCTAAGTGGGGCCCACGGCTGGGTGAGATGGGGTCCATACACTGGTAGGGGTAGGCGTAGATCAGTGGGGGTGGTTATGGGGAAAGGCGTGGGTGGTTAGGGTTCTTGGAGGTGGTGATTTAGGGTAATTTAGGTTAATGGTGGAAATTAGGGTTTATGAAGTGGTTTTTAGGAGTTTTGAGTGGAGGTGGTGCCACGGAAAAGGGATGGAGCCTGATGAGGAGTTGCTCATCCAGGGAGGAGGGGGAGGAATTGTCAGATGGTGGCTAGATGGAGGATATACGTGGTGGTTGACGTTAGGGAGGAAAAAGGAAGGAAGGTCTTAAGGATAAAAATGGAAAACAAAAATGAATAATAAAATAAAGTCCTAGGTTTTATAAAGAGAGATAGGCGATGGGTCAATGAGGTGTCAAGGGATGGAGAGATGGGAGAAAACACAATCAAGAGGCTTGAATGGTTGACACCTAAAACTAAAACACTTTGCCTCTAAATTTATTTAAATGTGAAATCTTGTTTTAGTTCCATCATGCGTTTATCGCTCGTGTGATCAAACGGTAAATCCGATTGATACAAAATTTTGAAACCTAACATATTTCATAATTACAGATCTAATGAAATAGGTCACATCAAATTTGGAGTCAGTTTGTCCATCCGTCTTATTATTTTATTTTGTTATTACTTAAATTTGACCGGTCGACCCGGTACGCGTTTATTTTTTGTATGCTAACATATTAACTCCAAAAATTATGAAATTCGAAACCTTACTATTTTCCAACATTTTGGATCCGAAAAAATTTGTTTTTTCGAATTCCGAGATCTTTTAAAAAATGTCTCTTTTTAAGCTATTGAATTTTGACTTATTTCTCAATATGTGTTTATATTACATATGCTTACACACTAACACCGATTAACTTGAAATTTGAAACATAACAATAATTTACTATTCTGAATTCGATGAAAGTGGTATCTTAGAGATTTGAGACTATTTCAAAAATGGTTTATTTTCAGGTCATTGAAATAATATTAAATTATTGAATATCAATATTTTCCCTTTTATATTGATTTTAAAAATTTACTGACCTTGTTTTAATCCCAGTAAAATAAAAAGCCAAGTTTTAATTCGTTTTCAAATTATTTTCAAGTCTAAACTCAGTATTTACTAAAATTTTGAAATTTAAATCAAACTTATCCATTTAAAAAATCTTTTTAACACATTGAAATCCATATTTTAAATTGACAAAAATATAGGTCGTGACATTATATAAAAGGGAAAATATGCCTTTTATGTTTTTGAACATTTCAAATAATTGGTAGTCAAATCAAAACTTTTGAATAACATCTCTCATGTTTAACATCAGATATTGTATTCACAGACTTAAAGGAAAATTCACGCATCCCTTTTATTTCCAGAATTGTACAAATAAAGGCCCATTCATATTACAAGGTCCAACTGGATTTCTGTATTAAACATTTAAGTATAAACACAATGAGCTAAATATCCATGACAATTATATACTTAGCATATTCACAAGCATTTCAGACAAAGTATTTATTTTTATGCTCATATCTTATATTTATTATAAATATTACTTAGGGTATTTTGTGTGTTTTCATAGATAGTCAATAAAAGTCTCTTCTATCTCAATCAAAGACCATTTGAATAGAAATATGCAACTTTTCAGAAGCAAAGTTTTCAATCACAAAGGAAGTTGTAGCACATTGGTAAAGGCCTGGAAATTTGGATAGAGTGACCTGAGTTCAGTCCCTATCGAGCCCTATTTTTGCTGAAGGAAGGAACATACACATTTCCTCCTTTGCTCTGAAGAACGTATGAGCTATTGTTATATATACTCTGTGTGTGTGTGTATATATATATATATATATTCATATATATGTATATAATATATGCACTAATAAAGATTTGAAGAGTTGGGCATATTTCTTTCAAAGAAATCAAACGAAAATCTTTCATATGTACCTGCCATAGAGAAGAAGATTAGATAGGATCATTACCAAAAGGAAACCCAATCACCTGCCACATATCAAAGAGGGAGATCTCCTAGGAATATCTCATCCAATCATATCTCTTGTCTTTGGAAAGAAAATATTTTCATATATTCTTCTTACACCCAATATTCACATAGATAGGAGACTACATCCCCTATAAATACCCATTTTATTCTTTGTAAATTCCTATACTTTTTTCTATACTTCTCTTCTAGATTAATAAAGCTTTCTTTCTTTTTATTTCTGAATTTTATTATTTTCATGGCAATTTGTGGTGTCTAGTCAATTAGATTTGTCAGAATACAAATTTATGTTGCATTTTCTTTTCTCATTAGTGATTGACCCATCTGATTAGATTCAACAGTAATCCTAATTTTTATTTCTGTTAGTTTATTTCTTTTATGCAGTTTTTATTTTTGTCTTAGTTAATTATTGAATTTATTATAGATCCGACTAGATTCGATTCTGTAGTGAATTCAATTGCAGTTTAATTTGATTTAATTGATAATTGTGATTTGATCGTCGGTTCAAATGGATTTGTACTGAACTAAATTGCACTTTCGATTTTTTGTTTCAATCAAATCGTCCAAATTCATCTAACTCGCCCACGAAATTACGTAAATAATAAATTTTAATTTCCCTCCCTATGTTTGACCTGCATACTACACACATGTGCGCTTGCAGTAATTTATTAAAAAAATTGCGCATTTCTATTCCATAGAAAATGTCGAATAACTTTTTGGCGCCGTTGCCGAGGAGGTAACAATTAAATTTTATTATTTATTTAATTTCCGATCTGTGCTCATATATTTTTTTTTCTTAGTTTTGTTTTCTTTTATATAAAAAATATTGATTGGTTGATTGGGTATAACAACACTGATACTACATTCTTCTAATTAAGAGAGAAAAACTTGCCACATTTTATTGATTATTTGCTTTTTTTATCAAGTCCTTTCCATTTTTTTATTCTCCTTTTACATTATATACAATCTGATTTCTTTTTTACATTAAAAAAATCCTTTTTTCCATTGCCTTGTAATTCTTTTTCTCATCTCAAACATACCCCTTTCAAATTCACCATCCATGCAAACTTTCATCAAAACCCAACCAATACACAGTTCGGATATACCCCCATTAATTGCCACAATCCATATTAGATCATCTCCGAAAACCGATCAACCTTTCAGTCACCCTCCTCTTCGTCAGCCTTCACAACCCTGCTTCCTATCCACATGAGTCATGAACCACTGGCTATTCACCACATATCCAGATCTTCCCTCTCAACAAACTCCATGCAACTTCAGCAGAAATCTCCACAAACCGTATCCCAACTTTCCCAAGTCATCACCCCAACGATAGAACAACTAACCTTCTCCATTAGACCATCCTCTATCACAACACACAACCCGCAATCACAATCACAATCAAATAACCCACGTTGAATACTTAAATCAATATCAACCAGCCATAGTTTGAACACCTAGTTGCATTACTCCTACCTCGTCGAACTGTGCCAACCCCTAATCGAAGCTTCAGCAAACCCAATCGAACTCACACAAGGTACGATCTACTATCGACCTCCATGCATGCACCTGAATTTTTGAAACCCCAAATCAAAACTAGTTCACCATGCATAATAGACACAATTCAAAAACCGCAAACCCCGGTTCAAAAACTTTTATCTTTAGTTCGAACTTCCGCAAATCATAACTGAAACCAAATCGAAAATCGCCATATCGAAGTTCGAACTCAGAAACCCGACTTTGAAAAGATTAAACTTCGATTTGTTTTTGAAAAAACTTGTCCCCGATTCATTTTTAAGGGTTTTTTTCTACTTCTAAGAGACAAGGTTAAGGGGCATGTTTTATTTGTGTTGAGACAAAGTTGGTTGATTTCTGAGAGACTTATAGTGTTTAAATTGTAGTGTGGCGTGTAAATTGGTGAGTGCATGGTTCTACAGTTATTATTGTCTGATTGTTGTGGTTGGCTGAAATTTCCATAACTAAATTCATCATTCTCATTGTTTTTCAACAATAAAACCTGATTAGATATTTCAAAATATTTAACTATAATTGTGTGTTTTATGAAATTGATTCTCTCAAGGGTTTGGTTGTGGATATATTTTAGTCCAATTTATTGAGCTTTTAGCAAAATAGGTTGCATATTACCCGTAAAACATTGGTCATATCTCTTAGTATTTATACTATACATGAACGCCATAAGACCCTCTTTCCCCTACAAATCGAGATTATCAACTAATAAGTTATTCTTGAGTACGTTATCTATTTTGTAATAGGATATGCTTGTGTCAACCTCAAGTTTTTGATTTCCTATATTCGATAACGGTTAGTGAAAATAGTTTTAGCCACCATAATTCCCTTAGGGAGTCTCGGATGAACCAAATTTTTTCTAATGTGATGGATCGAAATCGAATTAATCAAAATTTTCAAATCTCAATGTCTGAATTAGTAGATCTTTATCTCTTCGAGGTCGATGTTACCCCACTAGGACTGTTCAACCTTCTATCATAGTATTTCCACCAGTTAAAGAAAATTTTGAACTTAAACATTCTTTTATTCAAGGGGTACCAAAATTTACTAGTTCTAAAAATGCTTACGAATTTTTAAATGAATTAGAATTGTATGCATCCTTAACTAAAATGCAACAAGTATCTAATGAATCAATCAAGCTAAGGCTAATCCCATTCGCACTACTTGAAAGCGCTAAAAGAGGGCTAAGTTCTCTTCCAAAACATTTCAATTTCCATAAAAAGTTTTTCCTTTTCCATAAAACTCTAAAAATACGAACTGGAATAAATCAATTTTCTCAAAATGAGGGGAAAAGATTTTCAAAATACTTTGAGAGATTCAACCAATTATTATATAGTGTCCTTATCATGCAATTCCTAAACATCACTTGTGTCAATTGCATATGAAGGGCTAAACAATCAGACTCGAACATATCTGGAATCAATGTGTGGAGGAGAACTTATGTCTAAAACGATCGATGAAGCTTGGGAATTCTTAAAAGATTATTCTGAAAAGGACATGCAATGGGAGTCAATTCATGTTCCCATTCGTATTTCTACTAGAGGAGTGCATATCGTGGATCCTAATCATCTTCCCTTAGAAACTCAAATTCCTCATATCATAGAAGGACAACCCCATTATTACCCTCAAGATCAAGTCAATGCCATAGCTCAAAATAGTCCTTACTCATCGACGTATAACTCTAGTTGGAGAAATCATCCAAATTTGCCATTTTCTAATCCCAATAATGTCATGAATCCATCTCACATGACATCGAATTTGAATTACCAAGCCACATTTTCTTTTAGTCTTCAAATTTCTCAAGTTTGCCCTCAATCCAAGCCTTCAAGTCAACTATATAGGCATTCTAACTTTCAATCATCAACTCAGTCTCCTCACTTTTTTCAAGAAATTGTTCGATTAGAGAAACAAATAAACGATCATGATGTTAAACTCGAACAAATGATCAATATGGTGAAGGAACTAATGAAAACTAACGAGAAAGGAATATTGCCTAGTCAACTTGAGGTACATACAAAATATAAATCTCGTACTGTGAAATCTTGTGGGGAAGGAAACTATAATTTTGTTAACACTACCACCACCCTCAAATCCAAGAAAATGATTGTCAATAATGTTGGAAATTCTAATAATTATTCGATTTCAACCCTTATCCGAAAGCTTGACACTCCTACGATGGAAACCAAGGTTGATTCCTTTGAACCTTCTGAATCACCATCTTCTCGAATGTTAGCAATCCCAACATCTCTTCTTCTAGTGTCGGCAACCCCAACAACATATCTTCCTCTAATGTTGGCAATCCCAACATCCCATCTTCTGCACCCTTACCTTTTCCACTTCCCATATTGAAACCTTCTTCTTCGAACCATCAAAATTTTGAAAGAGTCTGTAAACTAGTAGCTCCATATCCTCATAGACTTAATAATAAGAAGAAGGATGCGAACTCCAAAAAAATTCCTGAAATCTTCAAATAAGTTCGTGTCAATATTCCACTCTTGGACACCATCAAACAGATTTCTCAATATGTCAAGTGTCTTAAAGAGCTATGCACCCAAAACAAGCCACTAATGTTCCTGAAACTACTATCTTAACTACGAATACAAGCTTTGTTTTCTCAAATTCTTCACCAATCAAGTATAAGGACCCCGGTTGCCCTAAAATCGGTTGTAAAATAGGAAATACTCACATCAGTCATGCCCTACTTGATCTTGGTGCAAGTGTCAATTTTTTTCCTTACAATGTTTATCGAAAACTTGTACTAGGGGAATTGAAATCCACGAACATCGTGATTCAACTGGTCGATCGATCTATTAAAAAGTCGTTAGGTATAAATGAAGATGTTTTGATTGAAATTGAAAAATTATATTTCCTCGTGGATTTCATAGTCCTAGAAACCAAGCCTATTAAGAATCCTGATAGTCAAATTCCATTGGTTTTGGGTCATCCCTTTCTACCTCGAATGCTATCATAAATTGTAGAAGCGGACAACTTCACCTATCATTTGGGCGCTTAAACTTTGAATTAAATATTTTTCATCAACCCAAAGAAATCGAAATAGGAGAAGTCGACATAATAGAAACAGTTTTAGATGATACATCTAATTTATCTCCTCAGAAAACTTCACTTTCTGTAATAGACATATACACTGTCTTTTGAAGAATTATTTGAAGATGAGCTTAAAATTTAAAATGACGAATTAGGAGTATGTCTCGAAGATAATCTTGTTCCATAGCATCGAATGAAATTGTTGTTAAAAACTCAAATTTATGGGATTATGATAATCTTAAGTTGAATGGTATAAATCATTAGCATGAAAAAATTTTCATAGGAAGGATTTTGATTCCAAAATTCACTAATATACCTATTGTACCTCACAAATCTGATAATCATCATGCATCATTTTCAATAGAGGCAAGTGGGGGGGGGGGGGAAGAGCCATTCATCACAAAACATTCATTATCATCATCGATTTCATTTTGCATATGATTTTCACATGCATATAGTTGATAAGTTGCATTTTATTTAACAAATCATTTTGCATTTAATCCATCTTTGGGTTCTATCTTTCACATTTAGGAAACGTGTTTATAGTGTGGACATTGTTTAGTTCTAGTGTGAGGGGGAGTCTGCATTGCATCCTTTT
Organism: Allium sativum; assembly: GCA_030737875.1. Classification (NCBI taxonomy): domain Eukaryota; kingdom Viridiplantae; phylum Streptophyta; class Magnoliopsida; order Asparagales; family Amaryllidaceae; genus Allium; species Allium sativum. The sequence continues at coordinate 341,857,179 of CM060920.1, read as the reverse complement.
TATTTTTCTTTAATATTTTTTCTTTTCATTTTCTTGCATTTAGATAGGACCGTCATGCATTTTAGGTCATAGTAACATGCCATTTTTTTTTAAATACGACTCATTTTAGATTAGTACAACGAAGCAAGTTAACAATTTTTTGTTATTTACAGTAAATTTTTTCTCTCAACTAAGATCGAATAAGAAATATAATGAAAAGTTGAATTACGAGCGATAATTGTGTAACCAGTACATAGGAAGATTCTTAAGTGATCGCCACGAAGTTTATTCTAAACTGCAGTCTTTGTTTAATGAGTGGAGGACTTAAAATACTTATACTGCTTTTCAAATCTTTGAAACTAAGTTTTGTTAACCTAAATTTCATAACTCTCTCTTCTTTTTATATCCAATAATAGTAGTAATCCAAGGATCTAACATTACTTGTAAATCAAGCTTTGTTGTGCAAACCCGCCAAGCTCTTTCCCAACTCTCATGTCAGCCCACAAGGCAGTGCATGGGTGGTATACCTCGGTCTTATTTTATGACTTGGACACTTAAGGATTACCGACATCTTGTTTGACAAAGTCAGCGTCTGTTTGCACAATCTTCCATGCTTTGTCCTAAACTCTCACTCAGTTCGCGAGGCAGTGCATGGATGGTATATCTTGGTCTTTTAAGTTAGGTGTGTGTAATTAAACATAAATATTAATATTTATAGAGATAGAGAACAAGCAATGACCCTAAGCACTTCTGGACCTTATTGATTTGACTATTCATAACAAGGAAATTAGAATACCACTTTGCAAACTGTGACAAGCAAATTAAGAATCTATTTCTTGGATGACTAGAATCTATTTCACGGCTGCACTATGTTATCAACCAAACAAATCGGCCAAACTAGAATTTAACATTTGAAAATTTGAATTATGTTGAAAATTTATGACAAGTTAAGAAAGCAAAATTTTCTATAAATTTATTTCGAATTGTATACTGCTATGTTGCAACTTTTCTGAAATAAGTCATATTTTCATATATATTTTTGTTTCCATTTGCATATGTTCGCTGCATTCATTAGAATCATAGCATAGTGCATTCAGATTTTGTGGGTAGTATCGGTTTGAAACCCTCACGAGACACCAATCATCCTATTAGGGACACCTAGAGGCTTAACGGCTTGTTGCATACACTCAATGCAATCGTGTTTCCTATGAAAGTGTGACCTACCTAGTTTAGTTTTTTATTTTTGTATTACTCGAGGACAAATAAAAGATAAGTGTAGGGGTATTTGATTAACATGTAAAACTGTTTATTTTTATGCTTATATCTTAACTTTATCGTAAATAAATAAATATTACTTAGGTATTTTTGTGTGTTTTCACAAATTGTCAATAAAAGTTTCTTCTATCTCAATCAAAGCCATTTTAACAAAAATATGGTACTTTTCGGAAGCAACAACTTTTCAATCACAAAGGAAGCTGTAGCACACTGGTAAAGGCCTGGAAATTTGTACAGAGTGATCTGAGTTCAATCCTTGTTAAGCCTTATTTTTGCTAAAGAAAGGAAATACACACTGCCTCCTTTGCTCTGACGAATGTATGGACTAGTGTTATATTATATATATATATACATATTCCTATGTATGCATATAATATATGCACTAATAAAGATTTGAAGAGTTGGGCATATTCCTCTCAAAGAAATCAAACCGAAATCTTTCATATTTACTTTGCATAGAGAAGAAGATTTGACAGGATCATTACCAAAAGAAAACCCAATCAACTATCATGTGTCAAAGAGGGAGATCTCCAAGGAATATCTCATCCAATCATATATCTTGCCTGTGGAAAGAAAATATTTTCGTAAATTCTTCTTAGGCCCAATATTCACTTAGATAGGAGACTACTTCCCCGATAAATACCCATTGTTTTCTTTGTAAATTCCCATACCTTTTTCTATAATTCTCTTCTCCATTAATAAAGCTTTCTTTTATTTTATTTCTTCGTTTTTTTAATTTCATGGCAATTTGTGTTGTCTAGTCAATTAGATTTGCTAGAACACAAATTGCTATTGCATTTTCTTTTCCCATTAGCGATTGACCATCTAATTAGATTCAATGATAATCCTAATTTTTATTTTTGTTATATTTTTCTTAGTTAATTATTTATTTACTATAGATCCGATTACATCAAAATCTGTAGTGAATTTAATTGCAGTTTAATATGCTTTTATTGATAATTGTGATTTGGTCGCCCGTTCAATTAGATTTGTACTAAACTAAACTGCACTTTTATTTTTTATTTCAATCAAATCTTCCAAAATTCATCTAACTCACGCATGAAATTACATAAATAATAAATTTTAATTTCTCTCCCTACGTTTGACCTGCATACTAACACTTGTGCGCTTGTAGTCATTTATTTCAAAATTTGCGCTTTTCTATTCCATAGGAAAGGGTCAAACAAGCATCCAATCTCAAATTTTAGAATTAATAACACTTATTTATGTTTATACACACACACACACACATATATATATACATATACATATAATAGTACAATATGATTACAGCAAGTATTCAATGAAGCAGTTCATAAAATCAACATATTTACATTGAGAACCAGTGCCCAGTTACAAACATACACATATACACCCACGCATTAACAAAACTGAGTCATACTTTCTTAAAATATATATACAAATATGCAACATATAGGCAGTGTTAACCCTAGGCTATTTCTATTGCCCTCCTACTGAACTAATTTCAGTATTAAGTTAAGCACTACAGATGCCCTGTTAAAACAAATTTTAATTCACAGAGTTAGGCTGACTAAAATACATCTAAAGTATGTAATAGTGTACAACAGTGATTATATAGGGATATGGCTTCAAAAGTCAAGTTAAACTTTCATTAAACCATGACTATAGATCTAATATCAAGTCAGGTTGTAAGTTTAAATGATTTACTGTTCTTTAACAGCAAATGGCATCCACCATATATATATATACACACACACACACGCACACACATATGTAGTAAACTGTAAACTATTTCCAAAATAAATTCAGTATCCAAATACTTTTTATTTATACAAATAGTATTAAATTGAATCAACAAGTCATAGTTTCTGTAGCAAGCAAATTATAAAGGTAATGTTATTGCAAGTCATAATTCTAGTACACTGAAGTCAGCAGATCATATCTGCTTTTATGTTCCATAATGTGTACAACAATGGGTTTGAAAATGCAAATCATATTTGCATTGCACTTATATTGATACATAAAAGCAATTTATTAAGTGCATATGACCCCATTCAACATTTCAGGTATTTTGACACTTCTATATATATATATATACACACACACATATATATATATATATGCGTAAGTCCTTGATTCACTAAAACATAATTTATTCAATATTGTTCACAACACAACATGCATGTAAAAAAATTAAATGAATTAGTAAGCCCATATTATGTTTATAAATCATGTTATCCAATTGTATGTCCAGAAGCAATTAACATATATTTAAAAGAAAATAACACCATCTGCCTTTTTAATGTCAAATACAAAACATAATTTGCATGCAATGTGCATTCGATGATGCATTTCATACATTCAGTAAATACATACAGGATAAAAGAAACAAAACTAAGGTCAACTATAACATGCATATACTTGTCAAGAAGTATATACATTTATGAACAGGTTCTAGAGCCCATTAAAGTTTAAGAAGCATACAACATGAGTAAAAATATAAACACTATCATGTTATCATATAAAGCAACTGACTGATTCATATATGATTTAATGTAGTGTGCAACTACCCATATCATAAGCTTATAAATTCATACCAATAATATATAAATTTCAACTGTATAGATTTATAATTAGGCATAGATAAACAAAACACTTACTAATGGAAGAGTTAAAATACCACCTCATATTTCCAGTTTATATACATATATATATACACACACACACACACACACACACACACACACATATGTGTGTGTGTAAGTAACATGTCAAATTTATATTTTGTGGCATACAACTGTTGAATACACATGCTATATATGCGTCTCTGGTTGTAAACAGAGTACAACCAAAACACATCACGTATATATACATATAAGTTTGATTCAAAATACCAAGTTAAAACCACACCACTAAATCTTAAACCTCATTACTTAAATTTTTTTAATAATTCAAATCATCATTTAGCTATACCAACAACAATAATCTTTCATATAGATCACTTGTTTAATATATATTCATAAAATTTCTGATCCAAAGATAATTTTAGACACATATGTAAAAGGTGTTAACTAATACAAAAAAAATTCATAAGAGAGTGTATAATAATGCAAATTAATAGTTAATTTAATAAAAAAACAAGTATATATCAATAGTAACATCCATGGAAACTCTTTCTTCCGCTCTGACAGCTCCTCTTGAATTTCAAGCCGCTGCTCTCCCTCCCGACCCCCACCACCGCCTGCACCACCAGATCCCTCCTCTTCAACTTCTACCACCACACCACAACCGCCTCTTATCCCTCCCACAAGTTACTCTCTGTAACAACCCGTATTTTTGGAACCAATTCAAAATTTATTTTTAATTGATTTTCATAGAAATTATATATTTTAGACGAGTCATTTTGAGAATAAATGATTTAAAATTTATTCTAATCGAAGTTAGAACATATATATTTAAAACTTAGTTAAAATGTCGTTCGCAAGTTCGAAAACTATAAGCATCGATACCTTTGGTGTTGGAGAATTTTTTTTTATTTTTCATTGGATATAAGACTAAAATATCACTTTTTGCATATGGATGAATTTGGACTCGAAACCACTTCCATTGAGTTCAAACGGTCGTTTACATGCTCAATAAGTATAAACTTCAATATATTCTGAGCTTCGGAGTTTTAGCACCTTGATTGGGTATCGGTTGGCTAAACCTAGCCCACTCTTACCCTTTCCTCCTTATTTCCTCAAACACTTCATCAAAAATAGAAAATGGGGAAAAGAGGGGGAAATAGAAATTCCCTAAACCCTAATTGATTCTGTGAGCTCCAATCTTGTAGGAATCAAGTGATAATCAATTTAGAGACTCATGTAAGCTCTCTACACTCATTCTCTACCTCTGTATCATACAAATTTCGGATTTTGATAACCCTAGTTTTGATGAGCTTTAGAGAAGTTATTGCATGATAAGAGTTCTAGAAGCTTGTTCCTCATTATCTCAAGCCCTAGGTGAGTTCTTTGTGTCTATGCCATGAGTTATTAGCTTATAAAGTGTAGTTAGGTTCATATTTATTTGTCTTATGCATATGAATTGGTTAGATAAGTATAAACTTTTCGGTTCATTAGTTTTAGCTTCATTAAGTTGAAATTTCTCGTTTAGATCGTGCCCACAATCGAATGCATATGCTATGAGTTGATTTAGCGATATTGTGAAGCTCGTTGTTGCATCGGCAAGTTTTAAGGCTTCACAATTCGCTTATATTGCATTTGATTGCTTTGGTTAGAGAATTTAGACATTTTAGAATTTAAAATAGAAATCATTGCAATCTTATGTATATGTGTTTGTGCACGTGCTCTTAAGCATTTTTAGCGAGCTAAAGAGGCATCATTTTAGCATATGAAACGTTATATGTCATCATCCTTGATCCGAGATCATCCGAGAACCGTTTGCACATCATTACATAGGCAAAACAGTGCATTTGCGTCAGTTCAGGCGTCCGACCGATGCAACAGACGTCTGAAAAAGGCTCTTAAAAAATTGTTTTTGTTTCAGTCAGACGTCTGAACCGACGCAACAGACGTCTTATTTAGCTCTCGACCAGGAAAATAATTGTTTGCGTCAGGTCAAACTCTGAACAGACGCAACAGACGTCTGATTTATCTCTTTGGAAATTATTTGCTTCAGTCAGATGTCTTAATTGATGCAACAGACATTTTATTTAGCTCTCAGGCAAACAATAAAATTTTAAAACGATCATAACTTTTTCGTACGAACACGGAATTCAGCCAAACCAGATCCATTGAAATGGTACCAACGAGAGCTTTGCAATGAAACTGATTTGGAGCTCGCGGAAATTATTGGTGGAGAAAAAAACGTCCGATGTAAACAATTGAATGTTCATCATTATTTAACGACACTAGAACCGTAAATTAAAGAATGAAAGATTGGAAACAAAAGGTGAGAACTCTCTCACTTAAGCCTTGTGTATACTTATTAATTTTTATAACTGAATATGTATTGACTGCCTGTGATTGCAATATTTGTTTGTTGTCTGATGGATGTTTGCAGTTTTGATGTTATCATTAATAAACTGTGATTACAAATGTTTATAAATAAAACGTTTATATTATAAATGATTGGGATGATAATCTACCCCACCGTTTCCCGAATATTAGATAAGTTCACATGGATTGTGATATAAATCTCACAAGGGTATAGGAATGATAAATTTACATGCACGTCGCCCAATTATGCAAATAATTATCATTGGATGTTGATTGAGAACCCCACATGGGTATGGCGATGATAATTACTTCACACATCTCCCTTGCGTTTAATTTTATGTCAACAGATTGATTGACAAACTGTTATAGGCGTTATTTGACTATTCAATGCTTATATAGTTGCTAATTCCACTTTGGATGTGAATTGAATGTTTAATAGTTGTTTATCGCTATTGTTGAATACATGCAATGTATAAAATCCATATTACTAAAATTATATTGTAACGTCCCGTATTTTCGCGATCCTGAGTAATCGACATATAATCCAATGTCGACTATCAAGCATCGGAAATACCGGATAGTTAATGAAAGAAAATAGAGGGTGAGAATAGATAGGATAGAAACTTAGAATAGAAGAAGAAGAAGAACATACAACATCAGAGTAAACACGAATCTCACAGCGGAACGAACAATATATAATAGATACATATCTTTGAAATAAAATCAGTACATGTATACCGTAACATTATCATAGTATAACACTTACAACACAACGGAAATAACAATAGCTATATAATCCTGCAGCCTCCTGCTCCAAGCTCTCCAAGTATATCTGTAAAAGCTGACTACTTGACTGCCCGTACAAATTTGAGCACCTAAGAATTTAAGTCAAAACAAAACAAAATAAACTCCAGGTTAGTCATGGGACTGGTGTGAGTAAACAATTTAAATCAGTTTGAGAAAGTAAAGGATTTCTCATAAGACCACGCCGTATACACGGAACAGGTTTTTTCCCTTATGAAAATCCAAAACACTTGATTTGAATTTCAAAATTCTTTTGAAAGAAACGAAAATCTTTATATCAAAACATAATTTGATATTATAATAGTGTCTATCAACCACAATAATCTAGTAGAACGCTTTCATCTCACGTTCCACATGCATAATATATAATCAAAAACCGCAGGCGCTTATTCGGTAATGAATTTCAACTCGCAAGGTATGGGACCACCTTCCGATAGTGTATCTCTAGTGGGAAATACATCGGGTTCAACAAGAACATCTTGTAACCCTAGCTAAATATGACCGGTCACTCATTTTGCTTGAGGGTACCGAATGTATTATCACCAACAGTTGGGATCAGCAACCGTTTCCCGAAAGGGACAGCATCGAAACAGATTATAGAAACAAATGGAATTACTCTAGATCAGGTGACAATACACCCTAATTTGCAGCTAACCACTTAGCCGTGCGACCTACCCGATTTTATACCATTTCTCGGTTGTGAGACTAGCAGCCATAATGTATAGGTCACACCTTAATTTCCTTTGAATGTCACATCGTCATACCCGCCAAATCACAAATTGATTTGTCCAAAGATATCATGGGTATACGACTAAGAGAAACGAATTCCTCCACCACCAAACGTAAATACATTTGAAGGGATCAACTTACGCGATCTATTGAATATACTCTGTCACATGTTCTTCCATACAGGTTGTCCTGGGACTAGACAAACTGAAGGCACTATTTTGTAAACAGGATAGCCCTTGCAAAACTCCGTCTTTAATTATTTTCATCATATTTGATCGCAACGCTAACGCCCATACAGAGTGGTTTTCAGACAATGAATCTGATCCCGGTCTCTCTGTATTGATAATGGGAAAATGGCCAAAAACTTCGATAGTCGGTGAGTTAATTATCAAAGAAAAACACGTGTGTAAACAACGTTATTATTTCCAGATGGAAATTATATCGATCGGTCATCATTTAACATTTATCTCTTTAGTTCATTAATTTATTCTTTTTTTTATCTCCTGTTTCCATATGTTCAACATTTCTTATTTTCTAAATTTAGAAAATATACATTATTAACATTGGAAAATATTTCCATTTCTTATATATTAGAAAACATTTCTGCTTCTTATGTGGAAAACATTTCCAAAACTCCTACAATTGGATTTAAACAGATGTTTAAATAAAACATCGCTATGCCAACTCTAAACATTACACTCATTAATTAATTCACTTAACCAACCATCACTATCAAACCTTAACCATTCCTTTGTTAAAAACGGAGTCAATCAAGTTAGGGTATAACTACCTCTCAGACCTTAACTGAACAACATTTCTAACCTCGAAATAGACAAAGTTCACCTTTTAAATCTTTAACAAACTTCCTTACGTAACTCTCGGATTCTATTTACGAATCCACTTCTTTTACAGAAACCATTTTATTATAACAATAGTGTTATAATCCCACGCTTCTGAAATATAGTAACTTAAATATAACTTTTATTTATTAATTTAAATAATAAATCTTGATTTAAAAACCGAAAAGTATAATACTTTCCAACCTTCGATATAGTCAAATCCCAATGTATAATTCTCAGTCGAATAATCTCTGTTCGATCACTCTCTTTCGAATAAACTATATTCGATAATCTCTCTTTCGAATAAACTATATTCGATAATATCCCTTCCAAATAAACTATATTCAATAACCCTTTTCTTCAAATAAACTATATTTGATAACTCTCTCTTTGAATAACTTTATTTGATAACTCTAACTCGATTAACTCTATTTAATTAATTCTAATCAATTAACTCTATTCGATTAACTCTATTCAATTAACTCTAATCAATTAACTTTATTCGATAAACTCTAGTCAATTAACTCTATTCGATTAACTCTATTCAATTAACTTTAATCAATTAACTCTAACTCAATTAACTCTATTCAATTAACTTTAATCAATTTACCTTATTCGATTAACTTTATTCGATTAACTCTATTCAATTAACTTTAATCAATTAACTCTAATTCGATTAACTCTATTCAATTAACTTTAATCAATTAACTCTATTCGATTAACTCTATTCAATTAACTTTAATCAATTGACTCTATTTGACTAACTCTATTTAATTAACTTTAATCAATTAACTCTAATTCGATTAACTCTATTCGATTAACTTTAATCAGTTAACTCTAATTCAATTAACTCTATTCAATAACTTTAATCAATTAACTCTAATTCGATTAACTCTATACAATTAACTTTAATCAATTAACTCCAATTCGATTAACTCTATTCAATTAAGTTTAATCAATTAACTCTATTCGATTAACTCTATTCAATTGACTTTAATCAGTTAACTCTATTCGATTAACTCTATTCAATTAACTTTAATCTATTAACTCCAATTCGATTAACTCTATTCGATTAACTCAAATCGATTAACTCTATTCGAATAACTGATATTCGATTAACTCCTTTCGAATAAAGTATATCCGATTAACTCCTTTTGTAATTATTCTATTTATTTCATAAATATTTCCTTCTATAATTATTCTATTTACTTGCTAAATAAATATTCCTTTCTCAATTCTATTTGTTTTACAAATAAATTCCTTTTTCAATAATCCTGTGATTTTATTCAATATATACTTTGAAAATTCCTTTTTCACTCCAGAATCACTTACGGTATTCAAAATACCAATGAAAAAGACCAGTGTCATCCGGCATATTATAATCAATCACAGATTTTATATAACACATCATATATCACAATATAAAAAAAACGGTAATATAAATATTGAGGAATCCAGTTGGATCCCTCCAACCTGTTTCCCTGCATCCACAGATGTTAAACAATATAATTACATCAACTTCATTTCAATATGAAATATTCTAATAAACAGAATCAATATTTGATTAACGATATATATATATATATGTTGTTATCTATAATTTCAACAAATCAATTAGCAGTTCAACTAAATAGTCAACACACAGCAATCAACCAATATTTATCAGTTCTAAAAATACGTTATAAAAATATAACTGTGCAGAGTTAGTGAGATTTACACACATTGGACGATCATCGTTAAATAACAATAATTGTCATTGATTCAGATCAGACAATTTATTTCAATATAAATTGTAACGAGCTTCAATTCACTCCTAATCAGTTCCATTGCGTAGCCACCGTCCTTATGATCCCAACAGATCTTTTTTCGCCAGATTCTGATATTGTATGCAATAGATATTAAAATTTCTAATTAATTCAATATTTGAATTAAAATAAACATAGGTGTATACTTAAATATTGGGCTCTCACCCCCTTCCGTTTCTCGGCCCGTTTAGAACAAAACCCAACCCGCTAGATCACCTCTTCTTCCCAGTGACTTCTGCTGCTCCTCACGAAACAAATCAAACCATAACCGAACTCCCCTTCCACCAATCTCTCCCTCCATACACCACTAACACCAAAACAAAAATCACCATTAAACTCCTTGTCGACAAATCTTCCTCTCCAACCCAATTCAGTCCTGCTCGCACCATTGAAACAAATCCCGTCGACAGCATACCCTTCACACCAACATAGTACAGAATCGACATTTTTATTTTTCTTTAATTCCTGAAAATTCAAAATTGAAACCTTTCTATGCCAGAAACTCCACCGTAATCTCCTTACATCGAACTGATGCTCCATAACAAAGAAAATCAAAGCCCTAGACTGCTGTATGAAACATCGAGTACCCAAAATATCAATCGCACTCCTCAAAACTAGTATCGAACTGAAGAGAAATCCTACCAGAATTCAGATATATATACATTGTGATTTGTTGAGTCTTGTTTGATTTTGTTTTGATTTTTGAAATGATCGGTTTAGTTTAGGAGGATATAACCGGTGGCGTAAAATAGTTTGACCGTAGAATGAGAAAATTTTAGGGTTATGGGTAAGGTATGGTATTTATAGATTAGAGTAGCTTACAAGAGAAGCTTCTATATTTTTTATTAATTTTGTTTGATTTTTTACTCGATTTATCATTTAAAAAATTCCTGTGATCACATACAATATCCAAAAATCATGAAAATGGACACACAACTAGAGTTTTACATTACGGGCCCAACGATATTTGTTTCGTCGAATTCCGAGACCCCTCACACAGCACATTTTTAAAGTCAAATTATCAACTGTTTTTCACATTAAAATCCCACACGGCCACATACTAACTCCAAAAATCATGAAAATTGAAATCTAACAACAATCTAATATTTCGGATCCAACAAAATTAGTTTCATCGAAAACGGAGGTTGTTTGTAAAACTGGTCATTTTTAAAGCTCTAAGTAAACCCATTTAAATATAAATATATTTAAAAACAATTAAACTAAATATAAATAAATATATATTATCGTATGCATTCACAAAAGAATACCATACCTCTCCAATTGGATTTATAACTTGATATTCAAATCCCGATTGAATCGATACCCAATTTATATTTAAAATACTTTTATAATATAAATAAATCCTTATAAATTAGAAAGGAATTCCATAGTGACTATTTGAAAATTTGATTTGGACATAAATCAAAATCTACACAATGAAATCCTGATTTTTCTCTTCCATTAGAAAAATATACTTCACTAGCTATGAATGTTTCCTGTTTCATAGAAATCTGGCTTAAAACTGATTCTGTATATTCATTTAAACTTCGAATCGCCAAATTATGAACTACAGTGCCATTTCGAGCTCGATTATAATTATAATATAATTTATACGTTCAATATCATTATATAATATATTCTGAATATAATTCAACACTAAACTGAATTATATATTATAAATGGTCCAATTCACACAATATTGTGAATTCCACTATTTCAGACTATTTCGGAAATTAAATATATTATTCTATTATTTATATTAATTAAATATTCAATATTATTTAATTTAAACCACTTAATTCTTTGAATCGCTATTTAAATAATTAAGTAAATTAATTATTATATCGCTAAAAATACGGGTCGTTACATTCTTCCCCACTTAAAATAATTTCGACCTCGAAATTGCTAAGGAGGAAAACAAACCCTATTAACTGGGTAAAATTATTTGTTTACTTCTTAACTTCAGCTTTAACTAAACCAATTTAATTTTAGTTAAATTATTAATTTATTCTTACTAACTAAAATTTCCAAAAATCTTGAAAATTTTCTAACACTCAAAATTTTTGAAAAATTTCCCCAACACCTCCTTTGTACGGCTCAATCGGTACAACTACAACTCGCCTCTCTAGGCCTTCTCCAACCCAAAAGAAAATCAAACAGCCAAGTAGCTTTCCAAATAGGCTTAAAAATCTCATACCAAATAGAAATATAAACTTGTACCTTTTTGTTGGGCATATCATTATATCCCTTCCATCTGTTACCAATTCCACATATACCCATGTCATTCCAATCAATCTCCAACCAATTTTATCCTAAACCCAATCATTTTATTTTCCAAGCCAAATTTCATTTCAAACCCAAGTACTATTCTTGATTCCAAATTCTTATATCATCAATCCAACTTACTAGATATCATTCCAATATAATTCCATATTTTAATTTTATTTGATACCCTTCTATTTCAATACAATTTTCACTTAACTGGTTTCAATTCAATTTCAATCTGTTTTCAATTCAAACAATCTGCTTCTGGGAGTTTTAAATAACTTACCATTTTCAATCATCAAATATTCCTTTTCGAAAATCAAAACAACTTACTTTTATCAAAACAATTCAAAAATTACATCTTTGGTAGCAATCCGTCACTTGCACACTTGAAAATGAACACCAATGATGTTGAGCGGGCATCATCGGAAATATTTCCCAGCAACCGAAGTGAGTTCAATACTATATAACTTTTCAAACCCATTTTCAAACACTTCCGTTTTGAAATTTATTTCAAAATATCATTCACACTACTTATAAAGCAATTTAAAATCTCCAAGGATTTTAATATTCTCATATACTTAGTCCAAATCCATTTACAAACACTTCTTCAAATTTTCAGAGTTGTAGTTTCAATTCTTGTTTAAATTCAGATTTAATTTATTTCATTACGCTTATATGAATTCTGATTGGTCGTTTACATAACCATTTCAATTATAACCTTATTCGATTATAACAACCAACACATCCAATATACTATAATAATTCCAATATAAATTCTTTATATCAAAATATAATTTGGGTTAAATTATTCCATTTACCCTCTTTACAAAACATTCCATGTCGATTCACCGTATTTGAGTGTTTAGAAACCCTTACTGATACAGTGGATCAAACGGATCGACCAAAATTCATAAACAACTCAAGCAATAAATCTCCATAATATAAAATCATTTTTTATAAAATCTACAAATACGGTCCCTTGCATATATACACTCAAACTCAATCTAGGTTATTACTAACCCTCTCTCTACTGAGTCACGCCATAGAGCCAAGGTAATAACTTAATTTGCCTCTGATACAAATTGTAACATCCCGTATTTTCGCGATCCTGAGTAATCGACAAATAACCCAATGTCAACTATCAAGCATCAGAAATATCGGATAGTTAATGAAAGAAAATAGAGGGTGAGAATAGATAAGATAGAAAATTAGAATAAAAGAAGAAGAACGTACAACATCAGAGTAAACACGAATGTCACAGCGGAACGAACAATATCTAATAGATACATATCTTTGAAATAAAATAAGTATATGTATACCGTAACATTATCAGAGTATAACACTTACAACACACTGGAAATAACAACAGTTATATGATCCTGAAGCCTCCTGCTCCAAGCTCTCCAAGAATATATGTAAAAGCTAACTACTTGACTGCCCGTACAAATTTGAGCACCCAAGAGTTTGAGATAAAACAAAAAAAATAAACTACGGGTCAGTCATGGGACTGGTGTGAGTAAACAACTTAAAATAGTTTGAGAAAGTAAATGATATCTCATAAGACCACGCCATATACACATGACGGGTTTTTTCCCTTATGAAAATTCAAAACACTTGATTTGACTTTCAAAATCCTTTTGAAAGAAAAAAAATCTTTATATCAAAACATAATTTGATATTATAATAGTGTCTATTAACCACAATATAACAATCATCTAGTAGTACTCTTTCATCTCACATCCACATACATAATATATAATCAAAAACTGCGGGCGCTTATTGGGTAATGATATCCAACTAGCAATGTATGGGACCACCTTCCGACAGTGTATCTCTAGAGGGAAATACACTGGGTTCAACAAGAACATCTTGTAACCAAGGCTAAACAAGACCGGTCACTCATTTTGCTTGAGTGTACCGAATGTATTATCGCCAACGGTTGGGATCAGCAACCGTTTCCCGATGTGATGACCCCAAACTTCCACTAGGTGAAAGTTAGGAATAATCATATGGAATACAACATAAATATAACATTACATATCACTGATACAACATAGCAGAGGAAAAACCATAGAATAATAACATTATAGCAGCGGAAATATAATGTCATAAACCACAGAATCCCAACAGTCACAGAATCCAAATTATTACATCAAGTTTGCAGAAATGAAAATAAGTTCCAACTCCCAAAATAAGCAATACGAAATGAAACAAGTCTAATGACTGAACTTAAAGATAGAAAAATGCAATAGAAGTAAATGATAGCTGTCCTCAAAGCTCCAAGTCAACACCTCTCCGCAAAAGCAAATCCAAGCAAAGATAATGAGCAACTCCAAGAAAGACTCCAAGCAAAGAATGAACCTGTTTACTTGGCTGCCCGTGTAGAAAAGAGGGCACCCGAGTTTGCAAAAAGGTGAAACAAACTACGGGTCAGTCGTGGGACTGGTAAGAATTCATAACTAGTTTAGTAATAATAATATGACAAATCCAAAGATCACGCCGCTAATGCAGAACGGGTTTACTCAATGGATTGTCGTGCATAATTTAAAGTGTCAGAACGTACAACATCGCAATGCTTTTTAGAAAAATGGAATCACCATAAGACTCAAGTCCCATCACACAATGCAACGCACGCTACTACAAAACATGTCAGTTGCATCGGTTATTTAACCCCCTATTGCATCGGTTCAGCAACCGATGCATATGCAGCCGATGCAATAAGTTAAAAACAATTGCATCAGTTCTAGAACCGATGCAATAAATGTACTTTTGCACTGGTTTTTAGTAACAATCGATGCAAAAGGAAGTTTTTTTGACTCAAATCTAATCACTATGTTGCACCGGTTGCCCATAACAACCGATGCAAAAAATATATTTTTTGCTCTGTTTATCACTATCGATTGATGCAATGTAAAAGGCACTGATTTTGAATTTTGACCCATACTTTATTATGCATCGATTGTTTTTACCATCGATGCAAAAATATCTTTCTAGGGTTTTAAATATTGGTAATCGATGCAAAAGGACTTCTCATAACAAACAATCAGTGTATGCAGTATTATAATAATTTAAAATAAAATCAAATTAATCGCAAATGATGGTTAAATAAGATTATATATATATATATATCGTAGTATCCATAATCCATACAAGAAAGTGATTCATAAACTCATTTTAATACAATAATTCAAACATCTGATACGTACAATTATTAAGAAGCAATATAGCCTAAACTATGAAGTACCCTAATAAAGCAGCACTTTCAGCATCATTCTTCATTTCGATCCAGAAACAAGAACCTGAATTTAAATAAAAGATATAATATCAATAAATAAAAATGTAAAAATCTGCCAAAGCCATGTAGGACAGTTTGCAGTCTTACCAATAAATAAAGAATAAAGCTTAGACAGAGCCTGAGAGCTTAGATGGAACTTTTAACAACCTGGTTTACCAAACAAATGAAAAATATAGTTGGAACTTGCTAAACAAATAAAACACATATGAATAAAAGATTTTATTTTGATGTTTTGTCTTTTTACCTGTCCTGAGATATTCTGGGGTGTGAAAGAAATTCACATTGATGTACATGCCATGATAATAGAAATGCAATTCCATACCGTTTAACAGTGGTCATAAATGGTTCTTCAAACCGCTATGTATTTTCAAATGCCAATTCACATTAACAGGCATCTGCATTTTTCATTTCTGCACTTTCAAATTGTTCAGACCTGCTAATAAACCAACGCAGATGAGTGTCCATTTGCATTGAAATTCATACTGCAATTTTTATAATTAGTTAATACACTACACTGATGGAATGACAGGTAAAAAGGACATGACTGTTTAGACTAGTATTGCAAGCATATGTAATATTCATTAACTAGCTTTCTAATTGAGAAAATTGAAATATCACAAATAAGGAAAAAAATAGTGATCAATCAAACCAAACAATGCATTGTAAGATTTATAATACTGGCTTTAACATACAGAATGGTTCGTAATACATCACATCTTAAATCGAAATGCCTGAGGAATTTTGAGACATATTGAAGCCTGAGCATAGTTGGCACCTTGGAAGGCACAAAGGATGAAGAAAAATTAAATTAGTTTTTTTTGTTGGAATGTGAATTGGCATTTGAAAATACTGCTGCCAGACTTCCAAATTACCCCAATCCTGGAATTACAAATTACCCCAATACTGCTAGCTTTGTGTATTTTGCAGATTATACAAGTACGACTAAAAGATAACCAAATCAACTTACAATGAAAGAGATCCTTGGCCAACATTTCATGAGGCACGAATTCAGCAACAAGAAGTCTCATGTTTCCTTCACGGCAGCATCTAACAGATTCGCCAAATCTTTCGCTCCTTAAATTCCCTACTGCTCTTGCTCCCTCCTACATTCAAGAGAAGCCAGATTTAAGGGAGACAATCAAACTCAAACTCATTATCTAATTCAGACAGAGATTCAAAACCATTTAACAAAAGAATAACAAAGACAGGTTTGATTATCCTTTTAGCAGTAAATTTTCCAAACACAACAGAAAAATCAGAGATTTGAACAAAATTAAACTTTGAGCTTTTATAATCAACCGACCCACTTGAACCATCAAATAAAGCAGCACTATCCAAGAAACATAATTGCTTTCTGAGTGCAACCCCATAATAGTAACGGAGTTCTCTTTAAGAGCACGCCTTTACCATGACAAACTAAAAGTAGAGGGCAACATCTATGGCACATGCATATTTTGCTTTCATTACGGACAATAATGCATATGATTATTATATCCCTTTAAGTTTATACCATGTATCTTTCACAATGTTCTGGTTAATATCAAAACCGCATTTTTTTTAATACTAATAGCATGAACGTTTGTGTACATGTTTAAAATAAATAAATCTTATATTATCTAATGGACAAGTAAAGATAATTAGGACCACAGAGTCAGAATGTAACTGAATGTTGGCTGCTGCATTTAGACTTTCAAGTAAAGAAGGAACAAAACAGAAAATAAAAATAAAATGAAGAGCAACGTTCAAGAAAAATGTCAAGACCTTTACTCAACTGCAAGCTGTTCTGTAGTGGTCCAAAATGCAACCACCATTATTAATATTGCATCATGCTTGTGTTTCACCACGTTGCTTATAAACTAATTAAATTGTAATGATATGTTAATTAATTCATGCATAATAATAATAATGATAATAATCAAAGTATGAAGAAGGGATTAGACATGTTAGTCGGTATCGTATAGACCCACACATGAACAAGTGGAAAACACTTGAAATTTTGCATGAGGAGCCAAGCCAAGAAACTCATGAGAGATAGGAAGCTAAACAGGCATGCAAGCAATATAATAAATTAGCTAATTCGTAAATTAGAACCAAACACATTTTAATTGCCATACACATGTCCTTTTTTTTTTAATTGTCGACGATGATCGTTCTTTTTCATTTAAGTGGAAAGCTATATATTACATACATGCTCCATATTATTCTATACTGCACATATAAATTATTCTATACTACAAATCCGACTGCATAATCACTCATAAGTAGGATTCATACTATAATATTATGAGATATTATGTTGTGTCATACCTGCATCAATTAATTTAGCTTTCGCAGAAAGCGATGATTCCTTCAATTAGCTTAGCTTAAATGAAGACGCCCCCAAAATTTGTAGGACCTCCTTCAATAAGCATCTGAACAACTTCATTCACACAGGGATGATTTGCAACTGAGGTAGAAGGGCACCTAAGCGCAATTTTCAGTTCTTGTATCATTTCTTCTTTAAATGAACTCCATTGTAATCTCTTGTCTAGAATTTCAGATGCACATTATTCAGATGCTATCTTTGTTGAAACTTGAAACCCAATTAGTGATGTCTTTGTTTTCCCCAAATTCAAGTTCATTTGGCTTCTTTCCCGTGATTAGTTACATTAATACTACTCCAAAGGTGTATACATCACATTTTGTGCTAGCTTTTGAGGAGTAAGCATATTCAGGGGCTAAATAACTGTAGGTTCCAGCAATAACTGTAGTAGAAGACTCCACATCTCCTCCAGCTTGCAGCACTTTGGCAATGCCAAAATCTGC
This sequence comes from Allium sativum, assembly GCA_030737875.1. Classification (NCBI taxonomy): domain Eukaryota; kingdom Viridiplantae; phylum Streptophyta; class Magnoliopsida; order Asparagales; family Amaryllidaceae; genus Allium; species Allium sativum. Next base: position 341,838,401 of record CM060920.1, on the reverse strand, counting down.
TACTTTTGGCTCAAACTCGGCATCAAGAAGTATATTAAATGTCTTGATATCTCTTTGCCTAAATTCGATAAGATAAAATCGAAGTTCGATCACTTTCAATTGCGTAAACACAGCTTTATGGATGAAATTCTATGCTGCAGTGTAGCAATCCTTGTTCTGATTGTTAAATTATTAGTATTTAGGGAATTGGACGTACCGCTAAGAAATATGATCAGTGGAAGATTTAGAGAATGACAAGAAATTAAAAGAATAGAAAGCTATTACTATTTAACTTACACATGTCATATTAATAGGAACCTTAGCTGCTTTGTAGTATTCCATAATAGGGTGCATAAATAACCAGTCCCGACCCAAAATGCTCTAAGGTTTCATCTTAGCAACTTGCATGTTATAAATTCTCCATCTACATGCATGCATGCAAGTTACATTTTTAAAAAAGTTGTGAATCTTCATGGACATCAATTACCAAATATTTTTAAAGAAAAATAAAAATATTTTCATATTAAATACCTCACATACTTGGATAATGGATATGTCTTCCTTGTTGAAACATATCTAAAAGGCCAAGTAGTCCGAGAAGCTGCTGCTTTTCTCAACCTTGAAAATGATATTCATGTTCAGGTAGCTGCAGGAAACCAAAAGAAACCAATAACTAATATTACATATTTGCAGTATTGTGTATGTGGTTCACCAAAAGGTCCGGGTCAAATAATCTAGTGCAATTTTTTTTTAAAGTACTACCAAAATGACTGCATCAGATTATTTGGTAATCCAGATAATTTAGTAATCTTGTGCATTATTGGTAGGCACTTGCAATAGTGTGCAAATTCCGGATCTAGTGCACATATTTGCAGTATTATGCCTAGTGAATATTGCGCACATATTTGTAGTATTGTGCCTAGTGAATAATCTGGTGCACTTTTGGTAATCCAGTCATGCCTATAAGTGCCTAGTGAACAAGTGCATGTTATTTGGTAATCCAGATCCAAACCAACAGATGATCCATATTTTATTAGTAGTAAACAAGTGCATAATACAAATACCACCTCTTGTATTCGAACTGCACAAAACCTAGACAATCCAACATCATGCTAATTAAAACAAGAAAAGTGGAGGTGGAAAAATAAAGACACCAGATGTAAATTGTTCTATAGTTGCAATGCAAGACATCAGATTGCAAATCCCAATCAATCATTCGCTTGAAACAATAAATTATTAGTAAAATTTCATAATTTCAGCTGATAACACGTATCTGTGCCCGTATGTGCTTACCCATATAGAACTTATTTTTGTATCATGTATTCAGGTCAGATCTGCTAAGTATCCATTATGCATCCGCGAGACAACAATGTTACTAGTTTTCTTCCATTAAAAAATCACTATATTGGCAACATGGAACAATTAGTTGTAGCATATCGATTGAACTACTAGCTCAACCATGTTAAAAGCAACTGCACTCATTTCAAATTGACAATTGCAGCTAACAACTAAATTGTCAATTTACAAAATTAAAATCATACAACACCTAAACAATTCAACAAATGATGTGATTAAAATTCTAGTTAATTTATTAATGAATTTGGTAAAGCAAATCAATCTAATAATAAAAATGGGTCTTATATTGTAATATTGTGGGTAAAAAGGGTACTGGCAAAAATATATATTTTCAAATTTTATCATAAGTAAATGCTACTAAGAAGCATGCATGCACTTGTAAATGATGCATTTTCACCTGTTTTATTCAATGTCCATAACACCTAAAGCAATAAGAGAAGCACCCAAATCCGCAGTCTAATCCATCAACCTAAACGCCAACATTCCTTCATCAGACATATTGTCTGCATTGTTTTTAATGGCCAAGCTTCCTTCATCAGAATCAATGAGTCATTGCACAGTGTTTCTGCCCTGAAAATTTCCACAACGTTTAAATCTAACTGCATCTCCTCCCACTCAGCTCAACGTATTTTGTTAAAGTTTTGAAAAAACTCACCAAGCACTCCTATCTTCGAGTCTCTGTCCTTCCATAGATTGTTTAGTAACAACATGAACTAGCAGTGGTGTTGTACTCTCGACCTTGGATCCGGAAGTAGCAAGTCATGCTTAAAAATATATTCAAATATGTTGTAGCCCAGAATTTGATACGCTAAATTATGACAATATTGACGTCCTAACCAGGATGTTAGATAAAGTAGCATGTAGCAAGAAATTGGAGCATAGCCCATATGCAATCCCTCTTCCATTATATGATCTTTTATGCCTTACAAAGCCCGCTGCAAAGTCCAGAAGTAAATAGTATTTTAGAGAAGTTAAGAATAATCACAAATCTAGAAGTCAATAAACGTAAGCCAAGTACTGTAATAGCTGATCATTCTGAGCAAGATAAAGAAGGTATTTTAGCTAGATTCAGGCATGTTTAGTTCTACTTATGTAAGTTTTCCCCTTTCCACTAATAGAATCGATGTCGCACAATGAGAATATTAACAAGCTAATTCTACTTTCTTTTTATTTCACGTAGACAGACTAACTATCCTATCCTCTATAGCCATTAATTTGACCATATGTTGGCCATTGCATTTTGTTTGCCTAATTAATAACATTCTTAACGTGCTTGACGTGGCTTCTAATCATTACTTTTTGCATGGGTCCTCGTTCAAAAGTAAGAAGAAAGGTGGATGTGGCCTTACGAATCCTGCTGCTTCGAATAAGGTAGTTGTCTCAAAGTATTTGGATTAAATTTTCATTAATAAATTGGTTGTTCAAACTGACCAACTGTGAAATCACTACAGTAAAAACAATAACTTATAGGATCAAACAACAAACCCGAACTGTATAATTCCCAAATATCTGCCGGTACAGTACACATTAGTATAATTCAATCCTTTGCAGACAAATATCACTTAAACAATTTATTTATTTTCCTTTGTACAGGAAATGGTATATGTATATAAATGTAAAGACCCGCAACTTCCCCGTAAAGGAAAGCGTCGGATAGTTCGAGAACAAACCACAACAGAATGCATATAAAAGAACATTTCATTGTATATTACAACAATGCATCAGAATACAAGAATATACAGAGTATAAATAAATATTACGCAGAAATATCAGAGATTTAAATTACATAGCAGCGGAAAATAATACAATACACAACTAGAATTAGATATACGGATACAAAGCTTTCCGGATATCATTCCAGCTGTAAACCAGGATCCTGTGAATATAAATCTTCAAAACCAAAACTACTAGCTGCCCGTGTCAAAATAAGGGCACTCAGAGTTTAGGTTAAAACAATAAACTCCAGGTCAGTCATGTGACTGGTGTGAGAACTAAAACAGTTAATCTTTATTTTTAAAGTTGGGTAAATCAAGGGACCACGCCGTATAACACGGAACGGGTTTCCTCCCAAGAATACCAGTGCATAGAACAAACAGCGCAATGCTAAATAAAGAAAAATGAAGCTGTTATAAGACCCAGGTCCCATCACACAATGCAACGCAAGCCGGAGGATAGGGTTTTTACCTTATAACAGCCAAAGCATGCTTGATACGTTTAAAACACATTATTTGATACTATTATAAGTGCATAGTGTATAAAACAACTTCAAATCATAAGTATCAATCATAGGCGGCATGAGCGCCCCATCCCACTATATCACCATACTAGGTTCTACAAATAAAACCGCAAAGTCACGTATTTGGAAATTGGATTTCCTTCTATGAACCGAGGCAAAAGATAGTCCTCAACCGATTCGAGACAATCTAGCCCATGTCTCAGGCAAGCGCGCAGGCAAGCCTTGGAGCGACAGGGCCGGTCCACCGATGTGGATTATTATGCCTGAACACTACGTCTCTCCGCCCTATGGGGCGTAAATGAGCCAACAAATGACTCCATCGGACCCGGATCGTCCGATCAAACCGAGGCGCCTCGCAACAGCAACAACCACATAAGTCAAACTCGTCAGGGCGTGTAAAACCACTGACGCCACTTTTTAGCTAGAAAGAAACGCAAGTCCTCCCTGAGGTCCGTCTCCCGTTTTTGGTTCATACCGGGTGTGAAACTCGCGAGATAAACGTTACACAAAGCTACGCCACAAAGGCCGTGCTTTGATCATCACCACAAGACTTTGCTTTTCAACAGAAGCATCGATCAATTGCCACTTAGGCATGCCACACAGGCAATTCACTCTATGCGTTTGATATCCATCAATATATAACCCCTGAGCTCGTACGTCTCAGAGAAGGGCGTTAAGCAAGAGAATAAATTCTCCGCCGCCAAACAGATATATATTTAATAAAGATCAATCACACGGACTAAAATCCAATGTCAGACACACAGTCCATTTACAAGTCCGTTCTGGGTCTGAACGAAACCGGAGGCACCTAGTACCTCGCATATCCATCGATCTCCAAGTACGTCTGGACGATCACTAACTGTTTCCATCTTCTTGGGTGTACAGCCCAATCAAGATCATCAGTAATTACCCAAACGACGTGAAGACCTCCGGTCTTCGACCATCGTCTTCATCTTCGACTTATCGTCGTATCAGTTATTCAGAATGGGATAAACCCGGCCTTTCCGAATAACTCGCGTATATTTTAAATAAGTGTTACACAAACACAACATACGCCTCATTCCAATTCATCAGTCACTAACCGTAAATTAATCAAGAGAATAATTCCCCAAACATTAACCCCGAAGGCCGAAACCAACATCAGATCAATATTCAGAAAACCATTCTGCTTAGCTAACCGACAGTTAGTTTCTAATTTTCACATTCATAGGGAAAGGTTCCCATTAATTTTATCCAAGATAATTTCCTGAATTTATTCTTTTATCATCCTTTGAATTTCGATTCAACTAGTCGGGATTAACGAAACTTATCGAAGTAATCATTTGTTTTAATTCCCCAATCCCAACCTATTCATCCCATGAAGTAAAACTGGTAATACTTCATATCTAACACCACAGTGTTATCGGTAAATTCAATTACCATTTCACGTTCAAATCTAATTAAAGATTTAACTATCGCCCGGAGCAAAACTGGTGATACTCCATTTTCGATCAATTCAATCTAATTAAAGATTCATTAAAACTCCACTTAGTTTTAATCTTTAACTGGGTTAAAGAATCAGTGTCATTTAAAACACGGTTCACAATAAACCCAAAATCACATTCCATTAATTATCGGGTTAAAGAATGAGTGTTATTCAAAACACTGTTCACGATAAACCCAAAAATCAATACCGATTCAATTCCAATTAAATATCATTTAATTAGTACACTTCATTAAATCTAAATAAAAAGATTTAATCTTTTCTCAACTGGGTTCAAGAACAGTGTTAGCGAAGACACCATTCACGACAAACCCAAATCACATTTGATATTCAATACAAGGCTCTGAATAGAAAATATATCGGCTTATATTCAATATCAAATTCTACGACTAACAAATGTCGTATTGGAAATAACGATATAAATATATATCTTTCAAATTTCCATAACAACATCTGTATAATCACGAATTCCAACATCGAAATATTCCGAAGACAAATTCGATTCAAATCCACTCCAATGCAATCATTGGAAATTTTGGTTATTTTCAAAACCCTTTTCAAATTCAATTTATTTATTTAAAAATAAATAGAATTATAATTCTAGTTCAAAACTAGTTCATTTCGATAAAAATCTATTTTTATCTTTTCAAATATGGAGTTTTTCATCCCAAATCTTCACAAATCATTTCTTATGATTTTACACAAATTATTACTATTTTCAATAATTTTATCAAGGCCCGTACAGTCGATTTCCATCAATGGCCATCGAACTGCACTTATAGCGACCTTTTTCAAATTTGATTTGGACATAATTCCAAATCCAACCGTTATATTTCTAATTTCTAATATTCGTTAGAAAGCTCTTTTCGATACGAACCCAACGGTTCCGATTTTAGGAGAATCCGACGGTCGGATCTCCCGTAATGTCCGTTTGAAATAAATGGTCGAAATTCACGAACTGCCGCGGCGCGGCGCGTTCTATTCAGGCCATTATATTATATATATAATATATATAATATACACTTCGTCGATTTCTATTTAAAACGAATTATATAAATAGTTTTAAAATTCGTTTCAAAATCTATTTCAACTTCCATCTCAATTCAAAGAAAAATTGAATTCTTCTCTATAAATTCGTTTTAAAATTCATTTCTATTCAATTCAAATTTCAATTCAATTTGAATTCATTTCAATTTGCTTTCAATTCAATTTGAATTCGTTTTCAATTCAATTCATTTCGAAATCACTTTCAATTCAATTCATTTCGAAATCGTTTTCAATTCAATTCACTTTGAATTCGTTTTCAATTCAATTCGTTTTGAATTCGTTTTCAATTCAATTCATTTTGAATTCGTTTTCAATTCAATTCATTTCGAAATCGTTTTCAATTCAATTCATTTCGAAATCACTTTCAATTCAATTCATTTCGAAATCGTTTTCAATTCAATTCACTTTGAATTCGTTTTCAATTCAATTCATTTTGAATTCGTTTTCAATTCAATTCATTTTGAATTCGTTTTCAATTCAATTCATTTCGAAATCGTTTTCAATTCAATTCATTTCGAAATTGTTTTCAATTCAATTCACTTTGAATTCGTTTTCAATTCAATTCACTTTGAATTCGTTTTCAATTCAATTCATTTCGAAATCGTTTTCAATTTCGAAATCACTTTTCAATATTCATTTTAAAATGAATAAAGTCGATATAAATATCGTTCACGTCAAAATGGCGTCAATCTAATCAACACGGCTTCATAAATTTTTATTTTCAAATTTTCTTTATTTTTTTTCAAATTGGAATGAGGCCCAATCAATTACCATATAAAATTAATTATATGGATTTCCATACAACACATGTATATAATAGCATTGAAAAATAATCAACCATCAACCAAAGTGCACTACACTGTATAAGCATCAAATATAGATATTCAACGCTTATAACAGCCTGTCAATCAATCGATCGACATATTTAATCAATCAGGATGAGTGAACTTCAAATTTCATCCCAACACCCGTGTGGGGTTTCAAACAATCAAACGCATATCTTATTTGTGCAGTTGGGCGATGTGTAAAATTTATCGACCCAATCAATGTCCTTCAAATAGGTGTACATAAACAAACCGTCTGGTTTGTAAATGAATATTTTATTTTATTCACTTTCACTATATTCATATTCACGTTAAAAATTATATTTTTAACGATAAAACATTTTATTTCAACACATGAATTTCTATTCAATTCATTTATTCAATAAAATGGCAGTTTTATTTTTCTAACTTATTTTAGAAAATTTCGGCGGCATAACGGCACGATACTAGAAACGGGACGAGGCCTAGCCTTATCCCCGGTCTAGTGAAGGCCCACGCCATTCACACATCAATCAAATCCATTCATCTCACCAAACAATTCAATTTCAATCAAATAATCTAACTAACTATGCAACCAAACAAACAAGTCCATGGTCTGTGGACGATTGTGTCGGGTGCTACTAAGCACCGTCTGCATCCTAGTATATATATATAATTAGAAAAGAAATTGAAGGGTGAGAAATTCTCACAGAAAGCTATCCAAGCTCCACGGCACTTCTAATGCAGGAAATCTTCGCCAACTCGCCTTTCGTCGCTTTCGTTGTCCGCTTTCACTACATATGTAAAAATCGAATTTTTACTTCGCTATTCAATATATAAAAATCGAATTTTTATTTCAAAGTTCAATATATAAAAATCGAATTTTTATTTCAAAGTTCAATATATAAAAATCGAATTTTTATTTCAAAGTTCAATATATAAAAATCGAATTTTTATTTCAAAGTTCAATATATAAAAATCGAATTTTTATTTCAAAGTTCAATATATAAAAATCGAATTTTTATTTCAAAGTTCAATATATAAAAATCGAATTTTTATTTCAAAGTTCAATATATAAAAATCGAATTTTTATTTCAAAGTTCAATATATAAAAAATCGAATTTTTATTTCGCTATCTACATAGAAAAGATTATATTTTTCTATTGCCATTTTTAAAATAAAAATCACAACTTCTTAAGTATAAAAATCATAACTTCTTAAGTATAAAAATCATAACTTCTTAAGTGTGAAAATCATAGCTTTTTAAGTATAAAAATCAACACTTTCATATGAATGAAAATCGTGTTTCTCGTATGAACAAAATCATATTTTTATTTATCCCATTCCTAAAAATCTAATTTTCCTTCTTTTCAAAAATCTTATCTTTCTATAAAAATTAAGCTTTTCTATAAATAAAAATCAAACTTTTCTTTACATAAAAATCAGTTTTTATAACATATAGAAATCAGCTTTTATAACCAAAAAAAAAACTTACAGCATTCGATAGGAGGGGGGGTGCTGAGGTATCGTGGCTGGTCAGGGGAGGTCGGGCGCGGCTCAGTTGGTCGGTGGCGAACCTGCGGCGGCGGGGAGAAGGGGGTTTAGGGTTAGGGCTTGCTGGAGTTTCGATTAGGGAGCTTGGATTTGGGGATTCGTGGCTGCAGGGGGGGGATCGATGGTGGTCTTCGCTCGCGAGCGACGGCGGAGGTGGGCGGCGGATCTCCCAGTGGAGGCGCGATGAACTTCGGCGGCTGCTCCGTCTTCTTTCCTTTTTTTTTATTTAAAATCGATTGCAAAAGTAAACGGAGGGGGGGGGTTGATGATATAGAGAGAGGGAATTTTAATTATTATATATATATATATATATATATATATATATATATTTATTCTAATTCTAAAAAGCAACTTTTTTTTTCGACCTCGAAACGAGACCCACCGCCTGTCGTCTACAGCGTTTCACCCCCATTCCGAACACAATGGGATATGTATCGTAAGCTGGTTTGATCGTTACAATCAGTTTCTGTTGAATTTTCATTTAAATCCTTATTTTGAATTTTAAACGTACATTTCAAATTACCGGGGTCACATACTAACTAGAAAAATTACAGAAAAATATTTTCTAGCTTCGCATTGACGATACGGTCCTAACAAAACTAGTTTCGTCGAATTCTGAGACCGTTAGAAAAATGGCCAATTTCCAGTCGATTAAAATCAACTGAAACTGGTCAAACGCGTTTTCCTTTGCCACGCTCACATATTGATTCGAAAAATTATGAAATTTGAAACCTAGCAATAACTTGACACTGCGGATCCAACAAAACTGGTTTCGTCGAAATCCGAGATCGTTTGCAAAATGTCCATTTTTAAGGGCCTGAATTCCATAGCGACTATTCAGAATTTTCAACTGGACATATCTTTTGATTCCCGATATGAAATCTTGATTTTTCGGATTCGTTGGAAAGATATTCACAATTAGATCCCATTATTTTTTGTTTCACTAAAATCCGGATTGTTTTGCACCCAGTACATTCAATTGAAGTTTGAAATCGAATTATCGAACTACCGCGCCATTTTCAATTCCTTTTATAATTATATATAATTATTATATATTCTAACGACGACGTATATAATATATACGTTCGAATTATATTCAAAATAAATTTCACGTCGATATTATTTAAAATAATTCATTTTAAATAATCAAAATTCGCTAAAATTGCCAAAATAAAAATTTCAAACTGGCCCGCATTTTACGGGTTGTTACAATAAATATGAATCAAATGAATGGTGATCATTTGGTCAGGTAATGGAGATGTCAATAAAAGAAATGCAAGTATCAATTTTTTTATCACACTGTATAATTTAATGACAGTGCTATATATATCAATGTATTTAAAAAAAGCCCTAACAACACATTTAAGGTAATTTCTCATGTAATAATAGTCGCATCAAGAAATTGAAAGAATAAATATAGTGTAGAAAATCAGAAAATACAGCCTACCTACATATTTTATAACCCTTTATGTACATTATATGAAGATTTCAAAAACAGTTTTGAACCCCATGTTGATCCCAGTAAGCAATATATCAACACTAAAATTCATTATTGTTCATAGCTTCTACAAGTCTTACACATTTCAACAAACAACTTATTTGCAATTAAAACCAAAGCAACTTTCGCATATGCTTCTCCCATCTCTAGCTAAAAATATTTCAAATTAATTAACATTTATGTGACAGAATTAAAATTGTTTACCTAAATAAACCTGCAATTGTTTCATTTCCTACTGGTCCGCCCCATCCATGCTGGTTTTACCACCGAACCACACCAGCTAATCTATCTGCGAACACCAAAAGAAACGAAGGCAGTGATCTCAGTTGGAAGATCAGAGCCTCTTCTGCGCATCCATCCATTGCTCTGTCAAATGCGTATACTTGTTAGCTCGCCACACACGTAAATCCATGCCATTCACCCAAGTTGAAGAAGCTTTGGTTTCTCCCTTCGAAAGTAGCCGTCATGGACCAAGTTGACCATCACGAATCAACAAAGTACACAACGAGGTTCGCGTTGTAGTAGGCGATGGCAAACCATTTCAATAGATGCATGGATTATAGATCGATAATGTAATTTCGGTCGCTTGATTCTGACTTTTTTATTTGATTTGAAAATTGGATGAGTGGAGAACTACCGTGTTTTCACCCAATCCTGAAAAGTGAGAAAATGTGTGATGTAAAAGGAAGCACTGGTTTTTATCAAAATGTTAAGAGGGAAAGTAAAGCGGAAATGAAAACTTAGCGGGATACGTTAACATATAACTTTGGCTGCATTCGCGGAAAGAAATACTGGTTTTGATTTTGGACGCGTCAAAAATCAAAATGGGGTATGCTAACTCGTTTTTCTGCTAATTATTTAAAATTAATTATTCAATATTCTAAATATCACTTCATAAGTGATAAAATTAATTATTAATTATTAGCCTTAACTAGTGTATAGTTATGATTATTTACCAATAATTATTAATTAATTTAATAAGTATTAAATGTAATTATTAATTAATAATTACTTGTTTAAATACTACCTAATTACTCCATAGCATTTATTAAAAACTAATAATCAATTATTAATTATTAATTATTTAATGGTGTTAATGAATAATAATTTTTAATTGTTGAATAATATTTAGTAGGTATTATATATTGAAAACTAATTATTAAATATTAAGTATTTTGTAACTATTATTTACTTTTAGTTTATTAGCTATTATTTACTAATTTGTAGTTTGTTAGCTATAATCAATTATTTTACTTCTACTTTATAAACTATTATTTATTTCTAGTTTATTAAATAAATTTACTAGTTTACTTCTAGTTTATTGATTATTACTAATTACTTTTTATTATTTATTAGTAATCAGTAATTTTAACAAATTGCAAACAATTGCATATGCATGATATTGTTTATAATTATCAATATGTGCCTTTGCTCTGGTTAAAAAAAATTACATTTGCTTCGGTTCCTAAGAAACTGATGCAAATAATATTATTTTCTTTGGTGCATTTGCATTGGTTCTTAAACAACGATGCAAATAATATTATTTGCTATGATGCATTTGCATCGGTTCCTAAAAACCGATGCTAATAACATTATTTGCATCAGTGTATTTGCATCGTCTCCTAGAAATTGATGCAAAAATTGTAATTTGCATCAGTTGTAAAGACAACCGATGCAAATAATGCTATTTGTTTTGATCTATTTGCATCGATTGCTCAAAGACTGATGCAAATAACAGTATTTGCATCGGTTGTAAGGACAACTGATGCAATTGAGGCGATGCAACAAGCATGTTTTGTACTAGTGGCACACCAGAGGATAGAATTTTCCCTTATGGTGATTAAACATGCTAAATACGGCAAATACGAGTTTAATATTATTATTAGTGTATAATAAAAACATTTCAAAATAAATGTATCAATCCTAGGAAACATAGTACCCCATCCTACTATATCTCCATACTAGTAATACAATCAAAAACCGTAGGGTCGTATTTGGAATTTGGATTTCCATCTGAGTCAAGGCTAGGGAGGAGATCCTTACCGATTCGAGACACTCTAGCAATGCCCCAGGATTGGTACTCTGTCCAACCCTTGGATCCTGCAGGGTCGGTCCATACATTAACGCTTAATGGATTGGCAATTCCTGAACACACGCTTCCCGGTCCTTTTGGACCTATAATACGGCCAGTGGCGACCGCATAAATCCGAGGCCTCAAAAAATCCAACAACCACAATGAATAAATGCCAGCGCTGGTAGGTCCCTGGAACCACTCTAGCTAGAAAGAAACGTGTGCACTCCCTGCGTTCCCTTCTCCCGTTTTAGACTCCGCCGGTGTGTGAGGCTCGTGAAGTCACGTCATACACAAAGCTATGCCTAAACAGGCTATGTTTTGATCATCCCACAAGGCCTGCTTTTCAACAAGAAACCTTGATCATTGCATCTTAGTATGCCACACTGTCACTCCATACCATACCATTGCTTCTCCATCAGTACATAAATGGGTGTTAAATAGAGAATAAATTCTCCACCACCAATATTTATATATTAACAGAAAATCAACAATATGATATATAACGAAGTACGATGTCAGACACACCATCCATTTAAACTTAAGCTCTGGGTCTGAACGAAAGTCAAATCCGTGAAACCAACACGTACGTCTGGGCAATAACCTTGACCCATGAATTGGTAGCAAGTCAATTCAGGGTCTCGATCGCTGTCCATTCGAGGGAAGATTTACGGTCTTCATGCGTCGTCTTCTTACTTCGATCTTCATCGTCGTTTTGATTATTTGGAATGAGATTAACTCGGCCTTTCCAAATAATCTTCGTATATATATATATATATATTGGAAACTCTTCCTTATCGTTATTTCTAATTTATAACGATTATTTCCTATTCTATTTAATTGAAAATAATTAAATCTTTAATCGGCGACGATTCAGGTCAATGGCGATTCTGGTGCTATTCTCAATCAATTTTGATTTTCACATATCTCAAAATCTAACCGTTGGATTTTGACGTATTATATATCGTTGGAAAGATTTTTCCAAGACGGTCCTAGCGGTTTCAGTTTCAAGAAAATCCGACGGTTGGATCTTCTTGTATAGTCATTTAAAGATATAATTTTAAAAGGCGAACTACTGCGCTCGATTCGTTTAATTTTAATTATATTTATATATAAATATATAAACGTAACCCGTTTAACTCTTTATTCTTAAGTATATTTTCCTTCTTTATCCTTTTATCCCTTCATTTACAGAGAAATGTAAATCATGCTTGAATGATGAATTCTTCCTTTTTAATTCTTTTAATTCCTTTAACTTACGGTAAAATGTAAATTATATTTCATTGTCCAATTCCTTCTTTAAATTCCATCCTTACATGTAAAATGTAATTTATAATTCATCGTTCTTAAGTACATATAAAAATACAAATTTTATTTACAATGTGAATCCTAGTTCTTGTTTACATTATAAAAATGTAATCTTTATTTACAAAGTAAATCCATACATTCATTTCATAGAATAGAATGAAATTTCATTCATGCGGGTTAAATTCATTCATAATTTACATAATAATATGTAATTTATGTCATACGATGAAAATTCATTCATATATTACATATAAAAATGTAATTTACTTTATGCGGACTAATTTCATTCATAAATTATAAAATAAAATGTAATTTATTTCATGCAATCTTAACTCATTCATAAAATGCATATACAAATGTATTTTATTTCATGCGATGTTAATTCATTCATAAAATACGCATAAAAATGTATTTTATATTATGAGGTCTTAATTCATTCATAAAATACATATAAAAATGTATTTTATATTATGCGGGCTTCATTTATTCATAAATTACATAAATAAATGTAATTTATGTCATGTGGTCTAATTTCCTTTACAAATTACATAAATAAATGTAATTCATGTCATGCGGTCTAATTTCATTGATAAATTACATAACTAAATGTAATTCATGTCATGCGGTCTAATTTCATTGATAAATTACATAATTAAATGTAATTCATGTCATGCGGTCTAATTTCATTGATAAATTACATAAATAAATGTAATTCATGTCATGCGGTCTAATTTCATTGATAAATTACATAAATAAATGTAATTCATGTCATGCGGTCTAATTTCATTGATAAATTACATAAATAAATGTAATTCATGTCATGCGGTCTAATTTCATTGATAAATTACATAACTAAATGTAATTTATGTCATGCGGTCTAATTTCATTGATAAATTACATAACTAAATGTAATTCATGTCATGCGGTCTAATTTCATTGATAAATTACATAAATAAATGTAATTCATGTCATGCGGTCTAATTTCATTGATAAATTACATAACTAAATGTAATTCATGTCATGCGGTCTAATTTCATTGATAAATTACATAAATAAATGTAATTCATGTCATGCGGTCTAATTTCATTGATAAATTACATAAATAAATGTAATTCATCCTACAGTCAATTTTCTTTGATAAATTACATAAATAAAAATGTAAACTCCTCCTACGGTGAATGTTCATATATATTAATATTAATAAAAATGTAAACTTTTCATACGGTGAAATTCTAACGTTAATTTACATAATAAAATGTAAAATTTATGTCATCACCAAATTCTAATTTTAATTTACGTAATAAAATGTAAAATTTATGCCATCTCCAAATTCTAATTTTTAATTTACATAATAAGATGTAAATTTATATCAACGCCAAAATTCTAACATTTCATTTACATAATAGGATGTAAATTTTATGTCAACGCAAAATTCTAACATTAAATTTATATAATAAGATGTAAATTTATGTCAACGCAAAATTCTAACATTAACAAATATGTTAAATTTGTCATACGATGAAATTTCTTATTTTTAACATTAACAAAAATGTTAAATTTCTCATACGATGTTATTTCTTATTTTTTTAACATTAACAAAAATGTTAAACTTCTCATACGATGTTATTTCTTATTACTATTAACATTAGAAATGTTAATAACATACTATGGTCAAATTACTTTTTAATATTAACATTAGAAATGTTAATAACATACTATGGTCAAATTACTTTTTAATATTAACATTAGAAATGTTAATAACGTACTATGGCCAAATTACTTTTTAATATTAACATTAGAAATGTTAATAACGTACTATGGTCAAATTACTTTTTAATATTAACATTTAGAATAATGTTAATTCATCCCATAATAAAATTTCTCATTAATATTAACATAAAAAAAATGTTAATTGCATTCTGCGGTTGAATTTTATACTATTAGCATTAAAAAAATGTTAATTTACATCCTACGGTGAAATACTTTTTGATTAACATTAAAAATGTTAATTTCATCCTACGGTAAAAATACTTCAATATTAACATTAAAAATGTTAATTCCCACATGCGGTAAAATACTTATTATTAACATTAAAAATGTTAATTTCCACATGCGGTAAAATACTTATTATTAACATTACAAATAATGTTAAACTTTCATGCAGTGCAATTTCTTAATATAAACATTAAATAAAATATTAATTAACATACGGTAAAATTACTTAATGTTAACATTAAATAAAATGTTAATTAACATACGGTGCAATCTTCTTTTTAATCAATATTAAAAATGATGTTAAACAATCTTTTCTTTTTATATAACATTAAATGATGTTAATAAACCATACGGTCCATTTCCTTTAAGATTTACATTAGAATAATGTTAATCAATCTTTTATTTTTATATAACATTCAAAATAAATGTCAATGAATCATACCGTGTACATTTTCTAACTTAACATTAAATAAAATTGTCAACCTAACGTACGGTGAAAATTTTCTTTTTTAACATTAAATAAAAATGTCAAACTCACATACGGTGATATTTTCTTAATTGACATCAACATAATAAATGTCAATGAATCACACGGTGTAAATTTCCTATATTAACATCAACATAATAAATGTCAATGAATCATACGATGTAAATTTTCATATCTACAAGTTTGATCAACCCAAATCCTGACACAAGCGATAACATGTGATAGCGATATCAATTTTCTTTGATGATAAATTAAATCAGTCCAATCCTAACACAAGCGATAACATATGAGTAGTGACCATTTTATGTCCTTTTAGTTTAAATTGAAAATTAGATCAGTCTAATATCAATCCAAAGTGATAACATGTGATAGTGATAAGCATGAAAATCAAATGGATCTATACTAGCTACTCAATCATAGAACAATCATCATCAAACATGACCAAACAAGCAGATCTGAACCATACATCGTAATTGAATAATTTAATTTTATTAAGTTTTAAATAAAGGAACTCTCACCTTGTTTGGATTAGAATAATAATAAATCCAAATAATTTTCAGAATGCTCCCATCAATCAATCAATATTCTTTAATAATAAAGAATTAATAATTAAATAAGTTAAATTTAATTAAAAATAAATTCTCACATATCTAATCACTTAAAGTTTCAGATCTAGCATCCTAACATCGCAAAGCAATCCAAATCTATAATCCATAATAACATCCATTATTGATTTTCAACTTCTCATAACGCAAGCATAACAATTAAACTAATTAAATTTAACTTAAAATGAATTCTCACCTTGATTGGATAAGAATTTAAAATGCCAAATAATTTCAGAATTCACTCTAATCAGTCTCAGCAAAGCCTACTCGTCGCCACGGTCCTGCCGGATCTGAAATTTTCAGATTCGGGGTTCATACGCATTAGTTATCAATGTTTGAATAATTCTGACTTTTAACAACTGCTGCAGCAACGCTTAAAAGCGTCGCAAAATCTGAAGCATACCTTATTTTCAGAATTTGTTCAAAACATTGGATCAAGATATCTCAGGCTACGGTTGAGGGTTTTAGGTGCCGTTTGTTGGAGAATGACCGCCTTGGAGAGAGCTATCGGCGCCAGGAATTGGAGGAGGTGCGCACGCACGTGGTGGGCCCGGTTTGCAACGAACGGCGGCGGCTTCTCGGCCCTGGTGGCGGCGCTACGATGCACGAGAGGTGCTGGGACTTGTCGGAGATCGAAGAGCTCGGGAAGAGCTTCGAAACGAGTACTCACACGCTAAATTCCGTTAAGAAATGAGAGAGAAATCAAGGTTTGAAGTTTTGAAGGGTAATGGGTTTTGGTGGCTGCAGAAAATGACGGGAAGGTGGCGATGAACAGTAAATTCGGGTTTAAATAATATTATATAGGGCTGTTACGGTAACGGTAAATTTACCATTACCATACAATTACCAGTCGATCGGTAAACATTTTTGATTAAAATCGGTATACCAGTTAAAACGGTATGGTAACGGTAAATTTACCATTTTTAATGGTAAATTATCGGTAACGTTTCTTGAATATCAGCGGTAACGGTAAATTTACCAGTTAATTCAAAACATAGGTATACTCATCTGATATGCTTTATTACAAGCACGTATAACCAAATGAATGATTATATTTGGTTCAATCATCAGATGAAATAATTCCAGATACACTTATTTTCTTTTTCATTTATGTTTTTTATAAACTAACACTACATATAGTATATTAAAGACGCACTGTGTACAAAAAATATGTTAAGATATAAACTTTAATGGACAAACGGTAATTTACCATTACCAGTGTAACGGTTACCAGATTATCGGTATACTAGTCATTGGTATACCAGTCGATCGGTAACGGTAACGGTAAGCAATTCTGGCTTACCAGTAAAAACGGTACGGTAACGGTATTTGCCAAACGATAACGGTAACCATTACCATAACAGCCCTAATATTCTATTAGGTTTTCCTAATCATTAGTTAATAATTTAATTAGCCCGTTAAGGCCCGTTTTGATCCGAACTCCGATTTAGGCCTGCTTACTGTCGTTCTTAAGGTTTTGAGGCCTTCTGAACGCAATGGAAAATGTTACAAGACCCAATTCCGAAATTTATTATGAGGTTTGGAATAATTATATTATTTTATTAATATTTTAATGTATACCGTACATGAAAATTCACCGAGGTCACAAATTAACTTCAAAAATTCTCGAAAAATATATTTAGCTATGTTTTGATGCTGTGGACCTAAGAAAATTAATTTCGTTCAATTCTGAGCCCGTATGAATTTTTAATGAATTTTTAAAGTCAAAAATTTGCCCGTTTACACTGAAAAATCAATTATAATTATATTTTAATTCTAAAAATTACCAAAAAATCATTTTTAGCTTTTTTTTGATGATACGAATCCAACAAAATTTATTTCGTTGAATTCTGAGACTTTTTGAAAAATGACTATTTTTCAGTCAATTAATTTTGACCGAAATTGACTAAATACTGTTTCTTTTGCCACGCTCACATACTAGCTCGGAAAATTCTAAAAATTTGAAACCTAGCAATAATTTAATATTCCGAATCCAACAAAAGTGGTTTCTTCAGAAACGTACACTGTTTGAAAAATCACTATTTTCTATGGCTATATATTTTATATTAAAAATACATTTTTAAACAAATAATTTTCGAAACTCCAAATATATAAGTGTTTACTGTTTTTCAATGCAGAAACATCATTTCGAACTCAATGGAAGTGGTTTCGAGTCGAAATTCCTTTATATGCAAAAAGTAGCATTATTGACCTATGCAAATTACCTAGCGACCTTTCTAAAAATTGAATTGGCCATAACTTTTGATTTCCGCTATGAAATTTCGATTTTTCGGATTCGTTGGAAAGATATTTTTAAATAGATTCCAATATTTTTGGTTTCACTAAAATCCATTAAATTTTGCATCCTGTATGGTTAGTCAAAGTTCAAGTTTGACTTTTCAAAATACCGCGCTATTTCTAACTCTTTTTATAATTAAAATTAATTTATTCATTCTAACTTCGATTTGAACCAAATTTGTGATCATTATTATTTAAAATAGATTATTCGAAATATCAAAACTCATTTAAAATTACTTAAAATAAATTTTAAATTGGCCCCATAATTCAGGGTTGTTACACCCGAAAGGGACAGCATTGAAATAGATTGTAGAAACACATGGAATTACTCTAGATCAGGTGACAATACACCCTAATTGACAACTAACCACTTAGCCACGCGACCTACCCGATTTTATACCATTTCTCGGTTGTGAGGCTAGAAGCCATAACGTACTGGTCACACCTTAATTTCCTCTGAACGTCACATCATCATACTCGCCAAATCAAAAATTGATTTGTCTAAACATATCACCAGTATACAGCTAAGAGAAATGAATTCCTCTGCCACCAAACGTAAATATGATTGAAGAGATCAACTTATGTGATCTACTGAATATACACTGTCATACGTTCTTCCATACAGGTTGTCCTGGGACTGGACAAACCGAAGGCACTATTCTGTAAATATGACAGCCCTTGCATAACTCCATCTTCAATTATCTTCATCGTATTTGATCGCAAAGCTAACGCCCATACAGAGTGGTTTCCAGATAATGAATCTGATCCCGGTCTCTACGTATTAACGATGGAAAAATGGTCAAAAACTTCGATAGTCAGTGAGTTAACTATCAAAGAAAAACACGTGTGGTATTTCCAGATGGAAATTATATCGATCAATCATCATTTAACATTTATCTCTTTAGTTCATTAATTTATTCATTTTTTATCTTCTGTTTCCATATATTTAACATTTCTTATTTTCTAAATTTAGTAAATATACGTTATTAACATTGGAGAATATTTCCATTTCTTATTTTCTATATTAGAAAACATTTCTGATTCTTATTTGGAAAACATTTCCAAAACTCCTACATTTGGATTTAAATAGATGTTTAAATAAAACATCACTATGTCAACTCAAAACATTACACTCATTATAAATTCACTTAACCAACCTTCACTATCGAACCTTAGCCATTCCTTAGTTAAAAATGGAGTCAATCAAGTTGGGATATAACTACCTCTCAGACCTTAACTAAACAAAGTTTCTAACCTCGAAATAGACTAAGTTCACCTTTTAAATCTTTAATAAACTTCCTTACGTAACTCTCGAATTCTATTTACGAATCCACATCTTTTATAGAAACCATTTGATTATAACAATACTGTTATAGTCCCATGCTTCCGAAATATAGTAACTTAAATATAACTTTTATTAATTAATTTAAATAAATAAATAAAGGATTCATTATATAACAAATCTTGATTTAAAAAATGTGAAGTAAATAATACTTTCCTACCTTCGATATAGTCAAATCCCAATATATAATTCTCGGTCGAATAATCTCTACTCGATCACTCTCTTTCGAATAATCTCTACTTGATCACTCTCTTTCGAATAAACTATATTCGGTAATCTCTCTTTCGAATAAACTATATTAGATAATCTCCCTTTCGAATAAACTATATTCGATAACTCTTTTCTTCGAATAAACTAAATTCGATAACTCTATCTTCGAATAACTATATTCGATGACTCTAACTCGATTAACTCTATTTGATTAATTCTAATCAATTAACTCTATTCGATTAACTCTATTCAATTAACTCTAATCAATTTACTATATTCGATTAACTCTATTCAATTAACTCTAATCAATTAACCCTAATTCGATTAACTCTATTCAATTAACTTTAATCAATTAACTCTATTCGACCAACATTATTCGATTGACTCAATTCAATTAACTTTAATCAATTAACTCTAATTCGATTAACTATTTTCAATTAACTTTAATCAACTAAATCTATTCGATTAACGCTATTCAATTAACTTTAATCAATTAACTCTATTCGATTAACACTATTCAATTAACTTTAATCAATTAACTCTAATTTGATTAACTTTATTCAATTAACTTTAATCAACTAACTCTAATTCGATTAACTCTATTCAATTAACTTTAATCAATTAACTCAAATTCGAATAACTCTATTCAATTAACTTTAATCAATTAACTCTAATTCGATTAACTCTATTCAATTGACTTTAATCAGTTAACTCTATTCGATTAACTCTTTTTAATTAACTTAATCAATTAACTCTATTCGATTAACTCTGTTCAATTTACTTTAATCTATTAACTCTAATTCGATTAACTCTATTCGATTAACTCAAATCGATTAACTTTATTCAAATAACCGATATTCGATTAACTCTTTTCGAATAAGATATATTCGATTAACTCCTTTTGTAATTATTCTATTTATTTCATAAATATTTCCTTTTATAATTATTCTATTTATTTTCTAAATAAATATTCCTTTTTTAATAATCCTATGATTTTATTCAATATATACTTTGAAAATTCCTTTTTCATTCTAGTATCACTTACGGTATTCAAAATACCAATAAAAAAGACCAGTGTCATCCAACCATATTATAATCAATCACATATTTTATATAACACATCATATATCACAATATATGAAAACCAGTAATATAAATATTGAGGAATCCAGTTGGATCCCTCCAACTTGTTTCCTTGCATCCAAAGATGTCAAACAATATAATTACACCAACTTCATTTCAATATGAAATATTCTGATAAACATAATCAATATTTGATTAACGATATATATATCGTTATCTAAAATGTCAAAAAATCAATTAGCAGTTCAACCATACATTCAACACACAACAATCAACCAATATTTATCAGTTCTAAAAATACGTTATAAAAATATAACTGTGCAAAATTAGTGAGATTTACTCACATTGGACGATCATCGTTAAATAACGATAATTTTCGTTGATTCAGATCAGCAATTTATTTCACTATAAGTTGTAACGAGCTCCAATTCACTCTCAGTTAGTTCCATTGCGTAGCCACCGTCCATACAATTCCAACGGATCTTGTTTCGCCAGATTCCGATATCGTATGCAATATATATTAAAATTTCTAATTAATACAATATTTGAATTAAAATAAACATAGGTGTATACTTAAATATTGGGCTCTCACCCCCTTCCATTTCTTGGCCCGTTTAGAACAAAACCCAACCCGCTAGATCACCTCTTCTTCCCCGTGACTTCTGCTGCTCCTCATGAAACAAATCAAACCATAACTGAACTCTTCTTCCACCAATCTCTCCCTCCATACACCACTAACCCCAAAACAAAAATCACCATTAAACTCCTCATCGACAACTCTTCCTCTCCAGCCCAATTCAGTCCAGCTCGCACCATTGAAACAAATCCCATCGACAGCATACCCTTCACGCCAACATAGTACAGGATCGACATTTTTATTTTTTTTAATTCCTGAAAATTCAAAATCGAAACCATTGCATACCGAAAACTCCACCGTAATCTCCTTAATCGAACTGATGCCCCATTTCCAACAAAATAAAAAGCCCTTGGTTGTTGTACGAAACATCGAGTACCCAAAATATCAATCTCACTCCTCAAAACTAGTATCGAATAGAAGAGAAACCCTACCTGAATTCAAATATATATACATTGTGATTTATTGAATCTTGTTCGATTTTGTTTTGATTTTTGAAATGATCGGTTTTGGTTTGGGAGGATATAACCATCGGCGCAAAATAGTTTGACCGTAGAATGATAAAACTTTAGGGTTAAGGGTAAGGTAGGGTATTTATAGATTAGAGTAGCTTACAAGAAAAGCTTCGAATATTTTTTATTAATTTTTATTTGATTTTTTACTCGATTTATCATTTAAAAAATTCCTGTGATCACATACAATACCCAAAAATCATGAAAATGGACAAACAACTAGTGTTTGACATTACGGACCCAACGAAACTTGTTTTGTCAAATTCCGAGTCCGTTTGCTCACACAACATATTTTTAAAGTCAAATTATCGATATTTTTCACACTAAAATCTCGCACGGCCACATACTGCCTACAAAAATCACGAAAATTGAAATCTAACAATAATCTAATATTCCGGATCCAACAAAATTAGTTCCGTGGAAAACGGAGGTCATTTGCAAAACTGGCTATTTTTAAAGCTCTAAATAAACCCATTTAAATATAAATATATTTAAAAATAATTAAATTAAATATATATTATCATATATATTCACAATAGAATATCATACCGCTCCAATTGGATGTATAACTTGATATTCAAATCCCGGTTGAATCGATACCCAATTTATATTTAAAATCCTTTTATAATGTAAATAAATCGTTATAAATTATAAAAGAATTCCATAGCGACTATTTGAAAATTTGATTTGGACATAAATCAAAATCTACACAATGAAATCTTGATTTTTCTCTTCCATTAGAAAAATATACTTCACCAGCTCCGAACGTTTCTTGTTTCACAGAAATCCGGCTTAAAATGGATTTCGTATATTCGTTAAAACTTTGAATCGCCAAATTACGAACTGCCGCGCCATTTCAAGCTCGATTATAATTATAATATAATTTGTACGTTCAACATCGTTATATAATATATTCGTGAATATAATTCAACTCTAAACTGAATTATATATTATAAATGATCCAATTCAAACAATATTGTGAATTCCACTATTTCCGACTATTTCGAAAATTAATTATATTATTCTATTAATTATATTAATTAAATATTTAATATTATTTAATTTAAACCATTTAATACTTTGAATCACTATTTAAATAATTAAGTAACTTAATTATTATATCGCTAAAAATACGGATCGTTACATATATGGTAGTTGATTGAGTCTCATTTCAATCTGGAATGAATCGAATATTAGTATTCAGTTAAATATGGAAGTTTGGTTTTGATGTCCGATTTTGGACGGACACGAAAGTATTAAAATTGAGTGAACAACAAAATGTGCAATTTTGGAGATAAAGGACTGAAATGAGTTTTCAAAGATGAATATTATATATATATAATTTAGAACAATGGTTTTGATACAATCATAATTTTTCCAATGTATGAATTGGAATGGATTTGAATGGAAATAATATTTGGAATATTTCGATGTTGGAGTCCGTGATTATACGGATATCATTGAGGAATTTGGAAGAGATAGATATCGTTATTCCCATTACGATATCCGTTGGTTTCAGAATTTGATGTTGAATATAAGCCGATATGATTTCTACTCAAAGTCTTGTATTTAATATCAAATTGGGTTTTTGGGCTTGTCGTGAATGGTGTCTTCAATAACATTATTCTTAAACCCAGTTGATAAAAGAATAAATTTTTTAACTAATATTTAGGGAAGTTTTCCAATCAATAAATTTAATTGGAATTAAATGGTAGTTGATTTCGGGTTCATTGTGAAAGATGTTTTGAATGACATTAGTACTTAAACCCAATTAACGGTGAATTTATGATTCAGAATTTATAAATCTTTTAACAAAGAATTAATGGAATTTTCCAAAGTAAAGTTTTTCCAATTTAATATATTAATTGGAATTGAATGGAATTCGGTTTAGTGATAATCGAAATGAGCTTCTGTGAAGGAAGGCATTTACTGTATATGGAATTTAAAAGGCCTTGCTGTTATATGGAAATTTATATCGATTATATATTATTATGATTTCCATGAAGGTTCCATTTTAATGGAAGATGGCTTTGGGTTTATCATGCACTATATTTTAATTGACATTGGTTTTTTTTAACCCAAGTAAAGACGGTATTTATTTCCTAAATTTCTATAATCATTAAGTAACGAACTTTGAGATTAAAACTAAGTGAAGTTTTAACGAATACTTGATCAGATTGAAATGTGAATAAGGTAATTAAATTTACCAAATTCAAGAAATATGCGAGAATGGAATACCACCTGTTTTATTCCATGTGATAGTTAAATCTTTGATTAGATTTAAATGTTAAGTGGTAATTGAATTTACCGATAACACAATGAGTGTTAGATATGGAGTACTACCAGTTTTGCTCCATGGGATGAATAGGCTGGGATTGGGATAATAAAATAAATGATTACTTCGATAAGGTTCGTTAATCCCGACTAGTTGATAAACCTTAATTTGGTTTAAGTTGTGAAGAGACATTATAAAAAAATTTAAAATAATTTCCAAAGAAAGATTATAGAATAAATGTAAAAGAATTTATCTTTGATAAAATTAATGGGAACCTTTCCCTAAAGATATGAATATTTGAATAAAAGAATATCATGGATTGGAATGAGATATGTGTTATCTTTCTGTATTTAACACATGATCGTAAAGACACATTAATTATTTGGAAAGACCGGGTTTGACCCCTTCTGAATAACTGCTACGACGATTAAAAGTCAACGATGAAGATGTTGGTTAAAGACCAGAGATCTTCACATCGTTTGGATGATTACTAACGTCTTGATTGGGATGTACACCCAAGACGAGGTATTAAGTGGTGATTGTTCAGACGTACTTAGAGAGCGACCGGATATACGAGGACCTCTCTCCTGTATTGGACATACGGGATGAGGAATTAGATGCCTTCGGTTTCATTCAGACCCAGAACGAACTTGTAAACGAATTTTTTCTGACATTGTATTACATTCTGTATTGATTTACTTCTATTAAATATGTATCTATTTGGCGACGGAGAATTTATTCCCTTGCTTAACACCCTTCTCTGAGACGTATGAGCTTAGAGGTTATATATTGATAGAAATCAGTTGTATAGCATGAACTGACAATGTGGCATGTTAAGATGCAAATGATCAAAGCTTTTGTTGAAAAGCAGGGCCTTGTGGATGATGATCAAAGCACAGCTTTAAGTAGCATAGCTTTGTGCATAGAGTTAATTCGTGAGCCTCACACCTCGGTATGAGTCAAAAACGGGATAGTGACTGCAGGGAGTGCATGCATTTCATGGTATGGAGCCCAGACATTTTTACTTATGTGGATGATGGATTTTGTGGCGCCTCGGATATCGAGCCGACTAAAAGGCTCAAAGATAGGTCCAATAGGACTAGGAAACGTATTGTTCAAGAATAACCATTCCTCAAAAGTAAAAGAGGATCAGCCCTAAAGATCCAAGGGATCACGAGAGTGTGATTCCTGAGGAATTTGCTAAAGTGTCTCGAAAGGGATAAGGTGGCATCCCTCGCCTTGACTCATGATGGAAATCCAATTGCCAATACGGCATCGGTCAGTTTTAGTTGTAAACCTATGTATGGCGACATAACATATGGTACCTATGCCGTCTATGATTGATACATTTATGTTTGAAGTTGTTTTTGACAATATGCACTTATAGTACTATCAAAATGATTTGTTTTAAAGCGTACCAAGCATGTTTGGATATTATAAGGTAAAACTCTATACTCCGACTTTCGTTGCATTATGTGATGGGACCTGAGTCTTATAATAGCTTCATTTTTCAAAAAGCATTGTGTTGTTTCATTTATGGTATTCTTGGGAGAAAACCTGTTCGGTGTTATACGGCGTGGTCCCGTGATTTGCCTTATTCTTAAGAAAATTAATAACTGGTTCAGTTCTTACACCAGTCCCAGGACCGACCTAGAGTTTATTTTTTCAAACTAGACTCTAGGTTCCCATAATTTCCACATTGGCAGCTAGTAGTTTTGGTTTTGCAAATTTCTATTTAGCAGGATCTTGGTTTACAAATGGAGCTATATTCGGAAAGCTTTGTATCCGTGTATTTCTTTCAGTTGTGGTACTTGATGTTTTCCACTGTACATTATGTTTATGTATTTAAATGTAATTTGAATCTCTGATATTGTATTTCTGATGCATAATATTTATTCATACTCTGATATACTCTTGTACACTGAAGTAAATTATTGTAATACCAATGAAACGTTCTCGTGTCTGCGTTCTGATGCGTCGGGTTCTCACTGCAATCCAGGCTCCTCCATCTCTTCAGGGATCGGGGAAGTCTAGATCGTGACAGTTTGGTATTGGAGCTTTGGTTTATAAAGCTCGAGAACAAGACACATTAGAACCAAATGAGAGAATTATCGGAGATAGAATTATTAACATCTTATAAGAATAACTCGTTAGAGATAGGGTTAGTAATGCCCAAGAATGAGTTAAAAGATTTTTATTTATAATTTAAAAAACGAGTTTAATTTTGAAAATTTTATCTTATTATAAGATCTAAGTATTTTATTTGAGTTTGGACTATCAAGTATACAAAGATTTTGCCTATACACGTCATGACCTATATTCGAAGTCTTAAATATATTGGGTAGATATAGTATCACACTCTAGTCGCCCGGAGATTATCCTGATGATTACTATAGTATCATCAACATTTATGCTCGAGTTTCGAAAGTGGGATATCTATGTGATTCTAATTGACTAGTGTGAGAATCAAAACTTAGTTAGGGTTTATGTTGTGATTTGGGATTGAAATATGATTTTTGAGTATATATAAAGGATATATGTTTAGAAGGCTAATCAACTAATTGATTGCTGGTTTTGACGGATGTTAATTAGTTTAGCTAATAAAAATATTGGAATAATAAAACCAATATGAGAATGAAATGTAAAATTAAATTTAATAATAGATTGAATTGAAAATTTGTTCAAATTGGATGTATATATACATGTATATATATATATGTTGTTGCATGGAAGCTAAGAAGAGGAATAAAATGGTGCGTCCGACCAATAGGTACATGTTTACTCTATTGATTGGGTTTGATGATTTTATGAGCCGATTGGCTAGCCGCTTAGCTTTTGGTTTTTCTTTTGATGTATGAGAGCCTGTAGAGGCCATTTGTACTTGTGCCGATCAACCCGTACAAAGAACGGTATGGCGATTTTTTTCAAAAATTAAAGGCGTTAGCCAAATTTTGAAACTTTGAGAAATTAGAAAGTTCTTAGAAAGTGAAAATTTGAAGAACTTGAGTCAAGCGAATGTAGTGTAACGACCCGTGTTCTACACATCATAGGATTGTAGAATATTTATTTCTTTCCCGTGTGAAGTTGTATGGTCATGCAATTTTGGGAAACATTTATTAGAGCCATTTCCCCTGTTCATGATTTTTGTCGATTTTTAAATGACCATTTTGTCCCTAGTTAGTACTGTTTTGGCCATAACTTTTGATAGGGAAGGAATTTTGACTTGAAACCACTTCCATTAGATTCGTTTGATGGTTTCTCTTTCCGTAGAGTGGTCATAATAGCCAAACGGACTTACCGTTTGGGAGATATGGCTGAAACAAGGTTTGGAGGGTGAAAAACTACTTAACCGGGCCAAATCGGGTGATTAGTGAGTAGGCCCATAACCCATTTCGGGATTAGGGTTATGGGAGGGCTGAAATGAGATGGAGAATCATTCCATTTTAGTTTTCTAGCCTCCGGTTATCACCAAGGATCCCTAAAAATGGCCTCCAACCTCTAGAGCACCTCCAAATCATCTCTTGGTCAAGGATTTGGCTTAGCAACCCCTAATCAAAGAAGATCTTCACCTAATCAACCTTGGAGCTGCTGTTAGCATTGGGATTCGCATCAAATCAGAGAATTATTTCAGATCTTAGTTTGTTTTGTGGCTAAGGTGAGTGATTAGCTTGCTTTTTGCACTAATTATGGTTATTCGGGATGATTAGTGCTAATTAGCGTTTTTAAACGAGAATAAATTCTGGAAAAACGTTTATAAAATCTTAAATAATGTTTTAGACCTCTGATATGAGTTTGGGTTAATTTGGTTAAGTTTTGCTAATCATACCATTAGTTATGCTCACATATGCTTAAGGGAAAACATGGGGTTTTAGGCATGTTTGATCCATTTTACCATGTCATATTGTTGTTTTGGTGTTTGAGGTCACTTGTATGCGTTGCTATGACTCTTTGGTATGCTTTATGATTGGTTTCAATAGTTAGAATGGTCGAAAACGCCGTCGAGAGGCGTATAAACACTTGCTGGAAAGTTGCAGGAATTAGTGCAGGAAATCGGATCGGATCGCCCCCTACCCGATCCGAACCGCCCATTTCTCTTCACCACGAACCGAACCGGATCGTTATAGCGAAGTAAGCTACGCCACGAGCTGAAGGATCCGAACCGATTCGAGAAGTCGTGATCCAAGGCTTGGTGATTGGAGACTCCGACCCGACCCGCCTGGAGTGATAGCGACACGATCCGATCTGATCACCTTGAGGACAACGAACCGGAGACTTGAAGGAGGGCGAAGGGCTTGAAGCTATGACCAAGAGGCGTGACCCGAGCCGCGGCGTGGTGGAGAACCTGATCCGATCCAGATGGGACTGGAAGCCACGAACCGATCCAGTGTACCATGAAGGACCCCGATCCGATCCAGATGGAACTGGAAGCCACGAATCGATGGTGTACTCCGATCCGACCCGAGGTAGCAGTCACGAACCGAGGTAATGGAGACCACGATCCCAATGATGATGGAAGGAATCCGAACCGATCCAATGGAGATCCATAACCCGAAATGCAAAGGTAGTTCAAGTGGAAGTTCGAGCTCAGGATCCAGACGGGAACCAATGAGTTCACTTCGTGATTGGGCTTTGCTGCGGGACGTGTGCTAAGGAGTTGTCGATGTCTATGACTTGGATCACTAGGTGTTGGAGGTAGAGAGACAAACTCGGGCTTTGGATATGGTGCGACTAGGGAGCTACCTACCAATGGAGTGGGGTCATGGAAACGTTGGGCGTGATCCCATAGGTATGGCGTTGGTGGTAGTAGGAATGTACATAGTCGTACAAAGTCGAGTTCTGTCTTTTGAGTAAAGTGCTCTAGTGATCGAAGAAAGTGGATGTCGTATGCTTTACGCACTGAGTGAGAGATGCGAGGATGGTTGCTATGCTTGATTGTTTGACACACACATCCCCACCCCCGTATACTTATATTATGTGTTTGTGACATCATAGAGTGTTGTACCGTGTAGTACTAACTCTTTGGTTGCAGGTTCAGGTATGACTTAGTATACCTGTTATTATTCTGTTTATGCATGCTACCACTCATACCAGACTGATGTCTGACCCAGAGTTTTATGTTTCTTCTTGTTACTCTGGGTGCTCACACGAGCAGACTAGAGACAGGGAGCTGGTAGTGCGCTTGGTAGATGGACTGAAGACGAGCAGGAGGCTCCACGTATGATATATAGTTATTCTCCCTGTGTCGTGATCGGTATCTACTTTGGGCATTAGTAGCATACCTATTTTGCTTATCTTAGAGACAGTATTTTGAAGTTGTAATAAGCTGTATTTGATATTTCTGCTGCTCTGATGATGTTAGTTCAAGTTTTCAGCTTATGCACTGTCTCATCTGTTTATGTCAAGTATATGTTGGCTATTATATTTTATTCCATGCGCTGTGAGACATATTACAGGTTCTTTATTTGGTTTTTCTTCTTTCTTTCTCTTCTTTGGCGACCGTTCCATGCCAATTGGACATGTGTACAGCGCATAAGTGGAGTAAACGTCGGTTGGTGCGGGGCGGGCCGTCACACTTGGTATCAGAGCTCTAGGTTGCGTAATTCACCTAGGGAGAGATAGTACGTATATGAGAGCGCGTATTTGTGATTATTTTGGTTTTCAAAAGCTATATCTATATATAGTATTAGTATGTTTAAGAATGAAGCCGCATTGCACTGCACTGGCACCACTATGGAGATGGTTAATCGTTTTCTCTTTAACAGATTTGACGATGAGCCGAGGAAGAGGTGCTGGCAGAGGGGCCAATAATGGGAATCCCCCTGACATGAGGGCTATGTGTACCAACCTCATGAGAGAGATGCTTGTGGATATTCAGAGGGAGGCTCCTAATGTTGCCAATGCTGGAGGTGCAGCGGTGCAAGCGCCTAGGGCCGATTTCGCCAAGCTGAGCAAGGATTACACTAATCTTGGTGGAAAGCCGTTTCACGGAACAGAGTCGGCCACGGATGTTCATGATTGGTTGGATAGCTGTGATCGAATCTTCGATGACTTGGGTATCGAGGATGCGATGAAGAGAAGGCTAGCGTCTCGTCAGCTGCAAGGACGAGCGATGAATTGGTGGAATGCTATTAGGGCAGCCACACCAGAAGATCAAGTTACTTGGGATCAGTTTAAAGCTCGCTTTAGCGACAAGTATATCCCAACTGCCCAGAAATCGGAATTGTTTAGGAAGTTCTTGGATCTTAAGCAGAATGGGAGGGCAGTATCGGATTATGTTGCTGAGTTCGACACTTTGTCGAAGTATGGGTTATCTCTAATCGATACTTCCGAAAAGAAAAATGAGAAGTTCATCACTGGTTTGGATGAATACTTAGGGGAGAGGCTGATTAATCACATCGATGAGACGTTTCAGTCGATCGTGGGAAAAGCTTTGAGGTCAGAAAGTCTTTACCCTAAGCCGAAGACTGGGGTTGTTGCTGCATCTGCTGAAGAGTCAAAGCCGCAAGCAAGCGGTGGAGGCAAGAATAACTCTCAGAATAAGAGGAAGCAGAACCAAGCTAAGGATGGCCAGAAGAAAAGCAGGAAGGAAGTCGAGTGCTTCAAATGTGGAAAGAAGGGCCATTATGCAAGGGAATGTAGGGCCAAGACAGTGGGAAAGAAGTGCTTTAACTGTGGTCAGGAGGGACATTTTAAGGATAAGTGCCCGCAACCTCTGAAGGAGAATCAGATTGTGAAAGCATATGCCATCAATGCTGTTCCTTCTTCGTCGAATGCCCCAACTGCGGCGGAGAAAGGAAAGGGAGTCGTCATTCAAGGTATGCTTTCCATTTATGATCTTCCTGTTAGAGTTTTGTTCGATACCGGGGCTTCCCATTCCTTCATATCGAGTGACCTGGTAGATAGGTTGGGATTGAAACCCGAGTTAGTCGATAGACCATTAGCTGTGATGAACCCGATTGGTGGTTCAACAAACCTCAGTATGATCTGTCGTAATGTGGTCTTATCGAGTCATGGATGTATGTTTGTTTGTGATTGCTTTGTTTTGGGCTTTACTGGGTATGGCATTATTTTGGGAGTCGATTGGCTCCAAAGATACGGGGTGGTGGTAGACTGTGAGGGCTTTTTGGTGACAGTTAGGGCGGATGATGGGCGGAGGGTAGTGTTTGGTAATCTACCCTGTGATGGGGTAATGGCTAGTTTTGTAAATTCCCTCGACATTCCGCATGATGAGTTATCAGGTTTGCCCGTGGTTGGCCAGTACCCGGACATCTTCGAGGAAGTGACCGGACTTCCACCACACCGAGAGATTGAGTTTCGTATTGATTTAGTGAAAGATGCCAGACCTATAGTGATGCCACTTCGTCGTATGGCACCACGAGAACAGCGAGAGCTCGAGGTGCAAGTTAGCGATCTTATGAAGAAGGGATTTATTAGAAGAAGTGTTTCCGAGTGGGGAGCACCAGTTGTGTTTGCTACTAAGGCAGATGGTTCCCTTCGATTGTGTGTGGACTATCGCGAGTTAAATAAGGCGACGAGGAAGAATAAGTATCCTCTACCACGGATAGATGATTTGTTTGATCAACTGGAAGGAGCGAGAGTGTTCTCCCAGTTGGACCTCGCGACAGGATTTCATCAGCTCCGTGTAGCAGCTGATAGTATAGCTAAAACGGCATTTAGGACGCCGTCTGGGTTTTATGAGTGGTTGGTCATGCCATTCGGGTTGACCAATGCACCAGCATACTTCGTGGATCTCATGAATAGAGTATTCAGAGACCAACTGAATAGGTTTGTTCTTGTGTTCGTAGACGATATCCTTGTTTACTCGAGGACAGAAGAGGAACACAAGGAACATTTGAGAATTGTGTTGGAGGTGTTGAGAAGACACCAACTGAAAGCGAAATTTTCTAAGTGTCACTTCTGGAGGAGGGAAGTGAGGTTCTTGGGCCATGTTGTTTCAGAGAATGGTATTTCCGTGGATCCTGCAAAGGTGGCTACGGTACAAGATTGGTCTACGCCCAAGAATGCAACAGACGTAAGAAGTTTCTTGGGGTTAGCTGGATATTATCGTAAGTTTATCAAAGACTTCTCCAAAATAGCGGCACCGTTGACTCAGTTGACTAAGAAGAATCAAGCCTTCGTTTGGGACGGAGGGTGTGAAAATGCATTCAAGAGTCTAAAGGAAAAGTTGACGCGTGCGCCAGTGTTGGTCATTCCTAAGGGAAATGAAGAGATGACGGTATACACGGATGCTTGTGGTACCGGACTGGGTGCGGTATTGATGCAAGGAGGTAGGGTTGTAGCTTATGCTAGTCGACAGCTAAAGCCGCATGAGAAGAAGTATCCTACCCATGATTTGGAATTGGCAGCGATTGTATTTGCGCTGAAGATGTGGAGACATTACCTCTTGGGAGAAAGATTTGTGCTGTTTACCGATCATAAATCGTTAAAGTATCTCTTCTCTCAGAAAGATCTGAATCTCCGTCAGCAGAGACGGTTAGAGTTCTTGGCTTCGTATGATTTTGATATCGCGTATACACCTGGGAAGGGTAATGCGGTAGCCGATGCCTTGAGTAGGAGACATGCCAGCTTAGGGGCAATGTTTCTTGAATGGAAGCAGCTGGAGTATATCGCGGGTTTTGATTTCAGACCAAGGTGTGAATTGGATCCAGTTATGCTAGCTAGCTTGACGATCAGACCCACTTTGATTGAGAGGATTGGTTCCAGTCAAAGGAACGACCCTAATTTATTGGAAGTCATCTCCAAGTTGGAAATGAATGTCAATGGGGAGATGGACAAGTATGGGCTTGATCGAGATGGATGGCTTCGGAAGAATGGAAGACTAGTTGTACCCAATGTCGATGGATTGAGGGATGAAGTGCTTAGAGAATGTCATCACTCAAAACTGACTATACATCCCGGTGGTAATAAGATGTATCGAGACATGAGACAGACCTACTACTGGGAAGGGATGAAAAGAGACGTTGGGAAGTTTATATCCAAATGCATGAATTGCCAGCTAGTTAAAGCCGAGCAAAAGAAGCCTAGTGGGTTGATGCAACCATTAGAAATTCCCGAATGGAAATGGGAACAAGTTTCGATGGATTTCATCGATGGTTTACCGAGGACTAGATCGGGACATGATAGCATTTGGATAATTGTGGATCGACTGACCAAGAGTGCAAGATTTATACCAGTTAAGTCGAACAGAACTGCAGCTAAGTTAGCAGAACTATATATGAAGTGGGTAGTGAGATTTCATGGAGTACCCAAAGGCATTGTGAGTGACCGAGATCCGTTGTTTACTAGTGGATTTTGGAAGAGCTTACAAGAGGCTTTAGGATCAGAATTACATCTCAGTACCGCATATCATCCTCAGACCGACGGTCAGACGGAGAGGGTGAATCGGATATTGGAAGATCTCTTGAGGGCTTGTATATTGGATTTCGGTGGAGCATGGGATGACCATTTGCATCTAGTGGAGTTTGCATATAATAATAGCTACCAATCCAGTATCGGTATGGCTCCATATGAAGCTTTGTACGGAAGACCGTGCAATTCACCATCATGTTGGATAGAGACTGGCGAGAAGTTTGTGCTTGGACCAAATGTGGTGAGAGAAACTTCCGATAAGATCAAGATCATTCGACAACGAATGAAAGCTGCTCAGGATAGGCAGAAAAGCTATGCTGATAAGAGGAGAAGAGACTTGAAATTCTCCGTTGGTGACTTGGTGTTTGTCAAGATCTCTCCGTTGAAAAGCGTGATACGATTTGGCAGGAGAGGCAAGTTGGCACCAAGATTTGTGGGTCCTTTCCAAGTTCTCGAGGAAGTTGGGAATTTGGCGTATAGAGTTGGCTTACCAGAGAAAATGGCAGGAGTTCACAATGTGTTTCATGTTTCCCAACTAAGGAAGTTCGTTCACGACTCAAATGTGATTATTTCACCTGATCAGTTAGAGGACTTCGAGGTAGAACCTGAGGCGGTTGAGAACCGCAAGCCGATTCGTATTGTGGGGCATGATACGAAGCAACTTCGAAGAAAGTCGGTGAAGCTAGTCAAAGTTCAGTGGGGCGAGGACGAAAATGATTTTGCTTGGGAGACAGAGGAGAGCATTAGAAAGGCTTATCCAGAACTCTTTGCCTGGTAAGATTTACTTTGCGATTTAGTTATTCCGCATGCTAGGATAGACTTGTTTTGCTTGTTTTGCATGTTTGATGGTTGTTTTATGATTGATAGGCATGCGGGACCCTTGTGTGTGTTTTGATTAGGGAATTTCGGGGGCGAAATTTCTTAAGGGGGGGAGAGTGTAACGACCCGTGTTCTACACATCATAGGATTGTAGAATATTTATTTCTTTCCCGTGTGAAGTTGTATGGTCATGCAATTTTGGGAAACATTTATTAGAGCCATTTCCCCTGTTCATGATTTTTGTCGATTTTTAAATGACCATTTTGTCCCTAGTTAGTACTGTTTTGGCCATAACTTTTGATAGGGAAGGAATTTTGACCTGAAACCACTTCCATTAGATTCGTTTGATGGTTTCTCTTTCCGTAGAGTGGTCATAATAGCCAAACGGACTTACCATTTGGGAGATATGGCTGAAACAAGGTTTGGAGGGTGAAAAACTACTTAACCGGGCCAAATCGGGTGATTAGTGAGTAGGCCCATAACCCATTTCGGGATTAGGGTTATGGGAGGGCTGAAATGAGATGGAGAATCATTCCATTTTAGTTTTCTAGCCTCCGCTTATCACCAAGGATCCCTAAAAATGGCCTCCAACCTCTAGAGCACCTCCAAATCATCTCTTGGTCAAGGATTTGGCTTAGCAACCCCTAATCAAAGAAGATCTTCACCTAATCAACCTTGGAGCTGCTGTTAGCATTGGGATTCGCATCAAATCAGAGAATTATTTCAGATTTTAGTTTGTTTTGTGGCTAAGGTGAGTGATTAGCTTGCTTTTTGCACTAATTATGGTTATTCGGGATGATTAGTGCTAATTAGCGTTTTTAAACGAGAATAAATTCTGGAAAAATGTTTATAAAATCTTAAATAATGTTTTAGACCTCTGATATGAGTTTGGGTTAATTTGGTTAAGTTTTGCTAATCATACCATTAGTTATGCTCACATATGCTTAAGGGAAAACATGGGGTTTTAGGCATGTTTGATCCATTTTACCATGTCATATTGTTGTTTTGGTGTTTGAGGTCACTTGTATGCGTTGCTATGACTCTTTGGTATGCTTTATGATTGGTTTCAATAGTTAGAATGGTCGAAAACGCCGTCGAGAGGCGTATAAACACTTGCTGGAAAGTTGCAGGAATTAGTGCAGGAAATCGGATCGGATCGCCCCCTACCCGATCCGAACCGCCCATTTCTCTTCACCACGAACCGAACCGGATCGTTATAGCGAAGTAAGCTACGCCACGAGCTGAAGGATCTGAACCGATCCGAGAAGTCGTGATCCAAGGCTTGGTGATTGGAGACTCCGACCCGACCCGCCTGGAGTGATAGCGACACGATCCGATCTGATCACCTTGAGGACAACGAACCGGAGACTTGAAGGAGGGCGAAGGGCTTGGAGCTATGACCAAGAGGCGTGACCCGAGCCGTGGCGTGGTGGAGAACCTGATCCGATCCAGATGGGACTGGAAGCCACGAACCGATCCAGTGTACCATGAAGGACCCCGATCCGATCCAGATGGAACTGGAAGCCACGAATCGATGGTGTACTCCGATCCGACCCGAGGTAGCAGTCACGAACCGAGGTGATGGAGACCACGATCCCAATGATGATGGAAGGAATCCGAACCGATCCAATGGAGATCCATAACCCGAAATGCAAAGGTAGTTCAAGTGGAAGTTCGAGCTCAGGATCCAGACGGGAACCAATGAGTTCACTTCGTGATTGGGCTTTGCTGCGGGACGTGTGCTAAGGAGTTGTCGATGTCTATGACTTGGATCACTAGGTGTTGGAGGTAGAGAGACAAACTCGGGCTTTGGATATGGTGCGACTAGGGAGCTACCTACCAATGGAGTGGGGTCATGGAAACGTTGGGCGTGATCCCATAGGTATGGCGTTGGTGGTAGTAGGAATGTACATAGTCGTACAAAGTCGAGTTCTGTCGTTTGAGTAAAGTGCTCTAGTGATCGAAGAAAGTGGATGTCGTATGCTTTACGCACTGAGTGAGAGATGCGAGGATGGTTGCTATGCTTGATTGTTTGACACACACATCCCCACCCCCGTATACTTATATTATGTGTTTGTGACATCATAGAGTGTTGTACCGTGTAGTACTAACTCTTTGGTTGCAGGTTCAGGTATGACTTAGTATACCTGTTATTATTCTGTTTATGCTTGCTACCACTCATACCAGACTGATGTCTGACCCAGAGTTTTATGTTTCTTCTTATTACTCTGGGTGCTCACACGAGCAGACTAGAGACAGGGATAGCTGGTAGTGCGCTTGGTAGATGGACTGAAGACGAGCAGGAGGCTCCACGTATGATATATAGTTATTCTCCCTGTGTCGTGATCGGTATCTACTTTGGGCATTAGTAGCATACCTATTTTGCTTATCTTAGAGACAGTATTTTGAAG
This sequence comes from Allium sativum, assembly GCA_030737875.1. Classification (NCBI taxonomy): domain Eukaryota; kingdom Viridiplantae; phylum Streptophyta; class Magnoliopsida; order Asparagales; family Amaryllidaceae; genus Allium; species Allium sativum. The sequence goes on along the minus strand of CM060920.1, from coordinate 341,801,026 downwards.
TTGTAATAAGCTGTATTTGATATTTCCGCTGCTCTGATGATGTTAGTTCAAGTTTTCAGCTTATGCACTGTCTCATCTGTTTATGTCAAGTATATGTTGGCTATTATATTTTATTCCATGCGCTGTGAGACATATTACAGGTTCTTTATTTGGTTCCTCTTCTTTCTTTCTCTTCTTTGGCGACCGTTCCATGCCAATTGGACATGTGTACAGCGCATAAGTGGAGTAAACGTCGGTTGGTGCGGTGCGGGCCGTCACAGTTGAGTTGGTTAAGTAAATGACCTTTGATTCCTTCTTCCTTTTCGAGGACGAAAAGATTTTAAGTGGGGGAGATTGTAACAACCCGTATTTTTTGAACCAGCTCAAAATTTATTTTTAATAGATTTTCATAGAAATTAAATATTTTAGATGAGTTAATTTGAGAATAAATGATTTAAAATTTATTTTAATCGAAGGTAGAACATATATATTAAAATTTAATTAAAATGTCGTTTGCGAATTCGAAAACTATAAGCATCGATATCTTTGGAATTGGAGAAATTTTTGTCTTTTTCATTGGATATAATACCAAAATATCACTTTTGCATATGGACGAATTTGGACTCGAAACCACTTCCATTGAGTTCAAAATGTCGTTTACAAGTTCGAACATTATAAACTTCGATATATTCCGAGCTTCGGAGTTTTAGCACCTTGGTTGGCTAAACCTAACCCACTCTTATAACCCCCAAATCATCCCCTTTCCTCCTTAGTTCCTCAAACACTTCATCAGAAAAAGAAAATGGGGAAAAGAAGTGGAAATAGAAAGTCCCCAAACCCTAATTGATTCTAGGAGCTCCAGTCTTGCAGGAATCAAGTGCTAAATCAATTTAGAGACTCATGTAAGCTCTCTACACTTATTCTATACCTCTCAATCGTGAAAATTTCAGATTTTTGATAAACCTAGTTTTGATGACTGCTTTATATTCTTGCATGAGGTGATTTTGATGAGGTTTAGAGAAGTTATTGCTTGATAAGAGTTCTAGAAGCTTGTTCTTCATTATCTCAAACCCTAGGTTTGTTCGTTGTGTTTATGCCATGAGTTATTAACTTATGAAGTGTATTTTAGGTTCATATTTGTTCGATTTATGCATATGAATTGGTTATATAAGTATATACCTTCTGGTTCATTAGTATTAGTTTCGTTAAGTTGAAATTTTTCATTTAGATCGTGCCTACAATCGAATGCATATGCTATGAGTTTATTTGGCGATATTGTGAAACTCCGTTGTTGCACCGGCAAGTTCTTAGGCTTCACAATTCGCTTATATTGCATTTGATTGCTTTGGTTAGAGAATTTAGTCGTTTTAGTGTTTATAATAGAAATAATTGCAATCTTATGTATATGTGTTTGCGCACATGTTCTTGAGCGATTTTGGCGAGCTAAAGAGGCTTCATTTTTATATGAAACGTAGTAAGCCATCACCCTTGATCCGAGATCGCCCGAGAACCGTTTGCACATCATTACATAGGCAAAACAGTGCAGTTGCGTCAATTCAGACGTCTGACCGACGCAACAGACATCAAAAAACGCTCTCGTGAAATAGTTTTTGCTTCAGTCAGATGTCTGAACTGACATCTGATTTAGATCTCGCCCAGGAAAATAATTATTTGCGTCAGGTAAAACGTCTGATTTATCTCTCGGGAAATTATTTGCTTCAGTCAGACATCTGAACCGACGCAACAGACATCTGATTTAGCTCTCGGGCAAACAATAAATTTTTAAACCGATTATAACTTTTTCATACAAACTTAGAATTCAGCGAAACCAGGTCCATTGGAACTGTATCGATGAGAGCTTTGCAATGAAACTGATTTGGAGTGATTTGGAGCTTGTGGCAATTCTTAGTGGAGAAAAATGTCCGATGTAAAAAATCGAATGTTCATCGTTATTTAACGACACTAGAACCGTAAATTAAAGACTGGCTGAGTGGAAACCAAAGGTGAGAACTCTCTCACTCAAACCTTGTGTACAGTTAATTATTTTTATAACTGAGTATGTATTGATTGCCTATGATTGTAATATTTTTTTTGCTGTTTGATGGATGTTTACAGTTTTAATTTTATAATATATTTAACTATGATTATTTATGTTTATAAATAAAACATTTATATCATAAATGATTGGGATGACAATTTATCCATCTATTTCCCGAATACTAGATAAGTTCACATGAATTGTGATGTGAACCCCACATATGTATTGGAACGATACATTTACATGTCGCCCAATTATGAAAATAATGATTGTTTGATGTTGACTGAAAACCCTACATGGGTCTAGGGATGATAATAACTTCACACATCTCCCTTGCATTTTTTTATGTCAATCGATTGATTGACAGACTGTTATAAGCGTTATTTAACTATTTAACGCTTATACAGTTGCTAATTGCACTTGGGATGTGAATTGAATGTTTAATAGTTGATTATCACTATTTTTGAATACATGCAATGTATGAAATCCATATAACAAAAATTTTATGGTAGTTGATTGAGTCTCATTTCAATCTGGACGAATCGAATATTTTAATATAGTGTTCAGTTAAAGGTGGAAGTTTGGTTTTGATGTCCGATTTTACACGGACATGAAAATATTAAAATTGAATGAACAGTTAAATGTGCAATTTTAGAGATAAAGGACTAAAATGAGTTTCCAAAGATGAAAATATTTTGTATATATATAATTTAGAACAATGGTTTTGATACAACCAGAATTTTTCCAACGTATGAATTGGAATGGAAATAATCTACAGAATATTTCGATGTTGGAATCCGTTATTATATGGATATCATTGAGGAATTTGGAAGAGATAGATATCATTATTCCATTACGATATCCGTCGGTTTCAGAATTTGATGTTGAATATAAGCCGATATGATTTCTACTCAGAGCCTTGTATATAATATCAAATTGGGTTTTTGGGCTTGTCATGAATGTTGTCTTCAATAACATTGTTCTTAAACCCAGTTGATAAAAGAATAAATCTTTTAACTAAGATTTAGGGAAGTTTTCCTATTAATAAATATAACTGGAATTAAATGGTAGTTGATTTTGGGATCATTGTGAATGATGTTTTGAATGACATTAGTTCTTAAACCCAATTATCGGTGAATTTATGATTTGGAATTTATAAATCTTTTAACAAAGATATAATGGAATTTTCCAAAGTAAAGTTTTTCCAATTTAATATATTAATTGGAATTGAATGGAATTCGGTTTAGTGATAATCGAAATGAGCTTCTGTGAAGGAAGGCATTTACTGTATATGGAATTTAAAAGGCCTTGCTGTTATATGGAAATTTATATCGATTATATATTATTATGATTTCCGTGAAGATTCCATTTTAATGGAAGATGGCTTTGGGTTTATCGTGCACTATATTTTAATTGACATTGGTTCTTTAACCTAAGTAAAGACGGGATTTATTTCCTAAATTTGAATAATCATTAAGTAATGAACTTTGAGATTAAAACTAAGTGAAGTTTTAACGAATACTTGATCAGATTGAAATGTGAATAAGGTAATTAAATTTACCAAATTCAAGAAATGTGCAAGAATGGAATACCACCAGTTTTATTCCATGTGATAGTTAAATCTTTGATTAGATTTAAACATTAAGTGGTAATTGAATTTACCGATAACACAATGAGTGTTAGATATGGAGTACTACAGTTTTGCTCCATGGGATGAATAGGTTGGGATTGGGATAATAAAATAAATGATTACTTTGATAAGGTTCGTTAATCCCGACTAGTTGATAAACCTTAATTTGGTTTAAGTTGTGAAGAGATATTATAAAATCTTTTGAAATGATTTCCACAGGAAGATTAAAGAATTAATTTAAAAAATTTATCTTTGATAAAATTAATGGGAACCTTTCCCCGGAGATATGAATATTTGAATAAAATAATATTATTGATTGGAATGAGGTGTGTGTTATATTTTTGTATTTGTCGCATGATTGTAAAGACACGTTAATTATTCAGAAAGACTGGGTTTAACCTCTTCTGAATAACTGTTACAACGATTAAAAGTCGGCGATGAAGACGTGGTTGAAGACCGGAGATCTTCACATCATTTTAATGATTACTGATGTCTTGATTGGGCTTTATACCCAAGACGAGGTAATAAGTGGTGATCGTTCAGGCGTACTTTGATATCGACCAGATATGCGACGACCTCTCTCCTGTATTGGACGTACATGACGATGAATGAGATGCCTCCGGTTTAGTTCAGACCCAGAACGAACTTGTAAATGGATTATGTCTGACATTGTATTCTATTCCATATTGATTGTAGCAGAGAATTTATTCTCTTGCTTAACACTCTTCTTTGAGACATATGAACTTAAAGGTTATATATTGATAGAAATCAATTGTACGGCATGAATTGACAATGTGGCATGTTAAGATCCAAATGATCAAGGCTTTTGTTGAAAAGCAGGGCCTTGTGGATGATGATCAAAGCACAACTTTAAGTAACATAGCTTTGTGTATAGCGTTAATTCGCGAGCCTCACACCTCGGTATGAGTCAAAAACCAAATAGTGACTGTAGGGAGTGCATGCGCTTCTTTCTAGCTAGAAGTGGTGTCATGGTATGGAGCCCAGACATTTCTACTTATATGGATGATGGATTATGAGGCACCTCGGATATCAACCCAACTAAAAGGCTCAGAGGTAACTCCTACAGGACGGTGAAATGTATTGTTTAGGAATAACCAATCCTCAAAAATAAGAGAGGATCAGTCATGAAAATCCAAGGGATCACGATAGTGTGTTTCCTGAGGCATTTGCTAGAGTGTCTCAGTAAGGAGACATCCTTCGCCTTGACTTATGATGGAAATCCAATTTCGAATACGACATCGTTTGTTTTTAGTTGTAAACCTATTTATGACGACATAATATATGGTACCTATGTCGTCTATGATTGATACATTTATATTTGAAGTTGTTTTTAGACACTATGCACTTATAGTACTATGAAAAAGATTTGGTTTAAAGCATACCAAGCATGTTTTGCTATTATAAGGTAAAACTCTATCCTCCAGCTTGCGTTGCATTGTATGATGGGACTTGAGTCTTATAACAGCTTCATATTTCAAAAAGCATTGCATTGTTTGTTTTATGGTACTCTTGGGAGGAAACCCATTCCGTGTTATATGGCATGGTCCCATGATTTGCCTTATTCTTAATAATGTTAATAACTGTTTTAGTTTTCACACCAGTCTCATGACTGACCTAGAGTTTATTGTTACAACCTGAACTCCGGGTGCTCATAATTTCCACAAAGACAGCTAGTAGTTTTGGTTTTGTAGATTTCTATTTAGTAGGATCCTGGTTTACAGATGGAGTTATATTCGGAAAGCTTTGTATCTATGTATTTCTTTAAGTTGTGGTATTTGATGTTTTCCACTGTACATTATGTTTATGTATTTAAATGAAATTTGGATCTCTGATAATGTATTTCGCTGTATACTATTTATTCATACTCTGATATATTCTTGTACTCTGAAGTAAATTGTTGTAATAGCAATGAAATGTTCTCATGTCTATGTTCTGATGCATCGTGTTCTCAACGCATTCCGGGCTCCTCCATCTCTTTCGGGATCTGGGAAGTCTAGATCATGATACTCTCCCACTCAAGCATTGCCGCAAGCACCTTGTTTGCCGAACTCCCAAAAGCGATGGGCTTCAATGTTCCAACACTGACCTCGCAAGATGGTAGTTACGAACCCATTGAGATGTTCCCAATATTCTCTGATGATTGTACAGAATACACTGACGACATACTTGAAGCGGGATCTCAAGTTCGGAAGGATACTTTGGTTAGATTTTTCCTGGACGACCCCATATCTTTCACGACAGATGTTGAGAAAGTTTCATCATTATGGAAGTTGAAGGGCTCAGTGAACGTTAAATCAGATGGCTTTCTGTTCCTATTTATGTTTTCCGATGTTGAGGAAAGGTAAAAAGTTTTAAAAGGTGATCGCATTCTAATGAGAAATAAATTGTTTATCATCAAGCCATATGACCAGAAAGTCACGAACGTCTGTGGATCCATGAAGGTGGTGCTAGTATGGGTTCAATTCTCGAATATACCGTTGTTCTCATGGTCGCATCCAAGTATCAATTAGCTAGCGTGTAGGCTAGGAAGAGTTATTTGTCTAGACGAAATGAGGGAGAATCTTGAGAGACTACACTATGAAAAGTGCCTTATTGAAATAAAGCCTGATACTGAATTAGTTGATAATTTTATAGGGAAGACACCTGATGGAGGTAAGTAGAGAATTAAGGTAACTTATCTTTAGAAGCCTCTTATGTGTACTTCATGCAAGGTGTTTAGACATAACATGCAAGGATGTGAAGGTAACGCGGAGAAAAAAAGTGAGCATAGTGAGAGTAGAAGTGACAAAACAGAGGGTCGGGTTATTACAAAATGAAATCAAACTGCTAAGTTTGTTAGTCTAAAAGCAATTGTAGCAACTGAACAAAGGGAAACAACTAACAATGTGAGAAGATAGGAAAACTTTAAGCAAAACAGGGTCAATGCTTCCATAGCACAGCCATGGCAAAGGATAGAGAGATGCAAGAGAAATATAACTTTCAAAAACACTAAGCAAAAGAGTACATTAGGCGACTTCATGCCAAATAACATAAGAACTCACTGGCAAAAGAGAAAAGAGACCTCTTCCAACCAGAAGGAGGACACTCTTGAAGAAGGGGAAATAGCAGAGGCAAATGAACATGAAAAACTAGTGGGTATCCAAAATGCTAATGCTAAAGTAAATGGTTGTAGCAATATTCACTTTAGTATCGAGAAAAACAGTTTGGGAGGACTACAAATAAACAACAGTTTTGGTATATTGAATGTGCAAAGTGAGGGACAGAAACACATGAATGAGATTCTTAGTAAAGAAAGAACTGGAGCCTTAGTAACTCAGCCAAATGATGTTAGAACAATTGTTGATGCCATGGAGAAACAGAAACAGGATAATCAAACAAAAGAGCATATTTGTATAACTGCCAGTGATGAGAAATCGCAGAGTGTGGAAAAAACAGATGATTGCAATGCAAGTGTTGGAAGGGTTATGCATTTTGTGCATGATACTTAGACTACCCAAAACGATCAGCAAAACACAATTGATCTAGGCCTGAAAACTTTATTGCCAGGTGCTTGTGCCCTTAACATGGATGGTCAAGACGCCGATGATCTACTGATAACACTGATTCAAAAGTGACAATATGTAGGAAACAAGAAAAAATGAATGCGCAAATATTTCAAGTGAAACAACCAGTTTCATTGCAAAAAAGGAAAAGGTTCTGAATATTTATAGCAACATCACTACGCCACAAAGCCACAAAGACCCAACTGAATTGCCCATGTATGATGTGGAAAAAGCAAAGAACAACAACAAGAGAAAAGTTACAACTTCTGAAGCCTCTAAAGTTGGAACAAGATCTATGGCAAATGCAACCAACCTATCCTTTGAGTTCACCATTGCAGCAAAACCTAGGAGTGTGGAACATTAGAGGTGCTCACCAGGATCCAAAGCTGGATCAATGCAAAGACATTATCAAGAAACATAACCTCAGTATGCTCGGTATACTTGAAACCAAATTGAATAAAGCTTTGACTGTGAGAGCGGTGAGGTACATTAATGCGAATTGGAATTATATACACAGCTTGAGTGAAGTAAGTTATGGTAGGATCTTAATTTTATATGACCCTATAATTCACAAATTATCAAGAATTACAATCTCAAGTCAACATATCTATTGTCACAATCTTCACTTGCCAACAAAGACTTCATATTATATCATCTACATTTATGCTCATAATTCTGCAAATGCCAAAAGTAAAATTTTCCATGAGCTACCTTCACAAAGTCAAAATACTCACCCATGGTTAGTTTGTCGTGACTTAATTCACCGTTGAAGCACTCGGACAGGTTTGGAGGTAATCTAGTATCCCTATCTGAAATTGTCCCCATCAACATTGCATTGTATGACTGCAAACTCCTTGAAATCAAATCTTTTGGTATGCAATTTTCTAGGACTAATAGTAAGAGGGAAGGAGCAAGAACATTCACTAAGATTGATCATGCCTTATGTAATGCTATTTCTTTGAACGCTTAGCCTTCGCTGTATAATGAGCTTCCTTCACCATTATTATCAGATCACTCTCCTCAAATTCTGCATTTAGGGGAGTGTAAACAGCCATGAGTTCCAAGCTTCAAATTCTTCAATGCATGGGCTTATGATCCTGAATTTCACAACAATATTTTAAAAGCTTGGAGTAATGTTACCTACGGTAATCCGCTGCATATACTTCACAAGAAGCTGAAAAATGTTAAGTCTGAAATGAAAGAGTGGTCTAGAATCAAATATGGCACTGGTAGTCAGCTATCCACGTATTGGAAGAAACAGCTTGAAGGCATTCGGTTGCAAATGGATCAAGATCCCGCTAACCCTAACCTTACAGCTCTTAAGACTCGATACTCTATCAATCTTACAGACGCTATGCAACAGGAATATCTAATGAACAAAAAAAAGGCTAGAATACGATGGGTGATAGAAATTCGGCTTACTTTCAAGCTGTTCTGAAAGCAAAACAGAACATACAGAATATCATATTTGTTACTGACCTCGTAGGTATGACCTTTACAACTCAATTTGAAATCTAGTCTGCTTTTGTCAAATTCTACTCTGATCAATTCGGCAATACTCATAATTTTAACCCTTACATTAAAGCTATTAACCCCATGTTAATCCCGCAACTTAATATTGAACAGCAAGGTTGCATTTACTCTCCAAAAACTGATGTTGAGATCCAATATGTACTAGCTCTTGAAGGTGTCCTGATGGGCTTAACGCCTTCTTTTATCAAAAATGCTAGAATGTTGTTGGGTCTGATTTCATAGCAGCTATAAAGCATTTTTTCAAGAAATATAGGATGCATAGTGCTTTTAATAACACAGTGATTGCTCTTATTCCAAAAGTCAGCAATGCATGCAATGTTAATTCCTATAGGCTTATTTCGTTCTGCAACACAACTTATAAATGTATCACTAAAATTCTTGCATCTAGACTTAAGAATGTTCTTCCCACTATCATCTCTAGAAATCAAGCAGCGTTCATGCCAGGTAGGAATATCTTAGACAATGTTTTGCTTGCTCATGAATTGCTTAAGGGGTACAACACTAGTAATATATCTCCTATAATTATGTTAAAGCTTGACATATCTAAGGCTTTTGACGCTATACAGTGGACCACTGTGATCAGGATTCCGAGCTTTATGAATTTCCCACGTTGGTTTACTGCTTGGATTCACGAGTGCATCAGCACCGCTCACTTCTCAATTAATGTCAATGTCTCGCCAGTTGGATTCTTTGAGAGTAAGCTGGGCATAAGACAAGGGGACCCGATCTCCGCTTACCTGTTTATAACTGTGATGGAACTCTTAATGAAATTGTTGAATGAACTAGTTGAGAGTGCTCGGTTTGCACTTCCCCCTAAATGTAGAGATTCAATGATTACTTCTTTGATGTTTGAAGATGATCTTGTCATCTTCTACAAACCAGAAAGTAACACTCTCTCTAATATTATGGGTACTCACAATAAGTTCTACAACATGACTGGGTTACGTATCAATTTAGGAATATCTGAATTCCTTGCTAGTGAACTTGACAATACTCAGATCATGATGATACAAACAGTGTTGGCCCTGAGTTCAGGGAGGCCCTAGGAGAAACTGGTTGAGATGGAAAGAAGAAGGCCAAAAAAAAGTCCCCTTGTCAAGGGCACGATTTGAACAACAAACCTTCATGTAAAGATTGGAGTAACTTAACCACTTAACCCACCTAAACTTCAATATTGTATTGGTAATTTTAAATGTACATATAGTAATTTTCATGTTTGGGTCCCCTTCTTCATCCAGAGGCCCTGGGCAGTAGTCTAAATCGGAGGCCCTAGGCGGCCGCCTGGGCTGCCTGTGCCCAGGGCCGGGCCTAGATACAAACGCTGACTGGTTTGAAACATAATAATGCTGCTTTGACATACCTTGGATTTCCCTTGACAACCTCTAGAATCACAAAAAGGCAATGTTTGCCTTTGTATACTAGAATTATAGAGACGCCGGAATGTTGGTCTTCTCGGTTGCTTTCTCAAGCAGGTCGAGTGACACTTATCAAATATGTTATTATTACAATGCATGTGTATTGGACAAGAATGTTCATTTTTCCTAAGAAGTTGCTCACAATGTTGCGTACTTCCTTCATGAGGCATGTAACAATTGGGAATTTCGCTCGATCCGAATTGATCGCTAAACCGACCAAGACCGTTCGAAACCCCTAATTGTTTTGAGAACAAGCCACATCGGAACACAAACAGAAGAACATTTCATGGTTAATTAAAACAATTCATCAGAATACAAGAATATACAGAGTATAAATAAATATCACACATTCGATAAATATTAGAGATTACAATACATTACATAACAGCGGAAAATAATACAAAGCATAACTGAAGGAGACACACGGATACAGAGCTTTCCGGATATCATTCCAGCTGTAAATCAGGATCCCGTGAATATAAATCTGCAAAACCAAAACTACTAGCTGCCCGTGTCAAATTAAGGGCACCCATAGTTTAGGTTAAAACAATAAACTTCAGGTCAGTCATGTGACTGGTGTGAGAACTAAAATAGTTATTAATCTTTATTTTAAAGTTAGGTAAATCAAGGGACCACGCTGTATAGCACGGAACAGCCAAGAATACCAATGCATAAAACAACAGCGCAAAGCTAAACAAAGAACAGTGAAGCTATTATAAGACCCAGGTCCCATCACACAATGCAACACAGGCCAGAGGATAGGGTTTTACCTTATAATAGCCAAAGAATGCTTGATACGCTAAATTTCATCTTTTATTATTACTATAAGTGTATAGTGTCAAAAAAAAATTCAATCATAAGTATCAATCATAGACGGCATAAGTGCCTCATACCACTATGTCGCCATACTACGCTCTACTATCAAAACCGCAAAGTCACGTATTGGAAGTTGGATTTCCAACTGTGAACCAAGGCAAGGGATCGTCCTTACCGAATTCAAGACGCTCTAGCCCACCCCTCAGGAACAGAACACATCGTCCCTTGTATCGTCAGGACCGGTCCATCGATGTGGATTAAAATGCCTGAACACTGCGTTTCCCTACCCTATGGGGTGTTAATGAGTCCATTGACTCCATCGGCTCCACATAGTCACCGATATACGCGAGGCGCCTCGCAACCCAACAACCACATAAGTCAAACTCGTGAGAGCGTGTCAAACCACTGACGCCACTTCTAGCTAGAAGGAAACGCATGTCCTCCCTGAGATCCTTCTCCCGTTTCAGGTTCACACCGAGGTGTGAGGCTCGCGAATTAACGGTACACAAAGCTATGCCAGACAGGCGGTGCTTTGATCATCAATCACAAGACTCTGCTTTTCAACAGAAGCCTCGATCATTTGCATCTTAACATGCCACACAGGAAAACCACTCCATGCAACCGATATCCATCAATCACACACAATGATATCCAATGTCAGACACACACAGTCCATTTACAAGTCCGTTCTAGGTCTGAACGAAACTGGAGGCACCTTGTACCACGCATATCCATCGATCTCCAAGTATGTCTGGACGATCACTAACTGATTCCCTCCTCTTGGGTGTACGGCCCAATCAATATCATCAGTAATTAACCAAACGATGTGAAGACCTCCGGTCTTCAACCACCGTCTTCATCTTCGACAAATCGTTGTATCAGTTATTCAGAATGGGATAAACCTGGTCTTTCCGAATAACTCGCGTATATAATAAACTAGTGTTACACAAACACAACATACGCCTCATTCCAATTCAGAATATTCTTTTATTCAAATATTCACGTAATTAGGGAAAGGTTCCCATTAATTTTATCAAAGACAAATTCTTTAAAATTTATTCTTTAATCTTCTTTTGAATATCAATTCAAACCCAATTATGGTTTATCCAAATTAGTCGGGATTAACGAACCTTACCAAAGTAATCAATTGTTAAATTTCCAACCCCAACCAATTCATTCCATGAAGTAAAACTGGTAATACTTAATATCTAACACCACGGTGTTATCGGTAAATTCAGTTACCATTTCACGGTCAAATCTAATTAAAGATTTAACTATAGCCTGGAGCAAAACTGGTGATACTCCATTCTTGATCATTTCAATCTAATTAAAGATTCATTAAAACTCCACTTGGTTTTAATCTTCCCAAAAATCAACATTAATGATTGTTTAACTTGGAAAATCATATCCTGTCAACTGGGTTAAAGAACCAATGTCATTTAAAACACGGTTCACTATAAACCCAAAATCACATTCCATTCTATCAGCCTCTAACCGAAAATTAGCAAGTGAACAATTCCCCAAGTATTAACCCCGAAGGCCGAAACCAACATCAAATCAATACCCAGGAAACCTTCAACTTAACTAATCTCCAGTTAGTTTCTGATTTTCTTAACTCCGTTGGGTCTAAGAACAGTATTATTAAAGATACCATTCACGACAACCCAAGTCACATTTGATATTAAATACAAGGCTCTGAATAGAAAATATATCGGCTTATATTCAATATCAAATTCTACGAACCACAAATATCATATTGGAAATAATGATATAAATATATCTTTCAAATTTCCATAACAATATCTGTGTAATTACGAAATCCAACATCGAAATATTCCAAAGACAATTTCAATTCAAATCCATTCCAATTAAATTATTGGAAATTCTGATTACTTTTAAAACCCTTTCAAATCCAATTTATTTATTTCAAAAATAAACGGATTATAATTCTAGTACAAAACTAGTTCATTTCGATAAAAATCTATTTTTATCTTTTCAAATATGGAATTTTTCATCCCAATTCTTTCCAAATCATTTCTTATGATTTTACACAAATTATTAATATTTTCAGTAATTTTATCAAGGCCCGTACAGTCGATTTCCATCAATGGCCGTCTAACTGCACTTACAGCGACCTTTTCCAAATTTGATTTGGACATAATTCCAAATCCAACCGTTATATTTCAAATCCCTATTATTCGTTAGAAAGCTCTTTTCGATACGAACCCAACAGTTCCGGTTTTATGAGAATCCGACTGTCGGATCTCCCGTAATGTCCATTCGAAGTCAATGGTCGAAATTCGCGAACTACCGCGGCGCGTTCTATTCAGGCCATTATATATATAATGTATATATTATATATATTTCGTCGATTTCCTTTCAAAACGTATTTTTAAAAATGTTTTAAATTCGTTTTCAAAATGATTTCAACTTCATATTCAACTTCAAATCAAAATTGAATATTCCATGTCATCGATATATAAATGATAGTATTTTCAAAATATTATATTTTGAAATCAATTCCTTTTCGATATTCATTATAAAAATGAATAAAATCGATATAAATATCGTTCACGTTCAAATGGCTCCAATCTAATCAACAAGGCTATATATATTTCAATAACTTTGTTATTCAATTCAACAAATGAATATTTTCTTCAACACATGAATATATATTTTTATTCAACACATGAATATATATATTTTATTCAACACATGAATTTATATTTTTATTCAACACATGAATATTTATTTTATTCAACACATGAATTTTCTTTCTATTCAACACATGAATTTTCTATTCAATACATGAATTTTCTTTTATAATATTCCTTATTTTCCAAATTGGAATGAGACCCAATCAATTACCATATAATGTTAATTATATGGATTCCCTACAACACATGTATATAATAGCAACGATAAATCATCGACCATCATCCAGATCGCACCACACAACTGTATAAGCATTAAATATAAATAATTAGCGCTTACACAGTCTGTCAACCCATCGATTGACATAAAACTAAACAATCGGGATTAGTGTACGTCAAATACCATCCCAATACCCGTGTGGGGTTTCAGTCAACAAACACAGATTTTTATTTGTGTAGTTGGGCGATGTGTAAAATTTATCGTCCCAATCAATATCATTCAAATGGGTGTACATAAACAAATCATCCGATTTATTTATAAATATTTATTTTATATACACGTTAAAAATTATATTTTGAACTAAAAAAATATATTTATTTTTATTCCGCATCACACAATCAATTTTCACAACACATCAATCAAACAAACACGTCATCCGTGGTTTGTGGACGACGGGTGTCGGGTGCTGCTAAGCACCATCTACATCCTAATATATATTTCAAACTAGAAATTAAAATAAAAGTGAGGAGTTCTCACCTTCGGGTTTCACTTCGTCGTTCTATGGTTATCAATTTTAGATTTTTCCGGAACTCTAGCACATCTATTTCATAAATAACATATATATATGTTAAAAATCACATTTTTCGTCTATCATTAGTTATTTCTAACATACGATGAAAATTATATCTTATATTTTCAAATTCAAGTTCTATTTTATATTTACACATTCAAATTCTATTTTATATTTACACATTCAAGTTCTATTTTATATTTTATAAACAAACTAGTTTTATGTTTTATAAACAAACTGATTTTATATTTTATAAACAAACTGATTTACAAACTGATTTTATATTTTATAAACAAACATCACCTTTAAGAACAATGTTATATATGTATATCAATAAAAATTATATATATATATATATTAAATGCTATACATGAGGAAATAATTAACTAAATGATAACGTTTAAAAATAACATTAAAATCTGTTACCTTCTTCACTACTGGAACTCGACAGACCATCCTCGATCAGCTGCTCGGAATTAGGGCTGCTTCGCGCGCTCACCACAGTGTACGAGAAGATGATCGGATATCGCCACGAGGAAGAGCGCCTAAAGTCGTGCCTGACCCCCCTTTTGGTCCAACTCGACAGCGGCTTGGTGGCGGAATCAGGGGGCGAATAGCGGCTATTTGAGAGGCCGATTCTCGAGAACGAAGGCACCAGAAACCATCTCACCGTACGAATTTGTTCATTTCGCAAAGCACTTCAATGTTCCCGGAAGAATCATCGTGAATGGGTTTGTGGGTTTCGAGATCGAATGGGAGGAAGTTTTGAAGCATTTCCGCCTTCGAACGAGAGTGACAACGCGATTTTCTAATTGGAGATTAGGTTTAGAAAATAAATTTATATATATAATAAAATATTAATTATTATTTAATTCCTAAATTATTTGTTTAACGCCACAATCTCCAAGCGAATCCCAACGAATGTCGCCCCCAGTTAATTACTCCCATTCCAAACACAATGGGATATGTTTCGTAACCCAATTCGGCTGTTACGATCAGTTTTCGTCAAAACTAAAATATAAATTAATATATTGAATTCAATTTGAACGCGCATTTCAATTTACCAGGCCACATACTAACTCAGAAAATTCCAGAAAAAATATTTCTAGCTTCGTAATGACATACGGTCCTAACAAAACTAATTTCGTCAAATTCTGAGACCGTTTGAAAAATGGCTATTTTCCAGTCGATTAAAATTGACTAAAACTGTCAAAACACGTTTAACTTCGCCACACTCACATATTGATTCAGAAAATTATGAATTTTGGAATCTAGCAATAATTTGACATTCTGGTTACAACAGAAGTGGTTTCGTCGAAACCGAATGTCGTTTGCAAAATTTCCATTTTTAAGGGCCTTTGTGTATATTAAAATATATATAAATTCCACATCGACTTTTCTGAATTTTAAACTGGACATATCTTACACTTTATAAAGTGAAATCTCAGTTTCTTAGATCCATTAGAAAGATATGATTAAACAGATTCGAATATTTCTTGTTTCGTTCAATTCTATGTTATATTGAGTTCTATATATTCATTTGAAATTTGAAATTCGAAATCGAATTTTCGAACTGCCGCGCCTTTACAGGCTCGTTATATAATTAAAATAAAAATATTCGTTCTAACTTCATCGAAAATAAATTTTTCGTCGTTATTATTTAAAATAAACTATTTTAAATATTCAAAATTCATTAAAATAGCCAAAATAAAAATTTTAAATTAGCTTAGAATTTCCGGGTTGTTACAATCTCCCCCACTTAAAACTTTTCGTCCCCAAAAAGGAACGAAGCCGAAAGTTGTTTAACCAATCAACTCAACTTCCATTATTTTCATTATGGCTTAAGTTCTTCAACTTTTCAGTTTCTAAGAACTTTTCAAATTTTTCAAAAATTTGGCTAACACCCTAAATTTTCAAAAAATTTCGCCATAACCTTCCCTACACTGGGAGCTTCGGGATATTTCAAATTGCCTCTTATGGCCCTCATCAATTCAAAAAGAAAAAGAAACAGCCAAGCAGCTAGCCAATCGGCTCATAAAATCATCAAAAACCCAAGAAATATAATAAACATGTACCTATTTGTCGGGCAAACAATTTTATTCCTCTTCTCTAGCCTCTTTGCTATAACCTGTTCAATGTAAGTACATGTATATGCATGCAAATGCGACAAATTTTCAATACAACTCACTATTTGGGTCAATTTGGCTAAAGGTTCAACGTTTAATTAATCGAACAATAATCAAACAACACAACCAACAATCAATTAGTTGATTATCATTTCAAATTCATAATTTTGATATATAGTCAAAAATCACATTTTTGGTGCCAAACCACAACAATAGATCCTATCTAGTTTTGGTTTTTCACACCAGTCAATTGGAAATATATAAATATCACACCTTCAAGACTCAAACATAAATACTGATGATGTGGCCTCATCATCAGAATCATCCCCGGGTGTCTAGAATGTGATTCTATATCTATCCAGTATATCAAAACTTCGAATACCCGTGGATCAGACATATATGCAAAATCTTTATATATTGGATTGCCCAAATTAAATACAAATAAATATTCAAATACGTTGAATAAGATTTAATTTTTCTAAAAAAAATCGTTTTCATTTTTATTTTAAAAACATTACTCTTCACACTCGTTCTAGGATACTACTGATCCCATCTCCAACTAGTCATTCTCCTTGGATATTACTAATCCAATTTCTGATGAATTCTTTCGTATGGTTCTAATGTGTCTTGTTCTCGAGCTCTGTAAACCAAAGCTCTGATACCACATGTAACAATTGGGAATTTCGCTCGACCCGAATCGATCGCTAAACCGACCAAGACCGTTCGAAACCCCTGATTGCTTTGAGAACAAGCCACATCGGAATGCAAACAAAAGAACATTTCATTGTTAAATACAACAATTCATCAGAATAAAAGAATATACAGAAATAAATATTACACATTCGATAAATATCAGAGACTACAATACATTACATAGCAGCGGAAAATAATACAAAGCACAACTGAAGGAGATATATGGATACAGAGCTTTATGGATATCATTCCAGATGTAAATCAGGATCCTGTGAATATAAATCTGCAAAACCAAAACTACTAGCTGCCCGTGTCAAATTAAGGGCACCCAAAGTTTAGGTTAAAACAATAAACTCCATGTCAGTCATGTGACTGGTGTGAGAACTAAAACAGTTATTAATCTTTATTTTAAAGTTAGATAAATCAAGGGACCACGCCGTATAACACGGAACGGGTTTTCTCCCAAGAATACCAGTGCATAAAACAATAGCGCAATGCTAAATAAAGAATAATGAAGCTATTATAAGACCCATGTCCCATCACACAATGCAACACAAGCCGGAGGATAGGGTTTTACCTTATAATAGACAAAGAATGCTTGATACACTAAAATTCATCTTTTATTATTACTATAAGTGTATAGTGTCAAAAACAATTTCAATCATAAGTATCAATCATAGACGGCATAAGTGCCCCATACTACTATGTCACCATACTAGGCTCTACAATCAAAACCGCAAAGTCACATATCGGAAGTTGGATTTCCATCTGTGAACCAAGGCAAGGGATCGTCCTTACCGAATTCGAGACGCTCTAGCCCGCCCCTCAAGAATAGAACGCATCGTCCCTTGGATCGTTAGGGCCAGTCCACGATGTGGATTAAAATGCATGAACACTGAATTTCCCCACCCTATGGGGTGTCAATGAGTCTAGTGACTCCATCGGCACCACATAGTCACTGATATATCTGAGGCGCCTCGCAACCCAACAACCACATAAGTCAAACTCGTCAGGGCGTGTCAAACCACTGACGCCACTTCTAGCTAGAAGGAAAAGCATGTCCTCCCTGAGGTCCTTCTCCCGTTTTTGGTTCACACCGGGGAGTGAGGCTCGCGAATCAACGCTACACAAAGCTATGTCATACAGGCAGTGCTTTGATCATCAACCACAAGACTCTGCTTTTCAACAGAAGCCTCGATCATTTGCATCTTAGCATGCCACACAGGCAAACCAGTCCATGCAACCGATATCCATCAATCACACAGAATGATATCCAATGTCAGATACACAATCCATTTACAAGTCCATTCTGGGTCTGAACGAAACCGGAGGCACCCTGTATCTCGCATATCCATCGATCTCCAAGTACGTCTGGACGATCACTAATTGATTCCCTCCTCTTGGGTATACGTCACAATCAAGATCATCGGTAATTATCCAAATGACGTGAAGACCTCCGGTCTTCAACCACCATCTTCATCTTTGACTAATCGTCATATCAGTTATTCAGAATGGGATAAACCCGGTCTTTCCGAATAACTCGCGTATATAATAAACAAGTGTTACACAAACACAACATACGCCTCATTGCAATTTAGAATATTATTTTATTCAAATATTCACGTTATTAGGGTAAGGTTCCCATTGATTTAATCAAAGATAAATTCTTTAAAATTTATTCTTTAATCCTCTTTTGAATATCAATTCAAACCCAATTATGGTTTATCCAAACTAGTCAGGATTAACGAACCTTACCGAAGTAATCAATTGTTAAATTTCCCAACCCCAACCTATCCATTCAATGAAGTAAAACTGGTAATACTTCATATCTAACACCACGTTGTTATCAGCAAATTCAATTACCATTTCATGTTCAAATATAATTAAAGATTTAACTATCACCTAGAGAAAAACTGGTGATACTCCATTCTCGATCATTTTAATCTAATTAAAGTTTCATTAAAACTCCACTTGGTTTTAATCTTCCCCAAAATCAACATTAATGATTGTTTGACTTGGAAAATCATATCCTGTCTTTAACTGGGTTAAAGAACCAATGTTATTTAAAATACGGTTCACTATAAACCCAAAATCATATTCCATTCTATCAGCCTCTAACCGTAAATTAGCAAGTGAACAATTCCCCAAGTATTAACCCCGAAGGACGAAACCAACATCAGATCAATACCCAGGAATCCATTCAACTTAACTAATCTCTAGTTAGTTTCTGATTTTCTTAACTCCGTTGGGTCTAAGAACAATATTATTAAAGATACCATTCACGACAACCCAAATCACATTTTATATTAAATACAAGGCTCTGAATAGAAAATATATCGGATTATATTCAATATCAAACTCTACTACCCACAAATATTGTATTGGAAATAACGATATAAATATAGCTTTCAAATTTCCATAACAATATCTGTATAATCACGAAATCCAACATCGAAATATTCCAAAGACAATTTCGATTCAAATCCATTCCAATTCAATTACTGGAAATTCTGGTTACTTTTAAAACCCTTTCAAATCCAATTTATTTATTTCAAAAATAAATGGATTATAATTCTAGCTCAAAACTAGTTCATTTCGATAAAAATCTATTTTTATATTTTCAAATATGGAATTTTTCATCCCAATTCTTTCCAAATCATTTCTTATGATTTTACACAAATTATTGATATTTTTAATAATTTTATCAAGGCCCGTATAGTCGATTTCCATCAATGGCCATCGAACTGGACTTACAACAACCTTTTCCGAATTTGATTTGGACATAATTCCAAATCCAACCGTTAGATTTCAAATCTGTAATATTCTTTAGAAAGCTCTTTTCGATACGAACCCAACGGTTCCGGTTTTAGGAGAATCCGACGGTCGAATCTCCCGTAATGTCCATTCGAAGTCAATGGTTGAAATTCGCGAACTGCCGCGGCGTGGCGCGTTCTGTTTAGGCCATTATATATATAATGTATACATTATATATATTTCATTGATTTCCTTTCAAAACGTATTTTAAAAACCGTTTTAAATTCGTTTTCAAAACGATTTCAACTTCATATTCAATTTCAAATCAAAATTGAATATTCCATATCATCGATATATAAATGATAGTATTTTCAAAATATTATATTTTGAAATCAATTCCTTTTCGATATTCATTATAAAAATGAATAAAATCGATATAAATATCATTCACGTTCAAATGGCGCCAATCTAATCAACACGGCTACATATATTTCAATAACTTCGTTATTCTATTCAACAAATGAATATTTTCTTCAACACATGAATATATATTTTTATTCAACACATGAATATATATTTTTTATTCAACACACGAATTTATATTTTTATTCAACACATGAATATTTATTTTATTCAACACATGAATTTTCTTTCTATTTAACACATGAATTTTTATTCTATTCAACACATGAATTTTCTTTCTATTCAACACATGAATTTTCTTTCAATTCAACACATGAGTTTTCTATTCAACACATGAATTTTCTTTTATAATATTCCTTCTTTTCCAAATTGGAATGAGGCCTAATCAATTACCATATAATGTTAATTGTATGGATTCCCTACAACACATGTATATAATAGCAGCGATAAATCATCAACCATCATCCAGAGTGCACCACACAACTGCATAAGCATTAAATATAAATAATTAACGCTTGCACAGTCTGTCAACCCATCGATTGACATACAACTAAACAATTGGGATTAGTGTACGTCAAATATCATCCCAATACCCGTGTGGGGTTTCAGTCAAGAAACACAGATTTTTTTGTGCAGTTGGGCGATGTGTAAAATTTATCGTCCCAATCAATATCATTCAAATGGGTGTACATAAACAAATCGTCTGATTTGTTTATAAATATTTATTTTATACACATGTTAAAAATTATATTTTTAAATAAAAAAATATTTATTTTCATTCTTCATCACACAATCAATTATCACAACAAATCAACCAAACAAACAAGTCATCCATGGTCTGTGGACTACGGGTGTCGGGTACTGCTAAGCACCGTCTGCATCCTAATATATATTTCAAATTAGAAATTAAAATAAAAGTGAGGAGTTTTCACCTTTGGGTTTCAATCCTCCGTTCTATGGTTATCAATTTGAGATTTTCCCAGAACTCTAGCACATCTATTTCATAAATAACATACATATGTTAAAAATCACATTTTTCGTCTATCATTAATTATTTCTAACATACGATGAAAATTATATCTTATATTTTCAAATTCAAGTTCTACTTTATATTTACACATTCAAGTTCTATTTTATATTTACATATTCAAGTTCTATTTTACATTTTATAAACAAACTGATTTTATATTTTATAAACAAACTGATTTTATATTTTATAAACAAACTGATTTTATATTTTACAAACAAACTGATTTTATATTTTATAAACAAACATCACCTTTAAAAAAATGTTATATATGTATATCAATAAAAATTATATTTTTTTGAATGCTATACATGAGGAAATAATTAACTAAATGATAAAGTTTAAAAATAGCACTAAAATCCGTTACCTTCTTCACTACTGGAACTCGACAAACCATCCTCGATCAACTGCTCGGAATTAGGGCTGCTTCCCGCGCTCACCATAGTGTACGAGAAGATGATCGGATATCGCCACGAGGAAGAGCGCCTGAAGCCACGCCTAGCCCCCCTTTTGGTCCGACTCGACAATGACTTGGTGGCGGAATCAGGTGGCAAATGGCAGCTATTTGAGAGGCCGATTGTCGAGAACGACGGCACCAGAAACCATCTCACCGTACGGATTTGTTCATCTCGCGGAGCTCTTCAATATTCCCTGAAGAATCATCGTGAATGGGTTTATGGGTTTCGAGATCGAACGGGAGGAAGTTTCGAAGCATTTCCGCCTTCGAACGAGAGTGACGACGCGATTTTATGATTGGAGATTAGGTTTAGAAAACAAATTTATATATATAATAAAATATAAATTATTATTTAATTCCTAAATTTTTTGTTTAATGCCACAATCTCCAAACGAATCCCAACGAATGTCGCCCCTAGCTAATTACTCTCATTCCGAACACAATGGGATATGTTTCATAACCCAGTTCGGCTGTTATGATTAGTTTTCGTCAAAATTAAAATATAAATTAGTATATTTTCAATTTGAACGCGCATTTCAATTTACCTGGGCTACATACTAACTCAGAAAATTCCAGAAAAATTATTTCTAGTTTCATATTGACATACGGTCCTAACAAAACTAATTTCATCAAATTCTGAGACTGTTTGAAAAATGGCTATTTTCCAGTCGATTAAAATTGACTAAAACTGTCAAAACACATTTAACTTCGCCACGCTCATATATTGATTCAGAAAATTATGAATTTTGGAACCTAGCAATAATTTGACATTCCAGTTCCAACAAAAGCGGTTTCGTCGAAAACGAAGGTCGTTTGCAAAATTTCCATTTTTAAGGGCCTTTATATATATTAAAATATAAATAAATTCCACTGCGACTTTTCTGAATTTTAAACTAGACATATCTTACACTCTATAAAGTGAAATCTCAGTTTCTTAGATCCGTTAGAAAGATATGATTAAACAGATTCAAATATTTCTTGTTTCGTTCAATTCTGAGTTATATTGAATTCTTATATTCATTTGAAATTCGAAATCGAATTTTCGAACTGCTGCGCCTTTTTAGGCTCGTTATATAATTAAAATAAAAATATTCATTCTAACTTCATCGAAAATAAATTTTTCATCGTTATTATTTAAAATAAATTATTTTAGATATTCAAAATTCATTAAAATAACCAAAACAAAATTTTTTAATTGGCTCAGAATTTCCGGGTTGTTACAAGATATATTTGGAAAGGCAACATTCATATTAAATATTTAGCTCCAACTTCATTTTCTGTACTTGGGCTACCTATTGATAAGGGTGGGCTGGAAATCATCAATATGTGTGTATGGAATAAAGTGGCATTTGGGAAACACTTGAATGATATACTGAGTAAGTGTGACAGTCTCCGGGTAGATTGGTCATAGAAACAAGTACTCAAAAACCAATCATACTGGTTTCTTGAAGCGAAAAGTGGCAAAATTGGACTTGGCAAAACTTACTTAAGTTAAGGCAAGTGTTTCTGCCATATTTTAAATATGGGAATAATGCTTACGATTTTATAAATTTCTAGCGTGATCCATGGACTGACTTCGGTGTCATTCTATGGGATTCACTATCATCCTTCGATAAGCTTCAGTCTAGGGTTAATTTAACTTGCAAAGTTATGAATATTATCCAAAGCAACCATCTTTACTTGCCGAGTACTGCCACTCAAACTGTAATGCTACTATGGGATGATGTGAAGAGGACTTGAATTGTGAAAGATGTTGCTACTACTACGGTTTGGCACATGATAGGTCATAAGTTCAAAATCAATTCAATGTATTATATTTTGCATGGCACTTTATCTTTACCATGTTGTTTGGAGGCGTGATAACACCGAGAAATAAAATATCTGCCTTTGGAAACTTGTGCACAAGGCAATCCTTACCAAAGATAAACTCCGTGAAAAAGGAATGACAATGAAACCTAAATGCAACTTTTGCAATATGTGTAATGAAACTGTCTCGCACCTGTTTTTCGAATGTATTGCTACAAGACCACTTTGGGATGACATGCATGCACTGATTGTAGGAGTTAATGTCCAGAATGCAAGTCAGCAAGAATAGGAAGAAGTGAATTTAAGGATGAAAGGCAAAAGTAGAAGAGCAAGAATGTACACATACGCTATCAAAAAGTATGTCACAAGAATATGGAGAGAAAGGAATATGTGGGTGTTTGAACCTTCGTGTGAAATGAGCTTAATGCAACTGAAGCACTGTATACACCATGATCTATGGGACGGGCTGAAATTCCTTCAATTTGTGTACGATCCCGGCATTTTTGGAAGCACATGATCACTGCTACTTGCAGGTTTTGTTTATATTTGT
The DNA here is from genome assembly GCA_030737875.1 of Allium sativum. Taxonomy (NCBI): domain Eukaryota; kingdom Viridiplantae; phylum Streptophyta; class Magnoliopsida; order Asparagales; family Amaryllidaceae; genus Allium; species Allium sativum. The sequence goes on along the minus strand of CM060920.1, from coordinate 341,776,771 downwards.
TATGTTTAGTTCCGTTCAGCATTGTATACCTTGTTGTCTCCATTGTATTTTTGTTTTTTTGTCTATCTCTGTTTCTATGTAATCGCCTTTGGTATATTAATAAAAGAGGTAGGGGACCACTTAACCCTGTCGGCTTTGCCAAAGAAAATAATGCAAATTAATTTGTAGTATTAAATTTCTGAGGCAATCATATTGCTTCTAGATACATTCGACAAATACATTTTATGCATCAATTCAGGCTGGTTCATTAAATATATACATATATATACAATTATGTAGGCTTATATATAAATATATACAACAATTTGTGCTTGTAGTCCATGTAATATAAATAGGAGAATTATATTTTCTGGTACAAAATCTTTGCAGCAACATATAAAATGACTTTAAAATCAATTTAGTATCTTGATACAATTATTTATACAAAAAGTATAGAATTAAACAACAAATCATATTTTCGGTAGCCTTTAAAATCAGATTACATTATATATTTATCATTATAAATATAGGATCGATACATTAAAATCCAAGTGCATCTTTACATAACATGTCAAGTACATATATGTCAATGCATATATGCAATATACTCATATATAAAAAAATTTATAGTCAACAAATCCTAATGTATAATAGTTATGACTTGAAGCTATTCTTGTCATTATCAATATAATATAAATGCAAAACCATGGAGATTTATGTATGATTTTGTAACTCACATTCTTTGATCAAATAAACCAGTTTTTTCTTATCTGAAATCAAAATAGAGTTAAGTGCCCTGATTTTATATTCAAGCAGAAAGAATAAAATCAAAAAATATGTCTTAACATATCCTCCATATAAATTAATTTTATCAAATCAAATATAATTGAAAGCCATATCTCTGATTGGTCAATCAGTAAAACCTGGTCTTTGAACAAAAGGAAAAATATGTATGATTGAGTCAGAACATTTATTCCCAGATCAATCAAACATCTTTGTTTATAAGTTTAACAATGTTTATACATACTTACAGATCCATACACTAATTAAAACACATATAGTTAACAAATTAATCCACATGTTCATAGTTTAATAGTCTAGAATCAAGTAATGTATAAGCAGAATTAATATCTAATATTAATTCATGCTCACAATGAAACAACCTTCATTTTAGAAATAAATCTATATAACGATCCCAATTTTATCACTTTAGATATGAATTTGCATTAAATTTTCACATCTGATTTTTTTAATGCTTTCGAAGTTCAAAATATGATTTTCATAAGCCATAGCTCCGATATCACTGTTAGGGATTTCACGGTTGAATCGAGATATAATTCTAATAATATATAAACTAGATCTATGCAAAAATTAATAAATCGAAAGTAAACACCCAATTAGGGTTTTTATAACTTATGCAATGAATTCGCGAATCCATGAACTTGAACGATATCTAAAACGAATCAATTTCTAGCGCTCCTGGTGATGGCGGCGCCTCTATAGAAGTTTAAGAACACTGCTTCGATGCCATCGAAATGAATAAGAGAAATGAGAAGATGTCGGTACTGGACGAAGTGAGATTCCCCTTTTCCTTTTTATGAATTTCAATTTTCTGTCTCATGAAGAAAGAAAGGGGTCGACCCCTTTTAAAAACAAATGAAATCGGTAAAATGGAAAATGATAATCTCTATTTACCATTTCAAACAAAATAAATATCAATGTTTGATATATACATATATATATATATATATATTTAATAATGGTTCTCCCTTTTTATAACATTCTAGTTATGTAACCCTATAGATTATTATAACATTGGCAATAATTTAAATATAAACAGTGAGTGGGATCTAGTAATACACCATTGTTACCATAGTTATAATAAAATCAATGATTCGATACAACCTTTTCTATGATAGTCTATTAACGTAATTTAATCCTTTTAACCATTGTATCCAAGATTAAACTCCAGGCATGGAACATAACATCGTCTTTATAATTTAATCCTTTTATCTTGACTAATGAGTATATTATATAAAACAAATCAATATTTGAGCACGGCCATGCATTTTATAATCATACTCAATCAAGAGGCCCATGGATATCTCTACTTATATTGTACTATTAAATTCCATTTAGATCATTTATATTATTTAATCTATTCGAAGATGTATCTAATAATCACCTTTATCGTCTACTTGGCTAAAGTAACTTTTGATGATATCAAAACACAAATATCCTCGAATAAAATATATAATAATTTCAGGTTCGAGGACCATTACATCACTGTCATTATGAGAATTACTTATGATACTGTTAATATTACTCCATGAAGTTTTCTCATGTGGGGTCAGCCCAATACACTATTCTTTAATATGTATATATATACTAACATTAATATCAGATATATCAATGATAAATGAGATATGATCATCAGTCAATCAACATACTAGTCTCAATGTTTTTTTGTTGTACTATATACATTTAAGAATTATAATACTTACTATTATATTATATAATCTCATGTTTAAGTCACTTACTTGAAACTATATAATTATGTATTATTATTCTAAGGACATCTATTATGTTAATATTTATCTTACACAGTAAAATATAATATAATAGAATCTTTTATTCAAAATTAAATATAACATTAACCTTGTTATTAATCACATCAAATGGATTTCCTCTAGGGCATAAACTCTAACAAAATATACAAACAAATACTAATTTTCCATAATAATCACTAAGCCTCTTTAAAATTATTTTTTCGTTTGTAAACTCTTGTTTGAGAATATTTATTTAAAATATTCAAATGCTTATCTCACCGACCTAAGTATATTTGCAAAACATTATATTTTCATAACTTCAAAAATATATTCATTACTTATATTATAAACAAGCATAATAAAAAATTATTCTTATTTCTATACCATTTTCAAAGGATCAAACAACGTTACTTGAAAAAAGTAACAAGTACAAGAATAAACCTAAACACGGTTCCTTTGGCGTTAAGTGTAGAACGAATGTTCATGCCATCATATTTAAGAAAATCAATTTGAGAGAATCAAATATCAATTCCTTTTATAAATCCTTTCAATAAATTCTTTTATTAAATATTTTATTAAAAGAGATTCATATTTATAAAGCCATTTCAAAATAAATTATTTATAAAAAAACAATTAATATTTTAAATACTTTCATTTAATGATTTATAGCTCTTAGTACATGTGATACCCCACGTCCGTTAATCTCATTCTTTATCAGAATGCATTAAGTTCCGTGAAGCGTTATAGGTAAATGAAAACAGAATCTCAAAAGACAAATATATAAAATAGCAGTGGAAATTTAAAACTTTATTTTTCAGCAGAAAACATCGTGGTCTCAAAATCCAGTTACAACATTAGACTAAAATACTAGAACAAAATACATCAAATAGAAACATCTATCTTGTGCAAAAAACCATCAGAGTATAGAAATAAAAAATCATAATTCCTATAAGTAGCCATAAACAAGTAGACAAGTAGTCAAAGTAATACATCAAAGTTGATCCAAATCCAAGCAGAAATAGAAGAGATATTCCTAATCAAGCCTGAACGTTCCCACCCTGAGAATCTGGGGAGGAAAGGAAGAGAGAGAAAAGGAAACAAAACGGGCCAGACATAAAGTTGGTGAGTCCAGAGACTTTTAGCATATAAAGAAATAAGAGAACCAAGATAGTAAATAAACTGGATGAGAGATAACTATAGTATATAATAGGTATAAACATGATGGACAGGATAAAAAGAATAAATAGTATAAACTATGCTTCCCAATTACTTTCTCTGCACCAGTACTAGTATACCGAATTAAGTGTTTCCCAATTAATTAACAGAAACAGTATGATCCCAACAGAAATATAATGGTAGACTTAGGTGTACTTCTAGTAACAGATTTTACCCCTAACAGAAATAACATGTATCCTAATATAAGTAACATGTGTTACCCCAAACAGAAATAACGGGTACCTAAATAGGCAGGACTAGATGTACCCTAATTACTACCCTTAAGTGATCGGCTCCCTAACACGTAAATACCCTGTGTTGGCCTCACGGTAGAGTGTATTACTTTCTAAAGTGGCAACCTACAGAAGGACACAGACCTATTTATAGGTGTTATGGCGGCTTATTTTCCCAACCAGGCCGGACCCATGCATGCACATGACCCCGTTGGAACGCGCCATCAGAACACCCTATCCCAGATGAACCTCTTACGATTAGCTTAGTATGCGTGCCCTGACCCCTACCTAGTGCGGGGTCCTCGTTTAATACCATAATGGGATATTACCTAATATGGGTCCCACACAACAGATGACACAAGTCAAACCCCTAAGCTTGTGTCCACAATGAACTAGGATTTACACTGGTTAAATTTTACAGCCTACCCCCCTCCCACCAAAATTCAACAGGTTAAGTTTTACATGGGTTAACAGTGTCCATTCAACCCTAAAAGATTAAACAAGTTTACTTAACCCCCAACAGATTAAACAGGTTTACTTAACCTTGACTTATTAAACAGGTTACATAGGTGACATATAATTTTATTAATATGTTCCACTTAATCTTTGAATTAAGCCTACAGATTTACATGTTCATACACCCCAAATTTCAGTCATATTCCACAATATAAGGTATGCCCCCAAATTTCCCTCTTTTATTTTCATTCCAAATATTCCCCAATTTTCCCAATTTCGTTCATACGTATGTATCTCACGAGATTGGCCTAGGCTCGAAGGTAGCCTAGGCTTATAAAATAAAAAGGGAATAAGAGAGGAAGAATAACATAAATAGGCATATAATAACAGAAATAGGCATATAGTAACAACTAATAACATAATTGGTGTATGGAAAATTACATGTAATTGTAGCAGATCTGTTTAGATATAAATCAGTTTCTTAATAGGCATAGGCTCAGAACTGGTTTATTAATATGCTAAGGTTACTGTTAAATTTTTATATCTAAAAGTAACATAAACTTATAGAGATTGGATCTAAAGAACAGAGAACAATATGCTGATATTGCAGAAGAGATTCTTGTATATGTATAGGCTATTGTTGTAGAAGAGAATTTAATTCAATCCAAGCTGAGGCAGCATCTCCTTGTCTCCATTGTTTTAGGTGTAGAAAACAATAGAAATGTTGGCCTTTATATAGACTTTTTTACAACGAATCTCGCTAACAAACAAGTCTAGGTTAAGGAAATGAACCTGGCCAAATCTGGGTAGGTCGACCTAGGGATCGACCCAAGGGTCGTCACACCCTTGATTGAGTCGACCCCCAATGGGTCAAAATCCCACATTGGTCTCCCTCCCTCGAATTCGAATTGTTTTGAAATTTCTAGTTTGATTTGTTCGTATATATTTCTCTTATATGTATACAAACATCTAACCGTAATACCTACTTCATACGATGTCCGTTTTACGCAAACGAGGAGTCTATCTGAACCAGAATTCTGAGACGAACACAACGGTATGGTGACGACCCAAACTTCCGTAGTATGAAAGTAAGGATAATCATAGGAGTATAACATAGTTAAAACAATAACAGATCTCAGATAATAGCAGAACATAAAAATCATTGCAGCGGAAATGGAAATGTCATCACAAACATCATCACAGAGCAATCAGAGTACGCAGTACAGGATACACTTAGCAAAATAGATGTCTAAAGCAGGGGAATAAATAAAGTCTCAATCTCCCAAAATACATCAATAATCAATACTATCTAAATGTCTCAAGAAGTAAATAAAAAGATAAAAAGAAAAGATCCTTCATCATCTTCATCAGCAAGCTCTAGTCCAGAAAACATCCCTACCTGAAACCTACCAATTGGCTACCCATGTGGAAAGAGGGCACCCGAGTTTGCAAAGTGAAACAAAATACGAGTCAGTCATGGGACTGATATGAGAAATCTTACTAAACTATTAATATGGATAATCACTGGACCACGCCGCTAACGCGGAACGGGTTAACTCCATTGGATTTCCAGTGCATATGATATATAAATTTTAAGTCAAAAATAACGCAATGATTTTTAGAAAATGAAATCATTATAAGACTCATATCCCATCACACAATGCAACGCAGACTGGAGGTTAGAGTTTTACCTTATAATGATAAAAAATGCTTGATACGTAGAAAATAATATTTTTAATATTATTATTATTGTTTAATATGTTTCAAAAATACTTCAAAGTAAATGTATCAATCCTAGACGGCATAGCTACCATATGTCGCCATATATAGGTATACAATCAAAATCGTGATGTCATATTGGAGGTTGGGTTTCCATCATGAGTCAAGGCTAGGGACAATCTCTTAACCGTTTCGAGACACTCTAGCAATGTCTCAGGATTCGGACGCTGGCGAACCCTTGGATACAGCAGGGCCGCTGCACAAATACTTTAGTGGATTGGCAATTCCTGAACACACGCTCCCAGATCCTATTGGACCTATAAATTGGCCATTGGCGACCAATAAAAATATCCGAGACACCTCATTCCATCAACCACATAAGCAAAAATATCGGGCCTTGTAAAAACCCTAACACCACTTCTAGCTAGAAAGAAACGTCTGCACTCCATGCGTTCCCTTGTCTCGTTTTTGGCTCTACCGGGGTGTGAGGCTCGCGAGGTAACGTAATACACAAAGCTTTGCCTAAATAGGCTATGCTTTGATCATCATCCACAAGTCTCTGCTTTTCAACAAAAGCCTCGATCAATTGCATCTTGGCATGTCACATTGACAGTCCATACCATGTGGTCGATAACTACCAATATATAACCTTCGAGTGCGTGCGTCTCAAAGAAGGGTGTTAAGCAAGAGAATAAATTCTCCGCCACTACAGATATATATTAATAGATATCAATTTAATTACACAGCATGAAATTTAATGTCGAACACACATCCATTTACAAGTTCGTTCTGCGTCTGAACGAAACTGGTGTCACCTTATTCCTCGTCCCGTATGTCCAATACGGAAGTGAGGTGCTCGCGTATCCGGACGATCAACAAATATGTCCGGACAGCTACCACTTTAACCCTTTATTGGTATCTAGCCAATGCCAGGCATCAGTAATTATCCTTTCGATGTGAAGATCGCGGGTCTTCAATCGTCGTCTTTAAGATCTTCAATTTAGATCGTCGTATGACCATTTGAAATGAGATTTAACTCGGTCTTTTCAAATGATCCTCGCATATATATAATTAAAAATCATTTCATATCGTTAGTGGTATTTAATAACGATTAATTGCTATTTTTATTTATATAAAAATAGCCAAATTTATTTAGTGACGCTTCGGGTTGATGGGCGGCCCTGGCTCTGTTTTTACCAAAATTTGATTGGAGGCGAGCTGGCGGCGAAGGAGCGGCACCGTTCGGTGGTCGGAGGCGGACAGGGCGAAGGCCGATGCCACGGGGATTCGGGTGCGTGGATCTCGCGCTACAGGGCGCGGTTTCAGATGGGGATGGTGGGGATGGAAAGGTGGTTCGAAGGCCTTGAAAAAAGTCTAAAGGGGGAAGGGAATTCGAGAAGAGGAGGAGGATTGTGAGGGAAAGTTTCGTGCTCCCATGGCCATCGAATGATAGTGGCGGCGGCTTAGAACGATGATGAACAGTGTTAGGGTTTTGTTTTCTATTATTTATAATATTTTTAATGTAAATTTTACAAAAAAAAAACATAAATCTTAAATCAATCCGATTTCAGTCCAACAGGAGCTGATCCTACCTAATAGCCCCCGTTCTAGATCCAATGGGCTAGGTCTCGTCAGCCCAAACGACTGTCTGTGGCCTGAAGTCTTTAATTTAATTTTTAAATCCTTTATTAAATTAATTCGATCGTAATATTTAAATTCACCGGGGCCACATACAGACTCAGAAAACTCCAGAAAAGATATTTCAGGCTTTGTTTTGACGATACGGTCCTAACAAAATTAATTTCGTCGAATTCTGAGGCTGTTTGAAAAATAGCCATTTTCAAGTCGATCGGATTTGACAGAAATTGACAAAACACATTTTCTTTGCCGCGCTCACATATTAATTCCAAAAATTCTAGAAAATTAAATTTAACAATAATTTGACATTCCGGATCTAACAAAAGCGGTTTCGTCGAAAACGGAGGTCGTTTGAAAAATGGCCTTTTATACTGGCAATAAATTATACTATGGCGACCATTCTGAATATTCAACTGGCCATAACTTTTGATTCCCGTTAGGAAATTTCGATTTTTGGGATTTGTTAGAAAGATATTTTCAAACAGATTTAGATATTTTTGGTCTTACCAAAATCCATTAAATTTTGAATCTGGTACATTCGATCAAAGTACAGGTTTGACTTTTCAAACTATCGTACTATTTCTGATTCCGTTAGAAATCAAAATAAATATATTCACTCTAACTTCAATTAAAACAAATTTTTAATCATTATTATTTAAAATAAATTATTTTAATTATTCAAAATCTATTGAAATAGCCAAAATAAATTTTTTAAATTGGTTCAGATTTTCCGGGTTTTACAGGTACAGTCCATTTTACTTAATTCCCAATATTAAATTAAGTATTCTTTAGTTTATTAATGTTCTTAAAATTACGGGGTGTTACATTACATAAGTAGGTAAGAACTATATTTAGACACCACATTAAAACAGAAATATGTTATTTGGATAATAAAAGCATTTTTAAACCATATAAATAAATGTTTTGTTATTTTAAACAAATATAAATAAAATAAAATAAAATATTTCAAAACATCATTAATGGGTGCTTAATAATTTTCTAACCATTACAAACCAATCATTATTTAATTTTAATTAATTAAATAAACAGTCAATATTTTTAAATAATGTAATATTAAAATCCTTATCAAGTATATTGAAATTTGACTATTATTTGACATTGTAAATAACTGATTTAAATCATTATTGATAAACCCATATTCGGTTTAAAACGTTATTAATAAAATAGTTATTCAACTTTAAACCTCATGAACAAAGTAGTAGTTTATCTTTTAAATAAATAGTTACTAACTATCAAAACTTTGTTTAAAAATAAAATTTTACTTCCTTTCAACTTTATTATAAAATAATCGGAAACCCTTCTAAATTAATAATTATTAACTTCAAGACATGAATTGTAAATAAATTAACTTTATTTAAAACATTATTAAATAATGGTTCTACTTTTTTCTAATTAATACAAAGTATAAATAAATAATGAATTGGAAATCATTTGTTTCAAATGAATTTAATTATTGTAGTATGCTATGGTTACGACCCAATGTCAGAAAAACCATAAGTAACTGTAGCTCAAAATGCGTATATTTAAAACATTTATCCAATAGGATTTAGTGATCACATATATTCAATTTATCATCCAATCAACATTGTATTTACATAAACAGATATATGTATATAAGCAAACAATTAGAATTTAACAGTCAGTATAACACGCAATAAAATTAGCTAACATAAACAAAATGTCCAAATTAATATAAATAGAAGAACGGGGTTTTATTCTGCTAACATGATGTCAACTAAAATAAGTTCGTCCAATAATTTAAGCTGTATTTATTTGTCCAAATAGATAAGATCAAACATTCAATCTCAATTAATTTTATTATAATTGAAAAATGTAATCAAATGTCATGTGTAATCAAATGTCATGTGTAATCAAATCTCAATTAATTTTATTATAAGAGAGCGAAGATTAGCAGGACGAAACGGTGGAAACTCAAAGGAGATGCTTCACAGGCGTTTAAAGATAGAGTGATGGGAGAAGGAGCTTGGAATGTGGAAGGAGAAGCAAATGTCATGTGGAATGCGATGGCAACTTGCATTCGGAGAGTCGCCACTGAGGTATTTGGGATAACAAGAGGAAGCAAGCGAGAACCCAAGGATTCGTGGTGGTGGAATGACAAGGTGCAAAAGGCTATCAAAGAGAAGAAGGAATGCTACAAACGCATGTACCGTCATAGAAGCGAAGAGAACATGCACAGGTATAAAGTGGCAAAGAAGACTGCAAAGAGAGCAGTGAGTGAAGCAAGGGGACGAGCGTACGAAGATTTGTATCAAAGGCTAAGTACAAAGGAGGGCGAAAAAGACGTTTACAGAATAGCTAGGCTACGCGAGAGGAGGACAAGGGACTTCAATCAGGTTAAATGCATTAAGGATGAGAATGATAGACTTTTGGTGAAGGAAGATGAGATAAAGAATAGGTGGAGAGAATACTTTGATAAGCTTTTCAACGAAGAAAGTGATAGCTCTTCGATCGAGTTGGAAGACTTAGCCGATAGCACCAATAGACATTTTTTGCGGAGATTTCAAGAAGCTGAGGTAAAGGGGGCGTTGAAACGTATGAAATCAGGCAAGTCGGTAGGGCCTGATGATATTCCTATTGAGGTGTGGAGATGCTTTGGAGATGCAAGGATAAGATGGCTAACTAAGTTGTTCAACAATATTTTCAAATCAAACAAAATGCCAGATGAGTGGAGGAGAAGCATTTTAGTTCCAATCTTCAAGAATAAAGGAGATATTCAAAGTTGCAAAAACTATAGAGGAATTAAGCTTATGAGTCACACAATGAAGCTTTGGGAGAGAGTTTGCGAGCAGCGTTTGAGGAGGTTGACAAGTGTCTCTAGGAATCAATTTGGTTTTATGTCGGGAAGGTCAACCACTGAGGCGATTTTCTTGGTTAGGCAACTTATGGAGAGAAACAGGGAGCAAAAGAAAGATCTCCACATGGTTTTTATTGACCTGGAGAAAGCTTATAACAGAGTACCGAGGAGGGTTATGTGGTGGGCGCTAGAAAGGAAGAGAGTGCCATCAAAATATATTACCCTTATTAAGGATATGTACGAGGGGGTTGATACTAGTGTTAGGGCATGCGATGGTGAGACCAGAGACTTTCCTATTAACATAGGGTTACATCAAGGTTCGGCTTTGAGCCTCTATATTTTTGCATTAGTGATGGATGAAATCACAAAAGATATACAAAGGGAGATTCCCTGGTGTATGCTCTTTACCGATGATGTTGTGCTGATTGATGAAAGTAGAATAGGGGTTAATCGACAACTGGAGTTGTGGAGGGAGACCTTGGAATCAAAGGGTTTCAGGCTTAGCAAAACTAAAACAGAGTATATGAAGTGTGAGTTTAGCAGTGTCAGGTCAGATGACGGAGATGTTACCCTGGTCGGTAGAGTAGTACCCAAGAAGGAATCGTTTCGATATTTAGGATCTATGTTGCAGTTTGATGGAGAGATTGATAAGGATGTTAGTTTTAGAATTCAAGCAGGATGGGTGAAATGGCAACTAGCATCTGGCATTCTTTGTGATCGTAAGATTCCTCAGAAGCTTAAAGGAAAGTTCTATAGGACAGCAATCAGACCTGCAATGTTATATGGTGCAGAATGTTGGCCTACTAAGAGGCAACACGTCCAGAAGATAAGTATAGCAGAGATGCGAATGTTGCGTTGGAGCTGTGGGCATACCAAACGAGATCGGATTAGAAATGAGGATATTCGGAAAAACTTGGAGTTGCTCCTATTGAAGAGAAGTTAGTCCAATACCGCTTGAGATGGTTTGGACATATCCAACGTAGACCATACGATGCACCTGTACGCGCTGGAATTCTAGGTCGCGCCGAAGGCCCAAAGAGAGGTAGAGGTCGACCTAAAATGACATGGGAGGAGATAATAAAGAGAGATTTAAGTAACTGGAGTTTATCGGAAGGGCTGGTAGTTGATAGGAGTGCATGGAAATTGGCAATCCATGTACCGGAACCATAGTGGTTTTTTTTTCATAGACTTTATTTCACGTTTACTGAACATTTTTACTTTTTATTTACTATTTTAAATTTTATTTCACTTTTATTGAACATTTTTACTTCTTCTTCTTATTATTATTTAAAAAAAACCTTTATCGGACGACTTTTTATTTGATTGGTTATTTTAAACCCTTTATATATATATTATTATCATCATTATTTATTTTATTTTATTTTAATTTTGGGTTCCATATCTAGCCAACCCCAACTTGTTTGGGATATATGGCTTTGTTGTTGTTGTTGTTGTTGTTGAAAAATGTAATCAAACAAATTATATTCAACCATTCACAAAGAATCAATAACTTTCAATAATTTTTAAACATAAAATAAACTCAAAATGTCTAATATCAATTCGAGATGCTATATTGTGGTTCTAAATTACACGCAAACAAACTAGTAGCATTTTAAAATGCTATATCATAATCCTAGATTTAGTTCAACCAGTTAACCAATTTGATTAATTCAAACAGGCAATTGATAATATAATAATTTGACCAAGCCCAACAACTAACAAATTTCACAATCAAATAGATAATAAATATTTTAATATAATATATTATTTTACCGGTAAATTCAAAATGTTGAATATTACTCAATATTACTCTGGTTGTTGTTGTTGCATTCAGATTTAGCTTGATTTCGAACAACATTCAAAGTTAGCTAAATTTCTCACTACTTCAAAATGTAACTAAACCAATTCCATAGCGGCAACGTTAATACGAATCGAACACGGAAAATGGCGTATGATTTGGACATAAAATGAGTGATTTATTTCATTTTCAAGATTTGGATAAATTTAAGTTATCCGTATAAACCAATAATTACAAAACTTACCCTTAATCACCCTTGTTTGGAACTTCTTCCTTCCAAATAACAAGACTGGGACCTGTAGCTTCATCCCTTACTACGAACGTAGGCTACTCAGGTCCTCTCTCACTCAAATCTTCATCGATCACTTAACCAACGCCACCATTGTCTTCCCCTACGCGAACAACACACCCTTGTCACCACTACTTGTAGACTAATCCCCTCATGGAAGTCACGACTCAAAGCTTCTTAGCTCGACATGGTCGAGATCACAATCTCCATTGTTAACCCACACAAGGTCCAACCTCCTCATTGATGCAAAACACCACCACAAGCTCGAATCTTACCTCAGATTTTGCTAGTTTGCCCTGAGTCCTATTGGAACCCTAAGCCCTAGCCACCCAAAAACACGACATTTCAATCGCTTGCCCAACCAGGAACAACACTCTCAACCGAGATGAAGAATTTAAGATCTCAGCGCGGTGAATGCGTTAAAACAAATTTTATAATTATTTGATTTTTCCTTGAATTGATATTTGAATTTACAACGAGAGGAGGCTTGTCATTATTATTATTCTCTTTAGCTTAATGTATATGTTTTGATCGAATGGGAAACAGAAGTACTGATGTTGAAGGGAAGCAGTGTACTATGTTGTTGTATTGTCTGGATAAACGATATTTATTGCACCGCTTAAGGTCAAAATGGTGGAGTGAAAACCATTTAAACCCCTACTCCCTAAAAGCGGTTTTAGAAAACTGTTTATTAAGAAAATTAATTGTTTGCTTAAAAAAAATACAAGTTGATTTAAACTTAATGAATACAATGTACATGTTGATTTAAACTTAATTGTTTTCTTAAACAATATATAGGTTGATTTAAACTTGATGAATACAACGATGTTTTCTTAAACATCTGTATTAAATGACTGAAAATGATGATGAAACCTATAAAATCTTAATTACATATTATATAAACTAACTACATTCTATATTAAATATGGTGTTTGCTTATACGTACCATTCTATATAAAAACCTAATCCCTAAAAGGTAATGGCATTCATCAATTATCCCTATAAATTCATCATTAACTCATTATAATAGTTTGCTTAAACATCCTTAATACAATGTAGTTAAACTTGTTTTGAACTTAATAAGCTTTTATGAACTAATTAAACATGTATAACCTAATGAACCATGTATTTAAACTTGATAAAATTGTTTTGAACTTAAAAAAAAATCATGTAGGAAAAAATTACAATTAAGTATGGGCTAAGCGTATTTAAATCATGAATATAGACGTTATAACTTCATTTTCTGACAATATAGATGTTATAACTTTATTTCCTGACAATATAGCCATTATAACTGCAATTTCTGACAATATAGCCGTTATAACTTTATTTTGCACATTAAATTGAACTTGAATAGACTTGTAAAATATAGTTGTTGTAACTCTACAATGGCTACAAACGACTTTATATATCACTTCTTCATTTACCATAAATCAAATTCAAACAAATTCAAGCACACGTCCGTATAATTTAAAACGTCATGAAATTCCTACAGCGATTTGGAAGATGACAGTGTTGTTGAAAGTCAATCCGATTTCGACGTAGAAGATCAGAAGTATATACAAGCAAATTTTTGGCAATTATCATTAGAAACCACTAATGATAGCGAAGAATTAGAACTGATGATGCAAGTAGTCACTGTTCACCAACAACGAGTGCAACAATTCTTAGTGGAAGGATCTTCAAACAAAAATCATGGAGGAAGTGTTTTTGACCGTCCAGATAAAAGAATGACGTGTGACCACAAAGGCAGAACTGCCAGGTTATTAAAAGACTATTTCAATAACTCTCGCACCTACAGCCTTGATGATAACTATTTTGTTCAAAAATGAAATAGTGTTGGTACTTTATGATGTTCATCTTATAAAAATATTATAGGAACTTTGCGTGTTATGGCCTACGGGATAGCCCCCAATGCATTTGATGAAGTGGTCCGGATGAGTGAGAGTACGATTCAATTAAGTATGGAATAGTTCTGTATAGCAAGTACTAAACTATACAACTAAGAATATTTTGTTCCCCTATGCAAAGCGATGCCAATAAACCTAAGAATTTAGGAGAAAAAGGAGGATTTTCAGGAATGTTAGGTAGTCTAGACTGTATGCACTGGAAGTATAAAATTTATCCCAAAACCTAACACGCTCAATTTATCGGTCATTATCCCAGAGCTTCAATAATATTGGAAGTTGTTGCCTCAAATGACCTTTGGTTTTGGCATGCGTACTTTGGATGTCTTGGTTCCATAATGATTAAATGTGTTACACCAATCACACCTATTTAAAAATCTCACATATGGAAATTCACCAGACTGCAATTTCAGTATTGTTGGAAATGTGTACGATATGGGATATTGTCTAACAGATGATATTTATCCATCCTAGGGTACCCTAGTCCAAACAATTTTAGATCCATAAACCAAAAAAGAAAAACATTTTACTAAAAAACAAGAAGTCATGAGAAAAGATGTAGAACGAGCTTTTGGAACTTTACAAACATGATTTGCCACTGTTAAAAATCCTTTTGAACTATGGAAGTCAAAGTCTCTGAGCAACATTATTCGAGCTTGTATTATTATGAATAATATGATTAGGAAAGAAGAAAGAGGTACCTTTCCATCTTATTTGGGATACGATCCAGACAACACAGCAACAGTTGTTGCTGATTGAAATCCCAATGCAATTGAAGTTTTATTGAGATGTTTGCGTAAAATCAAGTCTAGAGACACTTAGGATAAACTTCGAGATGATCTAATAAAGCAACATTGAAACATGAAGGGAAACTAGTGACTTGTAGTATTATTATTATGTTTTACAGTATTGTGTTTCTCTTTATTCTGTTATATTATGTATAGTTTTGTCAATCAACATTTAACTTTTATTGTAGTGAAATTTCTAATCTATTGTACTGATAAGGTCTTGTCCAATCAATGGTCATAGTGTAATGTATACAAATATAAACTCTACTCTTTCTTACAAAAACATTTTATTTGTTAAACAATAGTGCCTCCATATCTCTTCCTTCATCCTATGGGTACGATGGTCCACTTGAGCACCCAAATCCTTCCAATCCTATGTCACCTAATTGGCATATAGATTTCTATATTGAAATGCAAGGTAGACACTCCTTTGATTTGCAAAAGCATGAACAAGCATGAGAAGAAATTTGTAGACATTTGGGTGATCTGGGTCGTCACGGAGATAGACAAACTCAAGTAAATAAGCGCAATAGAATAAATCAACCTCACCAAGTCATTAGAGACCAAGCAGGAAGTTGACTCACCTATGGTATTATGTGAGTGCGTATATATCATGGTAGAAGATATTAATGGAAGAGGAAATAATATAGGTTGTCGTTATTTTAGATGCTACAATTATCCAAATGGATGTTCTTTTTGGTAATGGATTAATGAACCTTTTCCATAGAGAGCAGTTGATTATGCTAATGATTTAGAGTATTAACTAATGATATTGCGAAATTAATCAATTATGTGGTAAAATGAAATTAGCAGACTTCAAAACAAGTTTAATAGACTAGACATTAACAGGCAACATTAAGTTTTTCATTATTAGTTATCTTTGTGGTTGGTAGTACTTTTATGGTGTATGACTTTGTATTTCTTATGGTGTATGACTTTGCTTTTCAATAAAATTAGATTAACGCATCAAGTAATATTTCTTACAAACCATACTGAATTCGGATAGCTGTAGTAGATAATTTAATAACCATGAGTACTTATATGATTATTACTCAAATAGTAATATATAACTATTCCATAATTCAAATGCCTCGTGTTTTACAAAATGTTCAGGGTAATCGAAGAAGTAAAGTGAATCGTAGTTGAACATGATTGCTGGGAAAAAACCTCCTCTTTCACCTAAGCTATGATTTTGCGATAATTGATACTAGACCTACTAAAGGTGACAAATGTTGGTCGTCCTAATTAATCCACGGTTTGAATGATTATTGCTTGCTTCGTTGTGGGTAACCTAATAATCTCGATCAACCTCCTCTTCCATATGAATGGTATATGCTTGAATGAATGATTTTATCAGAGTTAGCAAATCCTTTGGAAGCCAATTGTCATTTGACATTTCTGAAATTTAATAATACAACTTAGAATGTCAGTTGATATGTATATATAACAAGAATTATTTAAATTTCAAAGATCAAACTCACTGTAAAAAAACAGCTCTAAACCATAGCTACATTATTAGCCAAAAGATATGACACTACAATCAATTTGATAACAACTAACAAGATAATACATTGCAATCAATGACTATAAACAGTAGCTGCAACATTACACAGTGGATAAGACAACCCACTACAAAAAACAACAACTATTAAATTAATATAAATGAAAGGCAGGAAAAATACAAGAAACGACTATAAACGTCTATTTATAGTCTCAATCAGTAGATGAAAAGACTTTACACTGCATTTATATCAGTCTTTATATGAAAAGACTTTACACTGCATTGATATTAATGACCAGCCATCACACTGCATATAACGTTTATGTATAATGGATAATGATTTGAGTAGATGATAAAACAACACACTACCATCCGCAGATGGAAAGACTAGACACTGCAAATATATAAATGACAACACAAGGGGAAGACTATCACAAGACTTTACTCTATATGATGTGTAGTTCTATATGACCAAAAACTCAATTTATAATACAACCTTATTGGCATTAATTGTTTATATATAAGATTGAATAACAAAATTATGTTCACACGATTCCTTCTCTATTATATTTCTTTACACAACAACAAAATTTATTCCATGGATAACTCAGATAACTAGAATACTAATGAAATGAACTCGTATAGTGATGATCTCACAAATTATACAAATTTACTGTCGTAGTACGAGACTCCATAAATGATGCCAGTCCAATTCCTCACTCAACAACAAATTCAACTTCTTGAATTTTCACAATAGAGCGGCATGTTCAACCAAAATCCTCATACCTTCAACGTGTTTGTTTGCAACCAATGTTACAAACTCCGCAGGCAACTCAAGAACCATTTTTTGTGCAATTTCAAGTGAGAAGGAAAAGGTAAAACAAAACAAGCTTACGACAAAAGAAAGCCACTCCTCACGTAAACCTTTTAGTAGACACAAGCATTGGTAGTGGAAAGACGTGGTGGGTGCATGACTATAAAGTGTTGGCCAACGCCTGGGTTAAGGCATCAGAAGTTCCAACGGGCCGTTCAACTGGAAAGTACTTTTACTTGACAGTTAATGAGTACTACAACCAAGACCCAAAGCGTCAAAAAAAAAGATCGTCTAAGGAAATAAAAACGGCTTGGTATAACTTGAATAGTATGTGTACGAAATGCAAAGGTATCATTGTTCAAAGAGGTGAAAGACTGAGTAGTGGACAATCATTCAAAGACTTGAGAGATGGCTATGATAAACTCTGCCAAGATACTTACAACACTGAATTTAAGGCTCATGATGCTTTCGAGATTCTATCGTTGAGGCCACGGTGAGTGACTCTTGATGATGCCGAAGATGTTATGGAAGATACAAATGAAACAAATATACGAAATGTAGCATCAAGATTGTTTATCAATTCATTTTATGGAAATTCATATGACTCTCCAATCTCTAAGGTCGCAGAAGGAAATAATTGCATCTTGGTGACTTCAACTTTTGGAATTCTATATGATGGAGTTACAAATCGGCTGAAAAGCATAAAATCAAGTAAGAGATCTTTGTTAAAAAACAAGGAATCAAGTGACTTGGCAGCAGCAAGCGATCGACTAACTTCATATTTAAGTGATATTTCAATTGCATCTTCCTCCAAAAAAGAAGACCGATTAAGACTAAAGGAGCAAAAACTGAGGATCCTAGAAGCTCAAGTTCAACAAGATGTAGATAGAACAGGAGCTCTTAGAGAAAGAGATGAAATGAATAAGGCATGCGAAAGAAGTTTACATGAAAAAATATTCTTAAAGCGCAACAACAGAGGTATAGGTGTAATGAATGAATTTAAGAGGTTTAGAGGAAGTAGAATGGTATACCATCCTTATTACTAATTAACTACTATCGCATATCAATGATTTTATGCTATTTATTTCAGTTTTTAATGCATTGTTATCCGAAAGTAGGTTAATTTTATCTTCTTTTGGAAGTATTGTATTGAGTTTACTCAAAGACCTGGAGCACTGTTTATTAATATTTATTCTCAAAGTATTGTATAGGGCTTACTTAGCGATTAACACTAAATTAAATCATACCTACTTGATAAATGAGAAAAAAATAAACATAAAACTGATGCATATATAATATGATTGTTTTTGTTTAAAACTATTAACTTGTACAATAAAAAATACATGTGTAAATAACTTAAGTTACGTGGCTAACTAATTGAAATTATCATAAGTCTCAAAATAGTCTGAATAACCAAAATATAAAACGAACATGCTAGATAATCTAAATTTACAATATCGAGTGGGTCTAAATATAAAAGTAACAAGCTAGATAGTAAAATTTAACTATGCCTATAAGCCAAAAATTTATATGTGTTTAAATTACTAAAATTTAATTCCTACTAATTAACCCAAAAAATTGAGTGCTTACTAAAAAAAACATAAATATTCAAATTAGTTTAGGATCAAAAATGAAGAAACTAAAAAAAATGGCATGAAGAAACTTAAGAAAAAAAAGGGATTAGACGGGGTTTGAAAACCTCGTTTATAATAAAAATAGGGTTTTTGTGTTTGATCGCCACTCAATTATTTTAAATGAAGCGTTGTTCCATTTATCTATTCCCCCCATGCTTGAACTCACGCTGCTCGAGCATGGGGACAGAATTTAAAATGGGAAAACGTTACTTTTACTCATTTGTAGTCACTGTTGGAGATGCTCTTATACAGTAATAGTATAAGTCTTCAAGGAGGCATTACGATGCTTGTGTAATGGGTCGTCGCAATAATATAAAATATAACATTCACTATCTAATTAATCATCGTTCGCTCAACCAATATACCATTGTCGCTGTAAGTAGACACAAAAGAGAATAACCCCAAATTCATGTAGAAAACGATGCGCTCTTGCATAAATCGGTCAAAACCGAGCCATTTCAAAAACCTTGTGTAAAATAAAGGGGTGACACTAAGCCCAAGACCAGGACATCAAGTAGGGACACGTTACATGCACAGCCCCAAAACATACCTAATTGAACTCATAAATTAATCATAAACCACATCATCATCTTCCTTGCTGCTAATAAAATATCACCTCCCCCTTTCCATAAATATCTAATCAAAATCGGAACAAGCGTTTGTAAATATGATTCTAGTGGCCATTGTGGCGGAACTTCTGGAAGAATATACCATTTAGTCGCATGCCTTTTGGAATAGTTGCTTCAAGTTGCACCATTCACATGGTGTTTGCGGTACTTGATCCGTCGCAGTCTTCCTTTCACTTCCCATCCTTCTCTTTTTCCTTCTCCTCCTGTACAATCCATCCCTTTTCTAGAGGGCGCCTTGATAACGTTAAGGGCTTGTGGTGAGTCAGCCTAGCCATATAAGCCAATCGATGGATTATCCTATTCTCTCCAGGTGGCGCCTAGAATATACCTAGGGCTTGGAGCCAACTGCACTGCCCTAGCTTACTCTCCTCCCTCTTTAAGGAAGAACCGTGGTATACCAAGGATTAAAGTGGGTGTTGGGGGCATGCCCACCGGCTTACCCCTCCTCCCTTTTAGGAAGCACCTTGACTACATCCAGGAATTTTTTTAAATTAATCATTTCACCTCCAACTAAGTAGAATTTATTATTTTGAGGTAATTTTGCTCATAACCAGTGTAGGAATTCTTATTTTTATTGAAGCTCAGTTTTATTGAATCCATTCAATATCTCTTTTCATATTCATCAAGTTTTCTATGCCTAACAAAGTAATTGATCATCCTCTCAAGAGCTCTGCAATGGTCAGTTTCATGACCATTTACCATGCAGTGGTAGTACGATTTCCCTTTGATTCTTTTGAATTTGGGTGATTTTCTATTCGATGATCAGTAGTCCACTTTACCTTTAGTCAATAAGCATACTTTTTCTGTTGAAGTTGATATGTTGAATTCCTTTTGAGCTTTTGATTTAGAATTTTCTTTTGGAAGCTTAACTCTTGGGTTTTTTCAATTCAGCGGAAGCTCTTTACTTTCATCCTTCATTATTTTCCTTTTAAGGTTCTTATGTGTTTTGTCGTTTGGCACGGAACCTGTTTTAAGCACTACTTTATTTCGAGCATTTCTTGGTTGTCATAAAGAAATTCAACTACTTTATCATTTGGTTGCCACCTTCGTGTGAAAGCATAATAGTTTCTTACTACTTCCTTTCCAAAATTGGTTCCTTTAGATTAGTTGCAGATGGCATTCCTCATCCTTGAAAATAAGCCATCATCTTTTTCCAAAATTTGCTCATAGGCGAACAAAAGTTTCGACCCAACATAGAAGGGCTTTATACTCCATTCATCTGGGATATAGGCTTCGATCTTCTTTGATTAATTATACACAAAGCTTTAATTCTTAGAATATGTTCCTCATATAACCTTAGATCCATATATGTCCAGTGTATTACCTTCGTTGAATTGATGTCTTGTCAGAAAGGGTAACACTTCCCAATGAGGTTGATCATGTGTTGTGATTAATCCCTCTTCATTTATTTATTTTGGATAACACGAAGGAGCCACTATTTTTTTTCCTTTATAATACTGTAGGGGTGTCTGATATTCCTTTTTGGGCTTATGCTCTGTTTCTTGGAGGTCGCACTTCGGGTTGTACGAATTCTTTCCTGACTCTTAGTCACTACCTTTAGGATTATAGGTGGTTTTCCATGAAGTATAGGAAATTTTCATAAATCACCATGGGATTTCTCGAACCTGTGATCCATTTCAATTGTTATTATAAGGAGTTTTTGGGAAATTGATAGGTCTCGGAGGTTCAAGCCCTCCTTCTACCGCCAAAAATATGGTTAACACCCCAAAACAGTGTAGTCCTTAGATAATCCTAAACTGGTGAAAGAATTAACTCAGGTTACACCTGTTTATGTAGTATAGTTCCTACGAACAGCTTTTGTTAATCTCCAAAAGCAAATTCCTACAGTAAACAAGAGTAATGATCAGTTGTAAGCCAATTGAAGTTCGAAAGACCATTCAGAAGGAATCCTATTCTTTGATATGTCGGTTCTTGTCATTTAACTTTTATAGGTTTTGTAGTAAGCCCTTTAGTCGAACCTCTAGATCCTTTTGTATGACATTGGAACTTTCAAATTTCCTTTAATAGATTACCATGTGGACTACTATTACCTAAAGGGTTTCAGTTGAGTTTATGGAGGATCTTTAAAATTTTCCGCAATGGATTAGGAATTCTGACCAGTTTGGATTATCTTAGGAAACCATCAGTGGTCATGAATTACAAGGTTTCAGTCACTCTATCCTTAAAGTGACCATA
Source organism: Allium sativum (assembly GCA_030737875.1). Taxonomy (NCBI): domain Eukaryota; kingdom Viridiplantae; phylum Streptophyta; class Magnoliopsida; order Asparagales; family Amaryllidaceae; genus Allium; species Allium sativum. The sequence goes on along the minus strand of CM060920.1, from coordinate 341,754,590 downwards.
ATCAACTTAATTGGTACTTAAGGCCTTCCAGAGCTTCTGCAAGGTATTTCTATCGAATTATTTCCTTTCTGGTGCTCTCGGTATTCAACATGCAAAAATATAAGATAATAATACAAAAATTAAGGAATTACCACTTTTACCTAAATTGTGCAAGAAAATCTCATTATTTATGAGTTCATATATTATAGCCTTTTCTTAAATACATTCCGAAATTAGGGTTTACAACTCATACTTTCAGACACAAAAGTGAGAATCATCCATTCTAGACTCTTATGATCGTATTTATAGTGCAGGTTGTCCCTTCCTTCGTCATATGGGCTTTGTCCTTGAATTTCTACGGCTGCGCATACATAGACATAGTAAAGAAACCATTTGTTACTCACTAGAAGGGTAACCATAGGCTTGCCACAAGGTTTATTGAAGGAATTCTTTTAGAACTAGAAGTTTTGGCTATATGCTTGTGGGAGCTCCCGGCTTTTAATCCCATTTGACTTATTATTCTCTTTCGGATAAGTTGCCCGATTACAATAATCAACTGATGGAGGTTTAGGCTCTCGAAATATATTCCCTTCGGATAGTCTGTAAGGCATATCTAGATTTTTTTCCTCTATGCTTGAAGAATACAACCCTGAAATTCTTGTCCTTTGGGTTTCACTGACAGGGACTTTTCTTGTAGGAAGGAATCCCTTGCTTCTTCAATTCTGGCTCCGGAAGTAAGTATTGAAGGAAAGGTTTTGACAACGCTGAAGGCTGGTTGTATTTAACACCCATTTACCTTAGGTTTGGCTTTCGGTTTCTCCCTAGTCATTTTGGTGCTAACATATATATATATATATATATATATATATATATATATATATATATATATATATATATATATGTATATATGTATATATGTATATATGTATGTGTGTATATATATATGTATAAAGTGTAAGATAAGTATGATAATTACTACATTTTGCAGTTCATTATCATTATTATGCCACACATTTTCATGTGGTTTGGTAAACAAATTAAACCAATACTCAAATGTTAACCTCAAAATACCAATACATATTTAAACCAACATCTAGAAAGAAGAGATACCAATAGTAGTATCCATCAAAATATCAGCAACCGATTATAAATTGTTGAGTAAAGACATACACACAAATACCAAACAACCAACATCAATGTTTCTTTGTATTGACTATTGATAATAAATCACATTCAATACGGGCACGGGTACCCACAGACATGGATATCTTAATATCCGTACCCGCCCCATTAATTAATGGATATTAAAAATATCCGTTTATTTTACCCACGGATACTCATTTAACTATATGTTTTATGTACATGACGGATTTTATCCGCGGATAACCGTGGGTACGGATTTTTTAGCCATCCCTAGTCGAGCTATGTTACACTTTGCAGTGGTTATCCCAATGATATGCCCACTAATCAACAAGGATTGAAGCTTTTTGTTGGGCTAGCCTAAAATGAGGGTTGGTTGTGGCAGTCCAGCTGAATTCACCGGTTCATTATGTGAAATATGTTTTTTCTTTTTTTAGAAAACATACATATAATTTAAACTATAACTCAAAAAAGAGAATCGCACAGTTAATTTTTGAATGTGGATGTGCTTTTATCCACATATGTTTTCTTTTTCTTCAAATATCGAATATTTATCCGCTATTTAAATACAAATACAGATGTATTTTTTTATTTTATTTTTTGTATACATTGACAATTCTGAGTCAAATAGATGAACACAAGCTTCATAGTCATTTGTTTATTTTCAAATGATATCGATACATATATTGCAGCCACCCTCTAAAGTCATGCATTTCAGCTTTAGGTACTAAGGTTAAAGGAATCTATGAAACGTGGGGATTCACTTATTTGACTAAAACCTAAAGTTATCTTTTCAAGAAGATAGTGGAAGACACTATTTTTATATTGTATTCGCTTTATCGATTTACATTCAGTGCGGTGCGTAGGGCACTGCGAAAAATGCTACGGTGTACTACCGGTACCATCTGTACCGTCGAACCTTTTTTTTATATTTAGCTGAGTTCGGTGTACGACCATTGATTGAAGGTTGACGGTGGTGTGGTACCCGATGCAGCTTTCGGGGTGCACAGCACCGCACTATATTTAAGTAGACAGTTAAACGAAGAGAAAGCGAAGAATGCTCCAAATTCAGCTTGTAAAAACGATGGGCTCTTTGCTTAAATTGGTCAAAACCGAGCCGCTTCAAAATCCCTGTGTAAAAATTGAGGGGCGGCGCTAAGCCCGCGCCCACGGCATCAAGTAGGGACACCTTATATGTGCAGCCCCAAAGCATACCTAATTGAATTCGTAAATCAGTCCTAAACCACATCATCGTCTTCCTCGCTGCTGATAAAATCACCCCTCCTCATTTCCATAAATATCAAATCAAAATCGGAACAAGCGTTTCTAAAGATGATTCTAGTGGCCGTTGGGGCGGAATTTCTGGAAGAGTACACCGTTTTAGTCGCACGGATTTTGGAACGGCTGCTTCGCGTTGCACCATTCCCGCGGCGTTTGCGGCACTTGATCCGTCGCAGTCTTCCCTTCGCTTCCCGTCCTTCTCTTTCTCCTGCTCCTCCTGTACAATCTGCACCTGTTCGTTGAGATAAACCTTGCTTTTTTTTGTTTTTAAAAAGTTTGTAATTAATTTCGTTTGAAGCGCTAGTTGAATTCGAGTTGTTTTTGTTGTTTTGGTAGTTTTATCAGCAATAATTGATTGATTTCGGTGCATCAATCGTGCTTTGATTTTGATTTTGTTGCAGATTTGGGGACAAATGCAATTGGGAATAAAGTAATCTTTGATTCTTTTTTTTTATTTTTTTTAGTGGCAGCTGCGGGTTGGGTTGGATTCAATAATTAGTTGTTTTTAGTTCGATCCGGTCCATCCTGCTGCTTTATGTGGAGTGATGATCATGTAATATGCGTTGCTTTTACAACAAGATACTATAATATATTTCTCAATGAAGGTTGAAATGATTGATCTTCTTGCTTGCTTCTCAGTTTTATCTTTGTTTAGACATCTCACCTGCTTTGCTTCCATTAATATGTTATGTGAATTTTTACTTATCATTAGGGGTTTAATTTTTTATTTAAGTCTTCACGTCATTGACTCTACCAGTATCTGCAATGAATGCTTGTTTTGTATTTTGTGCAGCTGTGCGTATGTACGAAAACCGTCTCAGGATATCTTACATATTGGATCCCACGCACACGCTGGTAAAACTCCTCCATCAAATAATTCTTTTTGAATACTCCCTCCAGTTCGTTTTATTAGTCGTTTTAGAGAATTTTGCATCTTACAAAATATTTGACGTTCTGAGTAGAGTTGCCACTTTCTCTCCTTTCCAATGCAAAGCATTAATACAGCCAACCTATTTCTAATGCAACTTTTATGTTTTCCTCCAATTAAAATCAAGAATAAAGAGAAAAAAGTACTCCAAACTGCAGCAACATTAATACAGTCTAGGTGACCTGCAACAGCATTAATACTTCCCTTAATCGGTGTGCAAAACTACAAAACGTCCTATATAATGGACTGGAGGGAGTATCTTTTTTACAATGTAGAGAACGAGTTTTCAAAATAATTATTCACTATTTGATGGCGTAAACCTCCCAAATCTTATGTAAACACAGCAATTCAATAATTTGATTTTGATATCAGAATTTTAAGGTTCAAAAGTCACATCAACCAAGAATATAGCGGAGAACGGAAATGAAGAAAGTAAAGTGAAATCAGAGAAAATGAACATAATTTTTTTAGTCGTGGTTTGGTTTACTTAACTGTGTTCACTTCGAAATTTTATCTTTATTTATACTGCTGATTATAGTTATAACCCATTTGAATTTAAGAACAAAAATGATATAATTTAAGAATAAAAATGAAGCGTGGTAAAGAGCTATGAGAAGATACTTGTAAGAATTATCCAATACTTAGTGAGAGCGTGTCTGGATCAATTTGAGATTTTTCGACAAAACCTCTAAACAAAATAGCATTCCTTTTATAAATCTCGATATCATATCTTAAAGAGGCATGGATCGACATCAATTCATATTGTTTGAGAATATGGATCGATGATCTTTGATGCGGTCCCGATCCATATTATTTGTGAATATGGATCGATGATCCTTGATGTGAGACCACTTTGCCTTTTGCTTTAGATCTTCATAGTTTGTTGGGGTAAAATTTAACGTAATCAAGGGAGTTTTGTTAAATTGAACCGTTGTCTTACGTTATATGTAATCATGGTGATGCAATCTAATCCTCTGCATAGGGGAAGTGTTAATCCATACATAGTTAATTTCATAGTGTAATTCGAGGGAATTTTCTTATGCAGCTTTATATCCTTATCCGTACTTGATTTTTAAGCCATTTATTCATCTTTCCGAGATCTTTGCCTTGATAACTAAGAATATTATTTTTCCAAATTTAATTTGTAACCATCTTTCAAAAAGACAATTAACGCTTACTCCAAATAGCACAACTTGTAAATGGAAGGTATGGCTTGTGTCTCATTTTACTGCCATTTGTAATTGAATTTCCAAGCTTCGATCCCTCCAAATCATCAATTGAATCATGCGACTATTTTTGGTCGATGGCCAAACTTGCAATTTATACTGACCATATTCCAAATGAATATCCAAATCCGCAATTTTGATCTTTCTTGGTTTTCATCCAAATCCGAAATCTCTCTGGGCCATTAGATTCATGATCTCTTTTGATCGATAAGGTTCATCGTACCTCATTGCCAATAGAGTTCGTGGCTTCTCCAGACCGATCCATGGTCTCTTTGGGCTCTTGTAAGCATGACCCGTACTTTATGATGAATAAGTCAATCATATTGCTCTCTTACGAAGCGGCCAACTCCCTACGCTCTGCTCTCGGCAATTTGGCGGGACAAATTCCAATGTACTTGACACTTTTAGGTCGATAACAATCTCTTTGGACTTTTGTCAAACCCAATCCATTCACTCTTCGGTGAAAGGGACTTAACGATGACTGAGTCGATCATGGCACTCAACAGTAAAGCGACTTAACCCTTGCTCTCTAACTTTACCTCTTCAGGCGGTGCAATATGCGATCATTTATTTTTTGATCTTAACTCTTTGGTCACTGGCGTAATCCAATTCATACAACTTCATCCGCTCACTCTTTGCACAAGGGACTTATATTTATTCTCCAACCTTGCCTTTCTAATCGAAGGCTTGATTCAAGTGGTGCAAGTACATCATGTCACTTTCCCGACAAATGAACTTATGTTTATTCCTTGACCTCGACTCCTCGGTTGAGGGTTTGTGAATATCCATGGTGTACAAGTTCAACTTTTCGCTCTACGATGCAGGGGCTCGAACCTCGTGGTTATGGCTCCCCTCTTCGGTTGGTGCAACCGCGACCTGTTTTGTTCATGTTGTAATGTGGATTTAAATACATAAAAATTCATTATTTGAGTAATTAGTGTCTAGGAAATAATAAAGCCTAAGATTTATCTCTTTGGGATTTGAAGCTTACTGGCATCTCAAAGCATGACTAGAGATCGATCGAGATCTTATACATGTGCAAATGACTCAACCGTTTTACTTTAGGCTTTGTTATTTGCTGGGTTTCATGCCACCTTGATCAAGAAACGATGACCTGTGTCGATAAGCTAAACCTTCCTTGATTTGTAGAAGATGACTGCTCATGTTTCAACGTGACAGCCATGCTTTCGGTATACTATGTTGGGTTTTTGGTATACTCCATGCAAGCTTCTTAACCAAATCGTTTAAGTGTTTGCATTTGTCGGTGTTATGTCCATATAGTTTGTGGATTATGCGGTATTTCCTAAAAGTATGTTCCAGTTCCGTCGGATCCCTCTGCATTGCCCTGCGATACGTTAGACATTCTCGTGTATCCAAGTAGATCATTTCAGAGATCTGTTTAAGTCCGCATATGAAGAGAATTTTGGTACCTTCGGTTGCATTTTTTATTTTTTTGTATCCGTCTTCTAGCTTTCTTTTTCCTTTATCCTTATTCAGTTCTTCTCCAGACAATCCTCCCTCGTTAACTATGTTAGTCTCTTTCTGGTCAGTTTCATCGTTCTCCTACTGTATAAACCATTCTGCCTTACTGTAATATTCTCTGATCCTTAGCAATCGCTTGGGGTTCAGCCCGGTTGCTCTAATCCTTTTGTTGCCTGCTAGGTTGAGATCTATGCTCTTGAATCTGAATTATATCTGGTTATGTCTCTCTAGTTTGCCTTTGGAGTAAGGCTTTGTTTGTTTAAAATGTAAAATCTGAATTCTGATTGCTGAGTTTTGAAGTTTGGTTGCTAAAATCTGATTGCTGAATTCTGAATAATCACATAATTGTTTGTTTAAATAAGCATTTAGAACAAAATTAACATATTCAGCATTCAGAACTAGAAATAAGAAGGAAAAAAGTTTTGAATGATTATATATGAATGCTTAGTTTATTCAGAACATTAACAAAAAAACAAACAACATACAAAGTTCTGATTAATTAATCAAAAGTCAGATTCAGAACAAACCGAGAAAAACAAACATAGCCTAAGCATTCCATCATCTCCTCCTATTGTCTAGTGATTCTTACCATCGTCGTAGCCTTTATCTCATCCATCATGATTTGCATATCCTCTCTAGTGGTATTGATATATGGATTATTTCCTCTTCAGGACACCTCGTGGCTGCCCCCATGCTTAGTTCCTTGAGTTTCCTTAATGTTAGCTCTTATGTAGCAACATGGATTTTTAAGACACATTAATTAATTAACGAATTAATTTACAAAATAATAAGTGTGTGAAATTATCTGAATTTAGCTATGGAAGTTGCGTCATTATGTTCGTGATAATTTTCTAATTAACTTACATATGAAGTTTGCAAAAATCAGACTAATTTGAAAAATTTATAAAAGAGACAAGTTAATTCGAAAATTAATAAAAGAAAGGAGCTAAGAATATTTTTTTGCAAATGATCGAATTTGACTATGCGACCTTCTCCATCGCATCCGTTACGATTTTCGGGGTCGTTTTCATGTGTAACTTATCAAAATCCGAGTTCATATGAGAGAGATATCGCAAAAACATCATAATAATAATAATAATAATAATAATAATAATAATAAGGGGTACGTTGACCCTTGGGTCGACCCAAGCAAGGATGAGTCAACCAACCAGAGTAAGATAGTCCAGATCACGCCTAGGATGGTGCAAAATGAGTCGAACGTTGTTTTCTTCGAACCGTGTTGTGTTAGCATATTTTATAGGTTTATTTTCAAACCTAAGCTAACGTGGAAAGCTCTAATTGGTCTGATGACATGGCTGGCCTAAATCTAATCCATAAATCTGACGGTCTAGGATCCCAGCTTAACCTATAAATATACCTCTAACCTCCCCTCATTTTTCATAACACAAATCTCTTCCCCTTCTAGGCTATTCTTCTATTTAAGAGACAGACCAACCTAAATTTAAATTTAAGGTGAGTTAAGATACATACGTACATACATACATACATACATATATATATATATATATATATATATATATATATACATATACATAAATATATATGTGTATGCGTGTGTGTGTGTGTGCATTCTCTGATGGTGGGTCTTTCGGGGCCACGAGGGAAGCTTTTACTGGTGAGTTTAATAATTATTAGATTTTTGGTGTTTTAAAGTAAATAGGCATTAGAATAGTTGTAACGTACAGTAGTTTTTCCTTGTAGTTTTGTTTATAGTTTTCTTACAGCTTTGTTTAATTTCTGTAAGTTCGTAGTTTTTCTATAAATTTCTTTGTAAGTTATTTATATAGTTTTTTCATTTTTTTTTTTTTTTTTTGAAAGACGACAAAAACTTTATTTACACTCAAACAATTACAATGTTTACAGACCAATTACAATACAACTAAACTAATCACAAAACAAAAACTATTATATACATTTTGACTTTCACCAAAACAGAAAACAACCACTTTAGATATACTTGCATGCTCAAACAATTATACCAATAGCTTCTAACGACAATCCTTCAGCAACTTGTTATGAATGTCAGCATATAATTGGTTTTCTGTTCTCAATTCCTTCCCAAAGAATCTATTGTTCCTTTCAGTCCAAACTGAATAAATAAACCTCTTTAAAATCGTCAATAGAAGCTTAATTCTATTCATCCTCCATCCTGTTGCCTTAAAAATATTGTACCATTCATTCAAGCTTGAATTTGATGCTCTATGGTATCCTCCAGTAGCTAAAAGTCTGTTCCAAACATGACTAACATAGTGCGTTTGAAGAACAAGTGCACATTAGTTTCTGCTTCACAATAACAAAGAACACAGAGATTATCATTGATCAAACCAATTGAACATATTTTTTCTTTTGTGTTTAATGCGTTGGCCATTACTTTCTGTTAAATTTGGTGATACAAAATCAAAAATTGATTGGAGCAAATTTGCAAAGAATGGAAAATAAATATTTTTATAATGGGAATGCATTGATTGCATTTGATGAGATGGCAGAGAAATAAATGAAGGGATTAATTTCTTCCATCTATGCTAAAGAAACGGATTGATTTACTTCCTATGTTTGCACATTTGTTGTTATGGTAATTTGCCTCCATTATATTATTACCATATGTTGGTAATTTAATTGATGACTCACATAGATTTGCACTGGCTATATATTGAGGGGTAGACTTTAGTGTAAACCCATCCTGGCTTGGAGCCAGTGATCCCCAATGGTGTCTCTTCTTGTTAAACATGATTGAGGTTTGGATATGTAAACTCTTATTTTGTGATCTCTTGTAATTCTCTCATATGGAATAAAATCTCTCTCTGTTGGACTGGACGTACACTATCTCGAGGATAGTGGAACCAGTATAAATATTGTGTCTCTTTGTTTCTCTGTTATAGTTATTTACTATTTTGTTGATGTAATAGAATAATTGCTATCAGATTAGATTGATGTTCAATTGGAAAATCTATATTTATTGCGCTTCCGCATATGCTCAATTTTCATAACATATTGGTACCAGAGCAAGGCGATTTGTTTTAAATTGTGCATCAATTATTTCTACAAAGGTTGGTAGATTCAGTGGTGATTATGCTATTACTATTTTGGAGAAAAGGAGACTTTGGTGGAGGAGATTATGTCGAAAGTGAAGAGCATTCCAATCTGGGAACTTTGACGTGATATGGAGTTTATTGTAAAGAAGCCTTCTGATATGGATGAGGGAAGATGGAAGAAGACGAAGAAGAAGGTGGGTGACGGTTGAAGAACCTAGTCCACAGCAAGGTGGAGAGGTTAATATGGTCACTGCTTATGGTCCTATGGTGGAGGATCATGGTATCGACAAGGGTCTAGATGTTGATGATGCTCGAGGGATCCCGGATATGAAGAGGTCATGTCAAACGGAAGACGGATGTCGAGTTTTGAAATCCACAAAGACGATGGAGATCTTGTGGTATTGCAAGCATTTTTTAGACCGTTGGTTGATGCACGGTGCAGCTCAGGTGGCGGACGCATCTTTTGCAGGCGGTGGGTTGTGTTTGTAATTGAGGTGTGGTCGTAGTCCTTTCAAATCGGCTGGGTGTATCTCGTTGTCCTGAAATCGAGGTTGGTTTTATTTGAGAGAATAATTTTTTGGTCTTAGTGGTGTTGAGATTACTTTGGAATCTGCCTTTTTTTATTTTGGATATTTGCAACATTTTGTTGGCAGGCGGGGACGTAGTCTGAGCTCGTTAACAATTGTGTGATGGGGGGTGGCTTTTCTGGAACCCATTTGGTAAATATTCATTTTTTCGTGTATCTCGTTATGAGATTTTGATTGAAGGTGGGGTTTTGTTGAAGAGTTTTATGTTGTGAAGAGAATTTGATTGGAGATGAGGTGTTGCAGATATGTGATTTTGCATCAAGGTGGAGTGTTAAATTTGGTGATACAAAATCACAAATTGATTGGAGCAAATTTGCAAAGAATGGAAAGTAAATATTTTTATAATGGGAATGCATTGATTGCATTTGATGAGATGGCAGAGAAATAAATGAAGGGATTAATTTCTTCCATCTATGCTAAAGAAACAGATTGATTTACTTCCTATGTTTTCACATTTGTTGTTATGGTAATTTGCCTCCATTATATTATTACCATATGTTGGTAATTTAATTGATGACTCACATAGATTTGCACTGGCTATATATTGAGGGGTAGACTTTAGTGTAAACCCATCCTGGCTTGGAGCCAGTGATCCCCAATGGTGTCTCTTCTTGTTAAACCTGATTGAGGTTTGGATATGTAAACTCTTATTTTGTGATCTCTTGTAATTCTCTCATATGGAATAAAATCTCTCTCTGTTGGACTGGACGTACACTATCTCAAGGATAGTGGAACCAGTATAAATATTGTGTCTCTTTGTTTCTTTGTTATAGTTATTTACTATTTTGTTGATGTAATAGAATAATTGCTATCAGATTAGATTGATGTTCAATTGGCAAATCTAGATCCTATTTATTGCGCTTCCGCATATGCTCAATTTTCATAACACTTTCCCCAAAAGAAAGTTCTCTTTTGCTGAGCTTTCCATGTTCCAGATTCTAGAGCTCCATGCAAACGATTGCCTTTCATTTTTCATCAAGTTATCTACATGCTTGACGGAGTGTTTTTTCAACCATCCACATAATTGCCAAATCATCTGAAGCTTTATAAATCTCTGTAATATCACGCCAAAGTTGCCTTAACAGTGCAGAGCTTGAATATGGCAATACTGGATGTCCTTTATGCATGTAATCTTCAACTACAGCATTACCTGGAATGCCTGAATTTACTCTCAGATTGTATTCCACCACATTATTCAAAATAAGTCCTGGCCTTGCCCATGGATCATTCCAAAATGATACTTTCTCTACATTCCTAAAGTTGTATTGTATAATAGGTAAGAAGCTCTCTCTATGCTTGAGTAAACTCCATCAACTCCAGCTAGAATTCTGAGCGTTTGGCATTAACCAAAAATTCTTCTTTCCTATTAAATTGTGTTGAATCCATCTCGAGCATAGACACTGATCATTAGAGAAAAGCTTCTTAATGTAACATGACATATCAGCCTTGTTCCATATATAAATGTTGGTTATACCAAGTCCCTCATGTTCCTTGTCTTCATAGAGCTTAGTAAAAGAAATAGGCACCATTTTCTTAGAATACGGATCTCCATTCCATAAGAACTTATTAAAATCACTTGTAATCATATTAATGAGCTTTACTGGCAATATGTAATACCTAGTCCATTAAGTAGTGATTGCAACTGCTATTGATTGCACTATGGTGAGCCTGCCTACTTGAGATAATTTGCAGCATGGCCATTGCTGTAGTTTATTGATGACCTTCTCGTATAATGGCATGCAATTTTGCTTTGTGATGCAAGAGAAAATCCAAGGAAGACTCAAATAATAAGAATTCGTAGGCAAATCCAACAACCCTGCAAATTTGATAATTTCCATTTTCCTCTCCGATGGAAGCCCAACAATCATGATATGTGACTTGTTCAAGTTAATCCGAAGGCCAATTAGTGAATAAAACTTGTGCAACGCGGATAAAATACACTGCATGTTGGATATTGTTGGCTTTATAAAGATTATGAGGTCATCTGCAAAGAGAAGATAAGTGATAAATGGTTCCTTACAGTGAGGATGCAGTTCTAATTTACCTTCCTCCACTTGCTGCAACATAAGAGAGTTCAATAATTCCATCGCAATAATGAAGAGGTATGCAGAAATCAGATCCCCTTATCTTACCCCTTGAGTCCCCTTGAAAAATCCATGAAGACAACCACTTCTTGAAATAGAATATCTTGGGAAAGATATGCATGTATATATCCAAGTCAAAAAAGGAATAGGAAAATTCATTCTAGCCATTACAACTAGAATAGAATGCCATGAAATGGAATCAAAAGCTTTTTTAATATCCAATTTAATCATGCATCTAGGGGATATATTTTTCCTATTATAGCCACATAATAATTCTTGTGTTATAAGAATTTTATCACTTATTGTTCTACCACTAACAAAGGCAGATTGATTAGATGAGATGATAGATGGTCGCACCTTCTGCAATCTATTAGCTAGAACCTACGAAATTACTTTATATAAGACATTACAATAGGAGATTGGTCTGAAATCTGAGGCATAATCTTGATTTTCTACCTTTGGTATTTATGCAATTGAAGTAACAGTTAGACTTAGTGGCAAGTTGTTATGCAAAAAGAAAAATTTCATACCTTTATTAAGTCATCCCTAATTACCTTCCAACATTGTTGAAGAAAGTGAGCATTGTAACCATCAGTCCTTCCACAACTTGTAGCATCCAATCCAAAAATTGCATCCTTAATTTCATCTCTTGATATTTGAGCAATAATATTATGAGACTGTTCAGTGGTCAGGTTAGAAAATTAACATGATAAAAAGGCTCTATATCAATTTGAAGTGGATTAAATGAAGCCAATATTGAAGAGAAATAATTGACAAAAGCTTCATTTATACTACTAACCTGATTTTGCAACTCCCTATGCATGTCTTTAATAAAGAAGATCGAATTTGATTTCTTTACCTTAAGATAGTTATGATAGTATTTTGTGCTCCTGTCTACATCCTTTTCTTTCCTCAAAATGGTAGATTACCTAAATGCTTGCATCTCCATACCCAAAACATATTTGAGCCCGAGTTTTAGATCTAGTTCTGATTGTTGAAGCTTCAAATCATATGGGTTTCTTTGTACACCCTCCTGACCTCTAACTAAATCTTCCCTTGCAGTTGAAGATAATTTGTAGCCTTTTCCAAAATTGCTTGAAGACCAGGCTCTTAAATGAAATTTAAGCTGCTTCATCTTACACAAAAGAGAGCTCAAAGGATTAAGAGAATACTGATTAGACCAAACCTACAACAAAAGGTTAGAAAAATCCACATGTTTTAACAAAATATTAAAAAACTTGAAATTGGTTTTACCTTTGCCAAGAGCATCATCATAACCCCAATCAAATAGTAAACGACAGTGATCAGACAGGGTAGATGGAAGAGTGTGATAATATGATTAGGCCATTGATTAAGAAATTGATAGTTAGAAAAGATATGGTCGAGTTTACAAAGTTTTGGATTACCTATCTATTACAATTAGACCAAGTATAATTCAAACCAAAGCGACTGACAGGAAAAAGGCTGGAATTAATGAAACATTGATTGAGTGGTGCAATTTCATTAGTGGAAAGAGGACAGCCACCAAGTTTGTGATGACAGAGGTACATACAGTTAAAATCTCCACCTATGATCCATGAGGGGTTTGAAGAGTTAAGACGAGGAATTTTATCCAAGAAAGGCAGTCTTAAAGATGGAGTATTATGTGCATAAATAGAGCTCAGCAGAAATTGAGAATGAGTGGGAAGATGAGTACATGAGTAATGAATGTACTGATCATATTTACTGATTGATGTAATTACAAAGTAATCTGGATTCCAAATGGTAAAAAGCCTACCAAAACTTGCATGATCAAGATTGTGATCATAGTTCCAACTAGATGAAATGTAAGCAGCCAATCTTTATGTTCATATTTAGTTCATATTCAAATAATGTAAGATATTTTCTTAGTCTTCTTTCCCCCTTTCTTTGTCGATTTTACAGTTTTGTATTTATTTTTGGCTATGACCAAAACGCGCCTGAATCTATAAATATTGGAACATATACGATTGCTTTATTCGACCGATTTAGGCGATTGATTTATGCGCCGAATTTACGCGTCTGATTTATACGTCTAATTTAGAAGACAAATTTATGTGCCTAATTTATGTGTCTGACTTAAATAACTAATTTAGGCAACAAATTTATGCGTCTGGTTTGTGGAACTGATTATAATCCTTTTACTTTGTGCGCATTGGGAGAATATAATTAAAATGAAATTTTGCAAATGAGGATTAATCAATTGAGACTAAATTTACATATAATGAACATAAAGCACAAAACTGTAATAAAAATGGAACTGGACTGAAATAGGGAAACTTGATAAGATTTTCCAAGTAACTACGACATAGGTTATGATAGAAAAATAAATTAAAAATATCAGCATAAATAATGATAGATTGTATGAATACAAAGAATTATAATAAACAAATGTAGTTTAGATGCAGACGTAATTATAACATGATGTTATAAATGAACAAATAGGCTTAATGTAAAATTAAACTTAAAGGATGTTAAGTTGTAAGCCTAATTCTATAATTCTATGGTGACCTTGTAAATAGGCATTCAATGGCTATTGACCTTGTAAATAAGCATTCCATGGTTATTATATGGCTATGGTTTCTATGGTAAATCTGTGGGAGTCCTAATCAAAGGGGATTAGGCTTAGTAAGGTTTGTACGTTGGGGATCCATACAAGGAAATATACCCTTATCACAAACGGTTCACACTAGGGAGGAGGCTAGGGCAGCTCATGCTGTGCTAGGTAGTAAGATGGTCCAAATGTAGGTAGATGCGGGTGCATTTCGATGGTACAATATGCGCGCATTGAACCGATTGGGGAAGATAAGACACTGCGATGTATGTAGTAATGCTATGCCTTTTTGTTGATGGATCGGGCCTCATAAACCCAAGACCCATTATGAGCATAGGTTATCACCCCATGGTTTACTAGTTGTAGATTAATAGGTATTATTAGGAAATTTCCTAATTATATTTAATAAGTTCTGTCATTATAAAAATGTAAACAATCAAATGGCTAGTGCAATAAGATAAGAAATCGAATGATATAGCAACCAACCAAATCTTTAATCCTCGTATATCATTCCTACATGTTCACCTAATAGTTGTGCACATACACTTCCCTGCATGACACTAGAACTATTATTCTGCCTATTGCCTTTATTTACCAATCATGCCAGTAATTATACAACTCAACAGACTTTATGTCTGGCCGTCTCCTCTTTCCTCCTTTTTTCCCTTTCTTCCAGTAAGCTTACAGGGCAACGATTAACTGATGTTAGCATCTTTGGAAAATTTAATTCAGAGATCCTACTTTCTCCTATTTAATGGTAGCTTATTTGTTACTGACATGATTTTGTACTTGAGAGGGAAATTTATTTGTACACTCTGATTTAAGCTGAGACTATAAAAGACATATGTTTTGTATTACACCTTATTTATATAAAGAATTGTTTTGAAATAACATCTTGTTGTAAAATAAATGTTTCTGTTTTTTTATGTTATGTCTTATGAATCTAGCCTGTAAGGGGTGCGGGGTGTTTACATCTTTTATAATTTCCTAGCTACTGCTAATCCTTTTAGGCTTTAACAAGTGCAAATACCATTTCCTCTCGGTGAAAGCACTAAAATTATAGATGTTAGGAATGACCCAAACTCCTGACCACCCGACACCACCTGCACCAAAAGAGAAAAAGATGTGTTGTACAATTGCTAGGGTGATATGGGGCGATCATTACATGAAGAAACAAAAGAAATCTATGGTATAAATCACAAAACGGGGATAGCATGTAATAATAACATATAAAATAAAATAGTAGTGAGACATAACAGAGTGAAAATCAAACTTCACAGAACCACAGAGTTATGCATAATATGTTATTATATTTGGTTACCATTTCATCACTACACTACTACAAAAGTGGGCATATTTGACACAAGTTTTATGTGGCCTTAGATCGAAAAAGTGTTACATTTTCACCTTTTTTCAAATAGGCAACACTGGGTAGGCGTGGCATCTGCGGCCGTTGCCTTAGTCCTCTAAGGCAATGCTTTAGCACATCTACTGCCACGGAAAGAAAGTGTTGCATTATAGACGTAATGCAACACTATTTGTACGTAATGCAACAATATTCAGTGTTGCTTGAAAATTAATTAGATCCTGGGTACCAGGTCACGATAGCGGCGGCCACGTCAGCTTTCCATGTCAGCTGCCTACATGCGACATGACACGTCAGCTGCACACGTATCGCATGCCACGTCAGTTGTGGCGTTTACGTGCCACGTGGACTTAATACTATTTTATGTAACGCAACACTATTTTATTATGGAATGCGACACCATTATCTTGAAATACAACATCAGGAAAAAAGCAAATGCAACAGTAAAAGAAGGAAAATATAGGGCTTTAATCATAAATTTTGCAATATCAATTTTGTACATAGAAGAAACACATCCGTTACATTCATCATCACATTCAAACCTTCAATACATAGCACCTTCAATACATACGATCAAATACGTAATTCAACGCTTCAAATATATAACACATACGATCAAATACATAATTTAAAAGTACCAAAATTGCCAACATATACCGCCTTCAATACAAATGCCAACAAATGCGATTAATGTGCATTCTACAAAGTAGCAATGCCATGAACCAGAAACTGTATCTCTCTATGTCATTTCAGGTCCTCCACTTGCCGGCTGTATCTCTCCTCGTCATTTCAGATCCTGCAATTTGAATTTACAAGTTATTTGATAAGTGCATATGTGATGTGTGCATGCATCTGTGCATTTGGCCATCTAATTAACTTATAAATCTTAGTGAGTTACGCATACAATTATAACAGTTGACCAATCAGCATTGGTCACTACGTGCCACCTCATAAATAGAATTGAGTATGCTTCATCTTCTGTGTTGCAGGTCCATCACATGCTGTCGGTCCATCACATGCGGCTGCTAACTTCAAACCGGCTCTCCCACAGCAGCAAAGCCCTAATGAATCAGTTGGAAGTTCCACAGCCCCGCAACCCTGATCTGGTATGAATTGATGCTACTATAATGTCATTTTTTGGATGTGTATTATTAAGTTAACTTTATGATATTTTTGGATGTGGATGTATATGTTATTTTTTGGATGTGTATGGTATGAACTGATCGTTGTTGCCTTATGATATTTGTGCGTGTGTGTATAGTTGTGCATGTATGGTATGAACTGATCAATACTGTCTTATGATACTTGTGCGTGTGTGTATACTTGTGCATGTATGGTATGAAATGATGTGTATTTTATGGACTGATGATGCCTTATGGTACTTGTGCGTGCGTGTTAGATACGGGAATTTGTATCAAAAAACCGCAATGCATACACACCGCAATGCTACGCATGTATTTGTATGAACTTTATGGTACAAACATACCACAGTGTGACACATGTAATTGTATCACAAAACCTAAAGCATACAGTTGTATGTCATTTTTTGGATGTGTATGGTATGAACTGATGCAAAACTGAGCATACGTTTCCAAAATCGAAACATTGAAATTGGTAGTTTCCAAAATCAAATGAAAAATACCTGTGTGTGTTAGATATTGGTGAACGACTCGTCCGGATCGGGAAATTGGTAGCCTCAAGCACACCGCCGTGCATAAACACCGCATTGCTACACATGTATCTGTATCACAAAACCTCAAGCATACAATTGTATGTCAGTGTAAATGAACGCAAAGTGCAAATCAATTTCGTCGGTGAATTCCCCATTCCTTAACTAGCTCGACCTCTATAATAAACCAACGTCTTTTTCATGCCAATAGCCCGGTTCTCATGGCCCGAAAAGGTACCACTCAGTTAGGTGAAACCTAAATCCTGGTGGCAAACTCAAATCAATGGTCAAAGCGCCTTATGATACTTATGCGTGTATACTTTTGTGTGCGTGTATACTTGTGCGTGCCTTCAGATGCTGCCTCATGATACTTGTGCGTGTATGCTTGTGCATGCGGGTATACTTGTTCGTGTATACTTGAGCGTGTATACTTGTGCGTGTATACTTATGATACTTGAGCGTGTATACTTATGATACTTGTGCGTGTATACTTGTGCGTGTATACTTGTGTGTGTATGCTTATGATACTTGTGTGTGTATACTTGTGCGTGTATGCTTATGATACTTGTGTGTGTATACTTGTGCATGCGTGTATACTTGTGCGTGTATACTTATGCGTGTATCACAAAACCTTAGTGCATACACACCGCAGTGTAAACACACCGCAGTGCAAACCTCAAGCATATAATTGTATGTGTTTTTTGGATGTGTATGGTATGAACTGATGCACTGCGGTGCCTTATGATACGGGTGAACGACTCGTCCGGATCGGGAAATTGGTAGCCTCAAGCACACTGCAAAGCAAACACACCGTAGTGCTACACATGTATCTGTATCACAAAACCTCAAGCATACAATTATATGATAATGTAAATGAACGCAAAGTGCAAATCAATTTCGACGGTAAAGTCCCCATTCCTTAACTAGCTCGACCTCTATAATAAACCAATGTCTTTTTCATGCCAATAGCCCGGCTCTCATGGTTAATTGCTGGGTATTATTTTCGAATAAACCTCAGCATAATCCCAAATCCCAAATCAATGGTCAAAGCGCAACTAATTACTCATAATCTAATCTTTCACCGACTAATCACTCATAAGCGAACGGGTTTTCCTATGTTTGGGATGTCCAAGCAACTAATTACTCATAAGCGAATGAGTTTTCCAAAATGTAACAAATGAACTACTTATTAATTACCCATAATCCAATCTATAATAAGCGCAACTAATTCACAGTGCTATACAAACTGAACCTGAGGGAAAAAACTGGCGATGTCAATGCCCTGAGTAATCAATGCTAGAAAGCATTTCAAAGCTTCAACCTTTTCGGAATAGAATTTGTTGTCGAGGAGAGGAGCGATACTGACGTGAATTTAGGTTTAAATTTTTGTCAATAGTAAAAGGAGGGGGAAACGATTAGATGATAGAGAAGAAAACAATTTCGTGAAGGGAGAAGATCGCGCCAAAATTTCGTCAAAAGAATGCAGTGACGTGGCTGTCAATGATTGGATGATGGCTAACGTTAAGATCATCAGACCCACAGATGGTTTGAACCGTTGGATTAAACTTGAATCTACGGTTGGGGTTTTAATATATTGATAACGCGGATCGCTGAGCTGGATTATATATATGTAATGCTATACTTTTAACTGGTGTTGCACGTCAAAACACTAGAATTCCCACCGCAACAGTGCATTCACGTAAAATGCAACAACATATGAATATTGTTGCAGAAGATCAAAGAAAGCATAGCTTACGCCACACTTTTCATGCAACGCACACAAATTAGTGTCGAATATGCTCACTTTTGTAGTAATGCTACATGCCTGGATTTTTAAAGTTAAAAATCCAAATTAAAATATTTACAAATAATAATATGATGGCTCCCCCATCTCGTCTCTAAATTAGTTTAAGCGCAACCAAAACCAAATATCTAATATGCTTATCAACAATGTCAATGAACACCCAATATAATAAGAGGAAATATAAAACCCTATGTCAAACAATAGTTTGGTGTGAGCAACAATAATTATCAAAAGCTAATACAAAATATGCTATTAGATAGGTCTAGATATCATATCTGGACCGTCCCTCCAACTAAGGAGTTTATCATATAATAACTAGTGGATGGTCCGTGCAACCAAGGAGTTTATCACATAATAACTGGGTAAAATATGTTATTTAGTTAAAAAACAAAAAAGATATAGATAATGATAGAATATTCTAACAACCTAAACCACTGGCTTCATTCTCTATCTCCTCTCTATAATCTTAAAGCGATGGAATACCTAGAGAAAGAAGATAAGAGCATCTATAACGACCATAACATTCATCAAGCAAAGCCTAACCATTATCGAAACAATCATGAAATTATGTTTGAAGCCTTATAACAAAGCATTGAAGAAATGCTATATCTGATACTTACTGCCTCAGGATTCGAAACACCCCGCTTAAAGTCTCGAAGCACTTGCTTTGGAGCTTCAAAATATTTTTCTCCAAGCTTGTAACATCTTTCTTCGCACTATAAAATATCTTGCTTCATAACACTCTCTTCGAGCTTTGAGACAATCTATGTCCAGCGAAAGATAATCAAATTAATTATAACAAGCTCGAAAATAGGACCGTTGAATCATAATTATTCCAAATACTATTTTATTCCCTCTTCCAAACTCCCCTTCGAAGCATCTCCTTTCTTCGAAACACCATCTCACATCTATCTACTGCTTCGAGTTCCTTGGTTTGTATTGACCGAAAAATACTCAACTTTACTTTGCATTGACAAAAAATTCAATAGTTCAAATCGAAGCATCTAAAATCACTTTGAACCATCGCTTTTCCTGGATGTGCTTTGAACTTTTTTTGTTTTCTTTTAATATTACTTGTAGTTTCGAACCTGCCTTTGTTGTTGCTTCGAATCCATTTGGTGCTTCCTTGAAACCATGTGACGCTCCCTCGCTTCGAATCACTAGGTAGATTCAAAGCCAATTTCCCCATTCTAAGCCGTCGCTTTAAGTTCTACAAATCTCTTGGACCTACTTTGTACCAAACTACGAATTTCTATTTGCATTGATTGATACTCTTCCACTACCCTTGATGCATCCCCTCTGGCATTGAATCCTCATGCGTACTCTAAGACAAAGGCTTTAAGCTTACACGACGGTTCAAGCCCTCATCCCCGAACTCGAATTGCTCCCACGTTTTCGAGTTTACCCAGATCTGCTCTTATCATCTTCCCAACATCTCTAATCATCTCCCGTCCATCCTTCAAAATCCTAACATGCATTACACTATCAAACAGGATCAAGCATAGCAAGCAATCCATCCATTCAACTAATAATTTAAGCATTCAAATATCATTTCGATCATTTAGACAATTCAATCAGAGGCAAACAATTAACTACATACGATCATGTCACGATCACATATCTGATATAAAACATGCCGAACCATGCTACATTTAATATTTTAATTATTATATTGTACAATTTGATTTATCTTAAAGTTTCGAATCCTCGAATTACTAGATAAAGCTAATACTTATAGGTTAATTTAACACTTAGACATTTAAAATTTACTAATTAAAACATATAATCTAACATAAACATGTAAGAGATCATTATCACTCACCTAATCTTTAGGAGAAATGAAATTGAATATAGATCCCATTCAAACAATAGTAGTCATGTGTGTATCAAATATAAATAGAGGGAGACGGTTAATGTAGATCCAATGCCTAATGAACACTTAAAGATTTGATGAAGAATATGGTGTAAATATGTGAATTTTAGGGAGATTTAGGTTTAAAAATGGTGCTAGAATCAAAGGGAAACTAAAAATGAATCCCTTAGCTCCAATTTGTAGCTAAAAACGAATAGACTAGTGAGCTTACTAATTTCAGCTAATTAGCACTAGTCCAAATGTAACCAATGGGTTTTAAAAATTGCAACTGTTGTTTCTCCTAGATTACCTATTCATTTTCTTGATGTAAAAGATCTATGGGATGGAAAGCCATCATCTTGGAGTAATGAAACACGTTAGAGCATATAATTTTACTCTATTTAAAAGTTTTAGTCAAAATATAACTTTCTAAGGGCAAAGAAATCACAAAAGATTTCAAAAACAATCATTGACATAATAAACCTCCCAAATAATCATATTAACAAAATATTATATCACATACGAAATTAATATAATTATTTTACGATCCTTCAATATGAAAAATATGGGTCATACATTCTTCTCCTTTTAGGAATTTCGCCCTCGAAATTTCTAAACAAACATAAGTGAACATGGTATCCTTCTTCCCTATGTTCCATGAGAGACCGACATATCATCTAGTTTGGCATCCAAATACACAATAATACAGCAAATTTCTAACCTAGCATACATATATCTAATGTTGTAAGATAAAATAACGCAAATTTATAGGATAAAAATGAGCTTATTGACCAAAGTGTTCCGAGTACCTCGTTCTCATGCTCTCCTCCTTCTCTAATGTGCAATTATCTTCATCCTCGCTCCATTATCTTAGCTAGTTTCACTTTCTTCCTTCTAAGTTTTTTAGTGATTTCGCCCTCGAAATTTATGAACAAACACAAGTGAACATGGTATCATGCTTGCCTATATTCCATAAGCGACCGACATATCATCCAGTTTAGCATCCAAATATACAATACTACAATAAGTTTCTAACCTAGTATATAGAACTATTGTTATAAGACAAAATAACGCAAATTTATAGGATAAAAATGAGCTTATTGACCAAAGTTTTTTGAATATCCCGTTCTCGTACTCTCCTCCTTCTCTAATGTACAATTATCTTCATCTTCGCTCCATTATCTTAGCTAATTTTGCTTTCTTCCTTCTAAGTTTTTTTCTCTTAGTTCTCCACAATTCGAGGCGACTTACGAGGTCTTAATACTTATAGTGGTACATGCCCATCCTCTAACTGATTAAATGCTATCAGCCGACATTTCAATGAAAATGCGCTGTGTCAATGTCCAACCAGCACGGGACGGTCGCCAAAGAAAGGAAAAGAATGGAATTTGAAGCTAGAACTACCAAAGGAACCTGTAGAATGTCTCACAGCGCATGGAATGAAATATAATAATAACATATTTTGACATAAAACAGGCGAGACAATGCATAAGCTGAAAACTAAATATCATAGCAGCGGAAAATCCAAATACAGCTTATGTTCCACATCATCATTATTACAACTTTAAAACTGTCTCTAAAGAAAAAGAAAGGAAAGGTAACACTACTAATGCCCAGAGTAGTGACCAGCAACGACACAGGGAGAATATCTATATATATATCATACGTGAGAGCCTCCTGCTCGTCTCCGGTACAGCTACTCGTGCATACCACCAAACCTATCTCTATTCTGCTCGTTTAAGAGCACCCAGAGTAATAAGAAGAGACATAAAACTATGGGTCAGACAAAAGTTTGGTATGAGCGATAAGCAGCAAAACAGAATAATAACAGGTATACAAAACCATACCTAAACCTGGACCTGCAACCAAAGAATTAGCACAACATACCGTACAATACTCTAAGGTGCCACTAACATATGGTGTAAAGGATACAGGGGTGGGGTGTGCATGTCATAATGATGTCAAACAATCAAGCATAGCAACCATCCTCACATCTCTCATTCAGTGCGTAAAGCATATGATATCCACCGCTTTAATCACCCAAATCCTTGTTATGATCACTCTGCCGCATGGAGTCATGTAGACTCCACTGCACTGATCCATAGCCCCTAGTCCTTGCTATGTCCACTCTGCCCCATGAAGTCATGACGACTTCGCTGCACTGGCTCATAGCCATGCTACGATTACTCTGCCCCATGAAATAGTGACTACCCCACTGCACTGATCCGCAGCCTAACATTCGTCTCTTGGTGAATCAAAGTTATGGACATCGATAACCCCTTTGCACATGTCCCGCAGCAAAGTCCAATCACGAAGTTGACTCGTTGGTTCTCATCTGGATCCGGAGTACAAACTTCATGTAGTGACCCGAAAATCCGGTAGAATTTGAGCTGACCAAAAACAGAAGTCCAACCCCAAATATCACGGAAATTCGAACCATTAATAGAAAGAAGTTAGAGGGTGAGGATAGATAAGATAGAAACTTAGAATAGAAGAAGAAGAAGAACACAACATCAGAGTAACACGAATCTCACAGCGGAACGAATAACATATAATATATATAACATAACTTGAAATATACATCTGTACTTGAATATACATCAATATCAAAGTACATCACTTACAACACAGTAGAAATAACTATAGCTATATGATCCTGAAGCCTCCTGCTCCAAGCTCTTCCAATATATCTGTAAATTCCCGACTACTTGACTGCCGTACAAATTTAGGCACCCAAGAGTTTAGGGAAAACAACAAAGTAAACTCCGGGTCAGTCATGGGACTGGTATAAGTAAACAGTTTAAAACAGTTTCAGAAAACTAAATGATATCTCATAAGACCACGCCGTATAACACGGAACGGGTTTTTCCCTTATGAGAATCCAAACACTTGATTTACCTTTATATCAAAACTCTTTTGATATTATAATAATGTCTAAATCAAGTAGATAACAATCTAGTGGAACGTTTGCATCTCACGTTCCACATATATATACAATCAAAACCGCAAGCACATATTGGGTAATGGATTTCCAACTATGACAAGGTATGGGACCACCTTCCGCTGGTATATCTCTAGAGGAGAATACACCGAGTTCAACAAGAACATCTTGCAACTCAGCCACACATGACCGACCACTCATTTCGCTTGAGTGTATCGAATGTATATCACCAATGATTGGGATCAGCAACCGTTTCCCGAATGGGTCATCATCGACAATAGATTTTTAGAAGTAAATGAAACTCTAGATCAGGTGATTATACAGCCTAATAGGTGCGACCTACATAGCCATGCTGCTTGCCCGATTTTTGTCATTTACCGGTTGATGAGGCTAGAAGCTACGCTTTATCATCACACCAGATTCACTTCGAATGCCACATCGTCAAATCCATCAAATCACCGATTGACGTCCTCAACAGTACATTACGTGTTAGCTAAAAGAAGTTTCCTTCTCCGCTTCCACTCTTGGTACGGTTGAAGAAATCAATGTACGTGACCTTTCTGGAAATACTCTGTCAGACATTCATCCATACACGTCACCCAGGAACAGGATGAATCGAAGGTACTATTTCTATTAATAGAAAAAGTCCTTGCACTCTACTCCGTCTTCGATTTTCTTTATATAATCTGATTCGCACGTTACTGCCGATATGGAGTGGTTCTTCGGATAATAATCCAACCGGTCTCTCCATATTGACAACGATGGTCAAAACTTCGATAGTCTGTGATTTAACTATCAAATAAAAACAAGTGTTTCGATAGTCGATGATTTAACTATCGAATAAAACAAGTGTTCATCCAAACATCCAACAATCACTGAACCTTTAATTAATATTCCATTAATTAAATCTCTTTTCTATTTCTTATCAATATTTGTTAACCAAATATTTTCAATAACCATATTGGCCTTTTACGTTCTTTGGGAAACATTTCCATATATCGCCTTCTTTTTATTTTCTAAACTTTAGAAAATATATGTTATTTATAATTGGAAAATATTCCAATTACTTATCTCTTTCCCAATCTCGTTTATTCCTATACTTAGGAAACGTTCATTATTCTATTTTCAAGCCTTGCACATATTTGGGTTAAAACAGATGTTGTGTAAAACATCGTTACGACAACCCAAATACAGTATTTAACTAATTCTTATTCCATATTGATCTTCGAGCCTGCATCTTGCTACTTATCGGTATATCATGAAATCAACCAAGTTGGGGTATAATTACCTCTCAGACCTTGACTGAATAACATTTAACGTCAAAACAGACAAGACTACTTACTCGAATAATCAATACCATACAACTGATTATTCACCTTTAAACACATATACATTTTCTCTTTCTATTGCTACGAGATTTTATTCTTATACTTCCTTTTTTAATTATACTATTCTATTTCTAGGTTCGTTTCCTTATCGACTTCTATATTATTTGATATGTTGATTTCTAACTATCAAATTATCTTAAAAATATTCTATCTCCTTAAATTTCCGGAAAAATTCGCCATAACCTCCTTTGTACCGGGAGCATCGGGAAATTTCAAATAGCTTTCCCGGTCCTTCTTATCTCAAAAAGAAAAAGAAAAAGCCAAGCGGCTTGCCGATACGGCGCATAAAATCTCATATGGAAATTAAATACGTACCTTTTTGTCGGGCATTCTATTTATTTCACTTCTATACTTTATTCCATACCTGTCTCCTGTATATTTATGCATGTCCAATCTATTTTAACTATACCAATCGTTTTAACTCATTTTGTTAATTAAATCTGCTAATTAACTTCTTAGTCTAATCCACTTCTATTTATCCAAATCTATTTATTTTAAATCCCATTTGAATTTCTATATTCAAATTCCATTTGAAATACTATGTTCAAATTCTATAGTTAAACTCCATTTGAATTCTATTATTCGAATTCTATTTCAATTCCTTATATTCAAAGTCCATTTGAATTCTCTGCATTATTTATAAACAACGTTTATAACTTCAATTCAAATCCCATATTTTCATTTATAAACAAAGTTTATAAATTCGATTCAAAACCCACCTTTCATATATAAACAAAGTTTATAAATTCGATCACTTGTTTTATATACCTTCAAAACAAGTTAATATTTTCTATAGTTTTAAAGTCCATTTGAATTCTATATTCAAATACTATCGTTTAAAGTCCATTTGAATTCTATATTCAAATACTATCGTTTAAAGTCCATTTGAATTTCTATATTCAAATCTATAGTTTAAAGTCCATTTGAATTTCTATATTCAAATCTATAGTTTTAAGTCCATTTGAATTTTTATATTCAAATACTATCGTTTAAAGTCCATTTGA
This sequence comes from Allium sativum, assembly GCA_030737875.1. Taxonomy (NCBI): domain Eukaryota; kingdom Viridiplantae; phylum Streptophyta; class Magnoliopsida; order Asparagales; family Amaryllidaceae; genus Allium; species Allium sativum. Next base: position 341,728,234 of record CM060920.1, on the reverse strand, counting down.
ATTCTATATTCAAATCTATAGTTTTAAGTCCATTTGAATTTCTATATTCATTATTTATAAACAACGTTTATAACTTCAATTCAAATCCCACCTTTCCATTTATAAACAACTTTATAAATTCAATTCAAATTCCATATTTCCATTTATAAACAACTTTATAAATTCGATTCAAATTCCATCCTTTCATTTATAAACAAAGTTTATAAATTCAATTCAAATTCCATATTTCCATTTATAAACAACTTTATAAATTCGATTCAAATTCCATCCTTTCATTTATAAACAAAGTTTATAAATTCAATTCAAATTCCATATTTCCATTAATTAAACAACTTTATAAATTCGATTACTTGTTTATATATATTCAAAACGAGTTAATGTTTCTATACTTCATTTAAAAATTCAAATTCTATTTATAAAAATAGAATTCCCCTTTTAAATTTCAAATACCCTTTCGATATTTTTATAGATCAATATTCAAGCCCCATTGATATTTTAAACAATCAAATCAACCAATTTTCAATCATTCGATTTTTTTTAACACATCATATATGAATATATATGAAATCAAACAAACAACAGATAATATATATTTTTGAGGAATCCAGTTGGATTCCTCCAACCTATTTTCCTGCATCCACAGACGTTAGTCAACATAGTAATACCCATCCTGCTTCGAGGCAGGATATCGCGGTATAGAAGGTCATCCACTAATCATAGCGTGGGGCGTATAGGGTAATCATCCGCTATGAAACTACGGGCATCCGCTAATGAGACTGCGGGCATCCAACCAATCAATCAACCCAATATATATATATATATATATATATATATATATATATATATATATATATAATAGTCCTAAATAACTAATATATATTTTAAATCAACCAAACAGTATTCAAACAAGCATAGCAATTATTTTTGACAACTAGAAATAATTCTAATTAAATGGTGAGTGAGGTTTACTCACCGTGATATTTTATCTTCGAATATCCATCTTTTCGAATTGTCTTGGCTAGCCTCTACTTGAATCATCTCAAATGAATTTATCGTACACCTATTTTATATTTATCGATCAATGATTTTTTCGATTATATTAATTACTATACCAAACAAATTAATTATGAACTAAATAATTTATTTAATTACCTTATTGATTATTACTGCAAATAGCTTTAAACTCTTGCACCATACACTTCGACATTCCAGCGAACACCTCATGGTCGATCTCCAAATTACGTTGTCGTTCATTCTTATGGCCACCAACGCCTGGACTGACCCTTCCGACGTGCCTCCAGGTTGACGTCGACCTTCCCAGACATTCCTATTGCAACAACCACACCTTACTGTTCAAAAATCCGAGATCAAACAGTTTCCCCTTCATTCACTCAAACCGCCTCATCCATCATCTCACTGCCAACACCTAGTCACTACAGTTTGTTCATCTCCACTTTGACCTCAATCAACAGATCGAGCTCTTCCCCAGAACAAGACAGAGATCACACTCCATTTCCGATTACCCAAACCTTACTCGCGGATTCGAGTTCGAATGCTTCCAGACTTCGCGACTTACTACTGGAAACCCACGCACCTTCAGTACAACGCAAAAACTCCAGCATCTCAGATCGATATCACTCCTTTCAATCGCACCCTGAACCCGCGGTCCTGACCAACCCTAAATCGACCGTTTGGAAACTCAACCGCAACTGATGATATATGTGCGGTTTTGGAAAGCAGCCTCGGACGATTCGAAGAACTTGATTTTGGGGTTTTAAGAATGTAAATTCGAACTGATTCGAATTTCTAAATGAAAGAGGGGCGGTTTTATTTCCTTCGAAGGATTTGATTTTAGGCTTAGCTGAATATTTTAGGGTAGAACAAATGAGTAAGGAGAACTGGTAACGACTTCATTTCGATTTTGAATGAATTGCCTTCTCCGATTTGCTTCTGAGTAATGCAGATGGAAAAGGAACAAACAGGGAGTTAATCGCGTTTATATAGAGGAAGGGTGGGGTGTTGAACCGGACAGCAAGTCCATTAACGTGTTCAAATTCTTTCCCTTCTGATTTTTGAAGAGGAGAGAAGGCCACCGTTCTATGTTCAGGTGGCAAAAGGAATTCCACCCAATTTTGTGCGATCATTATATTATGAATTATATTTTAATTTAATTAGTTCTGAATTTGGTCCGATATCTTTTAATTAAATTCTCCTATGCTTCTGAACTCCTCTTTGAACCAAACAACTGACAATTCTAGGGTAATATCTCTATTTCAGACACACTGGGATAGGTCACGAAGTCCAATTCGATCGTCTGTAGAAGATGTAATTTTAAATCAATATAATTTAAATTCCAAACAATTTATTCTTCGATAATAAATTAATACTATTTTTCAAACTCAAATTGAATTTTGTACTGGTCGTCTGAACTGTTTACAGTTTAGTTTTAACTTCGAATTGAATTAACTTTGTATTATGATTGATTAAATATATTCGATATTAAATCATATATCGATTTTTAAACCGACAACTCAATATAAAATCTCAATCATATTATCAATCAAATATAAAAATCCATATTAAATATTTAAAATTAGTTGACCGAAAACCCGGGTCATTACAATCTTCCCCACTTAAAATAATTTCGTCCTCGAAATTGCTAAGGTAGAAAAAGTGCTACAACCCCATTAACTTTTCAGAACTTATTTATGTTGATACTCAACATTTCAAACTTCAATATGTAACTCTCTGTCGAATAAACCCCTATTCGATAACTCCTCCCTTCGAATAACTATATTCGATAATTTCTCTTTCGAATAACTAGATTCGAAAACCTCTATTTCGAATAACTATATTCGATTTACTCTATTCAATTTACTCTTATCAATTAACTCTATTGGATTTAACTCTTTTCGATTAATTCCATCGAATAACTAAATTCGATAGCTCCTTTGAATAACCAATATTCTATAACTCACTTCGATTAAACTAATCGATAACTCTTTTCGAATAAACTATAATCGATAACTCATTTCGATTAACAAATAATCGATAACTCCTTCGATTCACTAATAATCGATAACTCCTTCGATTCACTAATAATCGATAACTCCTTTGACTCCATTCGCTTTACTCTAGATCGCAGCGATCACAATGGTTACGCCTGATTCTCCCAGGAAACATCCGACCGCCCTAGGCTATCTGCAGCCCTGCGAATTACGCTAGCAGTCGTACAAAATGGCAACTTATCCTGAGTAACTATGGTTGACTAACTCTATCTCAATAACTATATTCGATCAATTTTAATTGAATAACTACTATTCAATTAACTCTACGGATTAACCCTAACTGATTTACTCTAACTGGTTAATTCTTACTCAAATCGATTTATTCTAACTCTAATCGACTTCTCCTATTCGAATAACTCCTATTGGATACATTTATTCCTTTATAAAGTTTTACTTTTAGTAACGGTTATTCACTTTATAAATGTTCTCTTTAATGACGTTACTTCACTTATACAAGTGTTGTGCACCCCTTATATTTAACTATCGGTGTTATAAACCAATATCTCTTCTTTATATAAGTAAAGACTTATATATTCCATTTATCGAATGATAAATACCTAATTTAATTTATAAACTGTTATTTATAAATCAATCTTTTCTATTTATCTGTTAAAACAGATTTCCATTTTCTATTCATCTTCTGAATATTCCTTTGATTAAATTCTATTTATTTAACAAATAAATATCTTATCTATAACATTCTATTTATTTTCTATAAATAAATATTTCCATTGAATCTATTTGTAAATGTTTTACAAATATTTCCTTTCTATTTGTTTGCACATAACTTCCTTTGTATTTGTGTTACAAATATATTTCCTTTATTCACACCCAATTCATATTTCATTCACATTGATTTTACTCAATTTATTCATTTTGATCCATTTAACTTACTTAAGTTAAATTCAATTTCAATCATTCAAATTCCCATTAACTCGTTGGTAATTAACTGTTTTGCCTATTTCACCCTTTTTTTTATTTGAATATAACTTGTTCAAATGTATGTCAACTTAATTATAACTAATCTAGTTATATTTTCAACTCGAGTTATATATTCGATTTCGAATAAAAATTTTCAATCTCTTTCACTTATCCCAAAAACCCAATTTCGATTCAAATTTCCTTTAACTAATTATTCTCCAATTTAGTTAATTCTATTTAACCATTTAAAATATGATTTTTGTCTTAAAAATCATTTCACTTACTTCACTGGAGTTCATATTGATATTATATCCCTAGTCTGGATTTTTCTAGTGCCAATTCGGATTTTATTTACTTTAAAAATCCTTTTACTTATATATATATAAACCATTGTGGTTTTTAATGGTTTCTGGCGCTGCTTTTCTAAAAATTTGATTTTGACATAACTCAAAATCTATACGACGAAATCCAGATTTTTCTTTTTCATTAGAAAACTATTGTTCAAACGGTCCCGACGATTCTTGTTTCAAAGAATTCCGACTTCAATTGAGTTATGTATACTAAATTGAAGTTCGAATCGCCAATTTTCGAACTGCCGTGCTATGGCGAGCTCGTTTTAATTATATTTATAAATATAAACGTTCAGCCTTTGTTTATAATAAATTCAACTCCATTCTGATATATTTTTAATATATATCCAATCCATTTCACATAATATTCCCGATCTATTTCCCTTCTAATATTCAAATCCTATATTTTTACATTATTCAAATTCCATTTGAATCTCTTTATTCAAACTCTATATTTGAATTTCCTTCTATTCAATTTCTATTTGAATTTCTTCTATTCAAATTCTATTTGAATTTCTTATTTTCAATTCCTATTTGAAATCCTTTATTCAATTTCTATTTTAAATTCCTTATTCAAATTCCTATTAGAAATCCTTTGAATTTAAATTCTATTTTAACTCCTTTTGTTTTCTTTGAATTCTTTTTAACCATTCTCCATTTGGATTCTAATATTCAAATCTCTATTTGACCTTTCTTTATTCAAATCCATTTGAATTCCTTTGAATTCAAACTCCATTTCAATTTTTTTCTTATACAATTTCTATTTGAATTTTTCTTTTATTCAAACTCATTTGAATTCCTTTTGAATTCAAATTCTATTTCACTTCTATTTGAATTATATATATATTCAAATTCCTTTATTTTACTTCTATTTGAAATCTATATTCCCATTTCACATTTCAAAATTCCTTTGAAGTTATATAAATATATACATATATTTATATCTATCTCAAATTCAAAACATTTGAATTTTCAAACAACTTGTTTCTTTCCAAACAAATTCCATCAAAAACTTTTCTAAGGCAGCAATTCATCACTTAGAAACTCGAAAATGAACACTGATGATGTTGCGACCATCATCAGAATTATTTCCCAGCTACTGAATGAGTTCAGTGCTTTATTTCTTTCAAACTCCATTTAGAAAAATATTTTCCAAACTCCCAGGATTTTAAATTCTGAATTCTGGTTGGAATTCAATTTCAATTTATCACATTTGTATTTGATTTCATATACAAATTCCATTGGTTATATATATAACTATTTTAGTTTTATTTTCTAATTTGATTATAATCCTAACAATCAACTTAACTATTTGAAAACAATATCGTGTCCAATCTCCTGTTCAAGTGTTTATAAATTCCTATCGACTTCGTGGCGTCCCACGATTCGACCAAAATTTATAATCCACTCAACAGACTAGTCAACACAATATAAAACGGTTTTTATATCAAATAACAAATACGCTCTCTCGTATATATATACACTCAACTCATTCTAGGATACTACTGATCCTATCACTAATGAGCACATTCCAACAAGCCTAGGTATTCGCTTAACCTAAGCTCTGATACCAACTGTAGTGACCCGAAAATCCGGTAGAATTTGAGCTGACCAAAAACAGAAGTCCAACCCCAAATATCACAGAAATTCGAACCATTAATAGAAAGAAGTTAGAGGGTGAGGATAGATAAGATAGAAACTTAGAATAGAAGAAGAAGAAGAAGAAGAAGAACACAACATCAGAGTAACACGAATCTCACAGCGGAACGAATAACATATAATATATATAACATAACTTGAAATATACATCTGTACTTGAATATACATCAATATCAAAGTACATCACTTACAACACAGCAGAAATAACTATAGCTATATGATCCTGAAGCCTCCTGCTCCAAGCTCTTCCAGTATATCTGTAAATTCCCGACTACTTGACTGCCGTACAAATTTAGGCACCCAAGAGTTTAGGGAAAACAACAAAGTAAACTCCGGGTCAGTCATGGGACTGGTATGAGTAAACAGCTTAAAACAGTTTCAGAAAACTAAATGATATCTCATAAGACCACGCCGTATAACACGGAACGGGTTTTTCCCTTTTGAGAATCTAAACACTTGATTTATCTTTATATCAAAACTCTTTTGATATTATAATAATGTCTAAATCAAGTAGATAACAATCTAGTGGAACGTTTGCATCTCACGTTCCACATATATATACAATCAAAACCGCAAGCACGTATTGGGTAATGGATTTCCAACTATGACAAGGTATGGGACCACCTTTCGCTGGTATATCTCTAGAGGAGAATACACCGAGTTCAACAAGAACATCTTGCAACTCAGCCACACATGACCGACCACTCATTTCGCTTGAGTGTATCGAATGTATATCACCAACGATTGGGATCAGCAACCGTTTCCCGAATGGGTCAGCATCGACAATAGATTTTTAGAAGTAAATGAAACTCTAGATCAGGTGATTATACAGCCTAATAGGTGCGACCTACATAGCCATGCTGCTTGCCCGATTTTTGTCATTTACCGGTTGATGAGGCTAGAAGCTACGCTTTATCATCACACCAGATTCACTTCGAATGCCACATCGTCAAATCCATCAAATCACTGATTGACGTCCTCAACAGTACATTACGTGTTAGCTAAAAGAAGTTTCCTTCTCCGCTTCCACTCTTGGTACGGTTGAAGAAATCAATGTACGTGACCTTTCTGGAAATACTCTGTCAGACATTCATCCATACACGTCACCCAGGAACAGGATGAATCGAAGGTACTATTTCTATTAATAGAAAAAGTCCTTGCACTCTACTCCGTCTTCGATTTTCTTTATATAATCCGATTCGCACGCTACTGCCGATATGGAGTGGTTCTTCGGATAATAATCCAACCGGTCTCTCCATATTGACAACGATGGTCAAAACTTCAATAGTCTGTGATTTAACTATCGAATAAAAACAAGTGTTTCGATAGTCGATGATTTAACTATCGAATAAAACAAGTGTTCATCCAAACATCCAACAATCACCGAACCTTTAATTAATATTCCATTAATTAAATCTCTTTTCTATTTCTTATCAATATTTGTTAACCAAATATTTTCAATAACCATATTGGCCTTTTACGTTCTTTGGGAAACATTTCCATATATCGCCTTCTTTTTATTTTCTAAACTTTAGAAAATATATGTTATTTATAATTGGAAAATATTCCAATTACTTATCTCTTTCCCAATCTCGTTTATTCCTATACTTAGGAAACGTTCATTATTCTATTTTCAAGCCTTGCACATATTTGGGTTAAAACAGATGTTGTGTAAAACATCGTTACGACAACCCAAATACAGTATTTAACTAATTCTTATTCCACATTGATCTTCGAGCCTGAATCTTGCTACTTATCGGTATATCATGAAATCAACCAAGTTGGGGTATAATTACATCTCAGACCTTGACTGAATAACATTTAACGTCAAACAGACAAGACTACTTACTCGAATAATCAATACCATACAACTGATTATTCACCTTTAAACACATATACATTTTCTCTTTCTATTCCTACGAGATTTTATTCTTATACTTCCTTTTTTAATTATACTATTCTATTTCTAAGTTCGTTTCCTTATCGACTTCTATATTATTTGATATGTTGATTTCTAACTATTAAATTATCTTAAAAATATTCTATCTCCTTAAATTTCTGGAAAAATTCGCCATAACCTCCTTTGTACCGGGAGCATCGGGAAATTTCAAATAGCTTTCCCGGTCCTTCTTATCTCAAAAAGAAAAACAAAAAGCCAAGCGGCTTGCCGATACGGCGCATAAAATCTCATATGGAAATTAAATACGTACCTTTTTGTCGGGCATTCTATTTATTTCACTTCTATACTTTATTCCATACCTGTCTCCTGTATATTTATGCATGTCCAATCTATTTTAACTATACCAATCGTTTTAACTCATTTTGTTAATTAAATCTGCTAATTAACTTCTTAGTCTAATCCACTTCTATTTATCCAAATCTATTTATTTTAAATCCCATTTGAATTTCTATATTCAAATTCCATTTGAAATACTATGTTCAAATTCTATAGTTAAACTCCATTTGAATTCTATTATTCGAATTCTATTTCAATTCCTTATATTCAAAGTCCATTTGAATTCTCTGCATTATTTATAAACAACGTTTATAACTTCAATTCAAATCCCATATTTTCATTTATAAACAAAGTTTATAAATTCGATTCAAAACCCACCTTTCATTTATAAACAAAGTTAATAAATTCGATCACTTGTTTTATATACCTTCAAAACAAGTTAATATTTTCTATAGTTTTAAAGTCCATTTGAATTCTATATTCAAATACTATCGTTTAAAGTCCATTTGAATTCTATATTCAAATACTATCGTTTAAAGTCCATTTGAATTTCTATATTCAAATCTATAGTTTAAAGTCCATTTGAATTTCTATATTCAAATCTATAGTTTTAAGTCCATTTGAATTTCTATATTCAAATACTATCGTTTAAAGTCCATTTGAATTCTATATTCAAATCTATAGTTTTAAGTCCATTTGAATTTCTATATTCATTATTTATAAACAACGTTTATAACTTCAATTCAAATCCCACCTTTCCATTTATAAACAACTTTATAAATTCAATTCAAATTCCATATTTCCATTTATAAACAACTTTATAAATTCGATTCAAATTCCATCCTTTCATTTATAAACAAAGTTTATAAATTCAATTCAAATTCCATATTTCCATTTATAAACAACTTTATAAATTCGATTCAAATTCCATCCTTTCATTTATAAACAAAGTTTATAAATTCAATTCAAATTCCATATTTCCATTAATTAAACAACATTATAAATTCGATTACTTGTTTATATATATTCAAAACAAGTTAATGTTTCTATACTTCATTTAAAAATTCAAATTCTATTTATAAAAATAGAATTCCCCTTTTAAATTTCAAATACCCTTTCGATATTTTTATAGATCAATATTCAAGCCCCATTGATATTTTAAACAATCAAATCAACCAATTTTCAATCATTCGATTTTTTTAACACATCATATATGAATATATATGAAATCAAACAAACAACAGATAATATATATTTTTGAGGAATCCAGTTGGATTCCTCCAACCTGTTTTCCTGCATCCACAGACGTTAGTCAACATAGTAATACCCATCCTGCTTCGAAGCAGGATATCACGGTATAGAAGGTCATCCACTAATCATAGCGTGGGGCGTATAGGGTAATCATCCGCTATGAAACTGCGGGCATCCGCTAATGAGACTGCGGGCATCCAACCAATCAATCAACCCAATATATATATATAATAGTCCTAAATAACTAATATATATTTTAAATCAACCAAACAGTATTCAAACAAGCATAGCAATTATTTTTAACAACTAGAAATAATTCTAATTAAATGGTGAGTGAGGTTTACTCACCGTGATATTTTATCTTCGAATATCCATCTTTTCGAATTGTCTTGGCTAGCCTCTACTTGAATCATCTCAAATGAATTTATCGTACACCTATTTTATATTTATCGATCAATGATTTTTCGATTATATTAACTACTATACCAAAAAAATTAATTATGAACTAAATAATTTATTTAATTACCTTATTGATTATTACTGCAAACAGCTTTAAACTCTTGCACCATACACTTCGACATTCCATCGAACACCTCATGGTCGATCTCCAAATTACGTTGTCGTTCATTCGTATGGCCACCAACGCCTGGACTGACCCTTCCGACGTGCCTCCAGGTTGACGTCGACCTTCCCAGACCTTCCTATTGCAACAACCACACCTTACTATTCAAAAATCCGAGATCAAACAGTTTCCCCTTCATTCACTCAAACCGCCTCATCCATCATCTCACTGCCAACACCCAGTCACTACAGTTTGTTCATCTCCACTTTGACCTCAATCAACAGATCGAGCTCTTCCCCAGAACAAGACAGAGATCGCACTCCATTTCCGATTACCCAAACCCTACTCGCGGATTCGAGTTCGAATGCTTCCAGACTTCGCGACTTACTACTGGAAACCCACGCACCTTCAGTACAACACAAAAACTCCAGCATCTCAGATCGATATCACTCCTTTCAATCGCACCCTGAACCCGCGGTCCTGACCAACCCTAAATCGACCGTTTGGAAACTCAACTGCAACTGATGATATATGTGCGGTTTTGGAAAGCTGCCTCGGACGATTCGAAGAACTTGATTTTGGGGTTTTAAGAATGTAAATTCGAACTGATTCGAATTTCTAAATGAAAGAGGGGCGGTTTTATTTCCTTCGAAGGATTTGATTTTAGGCTTAGCTGAATATTTTAGGGTAGAACAAATGAGTAAGGAGAACTGGTAACGACTTCATTTCGATTTTGAATGAATTGCCTTCTCTGATTTGCTTCTGAGTAATGCAGATGGAAAAGGAACAAACAGGGAGTTAATCGCGTTTATATAGAGGAAGGGTGGGGTGTTGAACCGGACAGCAAGTCCATTAATGTGTTCAAATTCTTTCCCTTTTGATTTTTGAAGAGGAGAGAAGGCCACCGTTCTATGTTCAGGTGGCAAAAGGAATTCCACCCAATTTTGTGCGATCATTATATTATGAATTATATTTTAATTTAATTAGTTCTGAATTTGGTCCGATATCTTTTAATTAAATTCTCCTATGCTTCTAAACTCCTCTCTGAACCAAACAACTGACAATTCTAGGGTAATATCCCTATTTCGGACACACTGGGATAGGTCACGAAGTCCAATTCGATCGTCTGTAGAAGATGTAATTTTAAATCAATATAATTTAAATTCCAAACAATTTATTCTTCGATAATAAATTAATACTATTTTTCAAACACAAATTGAATTTTGTACTGATCGTCTGAACTGTTTACAGTTTAGTTTTAACTTCGAATTGAATTAACTTTGTATTATGATTGATTAAATATATTCGATATTAAATCATATATCGATTTTTAAACCGACAACTCAATATAAAATTTCAATCATATTATCAATCAAATATAAAAATCCATATTAAATATTTAAAATTAGTTGACCGAAAACCCGGGTCATTACACTTCCTATTTGGACTACCTTTGCATCTCGCGTTTTGGTCATCATCTCCGGATCAGTTCGACATGCTCCTCTTCACTATGCTTAAGATCGTGCTCCTCGAAGTAGTCCTGCCTGTGATCATGCACATCGGGTCAGGTCGGATTTCCCCACCCAAGTCGGTTCGGTTCGGTCCCTCGCTGTTCGTGCTCAACATCTTGTTTCGTGACAAGCCCTTCGGGTCGGATCGGAGGATAACCATTAGGTTCGGATCGTGATCATCTACATCGGGTCGTGATGCGCCTCTCCGTTCGGATCGGCCTCCCTTTGGTTCGAGCTGAGCTTCGGTTCGTGGGACCCATTCAGATCGGGTCGAGTTCCTTCATTTATACGGATCGGCTCGTGGACTCCTTCTTATGGCGGTTCGGGTCGTGGATCTCTCCAGGTGAGTGGATCGGTTCGGTGTCTCCATTCTCAAGCGGGTCAGGGTCGGGTAGGGCGATCTGATCCGGTCCGGTTCCTGCATATTTCCTGCACTTTGTCCAGTGAGCAGTTTACGCCATTTGACGGTGTTTTCGACCAATCTAACACTTCTAGACAATCACAAAGCATACCATACAGTCATAGCAACTTGTAGAATGGACCACAAACAGCAAAACAAAAATTTTATAGGTTAAAACGGATCAAACATAGCCAAAACCCCATATTTTCCCTTATGCGTTTTTAAGCAAAACTAATGATAGAATTAGTAAAACTTAGCCAAATTTTCTAACAGAGGCCTAAAACAATATTTCAAAATTTATGAATATTTTTCCTGAATTTAATCATGTTTAAATTCACTAATTAACACTAATTACCCTTAATTAACCATAATTAGTGAGGAACTATGCAAATCACTCACCTTAGCCACAAACAAAATACCAAATCTGAAATTATCCTCTGTTTGGCGCTGTTCCCAAGGCTATATAGCAGTTCCGACCTTGATTTGGTGCTATTTTCCTTAATTTGGTGAAGATTAGGCTAATACTTGATTAGAAAGTGATTAGTGGTGATTCTAGATGTTGGAGGCCATTGTTAGGGTTCCTAGGAGGTAAATGACGGCTAGAAAACTGAAATGAAATGAAAACCTAACTCATTTCAACCTCCCCATGACCCTAATCCCGAAATGGGTTATGGGTCCATTCGCTAATCACCTTATTTGGCTCGGTTAAGCAGTTTTTTACTTCTAAACCTTAATTCAGTCATATCTCCCAAACGATAAGTCCGTTTTTCACATATGACCACTCTACGAAAAGGTAAACCACCATTCGGATCTAATGGAAGTGGTTGCAGGTCAAAACTCCTTACCAATCAAAAGTTATGGTCGAAACAAGATCAGCTAGGGGCAAAATGGTCATTTAAAAGTCGGCAAAAATCATGGACATGGGAAATGACCCCAATAGTCGTCTCCCAAAGTTACATAACCATACGACTTCGCATGAGAAAGAAAAAAATATACTACGATCCTCTGATGCGTAGAATGCGGGTTGTTACGTTCACCCACCTTAAGACATTTCGTCCTCGAAATTCGTTAACCCAAAACATACAAAGGATTCCGCATGCCTACAAATCATTAATAAAACAATCAATCATACAAAACAACACAACAAGCCTATCCTAGCATGCGGTTTACTAACAAGACCGATATAAAATCTTTACCAGGCAAAGGAATCTGGATACTTCCTCCTTATGTTCTCTTCTGCTTCCCAAGTATAGTCTTCCTCATCATCACCCCATTGAAATTTGACTAGTCTTACTGCCTTTTTTCGAAGCTGCTTCGTATTGTTCCCAACAATACGCATAGGCCTGCGGTTCCCAACCTCCTCGGGTTCAACCTCGATATCGTCCAACTGATCCGATGTAATAGTCACACTAGGGTTGTGCACAAACTTCCTTAACTGGGAAACATGAAATACGTTGTGAACTCCTGCCATCTTCGCTGGTAATTCAACTTTATATGCCAAATTCCCAATTTGCTCGAGAACCGGGAATGGGCCAACAAATCTTGGTGCTAACTTGCCTCTCCTGCCAAATCGTATCACGCTCTTCAACGGAGAAATCTTGACAAACACCAATTCTCCAATGGAGAACTTTAAATCCTTTCGCCTCTTATCAGCATAACTCTTCTGCCTATCTTGGGCAGCCTTCATTCGTCATTGAATGATCTTAACCTTATCTGAAGTTTCTCTTATCACATCTGGTCCAAGCACAAACTTCTCACCAGTTTCTAACCAACATGACGGTGAGTTTCATGGTCTTCCGTACAAAGTTTCAAATGGAGCCATACCAATACTGGATTGATAACTATTATTATATGCAAACTCTACTAGATGTAAATGGCCATCCCATGTTCCACCAAAATCCAATATGCATGCTATCAAGAGATCTTCTAACACTCGATTCACCCTCTCTATCCGACTGTCGGTTTGAGGATGATACACGGTACTGAGATGTAATTCTGATCCTAATGCCTCTTGTAAGCTCTTCCAAAACCCACTAATAAACAACAGTTATCGATCACTCACAATGCTTTTAGGTACTCCATGAAATCTCACTACCCATTTCATATATAGCTCAGCTAATTTAGCTGCCGTTCTATTCGACTTGACGGGTATAAATCTTGTACTCTTGGTCAACCAGTCCACAATCACCCAAAATGCTATCATGGCCCGACCTAGTCCTTGGTAACCCATCAATGAAATCCATTGAGACTTGTTCCCATTTCCATTCTGGAACTTCTAATGGTTGCAAAAAACCACTAGGCTTCTTTTGCTCAACTTTAACTAGTTGGAAATTCATGCATTCGGATATAAACTTCCCAATGTCTCTTTTCATCCCTTCCCCGTAGTAGGTCTTCTTCATGTCTCGATACATTTTGTTACCACCGGGATGTATAGTCAGTTTTGAGTGATGACATTCTCTAAGCACTTCATCTCTCAATCCATTGACATTGGGCACAACTAGTCTTCCATTCTTTCTAAGCCATTCATCTCAATCAAGCCCGTACTCATTCATCTCCTAGTCGATACCCATCTCTAACTTGGAGATGACTTCCAATAAGTTAGGATTGTTCTTCTGACTGGAACCAATCCGCTCAATCAAAGTGGGTCTGACTGTCGAACTTGCTAATACTTCTGGATCCAATTCGCACTTTGTCTGAAATCATACTCAGCGATGTACTCCAGTTGCTTCCATTCTAGAAACATAGCCCCTAAACTGGCATGTCTTCTACTCAATGCATCAGCTACTGCATTGCCTTTTCCTGGTGTATATGCGATATCAAAATCATAGGAAGCCAAGAACTCTAACCATCTTTGCTGTCATAGATTTAGATCCTTTTGGGAGAAAAGATACTTTAAAGATTTATGATCAGTAAACAACTCGAATCTTTCTCCCAAGAGATTATGTCTCCACATCTTCAACGCGAATACAATCGCTGCTAATTCCAAATCATGGGTATGATATCTTTTCTCATGCGGTTTAGTTTCCGACTTGCATAAGCTACAACCCTATCTCCTTGCATCAATACAGCTCTCAGTCCGGTACTACATGCATTTTTGTATACCGTCATCTCTTCATTCTCCTTAGGAACGACTAACACTGGTGCACACATCAACTTTTCCTTTAGACTCTTGAATGCATTTTCACACCTTTCGTCCCAGACGAAAGCTTGATTCTTCTTGGTCAACTGAGTCAACGGTGCTGCTATCTTGGAGAAGTCTTGGATAAACTTATGATAATACCCAGCTAATCCCAAGAAACTTCTTATGTCAGTTGCATTCTTGGGCGTAGACCAATCTTGTACCATAGCCACCTTCGCAGGGTCCACGACAATACCATTCTCTGAAACAACATGGCCCAAGAATCTCACTTCCCTCCTCCAGAAGTGACACTTAGAAAACTTTGCTTTCAATTGGTGTTTTCTCAACACCTCCATCACTATCCTCAAGTGTTCCTTGTGTTCTTCCTCTGTCCTCGAATAAACAAGTATATCTTCCACGAATACAAGAACAAACTTATTCAACTGGTCTTTGAATACCCTATTCATCAGATCTACATAATATGTTGGTGCATTGGTCAACCCAAATGACATGACCAACCACTCATAAAATCCAGACGGCGTCCGAAAGGCCGTTTTAGCTATACTCTCAGCCTCCACTCTAAGCTGATGAAAACCTGTCGCGAGATCCAACTGGGAGAACACTCTCGTGCCACTCAACTGATCAAACAAATCATCTATCCGTGGTAGAGGATAATTATTCTTCCTCGTCACCTTATTCAATTCGCGGTAGTCCACACACAATCGAAGGGAACCATCTGCCTTGGTAGCAAACACAACTGGTGCTCCTCACTCGGAGAGGCTTTTTCTGATAAATCCCTTCTTCAAAAGATTGTCACTTACACCCCGAGCTCTCGTTGCTCCCTTGGTGCCATACGACGAAGTGGCATCACTATAGGCCTGGCATCTTTCACTAAATCAATATGGAACTCAATCTCTCGGTGTGGTGGAAGTCCGTTTACTTCCTCGAAGACGTCCGGATACTGGCCAACAACGGGAATTCCTGCTAACTCGTCCTGCGGGATGTCGAGGGAATTTAGAAAACTAGCCATCACCTCATCACTAGGTAGGTCACCAAACACTACCCTCTGTCCATCGTCCGCCCTAATAGTCACCGAAAACCCCTCACATTCTACCACCACCCCATATCTTTGGAGCCAATCGACTCCCAAAATAATGCCAAACCCAGTAAAGCCCAAAACAAAGCAATCACAAACAAACATGCATCCATTACTCGATAAGACCACATTTTGACAAATCATACAAAGGTTAGTCGAACCACCAATCGGGTTCGTCACTACTAAAGGTCTATCGATTATCTTGGGTTCCAATCCCAACCTATCTACCAGGTCACTAGATATGAAGGAACGGGAAGCCTCGGTATCAAACAATACTCGAATAGGAACATCATAAACAGAAAGCATACCTTGAATGACGACATTCTTTCCTTTCTCTGCCGCAGTTGGGGCATTCGACGAAGAAGGAACAACATTGATAGCATATGCTTTCACAATCTGCTTTTCTTTAGGGGGTTGCAGACACTTATCCTTGTGATGTCCCACTTGGCCGCAGTTGAAGCACTTCCTATCCGCTGGCTTAGCCCGACACTCTTTGGCATAGTGGCCCTTCTTACAAAGCAGAAGCACTCAACATCTTTCTTATTCTTTTTCTTCCAGCCATCCTTGGTCTGGTTCTGCTTTATCTTATTCTGAGAACCATTCTTGCCTCCACCACTGGCTTGCGGCTTTGGCTCCTCTGCAGATGCAACCTCATTCTTCGACTTAGGGTATAGACTCTGATCTCAAAGCTTTCCCCACAATTGATTCAAACGTCTCATCGATATGGTTTATAAGACTTTCCCCCAAGTACTGATCTAAGCCTGTTATGAACTTTTCATTTTTCTTCTCGGCAATATCAATAAGGGATAATCCATATTTCGATAGAGTATCAAACTCTGCAATGTACTCCGAGACTGCCCTAACATTTTGCTTAAGCTCCAGAAATTTCCTAAACAACTCTGACTTCTGGGCAGCTGGGATAAATTTTTCACCGAATCGGGCCTTAAATTGATACCATGTAACTTGGTCCTCTGGAGTAGCTGCCTTAAAAGCATTCCACCAATTCATCGCCCGTCCTTGCAGCTGACGGGAAGCTAACTTCCTCTTCATCGCATCCTCGATACCCAAGTCTTCGAAGATGCGCTCACAGCTATCCAACCAATCCTGAACTTCTGTGGCCGATTCTATTCCATGGAACGGCTTCCCACCAAGACTAGTGTAATCCTTCAATAGCTTGGTGAAATCATCCCTAGGCGTCTACACCGCTGCACCACCACCATTTGCAGCATTGGGAACTGCTCCTTGCACATTTCTAAGCATCTCTCTCATGAAGTCAGTGAACAGCGTCCTCATATCAGTAGCATTACCATTATTAGCTCCTCTACCAGTACCCCTAGTATATCGGCTTATCGTTCAATCTGTAAGGAGAAAACGATTAACCATCTCTTCAGTGGTGCCAGTGCAATGCGACCTCATCCTTAAATATACTAATAGTATATATATAACTTTTGAAAACCAAAATACAACAAATACGCGCTCTCATATACGTACTATATCTCCCTGGTGTCTTTCCCTAGGTTAACTATGCAACCTAGAGCTCTGATACCAAATTTGATGGCCCGCCCTGCACCAGCCGACATTTCAATGAAAGTGCGTTGTGTTAATGTCCAACCAGTACGGGACGGTCGCCAAAGAAAAGAAAAGAATGGAATTTGAATCTAGAACTACCAAAGGAACATGTAGAATGTCTCACAGCGCATGGAATGAAATATAATAATAAAATACTTTGACATAAAACAGGCAAGATAGTGCATAAGCTGAAAACTAAACATCATAGCAGCGGAAAATTCAAGTACAGCTTATGTTCCACATCATCATTATTACAACTTTAAAATTGTCTCTAAAGCAAAAGAAAGGAAAGGTACACTACTAATGCCCAGAGTAGTGATTAGCGGCAACACAGGGAGAATATCTATATATATCATACGTGGGAGCCTCCTGCTCGTCTCTGGTACAGCTACTCGTGCATACCACCTAATCTATCTCTAGTCTGCTCGTTTAAGAGCACCCAGAGTAATAAGAAGAGACAAAAAACTCTGGGTCAGACAAAATTTTGGTATGAGCGATAAGCAACAAAACGGAATAATAATAGGTATACTAAACCATACCTGAACCTGGACCTGCAACCAAAGAGTTAGCACAACATACCATACAATACTCTAAGTTGCCACTGACATATAGTGTAAAGGATACGGGGGTGGGGTGTGCATGTCATAGTGATGTCAAACAATCAAGCATAGCAACCATCCTCACATCTCTCATTCAGTGCGTAAACCATATTATATCTACCGCTTTGATCACCCAAATCCTTGCTATGATCACTCTGCCCCATGGAGTCATGGCGACTCCACTGCACTGATCCATAGCCCCTAGTCCTTGCTATGTCCACTCTTCCCCATGAAGTCATGACGACTTCACTGCACTGGCTCATAGCCATGCTACGATCACTCTGCCCCATGGAATAGTGATTACCCCACTGCACTTATCCACAGCCTAACATTCGTCTCTTGGTGAATCAAAGTTATGAACATCGATAACCCCTTTGCACACGTCCCGCAGCAAAGTCCAATCACGAAGTTGACTCGTTGGTTCTCATCTGGATCCTGAGTGCAAACTTTCCATTTGGACTACCTTTGCATCTCGGGTTTTGGTCATCATCTCAGGATCGGTTCGTCATGCTCCTCTTCACTATGCTTCAGATCGTGCTCCTCGAAGTAGTCCTGCCTTTGATCATCCACATCGGGTCGGGTCGGATTTCCCCACCCAAATCGGTTCGGTTTGGCCCCTCCCTACTCGTGCTCAACAACTCGTTTTGTGACAAGCCCTTCGGGTCGGATCGGAGGATACCCATTGGGTTTGGATCGTTATCAACCACATCGGGTCGTGACGCGCCTCCCCAATCAGATCGGCCTCCATTTGGTTTGAACTGAGCTTCGGTTCGTGGGACCCATTAGGATCAGGTTGAGTTCCTTCGGCTTATGGACTCCCTCTTATGGCGGTTTGGTTCGTGGAGCTCTCCAGGTGAGTGGACTGGTTCGGTGTCTCCGTTCACGAGCGGGTCGGGGTCGGGTAGGGCGATCCGATCCGATCCGGTTCCTACATATTTCATGCACTTTGTCCAGTGAGCTGTTTACGCCATTCAGCAGCGTTTTCGACCAATCTAACACTTCTAGACAATCATAAAGCATACCATACATGCATAACAACTTGTAGAATTGACCACAAACACCAAAACAAAATTTTTATAAGTTAAAACGGATCAAACATAGCCGAAACCCCATATTTTCCCTTAAGCGTTTTTAAGCAAAACTAATGATAGAATTAGTAAAACTTAATCAGATTAACCTAATTTTCTAACAGAGGCCTAAAACAATATTTCGAAATTTATGAATATTTTTCCAGAATTTAATCATGTTTAAATTCTCTAATTAATACTACTTACTCTTAATTAATCATATTTAGTGAGGAACTATGCAAATCACTCACCTTAGCAACAAACAAAATACCAAATCTGACATTATCCTCTGTTTGGCGCTGTTGCCAAGGCTATACAGCAGTTCCGCCCTTGATTTGGTGCTATTTCTCCTTAATTTGGTGAAGATTAGGCTAATACTTGATTAGAAAGTGATTAGAGGTGATTCTAGATGTTGGAGGCCATTGTTAGGGTTCCTAGGAGGTAAATGATGGCTAGAAAACTGAAATGAAATGAAAACCTAACTCATTTCAGCCTCCCCATAACCTATTCTCGAAATGGGTTATTGGCCCATTCACTAATCACCTTATTTGGCTCGATTAAGCAGTTTTTCACCTTCTAAACCGTAATTCAGCCATATCTCTCAAACGGTAAGTCCGTTTTTCACATATGACCACTCTACGGAAAGGTAAATCACCATCTGGATCTAATGGAAGTGATTTCAGGTCAAAACTCCTTACCAATCAAAAGTTATGGTCGAAACAAGATCAGCTAGGGGTAAAATGGTCATTTAAAAGTCGACAAAAATCATGGACATGGGAAATGACCCCAATAGTCGTCTTCCAAAGTTACATGACCATAGGACTTCACATGAGAAAGAAATAAATATTCTACGATCCTGTGATGCATAAAATGCGGGTCGTTACAGAAAGAGACAAGAAAAATTTTCTGCACAATCACCATCTTTAGTAATTAATCCATTTAATAGGCTAGTTTTCCCGTTCTCTCAACAGTTGGAAAAGCTTTAACAAATTTAGATGCCAAATTCCCCTTCCTACCAGATCTAACAACATTCCTTAGAGGATAGACCTTCACAAATAGCAAATCACCAGCTAGAGATTCCAGCTTATTCCTTCTGCTATTATAGTTGCTTTTCTAACGATCTTGAGAGATCTTCATTTATTGCGAACGATTCCATCTTTTTGGAGTGTCACACAAATAATTTCTGGGCCAATAATCGATTTATCACCTGCCTCTAACCGATAAGTAGGAGGATTATAAGGCCTTCCATATAAATCCTTAAAAAGTGTTATGTCAATACTCGATTGATTCTTATAGGAAAACTTTATAGGATGTAGCTGGTTATCAAGATCCACCAAAACCTATGATATGTGCTTTAAGAAGATCTTCTAAAATTCAATTTACTCTGTCATTGTTCGCCGGTTTGAAGATGATAAGCTATACTCAATCATAGCTCTATTCCTAATATCTCTTAAAGACCTTCCAAAATCCACTAATAAACAGGTAATCTCTATCATTATGATGCTTTTGAGCGCTTCATGGATTCGAATGATCTATTTGACATAAAACTCAACTAACTTTTATGTTTCTAGCCGACTTAAGAGGAACGAATATAGAAGTGTTGGTCAGGCGATCAACAACAACCAAATAGTATCATATCATGTTCTTGCTTTGACAACCCATCAATGAAATCCAAGGACCCTAGCTTCCTCCCATTCCCATGCAGGAACCTGAAGTGTTTGTAATAATACCCTAGGATTCCCCCCCTTGGCCTTCACCAGTTAGAACTTTATGCACTTCAAAACAGACTTTTCGATGTCCCTTTTCATACCTTTCCAATGGTAGTTATTTCTCATGTCTCTATTCGCCTTCTTATTAGCAAAATGAATAGTCAACTTAGAATGATGGAATTCTATTAGAACTTCATTTTCAAACTTATGAATATCTGGAACATATGATCTTCCAACTTTGTGATGTCAACCATCTCGATCGATATCGTATTGTCTCATGTTCTTGAAATCTACTCCCATGTCGATCTTTTTAATAATCTCCACTAATTTAGCATCTCATTTCTCGTTAGCTCCAGTCATTTCTATGAGAGTAGTTCAACAAATAAACATGCCAACATTTCAAGTTCTTGCTCACAGCGTGGCCTAAAATCGAATCTAGTAGAAAATTAAAGTTGCTTTCATTTTAGGAACATAGCTCCTAAACCAGGATCGCTTTTGTTCAGTGCATATGAAACTGTGTTACCTTTCCTTGTGGTATACGAGATATCAAAATCTTATGAAGCTAAGAGCTCCGATCACCGCTGCTGCCGAAGTTAAATTCTTTCTAGAAGACAAGATATTTTAAAGACTTAAGGTCCGTAAACAACTCGCATCTTACTCCCAAGAATTAATGCATCCACATTTTCAAACCAAACACAATAGCTGCTAACTTTGGATCATGAGTAGGATAATTATTTTCATGTAGCCTCAATTGTTCACTAACATAAGTAAAAGCTTTTTTCTGCTTTAACACTACGACCAAACCAGTACAACATGCATCTTTATGCATAGTCATCTCTTTATTTCCACTGGAATAATTAACTGATAAACATGTAAGCATGTTTTTTTTTGTAATCACGTCTTATCTTTATTGTACATAAATGAATAGTACTTTAGGAATTTTGTGTGTTTTAAAAAATGATTAATAAAAATTTCCCTTATCTCAGTTAAAGATCAATTGCACAGAAAAATGCTACTTTTCAGAATCAACAATTAATCAATCTCAAAAGATGTTGCAGCTCATTGGTAAAGGCATGAAATTTGGAAGAGTGTGATGCGTTTGATTCTTGATAAAGACCTATTTTTCTTGAAGAAAGAGAGGCTGGAAGTTCCTCTCCTACCTATAGATACCGAGGATCAAATCATTTATATTTAAGAAGATTCGATAGGATATCATCACCAAATCAGAATCCAATTATTGATTTCAAACCAGATTCCTTCATATTATGTGTTGATCTGTACCATTGATAGTGCTACATGTCAAAAATTCGAGAAAAGAAATGTTAAATAAAAATCTCTTATCCGACATCATAAAGATAATATTCTTTTTCTTTGTAGTGGAAACATTTTTAGAGATTTTTCCTAGGCCAAATATTCTCGTATATAGGGGACTCCATCCACTATAAATACTCATTGTAAACCTTAAGCCTTTTTTCTCTTCTCTATTAATAAAGGTTTTGTTTTTGCATTTCCATGGTAGTTTGTGTTTTCTAGTTAATTAGATTTACTAGAACACAAATTGTTACCCCATTTAATTTTCTTATTAGTGATTGACCGTTTGATTTAATTCAATGGTAGTCCTGATTTTCACTTTATGTTTGTTAATATTTCTTTTTTGCAATTTTTAGTTTATGTATTTTTTGTTTTTCTTAGCTAATTATTGTATTTAATATAGTTTTTATTAGTCTTGAATTTGTAATGAACCCAGTAGTAGTTTTTATATGGCACTAGAACTATTGTTCAGAAGTTTCTTCAAATCTATTTAAATTACATCCTGTAGATTCATCTAACTCACTAACGAAATTGCATAAATAATAGAGTTTAATTTCCTACCTGTGTTCAACCTGCATACTACACATTTGTACACTTGTAGTATTATTTATAATATATTTGGACTTTTCTAATCCATATAAAATAAGCAGTTTTTTGTGCCATTGCTGAGGAGACAACAGTAAATTTTATTCTTTATTTAATTTCTGATTCGTGTCGGTTTTTAATTTTTCTTGTTTTTATGAAGAAAGGAATCTTTATTAGTTGATTTGGTATTATATATTATAATGTAATCTCTAAACCAAGAGAAAAAATATTGTCACTTTTCTTTTACTACTCCCACTTTTCATTTTTTTACAATTGCATTCCTTTTTCCCAAACAAAAAAAAATCTACTTTTACAAAACTCAACTCTTTCTCTCATCTTCATCGACTTTCTGACCAAACCCTCTCTTCCAATGAACTTTCTCGACAATCATCTCAACTTTTTCATTACGATTCTATCTTTTGCTTACCTTCCAGCAAAAGTACAGTTCATACCATCACAGTTTCTATCATCTTTATTGTTGGACCCTTTTGCTTCTCAAACATATCGATAGACAAGCATCATCACCACCTAAATTAGCCTTGTTGAAACTGCATTGACTCAATGAAACATCTCCCACTGACCATCAACCTTGCTCAGTCACAATCACACAAACACACCATATCCAGTTCACCTGTGATGTCTATTCTCGATTCATCACTTCGGTCCCTACCTTTCACTTACTTTCTCCAAAAACAACACATACAGTAGCCTTCATGAATCTCTACCACTAAGATTGCAACCATAGATTTCCTTCTTCCAACTTCATCAGCTATCATTTTTCGGCAAAAGCCGATTGTAACTTTCTACACAACTCTAACGCATCGAAAACCTACCCAAACTACTTGAAAACGCCATCGCTAACAGAACTACATTTACAATGCCAGACACCACACTCAAGGGCCATCATCAACATCCGCGTCTACCATCAACACCACAGACCTTAGAAATTCAATCTAAATTCCTTTGCATAAATCAAACCTTAAACAACCCATATTGGAAATTTTGTTGTTTGAGACGACTCCGAGGAAGATAATGTTGTACTTCAAACTTCCAGGATCTGTGGAATAGATTCTTTCAGACAATAATCCAATTCGCTCGATATAATTAGGTTATCGAACTATCAACTTTCAGGATTCAATGAATCCTTGGAATAGCGTACTCGAATTCAAAGTTTGTACAGCTTTGATCTGACCAAAAATACTCTAGAATTTGATTTATGATGATTCAATTTGTGGAAGCAAAATAGAGTGAAGAAGATAAACTATTATGAAAGTGTTGCAAAATTGAGGATTTTGAAATACTTTATGGGTTTTGGTAATGGAGTCACTGAAGAATTTCGGAAAGAAGAAGAATGGACAAAGTTTTGTAACATCTCTGGGGGTTGCTAATTATAGTCGCGTAAGAAGGTGTCTTTTCACTAAGCGTCGCGACCATTTGTAATAGTTCTCAACTATTACAAATGGATACATCCATTAAAATTCAAAATAACATGCTCTTTTATTTCCAATGGCTAAAAACATTGTAAAATGTTCCTGCCTTTATTTAAATTCAGTTGTGGGTTCATAACGGGCTAAAATATAACTCATCACCTTTTACTTGATCTAAAATTATTTAATAGATCTGAAACCCGAAACCCGTACGCATACCTGGTCCGGTTCGGTACGGTCAGATGAAAGACGGCGGCAGCGGCAGCGACAATGCACACGTGTTTGATGGCGTTGCATGACTTCCCTCCTCACAACATACTTTTGGATCCCGAAGGCCCCAACATCCTCATGAGAATGCCACATTTATACTAGTATGTTCCCCAAATTCCCACAATGTGAGACTATTCCTTTCTTCTCTTCTCTCTTCGTAAATACAAAAACTCCATAACCCAAAACATTATGAAAATATTCAATAATCTCCCCCATTTTCAAAATAAGAAAAATAAATAAAGTTAATGGCTGAATCACTAGAGTGACTTCTACATACCTCGGTGGGATCAAGCCAATGTAGTTTTAAGGTCAAGTTTTGCATTATCGTGGAAACCAACACATAGGTTAAAGGCATCTTTTGAATTTGAACCTTTACTTAATGTAAACCATTTAAAGTCTTATCGAGATTCCAAGGTGAATGAATCTTAAGGCAAGTATCCCTACTGATAAAAATGGAACAATCACGCATATTGATTTTCTTAGGTAAAGTGTTCTGTATTTCTCAGCACGTTAATGGTCATGTGCTTTTAATCCTAGTTCATGAGTCTGCTTTAGAAAGCAGTCTTACTTTCCTTGGATACAATCTACATACTCATATAGGTAAGTCTCTTAAGGTGTTTCTACGATATAACTTTTACGGTTTCTAAACTTATTAAAGCTATTTATCAATCCTTTGTTCTTGCATAATGCAACACTAAATATTATGCAATTATTGATTTAGTGTTCCATAATCATTCTCTTAACTTGTTGGTACCCATTGAACTTTTTCTATCCTTTTCAAAACATAAGTTAGGTTTCCATTAAGGATGATCAACATTCATTCACATACCTTAGTCTCATTTCTTTTGACTTTATAAAAACCATTGCCTTTGGAAGACTCTTTGAAAGAAGGTCTGCCAAGTTTTCCTTTGTTTCTATGTAGTCAAAAATTATTACTCCACTTTTGAGTAACTGTCTTACCATTTGATGTCTTAAACTCACATGTCTAGACTTCCCATTGTATGTCTTATTAGAGACATTGTATATCATCGCTCGATTGTCATAGATAATCAAGACTGCTGGATATGGCTTCTTCCATAATGGGCCGTTAACAAATTCTTATGCCATTGTGTTTCCTTACATGCATCTACTGATGCAATCAATCCTAACAAAAATTTTGAGACAGGTCAGCTTCTTGGAAGCCTAAGACACAGCAGTGCCTCCTAATGAGTCAAATATATAGGTTATCTTTAGTTTTCATTAAATGTACAAATGCATATCTAGTATAATCAACAATAAAAAATATATAGTATCGGTTACCACCATAGGTGATATGACTTTTAAGTCACCCACATCACTATATACCAAATCAAGCAAACTTGTTTTCCGTTCTATATATTTAAAGTATTTCCGATGTATTTCTACTTGAAAACATATTTCACATTTAGAGGTAGTATCGAAATCACAATAAAAAGTTAATCCAAATTTAAGCATATTTTTAAGGGATTTATAATTAACATGTCCTAGTCTACCGTGCCATAAACTAACAGAGTCAACAATATAAACAGAAGATTTCTTTATTAGATTCAACTTAACCATGTCGTTATAAGAGTATCCCTGTCCAATGATTTTTCCATTCTTGGACAACACTAACTTATCAGGCTCATAGACCATCTTGAATCCTCCTTTGTTAAGAAGGTATCCAGAAACCGAATTACACATATCGGGTACATAAAATACATTGACTAATGTAAGATCTAGAGGCTGATGAAAGTTCTGCAGCACCTTTTCCCAGAAATTTTCTTGCAATTTTGTTTGCGCCAGTAACTTCATTGGTTTCTCTATTATTCTCTTCTTAAGTCTTGAAAAAATATAACAAATGTGAATGGTTGCTCCAGCATCAAGCCACCAATCATTTTCAATGTCACTAAGGAGTTCATATCTTGTACTGTAGCCATTAGAGAGTCTTCGACCATATTCACTTTTTGTTGTTTCTTCCGTAGACGACAGTCTCTGGCATAGTAGTCGGGCTTGTTATAATAGTAACAAGTAACTTTCTTTTTGTTGTTATCGGAATGATTTTTCTTCTTAAACTGTGTCTCATTCTTAGGCCTTAACTTTTCAGTAATTTCAACATTGTTTGCCTTAGAATGAGACTCAGTTTGTGGATTATCATCTAGTTCGCGTTTATGAGAATCCTCTTCAATACGAAGACGACGTTGTAAACTGTTTAAATCATAATCTATTTCCATGTACTTCAATTTTTTTCTTGTAATCATTCCAAGAATGTGGGAGTCTTGAAATAATACCTCCAACAACAAAAGATTCAGGGAAATTTATTCCAACATCTTTAAGTTGATTCACCAATAGTAAAATGTTTCTTACTTGTCCAATTATGAACTTATTGGTGACCATTTTGAATATGTGAAATTACAAATAAAAAATTTCTTGTTACCTGCCTCGGATATGCAATACTTGCTTTCTACTAGATTCCAGAGTGCCTTTGCAATTTTTAAGGTCTTATGACCATTGTACACTGTAGTAGACAATGTATTAAAAATGTGCCCTCTGCATAGAAAATCGTTCTCTTTGCACTTTACATGTTTTGCCTTTACAGCGGCATCATCCTTGTCAATTTCCTCTGGTATTATTTCCAATCCATCTTCCAAAATGTAGAACAATTGGATGGTGATTAGAAATAATTTCATCGTTGCTTGCCAAAGAGTAAATTATCTTCATCAAACCACTCCAGTCGAGTTAAATGCTGATTCATAACTAGTAGTGCGCTCGAACCTTTTATGGATAAAGAATATTGTATGAAAAATCTATTGGAATTTTTTTGATCAAGACAACTTTGAGGAAGATAATGCCATAATTTTGGCTTGAAGGATCTATGGAATAATTTCAATGAAGCCCGAATTCAAAGGTGATAGGACTTTGATCCGACCTAGAACACTCCAAAATTTGATTTATGATGATGCAATTTGTAGATGTAGAATAGGGTGAAGAAGAAGATGTAGTATTCTTCAATGGTTTACATGCATTGCAAAATTGAAATTTTTGGAACACTTTTTGGGTGTTGGCAATAAAAGCGTTGCAGAATTTCGAAAGGAAGATAAATGGACTGAGTTTTGCAACGTCTTTGAAGGTTGCTATTTATAGTCGCGAAAGGACGTGTCTTTTCACCAAGCATCGTGATTATTGTAAAAGTTTGCAACAGCTTTCAACAGCTACACCCATTCAAATTCAAAATGGTGTTCCCCTTCATTTCCAATGGCAAAAAACATTGCAAAAATGTTCCTTTCTTTATTTAAATTCTGTAACGTCCCGTATTTTCCTTAGTCATATATTTATTTTATTTTATTTTATTAAATATTGATTTAGAATTTTAAATGGATTTAAAATATATAATTCGATTATATAATAAAGTTAGAACATTTATTTTATATATAATTATAAAACGAGTTCGTAACACCGCGGTAGTTCGTAATATTGAATTTTGAACTTGAATTTAATATACAAGATCCGATATAAGTCGGAATTCAGTAAAATAAGAAACACTGGAATCTATTTGACAGTAATTTTCATATGGAAAAGAAAAATAGAGATTTTATGTTACAGATTGTGAGTTATGTCCAATCCAAAATTTAAAATAGCCTCTATGGGATTATTAATAATTTAATTCGATTTAAAAAGGGTTTTTGATCATAACTTGAGATAACGATCGAATTAAGCCACGAAACGAATTCCGTTGCATTCGTATTGACATTTAGAGTCAGAAAACAAATATTGTTTGTTATTTTTGGAGACCGGGTAATTTGGTGTCCACAATAGCACTTGGTGTGCGTATAAAATAGCGTACCAGGAAACAGTCTCGGAATGCGACGAAGTGTGTGCCGTTGGATTCATATTAATTAATTATTGTAGGATTTCAAAGTTTCAGGTCATTTGGATTTATTTTGTGATCGTGAAAATTTTAAACGTGTGTTTCCACCTGTGATTTATAAAGGAATTTTCACAAACAACCTCGGATTTCGACGAAACTTGTCCCATCATATTAGGAATGTTTTTCTATGCTAGGATTACAATTTTCATTCCAATTGGTGATCATATATGAGTATTTTATTGAGTTACTTCATGATGAAGTATCCTTTAATAATAAAATAATCAATTTACAACATTATAAATAACCCTTCTTTTGATCGTAATCCTAAATATCAGTCAAACCTTTTTACATAGTCAATTGGGGCAAAATAAAACCCACCTCCACCTTCTGAAATCAGTGAACCATATCTTCAACTCTTCTTCTACCAATAATTTCTTATCTGTTCGCTTATTTCAAAAAACCCCAAAAGCAAAAATGATAAGCTCTGAGAGCTCGAAATTTTCCGCGGAGATGATGGAGTATGGGTTACCACGGTGACTAGAATCCGGTATGGAAGGCACAGTTTTTGAAAGGGAAATTGCAGCAGATGGATGGATCGAGTTGACCGGGCTTGGGGACGATGGTAGACGAGGGAGAGGCACTCATGTCAGTGCTGTCAGATCAATCTCCGGCGCTCGGAATAAACTGCGGTGATGGAATGTCGTGATGTGGAAGTCTTGTGCTGGGTAAATACGAAACAGTAGAGCTTGCGTACGGTTGAGATGGGTGACGATGGGGGGTATAACATGAAGCAGTTGCACACGTAAGAAGTTGTTTTCTGTTAATGTGACATGTTTATTTACTTTAGTTATAACGTGAAAATGAATGGGACACTTTTGGAATAGAAGGAGCTGGCAGTTTTAACATGGAGTAAGGCCTAGGAAGGGTGCAAGTGAATGAGAGCAGTGGAGTCAACATAAAGGGACGGTAGCACGTAGCAATTGGGAGGGTGGCCTGATGGTTTAACGTGAATATGTGGTGATATTGGGCATAACAATTAGAAACAAGGAGCTGTGTAAGTGAGTGTCTGGGCACAAAGAGAAGAAGAGGGACGGTATGTTTAAATAGAAGTAACGTGAGCAATGGAAACATGAGCTGTTTGAATCCAACAAATGGTATTGGAAAGGAAGTGAAGTTGCGTCAGAAGTATTAGAGCAGTAAAAGAAATTAAAGGTAAACAATATTAACGTGCGGGAAGGATAAAAGGGAATTGGGCTAGCGTTTGTAAATGTGCAAAACAAAATGGAACAGGCACGTGGGAAACGATCAAGTATTTCTAAACAAAAGGTACTATCGAAGGTGCAAATGTTACGGATATAAGTTGGGTTTGTGTATTCAGAGCATCAGCCGGTTTTATTCTCAACGGTGAAGAAATATAAAGATGGCCTTGCGTTTTGGAATTGGCGAGATGATCGTCGGCCTCGGCATTTTGAAACAAAAGGAAATTGTTCGGGTGGCCAGTCAATGCTATAAACAAATATTTGTTTACTTATAAGGTGATTAGGTAAGGTCATTATCTAATTAAAATTCCATTAATTTAAAATGTTATAACCCGTTCTAATATTACCATAATCCGACAAAAACAAACTACACTGAAATTGTGATGAAGGACAGAACATTCTGGAATTGATCTGGACAGTAATGGAGACGACTGGAAAATTACACTTAAATTAAACACTGTTTAATTTAACGGTAACTGAAACGCTACGACGATAAAATGGAAATCAAAGTGCGTTTAACTCACTCAGTTTTTATCCCACTTATATTTTATATAAGTCGGGTTTTAATTTGTATGCTATGGTTGATAATTGTTTGCTATGTGCTGAATATTATTTATATATTCGATAAATTGGTTGATTTAACGTTCGTTTATTTTAAATAAAATATAATCGTTATTTTAACGATTATTTCCAAACAAGGTAACTTACCTTGTTAGTTATGTTTATAATAATATAAACGTATTTAATTAAAATTGAAATGTTTGGATTACTGTTATTAATTTATTTCTGAATATTATATCTATTTATGGAATCGAATAAATATTATTTGTGGTAACGTATTTTGATGCAGGGAGAAACAGGTTGGAAGGATCCAACGGGATTCCTCAAATTTTATTGTTATTTTCATATCACAATTATATGAACTGTTTCATCAATATGAATTGGACAATTGATTTGGTTATTGACTGTTGAACTGAAATTTCATAGTTGTTTGTTTTTAACTAATGGACAGTATTGATTGAGTAATTGACATCAGATGGCTTGAAAATCAATTGTGTTAGAAATAAGGATTTACCGTCATGTAAATCGACTGGAATGAAGTTGTAAAATTTATTTTATAATTGGAAATAGATTTTTAAATCTATTTATTTAAATGGAAGTTTATTAAAAGAAAATAAAGAATGGATTATAAGTGATAAAATGGTTTGATAACGAGTTAAGATAAGAATTAGAACCTAACTGGAGTTTGGTTGAGTTGATTGATTTTCTGAGTGTTAACTTGACGTTGATTTCGATCTTCAGGGTTGATACTCCAGTATTATTCTCTTACCAATTTACGGTCAAGGAATAATGAATGTAAATACAGAAATGCATGGATAAAAGATATTCCTATAGTAAAAAGAAAATAGAAGACTTGAGAAAAGATTAAAAGATATTTTCATAGGGAAAAGGAAATAAAAGATTTAAGAATATATAAGATGAGATTTTCAGGGTAATGGAAATAAAAAGGAGATTGTGTAAATACGTAACGATATTTTCGAAGTGAGAAAATTAGAATTAGAATGATTTTATTCTAAAAGAAAAGTGTGGCTATTGTTTTCAAATAATGAAACGGAAGAGATTTTCGTAAATGATTATTTTTACGAATAAGAAGATAAACTAATTTCCCAGTTTAGAAATGAATAATGGTGTGCAAATGATAATCAAATGGAATATTGGATAGTGTTATAATATATTTTTTGGAGTATTAAAATGAAAGGATTTTGCGAATATTAATAAGAAGTGTAATGTTATTTCCAAATATTGGAATATTTTAATTAATCATTTATTTAATTATTTACAATTAAATAACCCAAATGATGCCAAGTACTAAACCAGTAAATATATTTTATTTTATGGTTGAATGGTTGTTTATTTGATAGTTAAATAACCGACTATCAAATCTGGCCAATATAATTGTTGGTACGGAAAGACCGGGATCGAATGTATATTTGAAAACCATTCCGACCAGCAAATACGAAAATGTTAAAGATATTAGATGTTGAGCAAGATGGAGAAATCAAAGACCATAGATCTTCATAAAATGAAATAACCACTCAAAATCTCTAATTCGAACTGGAGATATACTGGGTTCTGTCGTGGTTGAAATCTACGGTTTTGCAAGGACTACTTGCTACTAATATCTAGGGTGATACTTGGGATGTGGTAGGAGGGTACCTTCATTCATCCTATTCCTGGGTGACTTGTATGGACGAGTGTCTGACAGAATATTTCTTAAAAATCACATACGTTGATTTTTACAAATATATCGAGTTGGTGGCAAAGAAG
The DNA here is from genome assembly GCA_030737875.1 of Allium sativum. Lineage (NCBI taxonomy): Eukaryota > Viridiplantae > Streptophyta > Magnoliopsida > Asparagales > Amaryllidaceae > Allium > Allium sativum. The sequence goes on along the minus strand of CM060920.1, from coordinate 341,696,073 downwards.
GATACTTCTTTTATACCTAGAGTAAATTTGTGGACGTCAATTAGTGATTTGATGGATCTAACGATGTGGCATTCAAAGTGTTGGTGATGTGATGTTCTAAAGGTAGTGTTAAACCTCAAACCTCTTCAACTGGGAAATGACAAAAATCGGGAAGGTAGCACGGCTTAGTGGGTCGCAACCAAGTAGGGTGTATAATCACCTATCTAGAGATAATTCATTTCCTTCTTTAATCTATTTTGATGTTGTCCCTTTTCGGGAAAACGATAGGGTAGCTCCCAACCGTTGATGATATACTTTCGATACGCTCAAGCGAAATGAGTGGTCGGTCATGTGTGGTCGAGTTGCAAGATGTTCTTGTTGAAACCAGTGTATTCGCCTCTAGAGATACACTGTCGGAAGGTGGTTCCATACCTTGTCATAGTTGGATATCCAATCTCTAATAAGAGCCCGCGGTTTTGATTGTATACTATATATGTGGAACGTTAGATGCAAGCGTTCCGCTAGATTGATATTTATTGTGTTTAGACACTATTATAATATCAGAAAAAGATATTATTTCAAAAAGAAATGATTCGACTTTAAAAATCAAGTTGTGTGATGTTTTTAAAATTAGCGAGTTTTTCTCTCACTCCGATTCACCTGTGCAGGATCAGGTTATCGGATACTGTGAAGTCCGAAGATAAGCTGGAAGAGTTCATACGTATATATCTAGTGTGTGTTCCACTGTGTGTTGTATATGAAGGCAGATTATGATAGCATTCCAAATGTGTTGATGTATTCTGATGATTGTAAGTTTTATTTCAAAGCTCTCAATAAAGTTTTGTTTCTATTATATTTTATTCCGCTGCGATTTGAGACTCTGATGTTGTTGTGTTCTTCTTCTTCTATTTTAAATTTTCTTTCTTTCTTATCTCAACCTCTATATTCTTTCATTAACTATCTGGTGTTTTCGATACTTGAGTTCTGGCAACTGATATGGGTTATGTGTTATTGTTGGAATTCAAGCTATTGAATTCCTTGGGTTATTACAAATTCGGTTTAGGTTCATAGTGGGTTGAAATATGACCCGTTACTATTTATATTTGAATTTTTTTATTTAATTGACCAAAAACCCGAATCCTGTATCTGTACCCAGTTTAGTTCGGTCAGACGGCGACGGTGGCGCGTGCATGTTTGGCGGTGTTCCCTCCTCACAACAAACACACATTTGTGAGCCCAAAGATCCCAACGTCCTCATGTGAAGGCTAAACAAATACTAGTATTCTCTCTAAATTCTCGCAATGTGGCACTATTCCTTTCTTCCTTCTCTTCTCTCTTCATGAAAACAAAAACCTATAACCTAAAACATTCTGAAAATGTTCAATAACTCACAGAGCATTACCCCTACTTGCGTCCTTAACCCCTTCTACCAATTCATGATTCTTCATATCCATCTCCTTCGAAAAACAACAAACAACTAGCTTTCCGAACCAAACCCAGATCGATCGTGAACACAAACCACATTGATAATTCCCTCTTTCTTCAAACACCAATCTACACCCTAATTTCAATGAGCAATCCCGAACCAAGCTAGAGGGCTCAAATACCCAAATAAAAATTTGCCACCTTCAATTTTTCTTCCGAATACCCAATTCACAGAATCAAGTCTAATCACGAGAGAGGAAAAAATAATAATAAAAATAAAGGCATGAGTTTTCAATTAGTTTGGTATAATCTTTTTCTTTTTTTCGTTTCTTGACAAATACAATGATGTTGTTTGTTAAGAGCACCTATTTATATGGCTTGTTTGAGCACGTACCATTGAATTTGTGGTTAAACACATGAAAGTTTTCGAGTGCATGATTCTTTTTTTTGAGGAACCATACAAGGTGCATGAGGCAAGATTGTTTTCTTTCCTTTTTATTGCATTTGTTTTGGTTGGTTAGCATAGCGCGTGAATTGTTTGGTTGATTTTTTATTTTTATTTTTCTTGGTTAATCATTGTACTTTCCTCCTTTGGTTTCTCCTCTAGTTTCTTCTTATCTTGTTTCTGATTTTCAGTTTGTTGATTTCTATTATTTTTGTTTTTGTTCAGCTGAGAATTTTCAAGTTTATTGTCTTGTTTTTCCCCCTAAAAAGAACAAATCATGGCCGAAGTCAGGAAGATAACTCAAGCAAAGAAACAATTAGAGGTCGAGCAATTGCAAACACTGGAGTTTGAATCACTAGCGTGCCTGAATTGCTTTAGATGGATTGTCATACTCAGTTGTAAAAATTCTTTTACTTTATAGGTGCTGCTATTTTAAAATAAATTGCTTATAAAAAAAATTCTGGGTACAATGGCTTGCTTGTACATTTCTTAATTTCTACAATTATTATTGTCCAATTGTTGTATTTGCTGAAATTTCTAAATCAATTTGGTTAGGAGAGAATTCCCATAACTAAAGTCATCACTTTCATCGTTCTTCTACTCTAACAGACACTAGGCGTTGGCTTTAAGACAAATATGAGCTAATGGTGAAAATGTTATTGTTGACAAGGGGTGCTTTGTGTACTTGACCTTCTAGAATAATTAAATCGCGAATATATAGTAGTTCGATTGGTTGAACTATTAACAAAAGATGTTGCATACTACCCGTAAAACAGTAGCCGTGTTCCTTGGTATTTATATTATACGTAAACACCATAAGACCCTCTCCCCCATCTATTTGAGATTGTCAACTTATAGAATACGACTTAGTATTTTATGCTATTTTAAAGTAGGAGTCACTTCTAAAAGCCTTTCAAAATGACTGAAAGCCACTATGCTTCTCCTATGAGGTCTAAAATAAACCAAAACTTTTCAAATGAGATAGATCAAAATCGAATAAACCAAAATTTTCCAAATCACAACATGGAAAAGGTTAGACCCTAATCTTTTCAAGATCGATGCTACCTAACTAGGTTTATTAAACCTTATGTCATAGTATATCCACCAACTGAAGGAAATAATTTTGAGCTTAAACATTCTTCCATTCAAAAGATAACAAAATTTACAAGTTTTGAAAATGCCTGTGAATTTCTTAGTGAATTTGAATTGTATGCGTTCACAGCTAAATGCAACAATTATCTTATGAATCGGTCAAGTTAAGGTTAATTCCCTTTGCACTACTTGAAAGTGCTAGAAGATGTAATTTCACTTTCAAAACATTCAATAGGATTTGAGATGAACTTGTCATGGTATTCTTGAAAAAGTTTTTTCCATTTCATAAAATTTTAAAAATCTAAACTAAAATAAATTAGTTCTCTCAAAAGAGGAATTTCTTCCAATTTAAGAGATTTGACCAATTACTATATAGTTATCCCCATCATGCTATCCCATATCATCGCTTGTGTCAAATTGCGTACAGTAGGCTAAACTATCAAACTAGGATGCGACTAGGAGTGAGGGACAATTATGTCTAAAACAACCGATGAAGCTTGGTAATTCTTACAGGATTATTCTAAAAATAACATGCAATGAAAGTCAATTTTTGTGAAATGACCCAAACTCGCCCTTATGGGAAAGCCCGGATTGAGTTGAGAACACGACAAATCAGAACACAAACAGAAGAACATTTCATTGCTATTTCAACAAATTACATCAGAGTACAGAATATACCAGAGTATGAATAAATATTATACATCAAAAAAATATCAGAGATTTAAAATTACAATGTAGTGGAAAAATAATACATAACACATCTGAAAGGAATACACAGATACAGAGCTTTACAGGTACAGCTCCTTCTGTAAATACAGGTTCCTGTGAATATAATATCTGTAGAAACTCAACTACTAGCTGCCCGTGTGGAAAATAGGGGCAGCTAGAGTTTAGGTTAAAACAATAAACTCTAGGTCAGTCATGTGACTGGTGTGAGAACTCAAATAGTTATTTAAAACTTTACGTTAAAATGGAGTAAACCAAGGGACCACGCCGTATAACATGGAACGGGTTTCCTCCTAAGAATACTAGTGCATCAGACAAACAACGCAATGCATTTTTGGAAAAATGAAGCTATTATAAGACCCAAGTCCCATCATACAATGCAATGCAAGCCGGAGGATAGGGTATTCCCTTATAATAGTCAAACATACTTGGTACGTTTAAAACAAATCATTTGATACTATAATAAGTGTATAGTGTCAAAAACAGCTTCAAATATAAATGTATCAATCATAGACGACATAGTATCCCATGCTACTATGTCGCCACATAAGTTTATAACTAAAACCGAAATGTCACGTATTGGAAATTGGATTCCATCTATAAGTCGAGGCCAGGGATGGCTTCTCTCCTATTCAAGACACTCTAGCAAATGCCTTAGGATCCCCCGCAGTGAACCCTTGGATCGGTTGGGTCGGTCCTCCCTTACGTTTGAGGATTAATTACTGCTGAACACACATTTCCCGGTCCTATCGGACCTATATCCATCGACTCTATAGTAACCGATATATCTGAGGCGCCTCGCTATCCATCATCCACATAGGTAGAAATAAAATAAATGTCTGGGCTCCATACCATGACACCACCCATAGCTGGAAAGAAACGTCATGTTCTCCCAACGGTCCGATCCCGTTTTTGACTCATACCAAGGTGTGAGGCTCGCGAGTTAACGCTATGCACAAAGTTGCGCTATATTAAAGTCGTGCTTTGATCGTCAACCACAAGACTCTGCTTTTCAACATAAGCCTTGATCATTTGCATCTCAACATGCCACATAGGCAATTCAAGCCATGCGACTGATGTCTATCGGTATACAACCTCTATGCTCGTACGTCTTAGAGAAGGACGTTAAGTAAGAGAATAAATTCTCCGCCACCTAATAGATATATATTTAATAGAAATCAATGAACACGGAATAAAATCCAATGTCAGACACACATCCATTTACAGGTTCGTTATGGGTCTGAACAAAACCGAAGGCACCTTATTCCTCGTTCCATATGTCCAATACAGGAGAGAGGTCCTCGCATATCCGGTCGACCTCCAAGTACGTCTGGACGATCACTACTTATTACCTCGTCAGGGTATACAACCCAATCAAGACATCAGTAATCATCCAAACAATGTGAAGACCTCCGGTCTTCTACCACCGTTTTCATCGTCGACTTATTATCGAATCAGTTATTCAGAATGGGTATAAACCCGGCCTTTCCGAATAACTCGCGTATATAATAAACAAGTGCTACAAAAACACAACATACGCCTCATTCCAATCCAGAATATTATTTTATTCAAATATTCTTATACTTTGGCAAAGGTTCCCATTAATTTTATCAAAGATAAATTCTTTAAATTTATTCGTTAATTTTCCTTTGGATATCAATTCAAACCAAATTAAGTTTTATCCGAACTAGTCGGGATCAAAGATCCTTTCATTAATTTTATCAAACACTGGAGTTTGAATCGCTAGCGCTCCTGAATTGCTTTAGATGGATTGTCATACTCTGTTGTAAAAATTCTTTTACTCTATAGGTGCTGCTATTTAGAAAAAAAGAAATTGCTTATAAAAAAATTCTGGGTACAATGGCTTACTTGTACATTTTTTAATTTCTACAATTATTATTGTCCAATTGTTGTATTTGCTGAAATTTCTAAATCAATTTGGTTAGGAGCGAATTACCATAACTAAAGTCATCACTTTCATCGTTTTTCTACTCTAACGACACTAGGCGTTGGCTTTAAGAAAAATACAAGCTCATGGTGAAAATGTTATTGTTGACAAGGGGTGCTTTGTGTACTTGATCTTCTAGAATAATTAGATCGTGAATATATAGTAGTTTGATTTGTTGAACTATTAAAAAAAGATGGTTCATACTACCCGTAAAACAGTAGCCGTGTTCCATGGTATTTATTTTATACGTAAACACCATAAGACCCTCTCCCCCATTTATTTGAGATTGTCAACTTATAGAATACGACTTAGTATCTTATGCTATTTTAAAGTAGGATTCACTTCTAAAAACTTTTCAAAATGACTGAAAGCCACTATGCTTCTCCTATGAGGTCTAAAATAAACCAAAACTTTTCGAATGAGATTGATCAAAATCGAATAAACCAAAATTTTCCAAATCACAACATGGAAAAGGTTAGACCCTAATATTTTCAAGATCAATGCTACCCAACTAGGTTTATTTAACCTTATGTCATAGTATATCCACCAACTGAAGGAAATAATTTTGAGCTTAAACATTCTTCCATTCAAAAGATAACAAAATTTACAAGTTTTGAAAATGTCTGTGAATTTCTTAGTGAATTTGAATAGTATGCATTCACAGCTAAATGCAACAATTATCTTATGAATCAGTCAAGTTAAGGCTGATTCCTTTTGCACTACTTGAAAGTGCTAGAAGATGTAATTTTACTTTCAAAACATTCAACAAGATTTGAGATGAACTTGTCATGGTATTCTTGAAAAAGTTTTTTCCATTTCATAAAATTTTAAAAATCTAAACTGAAATAAATTAGTTCTCTCAAAATAAAGAGGAATTTCTTCCAATTTAAGAGATTTGACCAATTACTATATAGTTATCCCATCATGTTATCCCAAATCATCGCTTGTGTCAAATTGCGTACGGTAGGCTAAACTATCAAACTAGGACGCGACTAGGAGTGAGGGACAATTATGTCTAAAACAACCAATGAAGCTTGGGAATTCTTACAGGATTATTCTAAAAATAACATGCAATGAAAGTCAATTTTTGTAAAACGACCCAAACTCGCCCTTATGGGAAAGCCCGGATTGAGTTGAGAACACGAAAAATTAAAACTTAAACAGAAGAACATTTCATTGCTATTTCAATAATTTACATCAGAGTACAGAATATACCAGAGTATGAATAAATATTATACATCAGAAAAATATCAGAGATTTAAAATTACAATGTAGTGGAAAAATAATACATAACACAACTAAAAGGAATACACGGATATGTAGCATTATGGGTATAGTTCCTGCTGTAAATCTAGGATCCTGTGAGTATAATATCTGCAGAAACCCAACTACTAGCTGCCCGTGTGGAAAATAGGGGCACCCAAAGTTTAGGTTAAAACAATAAACTCCAGGTCAATCATGTGACTGGTGTTAGAACTCAAACATTTATTTAAAACTTTACTTTAAAATGGAGTGAATCAAGGGACCACGCCGTATAACACGGAACAGGTTTCCTCCCAAGAATACTAGTGCATAAAGCAAACAATGCAATGCATTTTTGAAAAAATGAAGCTATTATAAGACCCAGGTTCCATCACACAATGCGATGCAAGCCGGAGGATAGGGTTTTCCCTTATAATAGCCAAACATACTTGGTATGTTTAAAACAAATCATTTGATACTATAATAAGTGTATAGTGTCAAAAACAACTTTAAATATAAATGTATCAATCATAGACGGCATAGTATCCCATGATACTATGTCGCCATATAGGTTTATAACTAAAACCGAAATGTCACGTATTGGAAATTGGATTCCATCTATAAGTCGAGGCCAGGGATGGCTTCTCTCCGATTCAAGACACTCTAGCAAATGCCTTAGGATCCTCCGCAGTGAACCCTTGGATCGGTTGGGTCGGTCCTCCTTTACGTTTGAGGATTAGTTACTGCTGAACACACGTTTCCCGGTCCTATCGGACCTATATCCATCGGCTCCGAAGTAACCGATATATCTAAGGCGCCTCGCTATCCATCATCCATATAGGTAGAAATAAAATAAATGTCTGGGCTCCATATCATGACACCACCCATAGCTAGAAAGAAACGTCATGTTCTCCCAACGATCTGATCCTGTTTTTGACTCATACCAAGGTGTGAGGCTCGTGAATTAACGTTATACAAAAAGTTACGCTATACTAAAGCCGTGCATTGATCATCAAACACAAGATTCTGCTTTTCAACAGAAGCCTTGATCATTTGCATCTCAGCATGCCACACCGGCAATTCACGCCATGCGACTGATGTCTAATGATATATAACCTCTAAGCTCGTACATCTTAGAGAAGGACGTTAAGCAAGAGAATAAATTCTTCACTGCCAAACAAATATATATTTAATATAAATCAATCAACATAGAATAAAATCCAATGTCAGACACACATCCATTCACAAGTTCGTTCAGGGTCTGAATAAAACCGGAGGCACCTTATTCCTCGTCCCATATGTCCAATACAGGAGAGAGGTCCTTGCATATCCGGTCGACCTCCAAGTACGTCTAGACGATCATCACTTATTACCTCGTCTTGGGTATACAGCCCAATAAAGACATCAGTAATCATCCAAACGATGTGAAGACCTCCGGTCTTCAACCACCGTCTTCAACGTCGACTTATCGTCGAATCAGTTATTCAGAATGGGTATAAACCCGGCCTTTCCGAATAACTCGCGTATATAATAAACAAGTGCTACAAAAACACAACATACGCCTCATTCCAATCTAGAATAATATTTTATTCAAATATTCTTATACTTTGGCAAAGGTTCCCATTAATTTTATCAAAGATGAATTCTTTAAATTTATTCTTTAATCTTCCTTTGGATATCAATTCAAACCAAATTAAGTTTTATCCGAACTAGTCGGGATTAGCGATCCTTTCATTAATTTAAACAAACACTGGAGTTTGAATCACTAGCGCTCCTGAATTGCTTTAGATGGATTGTCATACTCAGTTGTATAAATTCTTTTACTCTACAGGTGCTGCTATTTAAAAAAAAGAAATTGCTTATAAAAAAATTCTGGGTACAATGGCTTGCTTGTTCATTTTTTTAATTTCTACAATTATTATTGTCCAATTGTTGTTTTTGCTAAAATTTCTAAATCAATTTGGTTAGGAGCGAATTCCCATAACTAAAGTCATCACTTTCATCGTTTTTGTACTCTAACAGACACTAGGCGTTGGCTTTAAGACAAATAAGAGCTCATGGTGAAAATGTCATTGTTGTCAAGGGGTGCTTTGTGCCCTTCTAGAATAATTAGATCGCGAATATATAGTAGTTCGATTTGTTGAACTATTAACAAAAGATGTTGCATACTACCCGTAAAACAGTAGCCATGTTCCTTGGTATTTATATTATACGTAAACACCATAAGACCCACTCCCCCATCTATTTGAGATTGTCAACTTTTAGAATACGACTTAGTATTTTATGCTATTTTAAAGTAGGAGTCACTTCTAAAAACTTTTCAAAATGACTGAAAGCCATTATGCTTCTCCTATGAGGTCTAAAATAAACCAAAACTTTTCAAATGAGATAGATTAAAATCGAATAATCCAAAATTTTCCAAATCACAACATGGAAAAGGTTAGACCCTAATCTTTTCAAGATCGATGCTACCCAACTAGGTTTATTTAACCTTATGTCATAGTATATCCACCAACTGAAGGAAATAATTTTAAGCCTAAACATTCTTCCATTCAAAAGATAACAAAATTTACAAGTTTTGAAAATGCCTGTGAATTTCTTAGTGAATTTGAATTGTATGCATTCACAGCTAAATGCAACAATTATCTTATGAATCAGTCAAGTTAAGGCTAATTCCCTTTGTACAACTTGAAAGTGCTAGAAGATGTAATTTCACTTTCAAAACATTCAATAAGATTTGAGATGAACTTGTCATGGTATTCTTGAAAAAGTTTTTCCCATTTCATAAGATTTTAAAAATCTAAACTAAAATAAATTAGTTCTCTCAAAATAAAGAGGAATTTCTTCCAATTTAAGAGATTTGACCAATTACTATATAGTTATCCACATCATGCTATCCCAAATCATCGTTTGTGTCAAATTGCGTACGGTAGGCTAAACTATCAAACTAGGACGCGACTAGGAGTGAGGGAAAATTATGTCTAAAAAAACCGATGAAGCTTGGGAATTCTTACAGGATTATTCTGAAAATAACATGCAATGAAACTCAATTTTTGCGAAACGACCCAAACTCGCACTTATGGTAAAGTCCGGATTGAGTTGAGAACACGACGAATCAGAACACAAAAAGAAGAACATTTCATTGCTATTTCAACAATTTACATAAGAGTATAGAATACACCAGAGATGAATAAATATTATACATCAGAAAAATATCAGAGATTTAAAATTACAATGCAGTGGAAAAATAATACATAACACAACTGAAAGGAATACACGGATACAGAGCTTTACAGGTATAGTTCCTGCAGTAAATCCAGGATCCTGTGAATATAATATCTGAAGAAACCCAACTAGTAGCTGCTTGTGTGGAAAATAGGGGCACCCAGAGTTTAGGTTAAAACAATAAACTCTAGGTCAGTCATGTGACTAGCGTGAGAACTCAAACAGTTATTTAAAACTTTACTTTAAAATGGAGTAAATCAAGGAACCACACCGTATAATACGGAACGAGATTCCTCCCAAGAATACCAGTGCATAAAACAAACAACGCAATGCATTTTTGGAAAAATGAAGCTATTATTAGACCTAGGTCCCATCACACAATGCAATGCAAGCCGGAGGACAGGGTATTCCCTTATAGTAGCCAAACATACTTGGTACGTTTAAAACAAATCATTTGATACTGTAATAAGTGTATAGTGTCAAAAAATGCTTCAAATATAAATATATCAATCATAGACGGCATAGTATCGCATGCTACTATGTCGCCATATAGGTTTACAACTAAAACCGAAATGTCACATATTGGAAATTGGATTCCATCTATAAGTCGAGGCCAGGATGGCTTCTCTCCGATTCAAGACACTCTAGCAAATGCCTTAGGATACCCCGCAGTGAACCGTTGGATCGGTTGGGTCGGTCCTCCCTTACGTTTGAGGATTAGTTATTGCTGAACACACGTTTCCCGGTCCAACCAGACGAATATCCATTGGCTCTGTAGTAACCGATATATCCAAGGCACCTCGCTATCCATCATCCACATAGGTAGAAATAAAACAAATGTAAGGGCTCCATACCATGACACCACCCATATCTAGAAAGAAACGTCATGTTCTCCCAACGGTCCGATCCCGTTTTTGACTCATACCAAGGTGTGAGGCTCGCGAATTAACGCTATACACATAGCTACGCTATATTAAAGCCGTGCTTTGATCATCAACCACAAGATTCTGCTTTTCAACAGAAACCTTGATCATTTGCATCTCAGCATGCCACACAGGCAATTCATGCCATGCGACTGATGTCTATCGATATATAACCTCTAAGCTCGTACATCTTAGAGAAGGACGTTAAGCAAGAGAATAAATTCTCCGTCGCCAAACAGATATATATTTAATAGAAATTAATCAACACAGGATAAAATCCAATGTCTGACACACATCCATTTACAAGTTCGTTATAGGTCTGAACAAAACCAGAGGCACCTTATTCCTCATCCCATATGTCCAATACAGGAGAGAGGTCCTCGCATATCCGGTCGACCTCCAAGTACGTCTGGACGATCACCACTTATTACCTCGTCTTGGGTATACAGCCCAATCAAGATATTAGTAATTATCCAAACAATGTGATGACCTCCGGTCTTCAACTACCGCCTTCGTCGTCAACTTATCGTCGAATCAGTTATTCAGAATGGGTATAAACCCGACCTTTCCGAATAACTCGCGTATATAATAATAACTCGTGTATATAATAAACAAGTGCTACAAAAACACAACATACGCCTCATTCCAATCCAGAATATTACTTTATTCAAATATAATTATACTTTGGCAAAGGTTCCCATTAATTTTATCAAAGATAAATTCTTTAAATTTATTCTTTAATCTTCCTTTGGATATCAATTCAAACCAAATTAAGTTTTATTCGAACTAGTCGGGATTAGCGATCCTTACTGAAGCAATCATTTATTTTATTTTCCGATCCCAATCTACTCATATAATGGAGCAAAACTGGTTATACTCCATATCTAACACCATGGTGTTATCGGTAAAATTAATTACCATTTCCCATTCAAAACTAATTAAAGATTTAACTATCGCTTCGAGCAAAACTGGTGATACTCCACTCTCGATCATTTCCCAAATTGATAATTTAAATTATCACATTTGCATTTCAATCTAATTAAAGATTCATTAAAACTCCACTTGGTTTTAATCTTCCCAAAAATCAATATTAATGATTATTTAATTTGGGAAAATCAAACATGTTGCATCGACAATCTACACTGTAGTATTGATTTCTGCCTATATATAACCTCTAAGCTCGTATATCTTAGAGAAGGGTGTTAAGCAAGAGAATAAATTCTCCGCCACCAAACAAATATATATTTAGCAGAGATCAACCATACAGTTCGAAATTCAATGTTAGATATATGTAATCCTACCTTTAACTGGGTTAAAGAACTAATGTCATTTAAAACACAGTTCATTATAAACCCAAATTACATTCCATTAATTATGGAATCTTCACGGAAACAGATCAACATATGATCGATATCAATTTCCGTATCCGACTAATAATATAAATGGAACAACGACAAAGCCTTCTAAATTCCATATATATTAACAGTCTTCCTCCACAGAAGCTCATTTCGATTATTATCAAATCGAATTCCATTCAATTCTAATTTAATATATTTAATTGGAAAAATTTACTTTGGAAATTTTCTATTAAATCTTAATAAAAGGTTTATAAATTTCAAATCACATTCCACTGTTAATCGAGTTAAAGAACGAATGTCGTTAAAACACAGTTCACAATAAACCCAATTCATATTCCATTTTATTCCAATTAACTGGAAACACTAATAATCTTAATTAAAAGATTTATTCTTTTCACACTGGATTTAAGGACAGTGTTATTTTGAGACACCGTTCATGACAAACCCAAATTTCAATTCAATATTAAATACAAGGCTCTGAATAGAAATTATATCGACTTATATTCAATATCAAATTCTGAAATCAACAAATATCGTATTGGGAATAACGATATATATATATATCTTCCAAATTCCTCCACAATCTTACATAATACTAAAGCAAGGCCATTTTCGCTCCAAAACTACCCATTTTCCCTCCTAAGTTTCCCTCCAAGACTGTCCATTTCCCTCCAACCCAACTAAAAAAAAAACAGTTTTCCCTCCCATTCCTTTAGCAGAAGCCACTACGCCTACGTGGCAACATCACGTCCGTTCATTGTTACATTTTCTCGCCCAAACGTTCCTTCCGTTACTTTTTCCGTTAATTTTCACGTTAATTTACTCTTTCCACGTTAACTGTAATTATTAATGCTTTTCTCGAGAACGAGTAGTCTCTTTTTTTAATGCACGGCAATAATTACTTCAGTTTGATTTCAAACAAATGTGTAGAACTCTCGAGAAATGTCGTTCTCCTTTTTTCTGTTTGACTGTCTCTCGCTTTTCTTCCTCCTCTAAACTCTGCATACCTAAGTTCTTTCTGTTTTCTACTCACATTTATTTTCAGTGGCTTCTGTTTTTTGAGCAACTGGTGAATCTTTCTCCTTTGTCTTTTTCGTTCTCTTTAACCACATATTTTGCTGCTTCGCTCCTCCTCCCAATCTTCTTTTTCCTCTTCTTTGGCGAAGAAAAGAAAGATTGAAGCTTGACTTTCCCACTCCGTCCTTCTTACAAATAAATTGATACTGAACAGATGGCATTGATCCACCGCCTCCTTCACCATCCACCCCTTCGCCGCTACCAGTTTTTAATCAAAAGCGGATTTTCAACGCAAACCCTCGTCTAGACTCCGATTCTACGCTTCCATCCTCTCGCGTAGGTACAAACAAGAATGGTCAAATTAAGGTACTGATTTTTGTCGTTTCTGGCGTAATACCTTCTTTCTCCCACTATAACATAATAAATTTTAGATTTATGTCGCTTGCAATTTACATTAGAATGAGCTCCTTTGACATTTTGTTGATCCTTGGACTTTGTAAATTTTCAAGTATGATAATTTTACGCATATCAATTTTGATTTAAATTTCACATTTCCCATTTTACTTAATTGGATGTTGCAATGTAGATTATTGATTATACATTTGCTACTACTCTTTCAATGGTTTGGTGGACATATGCTCTTGAATCAATTTGGTCAGGTGAGTCCATATTCTCTGTCTGTTTTTCCAGGCTTTATCTAATTTTCTGTTAAAGCCTATTATATATGGTTTCTTTTTTAGTTAAGCAAATATTGATATAATCTATACATAGTGGTTGCCTGAGATTGTATTTCCATGGCCAGTAGCGCAAAATAGCTAATACTTTCTATTCAATCAATATTTTGTGAATTTTTTAAACCATTTGCCAATCGTTATTGCATAACACATGTTCATAACACATGATAAGGATTTTACTAATAGATAACGCTAAGTACATTTATCACAAACATTATTGTTATGTGTGTTATTGTGCTTGCAAGAATCAATTTTGTAGACTATAATAGCTATTTTGATTTATATCGTTTGCCATTATTTGCTTTACTGTATTGTTTATTGTCCCTGTACCCTTATTTTTTTCCATTTTTTTAATTTTTGCCCTTTTCTGGATTTGATTTTGCAGTATTCATTTGTATCAACCAGCCCACGAGCGACGACAACCAATCGGTGAAACAAGTAATCACTGAGACCACTATAGACATACAGTGATTATACTCACAATACTCATTCAACACCATACAAGACATATAGGATTGCTTCTTTTGGCATGTATTCACATGACTTTAGTTATCATATTGCTTCTGCAAGAGTGGAAATTCAAAATAAAACAAGAATAATATTATTTTCATATCGATAAAGGAAAAGCTTTGAGTATTCATGTGATTAATTGTTGTTTTCTTTGTTTGATAGCAGATTGGCCTAGAAATCATGAATTCAAGATTTATAGGCTGGCCGTGCTGTTGCGAGTATGTGTGTGTGCGTTATCATTGCACATTATCATTGCATGTTACTGCACCTTTAAATCTTATACTGAACAAGTAGATATTGAGTTTTCAATTTTAGAGGCTTTAATCTTATAAATTTTGATCAAATTTATCAGCTTTAACTTTCTTTTTTAATTGTTTCAACATTTATGTTCACTGTTCTTCAAACCAAGCCAAAATTACCTACCATGTAGATTGATAGTTTATCAAAGCATGATGACTTTTATTTGTTAGGATTACTATCGCCGTTATATATATATATATATATATATATATATATATATATATATATATATATATGTGTGTGTGTGTGTGTGTGTGTGTGTATGTGTGTGTGTGTGTTAAATTTTCCATGTGTTTTGAATGGTAATAAATTGAATTTTATTTTGATGAAACCATCAGTTTTCTTAGGTTTATGTTTATATATATTACAGTGATGAATCATCCTTTCCAGGATAATAATGGGAAGTTGTTGGATCCTGCATAATTTGGACATCGTACAATGGTACATTGACTAATTTTATTAATATTTCTTTGTTTATCGTTTCTTTATCTTCAACTAACACATGATCCCAAAACTCAAAAGGTATTATTTTACATGATGAACTACTGGTTTGTTTAAAATAGTTGAATTAAAATGAATTTTAGATTACAGCTTTAGTTGAAACAAGTAAATTCTATTATTAATAGATAGTGTTCTTTATTTCGAATGAATGATGCAATTAAACTTTGTTAAAAAACATGAAGTAAATTTATATAGATAATTTTCTATATTTCCAGTATAGAACAGATTTATCATTATGTATACATGGAAGGATTTAAGAGACAACTTCATTCAATAGAATGATATATTGTTTGCTATATCAGAATAAAAAAATGATGTTGTACAGGAGAAAGAATAAAAATTTGATGATCTCTTAGTTTATTTTCTCTGTTCATTTATTTCAACATATAAACTGATGTCATATCCACATGTACATATAATTTTCTCATAGAATACCATTATTTGATTCTTTTATAATTTTCGATTTCTGTTGATAGGATCAACATATGCTGATAAAAAAAATCTGAAGATGATTCAGATTTACTTCTGCTTCTTTTAACTCCACTGTAAGATTTCATTTCCATTTTGGATTCAAACTTTATATATGTTTATTATTATGGACGGTTGAAATGAGTAGAAAATTTATTTCAAGATATCAATTTTGTATATTTTAGGGGTTGATTATACTGTGTGTTTATTGACTGATATATGGTAAAATTGAACCATGGTCAAGTCTTACTATATACATGGTAAATTGAACCGTAGATCGGCTCATATTTTAATTTTATAATGCATCCTATTAGGTTATTTATCTTTAATTTTATTTCTGACAAAATTCTGCCATGGCACATATTTTAATTTTATGGACATTTCAGTCAAGCTTCAATTTTGTGGGTCCTCATGCCGCTGCTG